>JARQOC010000002.1:512562047-513238600 GCA_033576535.1 Allobates femoralis
TTGAATATTGTCTTGACCATGGCCCGAGTGTCCGAAGAGTGTAGCTCAAGGACGCATCCCTGTCAGGTCCGACACTGGATCATAAAAGCGTCAGCCATTGGGGGACCTTGTCTGTTTTGGCAGGAGAAGCATGAGGACTGTGGAATTACAATGGAGAAGGGGTCATGCAGAGTCCTTGTCGTCCTACCAATGGTAGAGGGTGCCGATGTACCTGCTCCCGCTTTCCGTCCGACAGAAATATGCCCCTAAGAGGGAGCCCCGTTGTCAGATAGGGATCCTGGTGAGATAGGGAGGACAGCTGTGGGTCTCGTGGTTTCAGCCTTGCGTCCTGTGAGACTCGGCAACATCACTGCCACCCATAGTCCCGTCTGTGGGTTCTGGGGAGGATTGCTGAACAGTCCTGGTAAGCCTCAACTTCTACCCAGCTCCCCAACTGTGGGGAGTCACCGAAAGCGTATGTCAGGTAATTTCAGATTAATTCAACTTCAATTCGGCTCCCCCAACTGTGGGGGACCGAGGAAGGCGTAGGTCGGGCAATTTTTAAGTTGTTGAACTTCAACCCAGCTCCCCTGATAGTGGGGGCCCGAGGAAGGAGTATGCCAGTCAGTCTTGAAGTATCTCAACCTCAACCTAGCTCCTTACAACTGTGGGCAGCCAAGGAAGGAGTAAATCGGGCAGTCTTAAGGTATCTCAAATGGAACCCAGCTCCCCCAACTGTGGGGGGCCGAGGAAGGAGTGTCCTCAGTCCCTTTTTGTTAGGGTCCTATCCAAGATTCAATCATCCTGTCACTGTTTGTAACCGAGAGGAGAGCTGTGCTCAAACCCATAATAGCACATGTGCTGTCAGTACACTACCATTTGTGGGAAGTGAAATAAAAAGAGAGAGAGGAGGGGGAGAGGGGGCTGCAGCAGATAAAACATTGCTGAGGTTCTTACCCTGTCCTACGCTTGCAACTGGACCTGCCGAACTCCGTTATTGAGGGTTCTCAGACGCCTTATCCCTTAGACCAAGCAGCTCTGTGTTTCTGATCCGCTCCTGTGATGAGCGGTATTGGTGATCCAGCCCACCTCCTCCGCCGCGGCTGCAGGTACTTAGCGGTGCTTGTGTTGGAAGAGATGTGCGGGGTTGAGAGCGCAGGAGATCTCGTGGTGAGCGAGAAGTGCTGAAAGAACCGTCCCGCCCTCCTCGATGATGCAGCAGGGGCCTGCTGTGACATCATCATGGAGGCGTGCGGTGGGCGGGGAAGGGCGTGCAATTCTGAGTTAGGCTGAAGCCAGGGCATAAAGTAAAATGCGGCCCCGAAAATGTGTGGAGGCCGGTGTGCAGGTCCGGAATGCAGAGGAAGTCCCGGAGGGCAGAGTGCACAGGGACCTATGGATGCACGGGGATTCCCTTGCGTCCAAACATCATTTGCAGGGAAGGAATATGGCCACATGAGGGTAATGTGCTAGGCAGGGGAGCGGTGCTCGCCCCTTATGAGCACCTAACCCCTGCGATCGGTTTTCCTCCGGTCGGAGGCCCAGCAGCTCTGCGAGGAGCCCTGTGGCAGAGCCAGACATACCTGGAGCCTCAACCCAAAGACACCTGATGGGGTGTAATGGGGAGGTAGCTGCAATCCTGCTGGGTTTGACTCACCCTCTACCAGCCAAGGAAGGAGTATTATAGAAATGGCCATGAGTGCATCGACTCGCACCCTGAGTCCCCACTGTGGGATCTGGGGAGCATGGCAGCTGTCGTACTCCTTCCATCTTTAAGTCTTCTAAGGAGTTGAAGGTATATGCGTTGAAAAGTAATAAAAATTTCAAAAATAAAAGAGTAAAAATAAAGAGATCTACCTCCTAAAGACACTAAGCAAAAACTGGTTAGGCAAGCTCCAGCCAGGGGTTGTATACTGCAGAGGAGGAGCCACTTAATCTTTTTCAGATATTGCCTAATGTCATCTCCTAGTGGACAGCAGCATAACACCTACGGTCTGTGTCCCCAAATGAGGCGAAGGAAAGTGCAATTACACGTTTTTTTTTTTGGATTTATTCATTCACCATGTTCACTATATGGTAAAACTGACTTGATATGATGTCTCGGGTTGGTACGATTTCATAGATAGCATGTATACTTTGTTATCTAAGTCATGAAAAAAATGTCAGAAGTTTGGAAAAAAAAAAAAAAAAAAAACATTTGCACTTATTGCTCCATATTCCGCGACCCATAGCATCCTCATTTTTTGGGACCTGGGGCTGCATGCTGATGTTTCTAATGATACTATTGGGCAGATAAGTTGTTTTTATCGCCCGTAGTTGCATTTTAATACAATGCTGCAGTGATCAAAACAAAGTAATTGGATTTTTTTTCCGTGACGCAGTTTACAGTTCTGATTAATTGATGTTATATCTTGATAGATCGGGCATTTCTGAACACGGCGATGCCAAATGTGTACCTTTTTATTTTTTTAATTCTTTAATTTTGAATGGGGCAAAAAGGGGGTGATCTGAATTTGTGTTTTTTGTTTTCATATTTTTACATTTTTTCTTTATTTTACACTGCCCCATAGTGCACCACAGTGCTGCATAGTCCGATCGCTTGTACCATGTCCCGATGACGTGCAGCACATTGGGACATGGCAAAAATGTTCACTGTGTGTGGTTGGCAGCACTTGCCAACCACTTCTAGGAAGTGGACCCTCATAGCATCCGGGGTCACTGCAGGACCCCAGGCTTTTAGGTGATGCAGCGAGATTCCACGATCTTATCGCGGGATCTCCGATCTTACGGGGAATATCACGGTCACCGCTGTGGCGCTTTTGGATCGCGATGGTTAACAGCACCAATCGGTTCGAAGATCCAATCCGTGCTGTTAGTCCAATATCTCAGCTGAAGAGATCAGTGGAGATGCCGGGGAAATGATGTGAGCTCACCGCCGGAGCTCACATCAAAGTGAGGGACTCGACCCATGACATACATGTATGTCATAGGTTGTGTAGAGGTTAATGATGATGTAAGGGACATATAGCATAGAATTTCAATACCTGCATATAAGACTAAATTCTGCAGGGTAATCAATACAGAGGAGGATAGTTTCATTATACAAAAGAAATTCTGTACGCTGGAGGCTTGGAATAAGAAATGGCAATTGAACTTTAAAGGTACCGTTACACAAAGCAATATTGCTTGCTATTTCACTGACAATTTGCAGGTTGCAGTGAAATCATGGAAACATTGTTCTAGTTTGTTGCCGTGTACAAATGTACCCTAATGAGGATAAACGTAAAGACATTTACTTGGGCAGAGGAAATAAAATGTATAATTATGTGCTTAATTGCAGAACACTGGATAAACAGATTACTGAAAAAGACTTGGTTGTATGGTTGGATGGGAAACTCAACCTTATGGACCAATGTCAGGTAGCTGCTGCCAGGGATGATAAAATAATAGGATGCATTAAAAGAGGCAAAGATGCTCATGAAAAAAAACAATTTTAACTCTATACAAGTCACTACTGCGATCACACTAAGAATACTGTGTACAATTCTGGTCTCCGGTGTGTAAGAAACACATAGCTGAACTAGAGCAAGTGCAGAGAAG
The DNA here is from genome assembly GCA_033576535.1 of Allobates femoralis. NCBI lineage: Eukaryota > Metazoa > Chordata > Amphibia > Anura > Aromobatidae > Allobates > Allobates femoralis. The sequence continues at coordinate 512,565,627 of JARQOC010000002.1, forward strand.
AGTGACCAAAGTTATTAGAGGACTGGGTGGAAGGAAATACCAGGTCTGATTAAATCTGGGGTTATTAGTTTGGATTTGGGGGTGATCTTAATACAATGTACAAATATATGACGGCACAGTACACAGACCTTTCTAATGATTGTTTTACACCTAAGCCTGCGACGGGGACAGCGGGGCATCCTGTATGTCTAGAGGAAAGAAGGTTTAATCATAAGAATGGACGCAGCTTCTTTACTATAAGAGCAGTGAGACTATGGAACGCTATGCCGTATGATTTTGTAATGGTTGAGTCATTACTAAAAGGCCTGGATGCCACACTGGAAAAATCTATTACCATTTATGGGCACTAGATTCTGTAATAGGAAGTTGATAAAGGAAACTAGTCTGACTGCTGTATGTGGAATTGGGAAGGAATTTTTCCCGTAATATGGAGCCTAGTGTCTTCCCCATGGGGTTTTTGTCTACTTCTGGATCAACATTTTAGGCTACAGGTAGAACTCAATGAACTTAAGTCTACCCTCAACCTTAAAAACTATGAAACTACGCATGTAAGTAATTCTCTGGGACAATCTTGCACACATCAACTAAACCACTGCTACATTTCCAACCATGCACTGTAATAAAAGCTCAAAACACTGTGGTTTTGATCAGGACTGGCACCACTGTTAGAACAAGGAATCTATATATAAGGTTTTTATGTACAATACTGACAACCAAGCTGACCTGTAGTATAAGTTCCTGTAGCTGGGACTGTTTCTGTTTTATTCTTTCAAGTCGTCTTTGTCTTTCAATCTAGGAAAAGAAACATTTTTTAAAGTAACTTATCCAAAATTCCACACAACATACCACAAACATTCATATTATCTAATCAAGCAATCATGCAAGAAGCTATATCCACCTCTAAACACCACTGTACAGTTTAAAGGGAACTGGTCATGTGTAAAAATGCCATTAACCAGCATTAACCTTTGGGCTTATCTGCAGGCTAATCATATTCTGAACCAGCCCAGCACTTGGCTGCCGCGTTCCAGTCATGGAAGCGGCATAAATGCAGATTTCAGTCACAGTTTTATGTATGGAGAGCACTGGCTGTAACCATGGCCACTCTGCAATAGAGCAGATTGTCAGTTAGTACAGGGGGCGATGGTTATAGCCAGCGCTCTCCATATATACAAGAGTGACTCTACCCACCCTGGTGCCACTCCCATGGCAAACAGGTACACTGCCAGGAGGAATCAAGTTAATTTCCTCATGGCAGTGGGGTTTAATGTATAGGAGCCGGACAGGTTCAGAATGCTATTAACCTTCAGACATAGAGCTTATCTGCAGGTTAAGTGAATTTTTATGTGACAGGTCCACTTTAAAGAGAACGACAAATATAAAAGTGGATTGGTCTTGCGCACCACTTTGTTTTTTAGTTAGTCTACTACAATCCAATAAGACGAAGTTCATGTATAAGTTTCATCTCTGAGCCAAACAGCAGATGACAATTGCTCAGGAAATGTCTAGTCTAGTCTGTATAGATAACTATATATGTTTCACATGGCCATTGTGGTGGTGTAAGTGCAGCAACCTCTTCATTGTTTATCTCGGGACTTACACCGCTATTTACTTGCATGCACTGCATTTGTTGTAGCGACTTCTAGTATTGCAGTGTTCCTATATTACCTATTATACATGATACTATATATTTGAACTAATCGACGTACAATATCAAAAATGGCGGGGGGGGGGGGGGGGGAGAGGAGTGGTTTGGGGGAGCGGCAAAAAAAAACAAAAAACTCATTTTAAAGGGAATTATCCACTACTAGGACAACCCCTATTGAATCCATGCAATTGCCCCTTGAAAAATAATCATTTATACTTTGGTCCGGTGCAGTTCCAGTGGTGTTGGCACTGCTTTTCCTGTGGATTCTGAGACATTTTTCTGTAACCATATCTTGCTTCACTTTCTCCACCTTAGGACAAATTACAAATACCCAGAAAAAGTGCGTCCTGCTGTTCTCCGTCCTCTCTGGATGTATATTCTTTGAAGGCAGAGAGTGAAGCACGCACTGACTGGCTTGCAAGGGTTGAGTTACATAATGTCACAGTATCCTCTGGAGTGACAGTGCCGACACCACTGGAGGAAAGTATGAGTATTATTTTACAAAATGGAAACAGGGATTTAGAAGGGGTTCTTTTACTACTTCACAATTATCTTTCATTTAACAAACTGTACTCAAAATTACTCCAATCTGGAAAAGGATCTTGATTGGGAAACACTTTTTTTTACCTTCAATTTAAGTGCTTATGAGCCCTAAACATGGAAGCATTGCTTTGATCAAATCATGTATTGAGGCCATGAATGTAGTAATGATTTTTAAAGACCAGCACAAGACAACATGCACAGCTATGTTTTAATGGAATTTATCACTAGGTTTTAGTAGCATGATGTAGGGGCTGAGATCCTAATTCCAGAGATGTGGCACTTACTGGTCTGCACACTGTCATTTTAATGGAACATCAGTTTTCTCTGCTGTAGATCTAGTTGTGCTGAAAATGCTCAGTCCTGTATAATAATATACAGTGTACACAGAAAACTGCCAATCAATGGTGGAGTTACACAGAGCAGTAAGACATGACATGAGACACCTAGTCGTGTAGTAAGTCTCCTGCTGGTAAACACTGACTTTAGTGAAACAGTTACATACAGCCTAGTAAGTGACGCATCACTGAAATCAGTATTGGAGCCACTACATCATGCTTTTCGCATATTACATACCAAAACCTGCTGACACTCCCATTCAGCTCACAATGGACAATACAAAAACAGGCAGTCAACAGAGTAAAAGAAAGATTAAAAGACATACTTCTAAGTTTTGACATTCCTGAGCAGAGTTTGTAGGTAGACCAATCCACTTTATTTCCTTTTTTTCTTTAGAAATAATGTTCATAGCCATGAGCACATTTAAGGCATCATAAACACGACGTCTTATGTTCTTCTGATCATACGCTTGCTGTAAATGAGAAGGTTCACAACATTATTATTGTATTTATTTATAGAGCACCGTTGATTCCATGGTGCTGTATATGAGAAAGTGTTACATACAAACAAGTTAAAAATACAATGAACAAACTAACAGTGACAGACTGATAGAGGGGAGAGGGGACCCTGCCCTTGTGGGCTTACATTCTACAGCATTGCACATATCCCAAAATGTACAAATAAAAAAGGCATGTCGTATGTAAAATATCGAAAAGGTAATATTTTTAATTAGTAGGAGAACCTGAGCAAATCCTTAAACTTACATTAACGCAGAGTTCAGATGGGTGCAGTTAAAGATCTGTATACAGTATTACAGAATTGCAATGTGGCTGGAAGTCTGGGTCAGGAAATGTAGTCCTGACTGTGCAATCTGTCCATCTGAACCAGGCCCAAGAATGAGAATATTGTGACAAAGCAGATTTTATTAAATTTAGACTAAACTGGGGCAAGTTATCTTCACTATTTAACTCAGCAGACCAAATACAGGTTAAGGCTATTCTGCCATGTAGCGTGAACTGTGTATTTTTGTGAAAAAAATCTGCTGCATTAAACAATTCAAGCAAAAAAAGTGATTTAATGAAAACACATACCCATTGTGCAGTCAAGATACCTTTGACCTGTGCGCTTCTTGGTTTGTTTTTACCTGAAGACTTTAAAGGGGACCTCAAAAAAGTGCATAAAAAAATGCATATAAAAATGCAGCAGTGCTTTAACCTTCCTAGCGGTATTCCCGAGCCTGACTCGGGGTTAACATTCATTGCCAGAAGCGGTAACGCCGAGTAAAGCTCGGGCTTACCCGCGGTCGCAGCAGATGCGGTGAAAAAAACGCACTTGCGGCGCGGTTGCGGTAATCGCCATAGTAAGTATAGGGGGACTTGCGGCAGGTGCGGTTTTGCACTTGCGGCAGGTGCGGCCGCGAAAAAAACCTTACTTGCGGCAAGTCCCCCTATATTTACTATGGTGATTACCGCAACCGCGCCGCAAGTGCGGCGGCTATGCGGCAAGTCTGGTTTTTTCACCGCATCTGCCGCGACCGCGGGTAAGCCCGAGCTTGACTCGGGGTTACCGCTTCTGGCAGTGAATGTTAACCCCGAGTCAGGCTCGGGAATACCGAAGGCCTACTGTACATAACACCAAATTTCCATGCCAAAAAATGGTACGGCTTTTAGCACAAAATTCCTGACAGAATCATACCGCTAGGGAGGTTAAAGTGTGGAGCCCCAATGCACCTGCAGATGAAGCAGAAAAAAGAGCTGCTTTTATCTGCAGAAAACACAAGTGGGAACTGCAAAAAAAAATAGATTATCAGAGCAGACTGCTGCTGCATATTTTGGCGCTCAATACTGCACATTTAAAACAAAGCATATTAGCAGGTGAGAGCAAACTGACATCAGACGTTTACAGCTGCTGATGCATGCTAACAGAGGTGATGACTAAGGAAGTATTGTACACATCTTATTTTATTTATTAGGCCATGCACAAAATACTTGGGTGGCATTCAACTATTGTCTGCACAATTATGCATAAAAGCAACAGGTCTCCATGCTTGATGTCAGTGGAAAGGGCACAACCCCTTATCGATATTTTGCAAAAAAATTATTAAAAATTTCTTAGGACATGCCTTTTGGTGTAAAAGCTTTAGAAAAGTTTAAGCACCATCTTTACTAGTCTCAAAGGTAGTGAAATCAAGAGAAAGTGTATGCTGAAGTACAGCTCACAACACATGAAACTCAATTGGATCGTTCTGGCAAGTGGATCCCACCAATTTACAAGTTATAGCTTATCTAGTGGATAGGTGAACCACTCCATTGTATTTTTTCTGCAGTGCTTGGGTGGTGTTTTATACCCAAGTCTCCTGCTGCAGGTCTTATACTCACCTGCCACCGTCCTCACATTTCACAAAACCGCTCTGCTCCCGCAGTGCCACCTTGTGACCACAACCTCTGGCTGGAAGTTAAAAGTTTTATCTCAAGCTCTCAATACAAGTCTATGAAGCCAGAACGAGGTCCTCATAGACTTGTATTGATTTAGCACTGCGGTCTTGCAGTGCTGGGTTCAAATCCCACCAAGGACCACATCTGCCAAGAGTTTGTATGTTCTCCCCTGTGATTAGGTGGGTTTCCTTCCATACTCCAAAGATATACTTATAGGAAATGTAGATTGTGGTGCTGTATAAGTGAATAAATATTATTTGGAACCTAAGATGCGCTTCAATAAACACTGGAGCTGCTGGCGGATTAAGTGCTTAAGACAGATGGGACCGCTGCTAAAAGCAAATGAAGACACTGAATAAGAGTACAGGACAGGGGACTAAGGTTTAAAGGACCATTACAGCGGTGAAATAAAAATCAGATGGGGTCTTGTTTTAGAATAAAAAAATAAATTCTTTATAGCCAAAATTCTTATTAAAAAAAACATAAGTTGGGATGGTATAATAATGATTTTTCTTGATGGCTTTAGGAAATAGAGAGTTCATGTGTAACGGTTTTTTTCTTGGTCTAGTATTACATGCTGCGGCTACACAAATCTGCAGTGTATGTTAATTTCTGGAGAAATTATCCAGATTGTGGATGATATATTTGAAATCTCACACATTTCCTGTGATTGTAAACCGCATCAAACAAGTAGTGTGTGAACAGGCCCAAGCACATTTTTTCATAGTCACTACAGTAAGAATGCTCACAAAGCATGACTTATGGAATAAAGCAAAATCGGAAGCCAAGCGGTCAACTTACTGATTCATTTGGTGATATGTGGTTATCAGCTGAGCTAAATTCTGCTACCAGTTCATCAGCCACCTCATTGTAAGACGTTGTGCCTTTTTTCTGTACTTTTTCACAAACCTTCATGGAAAAGTGACGTAGGCCTTTGCCATTTTTCTCTCCTTTTTTATTCCGCTTACTATATATAAAAAGAGAAAAATTAAAGACTATCTTTATGGTTACACATTGCATCAGAGGTTTAAAACACACAGATGAAGAGTTCTAATAAATCTGTGGTGTATCCATTGTACACCTCAGAGCTAAGTGGGCAGCATCTCATACACTTAATGTGATTGATAGGTCATGAATGCAGAAAGCAAGCAGTTTTTGAACCTGGTAGGAGTTGCAAGACCTTTTTAGATTGGGAAAAAATGGAAAGGTAAAAATTAGTCACTAATTCCCACAAAAGACAACATCAGCCACCGCTGAAGCTATTCCTGAGAAGCCTGTGGTCAGAAGAGACTGCAGGTAATCTATCTCCAAAATGTAAACTACTGGGGAGGTTGTAAAAGGTATCAAAAACCTCAGACAGAACATACACAATTAGTTCCTAGAGTAATATAAATCTATAAACAAAAAACACTAATTTTACATTGGGCAGCCATTTTAAATGTAAAACATTACAGGTTTTCCTAATACACAAATACGTAAACATACTACAACCCGATGGCAAAAATTATGGAATCACCGGGCTCGGAGGACGCCCATTTAGTTGTTTAATTTTGTAGAAAAAAAAGAAGATCACAGACATGGGACAAACTAAAGTCATTTCAAATGGCAACTTTATGGCTTGAAGAAACACAAAGAAATGAAGATAAAAAATGTGCTAGCCAGTAACTGTTCCTTTTGTAGACCAAGCAGGGGGGAAATTATGGAATCACTCAATTCTGAGGAAAAAATTATGGAAGCACCCAGTAAATTTTCATTCCCAAAACTAACACCTGCATCAAATTAGATCTGCTCGTTAATCCGCATCTAAAAAGGAGTGATCACACCTTGGAGAGCTGTTGCACCAAGTGGACTGACCTGAATCATGGCTCCAATATTAGGATTATCAAACTCTTAAAAGAGGGTGAATTAACACACAATGTTGCAAAAGATGTTGGTTGTTCACAGTCAGCTGTGTCTAAAATCTGGTCCAAATACAAACAACATGGGAAGGCTGTTAAAGGCAAATATACTGGTAGACCAGGGAAGACATTAAAGCGTCAAGACCGGAAACTTAAAGCAATATGTCTCCAAAACAGGAAATGCACAACAAAACAAATGATGAACGAATGGGAGGAAACTGAGTCATGGTCTGTGACTGAACTGTAAGAAACCGCCTAAAGGAAATGGGATTTACATACAGAAAAGATAAACATAACCCATCATTAACACCTAAACAGAAAAAAACAAGGTTACAATGAGCTAAGGAAAAGCAATCGTGGACTGTGGAAGACTGGATGAAAGTCATAATCGGTGATGAATCGCAAATCTGCATTGGGCAAAGTGATGATGCTGGAACTTTTGTTTGGTGTAATTCCAATGAGTTTTATAAAGATGACTGCCTGAAGAGAACATGCAAATTTCCAGTGTCATTGATGATATGGTGCTGCTGTCAGGTAAGGCACTGGAGATGGGTTCATTACATCTTCAAATGCCCAAGTTTACATTGATATTGGACACTTTGTTATCCATCACTGAAAGGATGTTTGGGGATTATTAAATAATTATCAGATGATAATGCATCTCCATAGAGCAAAATGTTTTATGCATTCATGTCAAGTGAACCAATGATATTATCATTATTTTATCATTCATTTGATATTTATTGATAATGTGTGAAACAAAATGGAGAGATAAATGTAAAAAAAAAATGTTTTTAAATGACTTTCAAAGTATCGAAAAAAGTATGAATTGGTTGTATGCCATTTCCCTCATAACTCAGGTGAAAATAAGATAGAGAGACAAATTATAAACACCATTTTACTCAGAACTGTACAGCATTTCACAGATATGTAACAAAATAATCTTTGTTAATGTTTCAACATGCAAAAGCAAAAGTTTTAAAACCCCATTTCCAAAAAATAATCGGCATAATAAAAATTTTCCAAAACAGCCCATTGTGTCTGCTATGTCTTAGCCACATCTGTACCAAAATTTAAGATTGGATCCAAAGAAATCATAATTTTAAAATATTTAAACTATTATAGTTTCAATTCGAAAATTTGAATTCGATCTCGATGCATCTGTTGTCTAAAAAGTGTGGGGTCTATATTCACCAAATATAATCCATGATTTTTAGTACAGTACATGTAATTATTTTGATATGTTACAGCTTAGAAGCAGGAGAGGACATATAGAAGAAAACTTTGTTAGAGCTCAACCTGAGAATGAACAATATTGTATTGAATATTGTACAAACCAGGACTATGAAGAAGAGGAGAGTTTGTTAAAACATTGGTTACAGGAAGCAGAAGCCATCAAAGGGACTCAGCAATACCACACTTTCATTCCATGTAGTGAAATAAAAACAAGGATTTTTTCATTCAGCAAAGACAGTGAAGTCCATGAAGTGGTAGAAGACGGCACAAGATTGGCAATGGACGACATAACTGGCTACGTGACCTATGAATATGATTGGCGCTGGTGGCTGGCTACTGTACTCTCCAAAGATTGTGAAAATGAAGAAGTAGAATTGACTTTATTGCATCCTTATGGTCCAGCGCCATCCTTTGCGTATCCAAGAAAGCCAGACATTTTAAAAGTGCACAAAAGTCAGATAATAACTCAGGTGGAGCTGAACAGTGACAGGCTGTACATACTCTTTGACACAAAAGGAAATGGTGATTGCTAGTAAGCGCTTATGGACAAGATTTAATTTCACCCACTTAAAAGGGACAAATTGATGATAAAAAGCCACTTTAAAAATGTACTATTAATTGTTTGATTAGTTCATATTTTATAGAAAGATGATTTAACTACTGTACGATTCTTATTAAACACTTCATAAATGACATGTTTAGTGATATAATAGAAAACAAATTTACATGTATAAATAGGGGTTAACATTTTTGGTTCTTTTAATCTTGTTTAATCAAACGTGAGGATATGATCACCTCTTGTTCTTTTGGTTTGTTCAATGCATTCAGGTTGAAAATGCTGAGCGTTGTGTTCTGATGATTTAGGCTGCCTTCACATTTGCGGACCCCTCCGAAGCATTCTGCGGAGGGGATCCGCAATGTGAGTGCAGCACGGCAAGCCCCTATCTTTATAATAGGAGCGCACGGTGCTGCGCTTGACAGCACATGACCGTGCGCACCCATTCACTCCCATATGTGATCTGTGCGCAGGCGGATGCTTGCGCACAAATCACCCAGTCTCATCCGCAGCAGGGACAGGGAAGGCTCCTGCCTTTTCATTGCTTACACTTTTGTACCATTTCTCTAACACGGCCCGAGCTTGACTTGGGGTTACCGCTTCTGGCAGTGAATGTTAACCCCGAGTCAGGCTCGGGAATACCGCTAGGAAGGTTAAAAAAATCAGTAAAAAATTAATTGATGAAGAAAAAAATTCAAAAAAGTTTTTTGTAATTAACTAAACTTGTACTTCATATAGAAAAAAAAAAAAAAAACATCTGAAGACATCAGGTAAAAAAAATATTCATTTTTGGATCACTTGACATGGAATGACCCAAACATTCCTTGAAAGAAGACACATTAGGCCAATGTCATGGCCTGCAAATAGTCCAGAACTCAATCCAACTGAAAATCTTTGGTGGAAGTTGAAGAAAATGATCCATGACAAGGCACAAACCTGCAAAGCTGATCTGGCAACAGCAATCAGGGAAAGTTGGAGCCAGATGACGAGTACTGCTTGTCAATCATTAAGTCCATGCCTCAGAATGTAAGCTGTTATAAAAGCCAGAGGTGGTGCAACAAAATACTAGTGATGTATTGGAGTGTTATTTTGTTTGTTCGTCATTTGTTTTGTTGTGCATTTCCTGTTTTGGAGACATATTGCTTTAAGTTTCCGGTCTTGACGCTTTAATGTCTTCCCTGGTCTACCAGTATATTTGCCTTTAACAGCCTTCCCATGTTGTTTGTATTTGGACCAGATTTTAGACTGTGAACAACCAACATCTTTTGCAACATTGTGTGTTAATTCACCCTCTTTTAAGAGTTTGATAATCCTAATATTGGAGCCATGATTCAGGTCAGTCCACTTGGTGCAACAGCTCTCCAAGGTGTGATCACTCCTTTTTAGATGCGGATTAACGAGCAGATCTAATTTGATGCAGGTGTTAGTTTTGGGAATGAAAATTTACTGGGTGCTTCCATAATTTTTTCCTCAGAATTGAGTGATTCCATAATTTCCCCCCCTGCTTGGTCTACAAAAGGAACCATTACTGGCTAGTACATTTTTTTTTTTTTTTTTTTTTTTTCAAGATTTCTTGTAGTGTTTCTTCAAGGTAGAGAGTTGCCATTTAAAATTACTTTAGTTTTGTGCCATGTGTGAGATCTGCTTTTTTTCTACAAAATTAAACAACTGAAAGACATCCTCTGAGCCAGGTGGTTCCATAATTTTGCCAGGGGTTGTAGAACATGCTGAAAGGTTTTAGCTTACCCAGCAGACCATGGAGAAGAGTCTGCAACTTGGTTCTGTGAAACAAAGTGCGTGTTGGGGGTATGGGGACTTCCTAATAAAATTGTACTTGGTGCAGACTGTCTTTGCGGTGTGGTAATAACCTGTAATTGAAAGAAAATATGAAAAATGTTATAGGTCACACATGCCAGGTAATGAGTGTTCACCAAAATGTTTAAGCAAAACAGATATTTGTAGATGGATCTTGTAACAAAATACAAGTTGGTCGATTTACTTAAAGCGAACCTGTCACCCCCCCGGACATCAAAAGCTAAAATAGCCACCTTCTGCAGCATTAAAGCTGCATTCAGGGAAGGTGGCTATAGCCTTTTGATGCCCTATACAATGTTAAATATGCACTTATATAGCGGAGAACGGAGGCGCGCGTTCATGTTACAGTGTGAGGGGAGGCAGCAGCAGGCGACGAGCATGATTGACAAGAGGGGGCGGGCTGGAGGAGCGCGGAACCCCGCCTCCCGGTCTTAGGTCGTCTTAAGTGTCAGCAGTTATACAAGTGCATATTCAACAATGCATAGGGCATCAAAAGGCTATAGCCACCTTCCCTGAATGCAGCCTTAGTGCTGCAGAAGGTGGCTATTTTAGTTTTTGATGTCCGGGGGGGGGGGGGGGGGGGACAGGTTCGCTTTAATACAAGCTCCAAATAACAATACACACCCCAGTAGATGGCAGAAAAAATTTATTGAAGGAGCTAATAAAATAAAAACTGCAGTTTTAACTGGCCAATATTGTAACTAGTAGTGAATGCTGCAACATAATGAACAGTTAGAATTGCAAATGTTAGGAGGAACTTAATGCGTGTCTTGTATAATGTAAACACTGAAATTTCTTGATAGAGCAAACCCCAAATAATCATGACATTTTGGTCTTTGAAACTTCAGACCTTCACCAGAAACAAATACATATGTATATAATGTTACAGAGTAAAATAAACAGAGAGAAAAACAAATAGACAAATGTGATGTACAAAAACATATGTAATGTAACTCCCAGGGTGATATACCGGTATGTATACAGAAAAATGCATATAATACAGAATAACTCAATAATGCGCCAGGTATAATAGCACAACAAAAGTATCATGCTACAATAGAATATACCGTAATAGGTGCACAGACTAACAACATGCATAATTTAGGTATATAGAGGTTAAAGTTAAAAAAAAATCCTAAAGAATAGGAAAATGGACCAGCTAAATAAATGAGAGAATAAAACCAGGCCATGCTTGTCAGGAATGTTATATCACGTGGGAGGTATTCAGGTGTACTCTGGCTCATGTCTCTAATAACAATGTAAAATAGTAAAGATGTTAATAAGAAATTGCTTACAGGAACAGGATCACTTACAAATACAAGGTGTACTGTCATGGGGTCCAAGCAAGGCACCACCATACGCTAACTGTTGTCTCATATTGAAGAATATTTAATTTTCTCTTCTGAACTGAATAAAGACAGTCACCATATGGTGCTGATATATTGACAATATATTTTGCATATTGTGAGATGTGGACACACATGAAATTTCATTCCTTTCTAAAAGTCTATCCCCAAACTGCAAGTCAGCATTCAGGATTCAACATCTGCAAGGAGTTATGTTTGTGTGTGTTTCCGCCGTGTCTTCCAGTTTCGTCCAATTGGAGAATGGTCACCAACAACTACACCTTTTCCTTTCAAAATTGTTAGTGCCAGACTGCTGCCATTTGTTTCACCACACAGTATAAATCACCCCGACTTTATCTTTCTCCCCGTCACACACACTATTCATCCATTCTTCTTGGTAAGTCTGCGGCATTCTTCTTCAGTCTGCCATTTCATTAATCCCTCTTTTAATTTTTCTCATTTATAAAACTCTATTGTTTGTTTTTCACTCATCCTTTATCTCAATCATTGTTCCTTATTTTTTTCTGTACTTTATTGCATGTAATACATTTCCATTTGCCCCATTTCATCTGTCAAATCAGTTAAAGTTTATACTTAACACATAGTGCCACGGATTGGTCCTGCCTGTCAAATCTCCCTATAAGCAGTACTTATTCCACAAAATTCACTTTACTGTTTAGATTTGTATTATAAGCATGAGCAAGTCTACAGCTGAATACCTTGCATAAAAAAAAATCTCTCCATGGATGCTGATAAGCATGGTCAGGTAAGAATTTAAGTTGTTAAGTGGTCCACTCACACATTCAGAAAATCCTAATGAATAGGAATCTAAATGTAAATAGATCATGTATTTTGTTACCCTGAGAACTCATATCGAAGCACAAGACCTGTCTGTAACATTGTGCTATTAGAGCTGCAAGCAATGTCACATTGACCTCATTAAGAGGGGTATTCAGGTAGGTAGATTGATGGATAGAAAGACAAAAAAAAAAAACATTCTAGATCTCAATAAAATATTTCAGTTGCAAATCTAAATTCATTACAGTATGTGTTGAGAACAATAAAACAAAAATAATCAATATAAATCTAAATTTAATATCCCACTGAAGTCTGGTTTGGAATGATCCTCAAAATCTAAGTAGAAAATCAAATTACAGGCTGACCCAACTTCAGAGTGGAAATGCCTCAAGAGAAGGAAATGAGCCTCAGAGGCATTGTTATGCATCAGAAGGAAGCCAGGGCCTACTGCCCCTGCATATGGTCTCCCAATGGGTCTGATGATGATGATAATTTTATTTATATAGCGCCAACATATTACGCAGCACTTTACAATTCGGAGGGGACATGTACAGACAACATGAAACAATACAGAGTAACAAAAATTCAAAAACCATGAGGAGTGAGGATCCTGCTCACAAGCTTACAATCTATGAGGAAATAGGAGAGGCACAAAAGGTAACTAACAAATGATGTCATACATTGTCCAGCCATCAATATAAGAATTAGGGGATTCACGTAACGCTGCATGAACCAGTCATCGGTCGGGATCTGTACAAATACAGATAAAGTGCTATATTATGCATGGGGGACAGACAGACAGTCTGCAGGTGCAGACAGATAACACAAGGCCAGATTTGGAAAAGGGAAGTTAGGAATAGTTAGACAAGTGAGGTGAGGTGATAGGCCAGTCTAAAGAGATGTGTTTTTAAGGCTCGCTTAAAACTATTGGTATTGGGAATTCATTGAATTGTTTTTGGTAACCCCTTCCAGAGAATTGGTGCAGCTCGTGAGAAGTCCTGGAGACGGGAGTGGGTGGTTCGGATTCTAGCTGTTGTCAGTCTTAGGTCACTTGCGGAGCGGAGGGCACGTGTAGGGCGATAAACAGATATGAGAGGAGATGTAGGATGGAGCAGAACTGTGGAGGGCTTTGTGGGCGAGATGGATAATTTTATATTGTACTCTATAGCGGATTGGCAACCAGTGCAATAACTGCGCCAGGATAGAGGTATCGGAGAAGCGGTTGGACATGAATATGATCCTGGCTGCTGCATTTAGGATTGATTGGAGAGGAGAGAGTTTAGTAAGAGGGAGACCGATTAATAGCGAATTGCAGTAATCCAGGCGAGAATGAATAATGGCAACTGTTCGAGTTTTTGCAGAGTCAACAGTAAGAAAAGGTCGAATTCTAGAGATGTTTTTGAGGTGTAGGTGACATGAGTGAGCGAGAGACCGGATTTTGGGAGAAAGGAAGAAATCCGAGTCAAATATAACCCCAAGACAGCACGCGTACTGCTGAGGAGTAACGGTAGACCACATACAGAAATGGCAATATAAGGTTTCGGAAGATTAGGAGAGGGAGGAAACACAAGAAATTCAGTTTTTATTTAAGGTAGAGAGAAGACATGATGTTAGAGACAGCAGACAGACAATCACTGGTATTTTGTAGTAATGTGGGGGTGATGTCAGGAGAAGAGGTGTATAACTGGGTGTCGTCAGCATAGAGATGGTACTGAAAACCAAATCTACTGATGGTTTGTCCAATGGGGGCAGTTTATAGAGAGAAGAGAAGGGGACCTAGGACTGAACCCTGAGGAACCCCAACCATGAGGGGAAGAGGAGGCCAGTGAAAGCTACAGAGAAGAAGCAGTGAGAGAGGTAGGAGGAGAACCAAGGAGAGAGTGGTGTCCTTAACCCCAATAGAGCAGAGCAGAGAGAGAAGGAGCTGGTGATCCACAGTATTGAATGCAGCAGAGAGACCCAGGAGGATCAACAGGGAGTAGTGACCATTAGATTTAGCTGTTAGAAGATCATTAGAGACTTTAGTGAAGGCAGTTTCAGTAGAGTGTAAGGAGCGGAAGCCGGATTGTAGAGGGTCAAGAAGAGAATTGTCGGAGAGATAGCAGACCATTTGGGGGTGGACCAAGCGTTCCAGGAGCGTAGAGATGAAGGGGAGATTAGAGATATGTCTGTAGTTAGCAGCAGAGTTCTGGTCAAGGGGTGTTTTTTTTTTTTTGGTTTTTTTTTTCAACAATGGATGTATGCTGGCATGTTTGAACGAGGAGGGGAAAACACCAGATCAGAGGGAAAGATTAAATATTTTAGTTAGGTGAGATGTGACAGCTGGAGAAAGGGATGGAAGGAGATGTGAGGGAATAGGGTTGCTGGTGCAGTTAGTAGGGCGAGAAGATGCAAGAAGCCGGGTGACTCTTCCTCGGTGACCGGAACAAAGAAAGAAAGTGAGTTGGATGAAGTGCAGAAGGGAGACGAATGCATGATGTTCTGAGGCTGTAAGGAAATTTCCTGTCATATGTTGTCAATTTTGTCCTTAAAATATTTGGCCAGATTGTCAGCTGTGAGGCTGGTGGTTGGGGCCTGTACTCTTGGACTGAGGAGAGAATGGAAAGTATCAAAGTCGTTTAGGATTGCTGGCTAGTGAAGTGATAAGGGTGTTGTAGTAAGCTTGTTTGGAGAGATGAAGGGCGGTGTTCTGTTTTTAGCATAAACTTATAATTGATTAAATCTTTGGCCAGGTTGGATTTTCTCCACAGGCGTTCTGCACACCTGGAGCACCACTGGAGAAACCAGGTTTGAAGTCTGTGCCAGGGTTGCCGCTGTCGGTGCAGAGTTGTTTTAAGTGTAGGAGGTGCAGCTTCATCCAGGGCACTTTGCAGTGTTTCATTATAGTGTTACAGCAGAGTCAGACCAAGAGAGGGAGGAGATTGGGGCGAGTGAAGACTGTAAATTCTTTATAAATTTGTGAGTGTCAAGGACACGTATATTCCTATAGGTCAGTGATGGCGAACCTATGGCACGCGTGCCAGGGATGGCACGTAGAGCCGTCTTCCCTGGCACGCGGCCTCGCCTCTCACTGCCGCTATGAACTGCCGGCATTATGGCGCCGGCAGTTCAAAACCGTGTCGGATCGGAGAAGGCTTCTCCTTCCTCCGCATCTCCGGCTCTGTATCTAAGCTCAGCCTGGCGTCATGTGACGCGCGCAGTCATGTGACGCGCTCAGTCATGTGACGCGCGCAGTCATGTGACGCGCGCAGTCATGTGACGCGCGCAGTCATGTGACGCGCCAGTCATGTGACGCGCGCAGTCATGTGACGCGCGCAGTCATGTGACGCCAGGACTGAAGACGCGAGGAGAGGAGCAGCGCTGGAGTCGGGTGTTACTAGGTGAGTATGATTTTTATTTTTTTATTTTAAGGGGCAGATTGGTGACATTAACAGGAGGGGGCAGAATGGTGACATTAACAGGAGGGGGCAGAATGGTGACATTAACAGGAGGCAGAATGGTGACATTAACAGGAGGGGGCAGAATGGTGACATTAACAGGAGGGGGCAGAATGGTGACATTAACAGGAGGGGGCAGAATGGTGACATTAACAGGAGGGGGCAGAATGGTGACATTAACAGGAGGAGGCAGATTGGTGACATTAACAGGAGGGGGCAGATTGGTGACATAACAGGAGGGGGCAGATTGGTGACATTAACAGGGGGATGATGGTGACATTAACAGGAGGGCGATGATGGTGACATTAACAGGAGGGCGATGATGGTGACATTAACAGGAGGGCGGTGATGGTGACATTAACAGGAGGGGGATGATGGTGACATTAATAGGAGGAGAGTGCATGATGGTGACATTAATAGGAGGAGGGGGCATGATGGTGACATTATTAGTAGGAAAGGGCATGATGGTGACATTATTAGGATGGGGCATGATGGTGACATTATCAGGAGGAGGGGGCATGATGATGACATTATTAGGAGGGGAGGGGGCATGATGGTGACATTAATAGAAGGAGAGGGCATGATGGTGGCATTATTACAAGGAGAGGGTATGATGGTATTATTACAAGGAGGGGGCATGATGGTGGCATTACGAGGGGGCATGATGGTGGCATTATTACATAAAGGGGTGATGGTGGCATTATTACAAGGAGGGGACAGGATTGTGGCTTTATTACAAGGAGGGCATTACTTCAGGATGGGGCATTACTACATGATGGGGACAGGATGGGGACATTACCGCAAGGGGACAGGGATCGAGCATAGTACAAGGGGATAAGGCTGGAGACAATTACTACAAGGAGGGGGTCAGTATGGAGCACATTACTACAAGGAGCGGGTCAGGATGAAGCACATTACTACAAGGAGAGGGTCAGGATGAAGCACCTAACTGCAAGGAGAGGGTCAGGATGGAGCACATTACTACAAGAAGAGGGTCAGGATGGAGCACATTATTACAAGGAGAGGGTCAGGATGGAGCACATTATTACAAGGAGAGGGTCAGGATGGAGCACATAGCTACAAGGAGAGGGTCAGGATGGAGCACATAGCTACAAGAAGAGGGTCAGGATGAAGCACATGGCTACAAGAAGAGGGTCAGGATGAAGCACATTACTACAAGGAGAGGGTCAGGATGGAGCACACATAGCTACAAGAAGAGGGTCAGGATGAAGCACATGGCTACAAGAAGAGGGTCAGGACGAAGCACATTACTACAAGGAGAGGGTCAGGACGGAGCACATTACTACAAGGAGGGGGTCAGGACGGAGCACATAACTACAAGGAGAAAGTCAGGATGGAGCACATTACTTCAAGGAGAGGGTCAGGATGGAGCACATAGTTACAAGGAGGGGGTCAGGATGGAGCACATTACATCAAGGAGAAGGTCAGGATGGAACACATTACTACAAGGAGAAGGTCAGGATGGAGCACGTTACTACAAGCAGAGGGTCAGGATGGAGCACATAGTTACAAGGAGAGGGTCAGGATGGAGCACCTAAATGCAAGGAGAGGGTCAGGATGGAGCACCTAAATGCAAGGATAGTGTTAGTATGGAGATTTTGCTACAAGATAGGGACCAGGATTTCAGTATGAAATTCGCTTGCATTCCATGATAAAATCTATCTCCTATCTGTCTAATATTCTTCATTTTTCATACAGGTCAATCCCCCTGCTGTGTCTGGAAAGGGCAGTCTGACCACTGCTGAAGAGAAGAGAAAACTGCAAAGATAAGTTTCAAATCAATTAATTGTTAAAATAATTTAATCATCATTGTTTTAGGACTACATGCCCTGTACAGAGAAGAGAGTTGGCATCTGCTGGCTCTTCCCCCGTGCAGCGCTTGTGATAACCACTGCTATAACTTAGGTTAAATTACCGTGTTGGCACTTCGCCATAAATAATATGGTTTTGGGTTGCAGTTTGGGCACTCGGCCTCTGAAAGGTTCGCCATCACTGCTATAGGTGAATGATTGGGAGTGTCCTTGAAGGGTTGACAGTACTTGACTGAGAATGAAAGAAGGTTGTGGTCAGAGAGTAATTTGTAAAATCATGCACTGAGCAGAGCTGGGAGAAGATCAGGTCCAATGTATTCCCATCTCCATGTGTGGCAGAGTTACAATGTTGTGAAAGACCAAGAGAGGAGGTTAAGGTTAAAAGATGAGAGGCGAATATGGAGATGGCGGTCGTTGATAGGAATGTTAAAGTCATCCATGATGAGAGTGGGAAGATCGCAGGCTAGAAAGTGGGGAAGCCAGGTAGCAAAGTGATCAAGAAACTGACGTGGGGGGCCTGGGGGGAAGGGGGGGGGGGGTGATAAACCATTGCCACTCACAGGGAGAAGGGCCTGTAGAGTCTTACAGTGTGTACCTCAAAAGAAGGGGAGATAAGTGAGGGGACAGGTGGGATAACCTGAAAAGCACAATTTGTTGACAGCAAAAGACCAACACCTCCACCTGATCTGTTCTCAGGTCTAGGGGTATGAGAAAATTGGAGGTCACCATATGAGAAAGCAGCAGCAGCAGCTGTAATGTAGGACTGCTGAATCCAGGTCTCTGTAAGAGCAAGGAGATTAATGTTATGTGAAAGGAAAAAGTCAAGGATGTAGGAGTGTTTGTTGCATGCTGAGCGAGGGTTCCAAAGTGATGATCTAATCCCCAAACCTATTGGCAGTCAGGGAACCTCTGGCTACATCATGGAGGGCTGCTCGGCCTCCAAAGGAATACCTTCCCACACCATTATTGACCCACTGCCAAACCAGTCATGCAGGAGGATGTTGCAGGCAGAACGTTCTCCATGGCGTCTACAGACTCTTATGTCTGTCACATGTGCTCAGGGTGAATCTGCTCTCATACATGAAGAGAGCAGGGCACTGATGTCGAATATGCCAATATTCGCCCTACACAGTGTTGGGCTGTAAGCACAACACCCAGTTGTGGACATTGGGCCCTTATATCACCCTCATCGAGTCTGTTTCTGACAGTTTGAGAAGACACATGGATATTAGTTGCCTGCTGGAGGTCATTTTCCAGGGCTCTGGCACTGCTCCTCCTGTTAGTTCCTCCTTGCAAAAAGGAGGAGGTAGCAGTGCTGACGCAGGGTTCGGCCCCCTTCACATCTCGTGGTATCTGCTCCATGCTCTGGACAGTGTTCTGACACAGACACTGCTAACCTTCTTGCCCCAGGTCGCATCGATGTGCCATACTGGATGAGTTGCACTACCTGAGCAATGTCTGTGGGTTGTAGACAGCCCCTCATGCTACCTCTAGGGATTAGAGCAATGACAAGATGCAAAAGTGACCAAAACTACAGCCACAAAAGATGACAACAGAGAAACGGTCTGAGGTCACCACCTGCTGAACCACTTCTTTTTAGGGGTTGTCTTGCTAAATGCCTACCATTTCTGTTTCCTGTTCCATTTGCACATCAGGAAAAATTGATTTACAATCAGTGTTGCTTCATATCTGGACATGTTTATATCACTAGAGTGTGACTGCCATGGCATTACATTTTGGTGATGCATTTTGCATTGCAAATATCTATGCTGGGACTTTTAGTTCAGCATGTTTCAGTAAAGCATTATGATGGGACTTGAGGTTCCACAAGTTCAGGTAATGCATTACATGTTCTACACTGCAGGTGATTGAAAAGCCAGGGGAGTGTTTGGCAAACCTGAATACTCTCACAGGTCTGCTCATGTGGTACAGGTGGGATATCAGCTGACTAGTGCTGTGTGAGGCAGTCTTCCACAAGTCTGCAAAGGTGCAGGACATATGATATGAGTCAGAGTCTGGATGAGAAAACTGCAGAGCAGGCAGCGTGAGGGGGTACTGTTTCAGCCTCTGTGTGAACTTGCAGGGAGAGCCGGAAGAGTTCAATGTGAACGCTGCCCAAGTCACAGTGAGTAATGAGATGGCCTGTGAACCGTGTATTCACTGACTGAAGACCATGAATGGACACTGTGATTACTCCACTGATGTACTGGTGTATACTCCATTGAGACTGTGTATGACTAAGGCCCCTTTCACATAATTTTTTTTTTCAAATTGCGGCAGATCCAGCAGATTTACTGCATCTGCCATTTAACGGTCTCACTTGCAGCACACCTGCGACAAGCCCCATGCATTATATATGGGGCTTGCGGCAGGTACGGTATTGTCGTGGTTCCGGCACTTGCATTCACGAAAAAACCTGCTGCTGACCGCGGTTTTTGTCACGGCCGCAACTGCAGGATTGCAGCAATACTACACCTGCTGCAAGCCCCATAGACCATGCATGGGGCTTGCCATAAGTGCAACCGTTAGGCGGCAGATGTGATAAATCTGCCGCAATCAGTGAAAAACGCTGATGTGAAAGGGGCCTTAGGGTAAGTGCACATTACCCGGCGGTTCGGTCGGCGGCTGCTGGCGGGACCCGCCAGGAACCTCCGGCGCCGTGCACCGGCTTCTTGGCGGGTATGAGCTGCGGGAGCCGGGCGGTATCCGGCGGCTGCCCAGCGGGTTCTCGGCGGCGATTCTGCAGCGGCTGGAAGCAGCACATGATTCTGCTTGCAGCCGCTGCAGAACCGGCCGGTTTTTAGAACTTGGTCATTCTTTGCTAACCCGCTGGGAAACCTGCGGGTTAGCAACGGATGACGCTGGGTAACCGCCGGTATGTGCACAGCCTTGGGCGGGTTACATTAGTTTCAATGTTAATCCAAACGCCGGTTTGGATTAACATTAATTTAAATAAAACTAATGTATGCAAAACGGCGGTTTACACTGGTAAACCGCCGAAAACCCGCCCAGTGTGCACTTACCCTTAGTCCACTGAGACGTGTGTGAATACTGCCCTGGGAAACTTAGGGCCAAGTGTACCTCAACCTGTATGGGAATATATCCATTGTGAAAGATAAATGGACTATGCATTATATGGACATTTTTGTTGAAGCTAAAGGAAAGCTTCGTGTTTATGTTATGGAGCATGGTTTATGAAGTCTGGAATAAACCTGATTAACTTTTGTATAAAATCTATTGCTGTGTGCATAATTTGCGCTGTCGAGCGAGTATCCTCTAATACCCTCAGCGAGCCCTACTTCACCACTCTATATAAGAAATACATACACACACATTATATATCTATACGGCTCTAGCAAAAAGTAAGACCACTGCAAAATTTTCAGTTTCTCATATTTTTCTCTTTATAGGTATATTTTTGAGTAAAATGTACATTGTTCTTTTATTCTATAAGCTACTGACATGTCTATGAAATTCAAAGCTAAAAATGTTGTATTTATTTGCAGCAAATGAGAAATCGTCAAAATAATAAAGAAACAGTGCTTTCAGACCTCAAATAATGCAAAGAAAACAAGTTCATATTCATTTAGAAACAACAATACTAGGGAAGAGTTCAGAAATCAATATTTGGTCAATATTTCGTGGAACAACCATGATTTTTAATCACAGCTTTCATGCGTCTTGGCATGCTTTCCTCCTATGCATGGGGCATTGTCCTGTTGAACACAGTCCTCAGAGTTGGAGAACATTGCCTTAGCAGAAGGAAGTGTTCTTCAAGGATATCCTAGTATGTGGCTTGATTCAGACGTCCTTTGCAAAGATTAACCTGCCCAATTCCAGCCTTGTTGAAGCATCCCTAGATCATCACCGCTCCTCCACCAAATTTAACAGGGAGTACAAGACACTGTGGCTTGTATGTCTCTCCAGGTCTGTCTAACCATAAGATGACCAGTGGTTGGGCAAAGCTGATAATTAGACTCATCAGAGAAAATTGCCTTACTCCAGGCCTCTATGGTCCAATCCTTAAGGCCTCGTCACATGGGGCGACATCGCCGCCAATTACATAGGCGACGTAGGGGCGTAGCCTATCGGCAGCGACATCGCCCCTACGTCACCTCATGTAAAGGGGCGATGTCGGCGCCGCCGGGAGGTCGCCTGGTTTCAGAGCAGTGTCCTGCATTGCCGCTGAAGTTTTCAGACACCCTGGCGGCGATGCCGCCTGACAGCTCGCCAGTGTGGCGCTGGAGAGGTCGCCCCATGTAAATGGGGGGACGATGACGTTGGCGGGGCGCCAAAAACGTGCGTGCACCTGCCAGTCGCCGACATCTCCAGCCCCGTCGCCAGGTGTGAAGGGGTCTTCATGGTCTTTGGCAAACTTCAGCCTGGCTCTCCTTTGCTTCTCATTGATGAGAGGGTTATCCCTGCCTCTAGGAAGCTGTTACGAACTGTTCTTGCCGGCCACTTCACCCAGCTGCTATGTGCCATTCCTTTTGTAGGTCACTTGATGTCATCGTGCGGTTGCTGAGTGACATTCAAATAAGATGATGTTCATCCCGGTCAGTAGAGAGTTGCTTTTGCCCTCTGCTGGTCTGTAGCTTTGCTGTCCCCAATGTCTGCTGCTTGACCTTGTTGTAATAGCCTGCCGTCTTTGAAATTTTAAGGATGGAGGCAACATCACACTCACTGTAGCCCTATGCTAGTAAAGCCAGAATTGAGCCCTTCTTTTCCTCACTCAAGACTTTTTTTTTTCAACGCCTTTGGCATGGTTAAAAGCTAAAATTCTTTCCTTCAAATTACTTTTGGGCTATTCCTAGTGCTTGTTTTGCCATCCAGCTTGTCCTATTGCAAGAGAATTGGTTCAGGTGATCACCTAATCAGAAGCACATGAAGCAGAATGAGGTGTACGAGTACTTTGGTTGGAATTCAACTGACACAGGAATGGAATGGCTGTCAGATATGTAGAAATGGGGATTTTTAGAAAACTGTGCAGGTCTCTATGTAAAATCCTTTCTCAAGAGCATCAGAAACGTTGGCACGCCATTTTTATTTATTATGTTTGGTGCTGTTTTTCTTTCGTATACAATAAATGGACACTAGGTTGGTGTTTGGAAAAGCGTGCTCTACTTTAACCCCTTCACCCCCGGGCCAATTTTGACCCTAATGACCAGGCCATTTTTGTCAATTCTAACCAGTGTCCCTTTATGAGGTAATATCTCTGGAACACTTCATTGGATCCAAGCGATTCTGAGATTATTTTTTCGTGACATATTGGGCTTCATGTTAGTATTAAATTTAGGTCGATAATTTTTGCGATTATTTGTGAAAAAAAAATTCAAAAATTTGGCAAAAACTTTGAAAATTTTGCAATTTTCAAATTATGAATTTTTATTCTGCTAAATCAGAGAGGTATGTGACACAAAATAGTGAATAAATAGCATTTCCCACATGTCTACTTTACATCAGCACAATTTTGTAAAAAAAAAAAAAATTTTTTTGTTCGGAAGTTATAAGGGTTCAAAGTTCATCAGCAATTTTTCATTTTTCCAGCAAAATTTACAAAGCCACTTTTTTAGTGACGACATCACATTTGAAGTCTTTTTAAGGGGTTTACATGACAGAAAACACCCAAAAGTGACACCATTCCAAAAACTGCACCCCTCAAGCTACTCAAAACTACATTCAAGAAGATTATTAACCCTTCAGGTGCTTCCCGGAACTAAAGCAAAGTGGAAGGAAAAAATGGTCATTTTAATTTTTCCAACAAAAATGTTCTTTTAGCCTCAATTCTTTCATTTTCACATGGGCAGATAAAAAAGAGAATTTTGTTTACGTACCGTAAATTCTTTTTTCTTTAGTCATCAATGGGAGACCCAGACAATGGGGTTTAGGGCTCTGCCCTCCGGAGGTCACACTAGGTACTACAAGTTTGTAGACACCGCCTCCTCCGCTTATAAACCCCTACCGCAGGGAACATCCTCAGTTTGGTCCATAAGCTGCGAGGAGAAATAAACCACACCCGAAACCTCGGGAAGAATGCCGTGCACAGACGGTTCAACAACCCGGCAAACACTGTCTCAACAGAGAACAGAACAAGTGCAAAATATGCAACGGAACAACTGGGTGGGTGCTGGGTCTCCCATTGATGACTAAAGAAAAAAGAATTTACGGTACGTAAACAAAATTCTCTTTTTTCTGGTTGTCATAATGGGAGACCCAGACAATGGGGATGTCCTAAAGCAATACCCCAGGGCGGGAAGAGTTCCTCAACAAGACGGATAACATATGGTTCCCTTTAAAGGTGGGCAACCGCCGCCTGGAGAACCCGCCTGCCCAAACTCGCATCCGCAGAGGCATGGGCATGCACCATATAGTGCTTAGAAAATGTGTGCAGGCTGGACCAAGTGGCCGCCTGACACACCTGTAGAGCAGACGCTCGATGTCGCAAAGCCCAGGAGGCACCGACAGCTCTGGTAGAGTGAGCCTTCAATCCCACCGGGAGAGGCAAACCAGAGGATCGGTAAGCCTCCTGAATAGGAGTTTTAATCCATCTGGCCAAGGTCGACTTTGAAGCCGCGGCCCCCTTACAGCGACCCGTCGTGAGAACAAATAAGGAATCCGAATTCCTGAAGGAAGCGGTCCTGGACACATAAATGCGTACAGCTCTCACGAGATCCAGAGTATGGAGGTCGCGTTCAATCTGATGAACGGGAGCGGGGCAAAATGAAGGGTGAACAATCTCCTGGTTCAGGTGAAAAGTTGAAACCACCTTCGGCAAGAATTCTGGCCGTGGGCGCAACACCACCTTGTCTTGGTGAACCACCAGAAAGGGTGACTTGCACGAAAGTGCAGCCAATTCTGAGACCCTCCTCAAAGACGTAATTGCCACCAGAAAAACCACCTTCTGGGACAGACGCAAGAGAGAGATATCTCTCAGCGGCTCAAACGGCGGCTTCTGTAACGCCGCTAGGACTCTGTTAAGGTCCCAAGGGTCCAGAGGTCTCCTGTAGGGCGGAACTATCCGCGACACCCCTTGGAGAAATTGACGCACCTTCGGGAGGAGTGCCAATCGCCTGTCAAACAGCACCGAGAGTGCTGACACTTGACCTTTCAAAGAGCCAAGGGATAATCCCAACTCCAGACCCGACTGTAGGAAAGCCAACAACGTCGGGATGGAGAGGGGCCACGGAGAACGTCCACCAGAGGCACACCAGGTAAAAAAGATTTTCCACGTTCGGTGGTATATCTTCCTGGAAACGGGCCTCCTAGCCCTATTCATAGTAGCAACCACTGTAGGGGAGAAACCCCTAGATGTCAGCAGCCAGGCCTCAAGAGCCACGCAGTCAACTTGAGGGCCCTGGAATTGCGGTGGAAGAATGGGCCTTGCGCGAGTAAGTCTGCGCGTTCTGGAAGAGCCCATCTGTGTCCGCCTGACAGGTGCCACAGGTCCGGATACCAGGACCTCCTGGGCCAATCTGGAGCCACTAGAATGGCTACCCTGCACTCTGACCTGATCTTCCACAGCACCTTGGGAATCAGAGCCAGAGGCGGGAACACATACGGCAGATGGAATCTGGACCAGGTCAAGATTAGGGCGTCCGCTCCCAGAGACTGGGGGTCCCACGACCTCGCCATGTATTGCGGCACCTGATGATTCAGCCGTGAGGCCATCAGGTCCACGTCCGGCGTGCCCCATCTGCTGCAGATTTCTCTGAAGACGTCCGGATGAAGAGACCACTCTCCGGCGTCCATCCCCTGTCGGCTCAGATAGTCGGCCTCCCAGTTTTCGACCCCTGGGATGTGAACTGCGGAGATCAGGCAGTTGTTGTCCTCCGCCCAGGATAGGATGCGGTGAACTTCGGCCAGAGCCTCCGCACTCCTGGTTCCTCCTTGATGATTTATGTAGGCGACGGCCGTCGCATTGTCGTACTGAACCCGAATGGGTTGTCCTGAGAGGAATCTCTGAAAAGCCAGGAGTGCCAGGTATACCGCCTTGATCTCCAGCACATTGATCTGCAACGCCGACTCCGACTGAGTCCACAGGCCTTGAGCCCTGTGGTGTGAGAACACCGCCCCCCAGCCCTTCAGACTGGCGTCGGTGGTCACCACTAACCAAGACGGTTTTATGAAGGACCGGCCCCGAGACAAGTGATGCGGTTGTAGCCACCACTGCAGGGAATCTCTGGTCGGTTGGGAAAGGGTCACCAGCCGATTCAGTGAGATCGTCCTCTTGTCCCATCTGCGGAGAATCTCCAGCTGGAGAGGACGGAGGCGAAATTGTGCAAAAGGCACCGCCTCTATTGCCGCCACCATGCGTCCCACCAGTTTCATCAACACCCGTAGGGATGATTGTGGTGACAGGAGGACTGCTTGCACTCCTGATTGGATCGCCGTCTGTTTGGGTCGCGGCAGAGACACCAGGGCCGAGGCTGTGTTGAAGTCCATGCCCAAATATGTCAGAGACTGGGTCGGAACCAGCGTTGACTTCTGAATGTTGAGGAGCCAACCGAACTGTTCCAGAGACCGCATGGTCACATCCAGGCTCTCTTGACAGAGGTGTTCCGATGGCGCCCTGACCAGCAGGTCGTCTAAATAGGGGATGACGGCATGTCCCTGCGCGTGCAGGAGAGCCATCATGGAAGCCATCACTTTTGTGAACACCCGCGGTGCCGAGGCCAACCAGAACGGCAGCGCCACAAATTGGAAGTGTTCTTCCCCCACTGCAAATCTCAACCAGCGCTGATGAGCCGGAGCAATGGGTACGTGAAGGTAAGCGTCTCGGATATCTATGGACGCCAGGAAGTCCCCCTGTGACACCGCTGCGATCACGGAACGCAGGGATTCCATACGGAACTTCCGAACCAACACGTGACGGTTGAACAACTTCAGGTCCAGAACAGGGCGGAAGGATCCGTCCTTCTTCGGGACGATAAAGAGGTTGGAGTAAAAACCCCTGAACCTCTCCCCGGAAGGCACCGGAACCACCACTCCGTCCCTGCGGAGACCCTCCAACACCAGGTAAAAAGCCTGAGCCTTTTCTGGTGATGGGACCGACCGATAGAATCGGTGGATAGGTTTTGACGTCAGCTCTATCCTGTAACCTCGCGAGACCACGTCTCGAACCCACTGATCTTGAATGTGAAGCAGCCACTTGTCCTGAAAGCGAGACAAGCGGCCCCCCACCTGTGGGGAGGCAGGAAGGCAGAGCGAGTCATGTAGAGGCGGGTTTGGGGGTGGCAGCCGCTGCCCCCGCCGGCTTCTTTGGACGACTCTTAGAGCGCCACTGAGAAGCGGGCTTGCCCCCTCGGTCCGTACGAGCGGACGATGCTGATGACTGCGAGCTGGAGCGAAAGGACCACTGTTTTGGGTTCCTTTTCACAGTATACCGTGGCTTAGGCTTATTCTGCGATATCTTAGACTCAGCAGAATCCTTTATTAGCTTGTCCAGCTCAGTGCCAAACAGCCTGTCACCAGCAAATGGAAGATTCTGTAAAATCTTCTTAGATGTGGCATCTGAGTCCCAGAGACGCAGCCACAACCGTCTGCGAATCGCAATAGCATTGGCCGAAGCCACAGCTGAGCGAGTGGCGGTTTCCAGAGTCGCCGTTCTGGCGTAGTCCGCATAGGCTCTTGCCCTCTCGGTAAGTGCCATGACCTCTGGACTGGACCTTGCCAGGTCAGTGATACCATCCAAGCAGGTAGTAATTGCTTGTAAGGTCCAAACCGCGGCAAAATTAGGGGCAAATGAAGCCCCCACAGCCTCATAGGAAGACTTGGCGAGTTGCTCGACCTGTCTATCAGTCGCATCCTTCAACGAGGAGCTATCAGAGGCAGAGAATAGAGAGCGTGCAGCAATCCTGGTCATGGAAGCGTCCACCTTTGGGGACTGCGACCACTCCTGAAGCACCTCCTGGGGGAAGGGGAAGCGATTGTCCTTAGGTTTTCGGACATAACGCCGCCCAGGGTGTAACCTGGGGCTCTAATCACCCTTCCAAAGTTAGTATGGTCCATAAAGGAACCACTTGGTCTAGCCTCCGGCCGCAGCCATTGATAGACCTCCTTCGGGTGGACAGTCACCTCCTCAGGGGGAGTCACAAGACGTAAGGTCTCGTTGATAGAGGATACCAAATCCTCCACCCCGTCTGGTGGTTCAGACGCAGATACAGACCCGAAAGTCGAACCCCCATCATCTTCCTCACCATCAGAGGAACGCTCCTCCTCAGAGAGAGCCTGGAGCTCGGGTGACTCCTCACGACGAGCTCGCTTAAGGGGTCTCGCAGCAGAAGAAGGAGACACCCGGGGGTAACTGGAAGGAGTAGCTGGGCTGTCCAGCCTCCTAGTAAGCGCCTCCAGGGATTGCGACATGGAGGACAGCTGGGACAACAGAGATTCATTGATCTTATTCTGAGTTTCCCATGGCCCTGGGATCACTTGAACCTCAGGGTACCGCACCGGAGCTGCTGACTCAGCAGTGGCAGTCCGGGCCTCTGGGCGTCCGCAGTTATTGCAGGACCCCTCCACCAGTGTACCATTGCATGTAGCACAAGTAACTGTGGTCTCTGCCGCCTTAGCAGCACGCTTCCCAACTGAGGACATCGCCACAGTAGGGGTAAATAAGCCAATCGCAGACAAAAACCGGGAATCCCGGTGGCTTACTGACCGCAACACAGCGGTAGGAGGAAGCGGTGTGTGTGTGACCTCCGCGATAGGTTCCGGTCTCCCCTGAAGTGCAGCCGCACGCTTCAGACAGCTCCCAGCCGGGAAGTGATGGGGAAAGATGGCCGCCGACACAGAAACTGTGGGCGGCGCCGAGAACACGCGGGAAACACACACACACGCCCATCGGTGACGTCACCGCACGGGCCGCTTCCCATCCTCCAGGCAGCCTCAGCATGAAGGCGCCGGAGCCCGCAGCGCGGGAAATAGTGTGAAATACACCACACACAGACTGACTGTACAAACACACATACGCAGTCTACAGCCTCAGCCCCTGTGACACACAGGGCGGTCAGCCAGGGTGACCCCAGCACGGGGTACACCTCCAGATCCGCGGACCCGAGGGTAACGCGCGGTCTGAGTGTCAGGACACATAAAGTGACCGACACTACCCCCAGGCACACAGGAGACACAGAGTGCCTCAGTGCCTGTCCGGTCTGTAAGCACCATTTAGGGAGGCCTCGGACGGGGGTTCAGCACCAGTCCGGAGTGTAAGCACCATTTAGGGAGGCCTCGGACTGGGCTGGCTCCAGTCCGGTCTGTAAGCACCATTTAGGGAGGCCTCGGACGGAGCGGAGCTGTGCAAGGCTCCCATCTCCCACTCTCCAGAGCCCCCCAGAGAGGGATGGAGAGGAGCGTGACAGCGTACCGGGAGAACACCAAGTGTCCAGGCTCTAGGCCCTCCGGTACCTCCACCAGCGTGTGCCACTAAGGGTGAGCGGGGAGGCTGTCACAGGTCCCGACTAGGACCATATTACCTTGTCTTCAGACGCCATCACGTAAGTTGTGAGAATGCAGTGAAGTGCAAGCAAAGCGTGATCCTCCGAGCACACTAAGTTTAAAACTGAGGATGTTCCCTGCGGTAGGGGTTTATAAGCGGAGGAGGCGGTGTCTACAAACTTGTAGTACCTAGTGTGACCTCCGGAGGGCAGAGCCCTAAACCCCATTGTCTGGGTCTCCCATTATGACGACCAGAAAATGGATCCTAAAGATTGTTGGGCAATTTCTCCTGAGTACATCGACATCTCATATGTGGTCATAAACCACTGTTTGGGCGCACGGCAGGGCTCAGAAGGGAAGGAGCGCAATTTGACTTTTGCAGCTAATTTTCCATTCAAAAAGTCAAATGGCGCTCCTTCCCTTCTGAGCCCTGCTGTGTGCCCAAACAGTGGTTTATGACCACATATGAGGTATCGGTGTACTCAGGAGAAATTGCCCAACAATTTTTAGGATCCATTTTATCCTGTTCCCCATGTGAAAATGAAAAAATTTAGGCTAAAAGAAAAATTTTTATTTTTTTTTTTGTGGGGAAAAAAAAAAAAAAAGTACTTTTTCACTTTTACGGATGAATTTGTGAAGCACCTGGGGGTTCAAAATGCTCACCACCCATCTAGATAAGTTCCCTGGGGGGGGGTCTAATTTCCAAAATGGGGTCACTTGTGAGGGAGCTCCAATGTTTAGGCACACAGGGGCTCTCCATACGCGACATGGTGTCTGCTAACTATTGGAATTGTTAGCGGACACCATGTCGCATATGGAGAGCCCATGTGTGCCTAAACATTGGAGCTCCCCCACAAGTGACCTCATTTTGGAAACTAGACCCCCCCAAGGAATGCATCTAGATGCATAGTGAGCACTTTGAACCCCCAGGTGCTTCACAAATTGATCCGTAAGAAGGAAAAATTACTTTTTTTTCACACAAATTTTCTTTTTTCATTTTTACGGATCAATTTGTGAAGCACCTGAGGGTTCAAAGTGCTCACTATGCATCTAAATACAGCGAAGCCTTTTTTAATTCTAGAGAAAAAAATGGCGTGGGGCTCCGCCATATTTTTGGTCCAGCCAGGTACGAACTGCCAGCAACCCCCAGCTGCCTCATTGTACCTGGCTGGCAACCAAAAATACAGTGAAGCCCTTTTTTTTTCTTCTAGAACTAATTCTATAAAAAAAATGACGTGGGCTCCGCCATATTTTTGGTCCAGCCAGGTACAACTAGGCAGCTGGGGGCTGGAATCCGCAGCATGGAAAGGCCCAAGCATTCTGGGCCCCCCATGCTGCGAATTGCAGCCCGCAGCCGCCCCAGAAAATGGCGCATTCATTAAAGCGCTGTACCCAGACTCTTCCAGTTGCCCTGTGCCGGTGGCAAACTGGGTAATAAAGGGGTTAATGCCAGCTTTTTATTGGCAGCTGGCACTAAGCCCGAGATTCATAATATAGGGCCAATGTTAGACCCGCCATTAGGAATCTCTGGTAAATAGTCAGAAAATACACAGAGAAAAATCTTTTTATTTGAAAAAAAAAACAAAATTCGGACTCCATCTTTATTATAAAGATCCGATGTAGTCCACAACGAAGGTCCCACGACGCTCGATCGCCTCTGCTCAATCCAGAGACTGCAGCAAGGGATCAAGTGTCCTCTTCCTACAGCCTCTGTGGTCAGAGTTATGGTGCACTGTATGACAATGATCTGTCATACAGTGCACCATGACTATGATCCCAGAGACTACAACAAGAGGACACTTGATCCCTTGTTGCACCCATCCATCCACCTATGCACCCATCATCCACGCACGCTGACATTCACGCACACATCCACGCACGCTGACATCCACGCACGCTGACATCCACGCACGCTGACATCCACGCACGCTGACATCCACGCATGCTGACATCCACGCACACATCCACACACGCACACGTCCACATCCATCTATGCACACATCCACGCACGCACACGTCCACGCACACTCATGTACGCTCACGTCCACGCGCACACACGTTCTCGCATGCACTCCCCCATCCATCCTTACCCTCTCGATCCACCGACAAGCAGGAGGCAGGGAGAGGAGGCGGGGCCACCGACCGGCGGGTGCACCGAGGTGTGCAGCCCGCCGCAGGAGGTGAGGGGGGGGGCCAGGCACCGGGCCCGGAGGTGGGGGCAGCCTGGGGGGGGGGGGGGGGGGGGCACTGGAGCGGGAAGCCAGGCACTGTGTGATCAACGGTCGCACGCAGGTGCTTTGCTGGCGACACTGTTGGGGATTTATTCAAAATTGAGGCATACTGAACCAGCATGGCTACCACAGCATCTTGCAGGGGCACGCTATTCCATCCGGATTGCATTTAGTTGGACCATCATTTATTTTTCAACAGGACAATGACCCCAAACACACCTCCAGGCTGTGCAAGGGCTATTTGACCAAAAGGGAGAGTGATAGGGTGCTACGCCAGATGACCTAGCCTCCAGTCACCAGACCTGAACCCAATCGAGATGGTTTGGGGTGAGCTGGACCACAGAGTAAAGGCAAAAGGGCCACCAAGTGCTAAGCATCTCTGGGAACTCCTTCAAGACTGTTGGAAGACCATTTCTGGTGACTACCTCTTGAAGCTCATCCAGAGAATGCCAAGAGTGTTCAAAGCAGTAATCAAAGCAAAAGGTGGCTACTTTGAAGAACCTAGAATATAAGACATATTTTCAGTTGTTTCACACTTTTTTGTTAAGTATATAACTCCACATGTGTTAATTCATAGTTTTGATGCCTTCAGTGTGAATCTATCATTTTCATAGTCATGAAAATACAGAAAACTCTGAATGAGAAGGCGTGTCCAAACTTTTGGTCTGTACCGTATATACATATACATATATAAAACACGCAGACATACTCTTTTTTCCCCACTGTGTGTATCTGTAATTTTTTTTTATCATACTTACACTTCAACTGGGTGACACTCTCAAAACTCCTCGTAAACTCAACATTTGTCTTTCCAGGATCCTGTTTATTTTTTCCCTTAATTCATGTATTAATTTCCATTTCTGTTAAAAGTCTGATGATGCAAACTAAGCTCCATATGCTGTTAGTCTTTGTATTACACAAAAGAAGCGAGCGGAGGACCAATTTCGTTGTACCACTTTATTTGGGGGGGTGGAACCTATAAATGCAGGAGTGCCATTCACCTCCCTGTGCAGTTAGAATTGCAAGTGTTACATTTTCTAGAGGAAGTGAGAAAAACAACAAAATATCTCTTTCGGGTACTATGTAAATGACAGAGACATCATACATTTCCTTGTAATTAGAAGAGGCAGAATTTGAAAAGAGTGAGGCAGCGCTGATCACAATCTGCAGACACACATTGGACCAGACTGCACAATTTACATACAGCATGGGACAAGCATAAAACTCTGAGATATGCAGGGGCACATCTAGAACTATTAAGAGGTAAGAACCCCATTCACATGATGCGGAAAGTGATGGGCAGGGTTTAGAAGCAAGATATAACTGGTGACAGGTTTCCTTTAATGAAGAAGTCATTAAGCGGAAATCTTGATCTGCTCAGGCGCTGCATCTGGCACCATTGTATTGATCTACAGACCACCCACAGAATCACCCTGGGTATGTGCTGCCCACCACAATCATGTCAGGGGTGGTGCGCGGAATATAATAAAGGAGGCAGATCACTGAATAATCACTGACTTGTAGAAGCAGCAAAGGGAAAAGGGGGCAGAAAAGAAGTGACCTACCCCAATGCATAAGCAATGAACAGACACCATAATGAAAACTTTTAATGAAAGATCACTCAGCACCCAAAGACTGGATTCATTAACGGCAGCAGTCCATTTAATCAACATCATAGATTATTTAATCAACATCATATTAAGCCTTGTATTTGCTTAAAGGCCTAGTTACACACACATATCTGTGACCATCTTCTGAACAGATCTCTGGTTGCAGTGAAATCATGGACACATTGTTCCATTTGTACACAGCCACAAAATGTAACAATGTGTCCATGATTTCACTGCAACCACAGATCTGTTCAGATGTTGGTCACAGATATCTGTGTGTGTAACGTGGCCTTTAAAGTGCTAAATCCTGGTAGACTCTTTAGACAGTTCAATGCAATAGCTCACCGAAAATTATGAGGCGCACACAGAAGCTATTGACACAGCGAAAAACCATTTTGTGACCTCATCAATTATGGACTCTAGCATTGTATGCACATTTGAACATGCTGTGTAGTAAGAACATTGTGTCCTCTATATGGTCTGACACTTTTTACATTTGCAGTCATGTAACATGGATGTGAAGCACCAGTCAACCTCCATATAGTTATTTTCCACCACTGCATGCACCCCGATCGGATCATCGCTTCACTTCAATGCAAGTTGTGTAATATACATTCATATTTAACATCAGTGTAAGAGCAGATTTACATACAAGACAGGTTTTAAAATAGCTATGAATGATCGACAATATACAAAGTAATGAAGAACAAGCTAGTATAGAAGACAAGATAATATTGAGTTATTTTAAGCTAGTTATCCCTTGTCCCCTTCCTCAACTGGATAAATGAACTACTTACCATGACCCTATTAGTTACTGAGAGAGGATTTTATTTTTATTATCTGCTTTAAGTCCAGGTGACCTCGCTCAATGTTAGCTATATCAAAGCAGGTTAATGGAGCAGCCACATCCAAAGAGTTAAGTAGTTAGAGTGTGTGTATTATATTAATAGGCAGCCGGGAGACATCCATTAAGACATAAAGTGAACACATTTACCACACATGTATAACAGAGTACAACAAGCAGCAAATATGCTGCACTCATCACTGACTGCTTCTTCATCATAAATATTCACACTAAAAGTAAAAATTGCTTACCACTTGTTGAGAAATATTAACATTGGACTGTCCAAATGTTTTGGGCAATAGCTGTTTGCCGACAGAAGATGGATGAACAGCCAACAACGACACTACACCTACAAATTAACCAAAAATAATGACTGCAGATTACCTGATAGCAACTCATTTCAGTAGGAGTTTGTTTAGAATTAGTTTTCACAATGAGTAGAGATTAAAAGGATTGTCAAAGTCTACAATATCCTTGTGATGGGTCATCAATATAAAATCTGAAGGGAACAACTGGCACCTCCAACAAGTCCCACCAAAACAGCACAGTTCTGAGCAGTGTAGACGTGGTTCTAACATGGCAGATTAGCCGATATTCACCAAAATAGAAGCAGAGCTTCAGTAACAGAAAATGGCCACTACACCGAGCTGTGCTGTTCCAATTACTGTACAAACCCTTTAAAAACTATACATACAGGCATCATTAGTGAGGAATATAGCAGGCTACAGCAATCAAATGTGATTTTTATCACATCAGAGGTGTGATCATTAGAATGATGGCACAGGTGCGGAGGGAGAATAGCCCAGGTGATTAAGATTTTGCGGTTTTATCCTTTTAACACATTCCTGTCTTGGAGCCTTAAAAAAAAAAAAAAAAAAAAAAAAAAACACACGCTTTGGACAACTCAAAGGGGATTTGTCACCAGGTTTTTGCCGCCTAATTTTAAGTGCTGCATAATGTAGAAACAGTGATCCTGATTCCAGCAATGTGCCACTTACTGGGCTGCTTGCTGTAATTTAGATAAAATCACTTGAATCTGCAGTTCATCAGAAGATTACTTGGTCTGCTTCTAGATAGTAAAGCATATACATGAGCTTTATAACCCCTCCTCCATCACTGAGGGCAACCTTCTACCCATATACTGTGTACATAGAAAGCTGCCAATCAGTGGTGTGGGTAGGATTATACAGGGCTCCTCATCAGGATTCAAAGTAAAAAAATGTTCAATCACGAAGTCCAGGTAACGTGAAAAAAGTTAAAACTCCATTTATTGTGGTCAAATAAAACATGACAATGGAACTTAGGAGTCACAATAACGTGTTTCTAAGGGCCCTTTCACATCAGCGTTTTTTGAAATTCGCGGCAGATGCGGTGAAAAAACCGGCTGCACTTGCGGCGCGGTTGCGGTAAACGCAATGCAAAGTATAGGCGTACTTGCGGCAGGTGCGGTTTTGCACTTGCGGCAGGTGCGGCAGCGAAAAAAACCGCGGTCAGCCGCGGTTTTTTCGCTGCCGCACCTGCCGCAAGTGCAAAACCGCACCCTGCCGCAAGTACGCCTATACTTTGCATTGCGTTTACCGCAACCGCGCCGCAAGTGCAGCCGGTATGCGGTAATCGCGGCAGATGCGGTTTTTTCACCGCATCTGCCGCGAATTTCAAAAAACGCTGATGTGAAAGGGCCCTTACTCAGTTAGAAACATGTTATTGTGACTGCCAAGTTCCATTGTCATGTTTTATTTGACCACAGAAAATGGAGTTTTAACTTTTTTCACGTTACCTGGACTTCATGATTGAACATTTTTTTCTTTGAATCTGGATGTCCTCCAGAGTCTGACTGCCTGACTCCTTTCCTTGTACAAACCAGTTGTGGACCTCCTTAGGCTGGTTTCACACTGCAGGTTTTTCCTTGATCAGGTTCGATCAGGTTTGTGTGCCAAAACCAGGAGTGTCTCCAAGTGCGCTAAATCTGCCGGATCTGTTGCATTTAAAAAAAAAAAAAAAAAACGCCTGTGAAAGGGGCCTTACATTCACCCTCCGGCATTTTCAGTGCTGCTCTGGTCACGCAGTGACATCTTGTGCATGTAACATATGACTGGCCAGAAGTCAGAGGTTACATCACTGGCTCTCGACGCATCTCTATGAGAGCCAGAACAAGACTCTCAGCCTTGTTAATTTCCGACCTCCGCTTCACTCCATGAAGCTCTGGAGCTCTCGGTAGGTCACAAATTGCCAGAGACCGACGAGTAGAAACAGAAGAATACAGCAGCAGGTGTGTACAAGACAGGGAGCAGGTGACTTATATTTAAAGCGGTTGTCTGGGCTTTTTGTGCAATTTCTATGTCTATCTAGGCTGCCAATGTTGACAGTGTGTAATTTACACCCTGACAGCATTTGGCAGCATTACCAAGATATCAATATATTGCGTCTGCAGGAGACCAACCAGGGGGCATGTTCATTTTGGAGCATGTGTGTAAATGCATAACCGGTCACTTACGTCCAGTTTCCTACAAACATGCCTCTGACTCTTACAAGCATGCCACCCCCCCCCCCACCACCACCCACATCTCACAATAACCAGCCACCCCCAGGCTCCTCCGTCCCTCCCCCATCCCAGCATGTCTGGCCACCCCCAGCTCCTACAGGCCCCGCCCCCCCCCAGTCTCAGCATACCCAGCCATCCCCAGACTCATACAAGCCCTTCCCAGTCCCCAATATGACCACCCACCCCCATTGCACACAGTGGTCACCTCCTCCTCTGACAGTCTGCTGAATCCACAGCTGTGTCAAATAGATTGCACTCACCTCCTCCCCTGTGGCCACGCTGTCAGTGCAGTGTCCTTTTCTCTGCCTCAGCCACAGCTTTGTGTTCCGCTGAGTGTCCTGCGCTCTGTGTGAGCGAAGCCAATGCTCCTCCTCTCTATCTCCTGCAGCACAGATCCAGACACACTGCTGAGCATAGAACCAGCCGCTGAGGCAGAGAAGAGGACATTGTACTGACAGCGCGGCCACAGGGGAAGAGGTGAGTGCATACCGCATTGCATACAGCAGTCACCTCCTCTGACAAGGTGTACAGTCATGGCCAAAAGTTTTGAGAATGATACAAATATTCATTTTAACAAAGTCTACTGCTTCAGTTTTTCTAATGGCAATTTGCATATACTCCAGAATGTCATAAAGAGTGATCAGCTTAACAGCAACTACTTGCTAAGTCAATATTTGCCTAGAAAATGAACTTTAACCCCCAAAACACATTTCAACATCATTGCAGTCCTGCCTTAAAAGGAGCAGCTAACATCGTTTTAGTGATTGTTCCATTAACACAGGTGTGGGTGTTGATGAGGACAGGGCTGGCGAACAGTCAGTCATGATTAAGTAAGAATGACACCACTGGACACTTTAAAAGGAGGCTGGTGCTTGGTATCATTGTTTCTCTTCAGTTAACCATGTTATCTCTAAAGAAACACGTGCAGTCATCATTGCACTGCACAAAAATGGCCTAACAGGGAAGAGTATTGCAGCTAGAAAGATTGCACCTCAGTCAACAATCTATCGCATCATCAAGAACTTCAAGGAGAGAGCTTCCATTGTTGTTAAAAAGGCTCCAGGGCGCCCAAGAAAGACCAGCAAGCGCCAGGACTGTATCTTAAAACTGTTTCAGATGCGGGATTGGACTACCAGCAGTGCCGAGCTTGCTCAGGAATGGCAGCAGGCTGGTGTGAGTGCTTCTGCATACACTGTGAGGCGGAGACTCTTTGAGCAAGGCCTGGTTTCAAGGAGAGCAGCAAAGAAGCCACTTCTCTCCAGAAAAAACATCAGGGACCGACTGATATTCTGCAGAAGGTACAGGGAGTGGACTGCTGAGGACTGGGTAAAGTCATTTTCTCTGATGAATCCCCTTTTCGATTGTTTAGGACATCTGGGAAAACAGCTTATTCGGAGAAGAAGAGGTGAGCGCTACCACCAGTCTTGTCTCATGCCAACTATAAAGCATCCTGAAACCAATCATGTGTGGGGTTGCTTCTCAGCCAAGGGAATCGGCTCACTCACAGTCTTGCCTAAAGACACAGCCATGAATAAAGAATGGTACCAGAATGTCCTCCAAGAGCAACTTCTCCCAACCGTCCAAGAGCAGTTTGGCGCCCAACAATGCCTTTTCCAGCATGATGGAGCACCTTGCCATAAAGCAAAGGTGATAACTAAATGGCTCAGGGAACAAAACAGAGATTTTGGGTCCATGGCCTGGAAACTCCCCAGATCTTAATCCCATTGAGAACTTGTGGTCAATCATCAAGAGACGAGTGGACAAACAAAAACCAACAAATTCTGTCAAAATGCAAGCATTGATTATGCAAGAATGGACTGCTATCAGTCAGGATTTGGTCCAGAAGTTGATTGAGAGCATGCCAGGGAGAATTGCAGAGGTCCTGAAGAAGGGTCAACACTGCAAATATTGACTTGCTGCATTAACTCATTGTCAATATAACCTTTTGGTACTCATAATATGATTGCAATTATATTTCTGTATGTGATATAAACATCAGACAAACACAAATAAAAACCAGAGGGCAGCAGATCATGTGAAAATATAATTTTGGTGCAATTCTCAAAACTTTTGGCCATGACTGTACCGTATCTGCAATTTAGTGCACTCAGTGGTCATCTACTTCACACAGCTGCAGATTCAGCACACTGTGTCAGAGATGACCACTGTATGCAATGGGGATGGGTGGTCATATTGTGGACTGGGGAGGGCATATACATATATACACAATACATACAATACATACATATACATACACATACAATACATACACATACATACACATACATAATACATACATACAAAACATACACATACATATCATACACATACATACATACACATACATACATACATACATACATACATACATATACATACATACTTTTTTTTTTTTCCATTTTCATTTTTTTGCTACCCTGCCTCCAAGAGCCATAACTTTTTTATTTTTCCGTCAATAGACATATGACGGCTGTTTTTTGCGGGACGAGATGTACTTTCATATGCAATGGTTTATTTTACCATAGAGTGTACAGGGAAATTGCAAAAAAAATTCTAAATGCAGTGAAATTGCAAAAAAGGTGCAATAACACGTTTGTTTTTTGGGTATTTTAGTCGCCATGTCCAATATATGGTAAAACCGAAGTGACGGGGTGATGCCTCGGGTCGGTACGAGTTTGTAGAGACCCAACATGTATACCTTTATTGGTATCTAGGCGGTGAAAAAAAATTCAGAGGTTTGCAAAAAAACAAAAACGGACTTTTTGCGCCATGTTCTGCAACCCGTAGCTCCCTAATTTTTCAGGATCTGGGGCTGTGTGATGGCTTATTTTTTGCGTCTTGAGCTAACGTTTCTAATGATACCATTTTTGGGGGATCCACAGTTTTGATCGCCCATTATTGCATTTTATAGCACTGTTGCGGCGCAGTGACCAAAAAACGGAATTTTGGCGTTTGGACCATTTTTTCCATTACGGAGTTTACTGCTCTCCTTAACGGATTTAATATGATCATAGATCGGGCGATTCGGAACGCGATGATACCAAACGTGTATTTAAAAAAAAAAATTTTTAATACTTTTATTGTGATTGGGGAAAAAGGAGATTTTTGTGTACTCACCGTAAAATCCTTTCCTCTTAGCCTCTAATTGGGGGACACAGACCGTGGGTGTTATGCTGCTGTCCACTAGGAGGCGACACTAGGCAGAATCTGCAAAAGAGTTAAGTGGCTCCTCCTCTGCAGCCTATACACCCTGGAGCAG
The DNA here is from genome assembly GCA_033576535.1 of Allobates femoralis. Classification (NCBI taxonomy): domain Eukaryota; kingdom Metazoa; phylum Chordata; class Amphibia; order Anura; family Aromobatidae; genus Allobates; species Allobates femoralis. Next base: position 512,605,426 of record JARQOC010000002.1, read on the forward strand.
GAAGTGCTTCTCCAGTTTTGTGCTAAAGCAGTAGGAGAGTTAACAGATAATAACAGTGACACAGGAAGTCTACGCAGGCAACCTGTGTAAACAAATATAGTTAACAAGGTAATAACAGTGTAACAAGGCCTGAAACCAAACAGGCACGTGTGTAAACAGTTAAGGGTTAGCAGAGTAATACTAGTACCACAAGGCCTGTAACTAAGCAGGCGCATGTGGAACAGTGAAGAGTTAATGAAGTAATAATCGTATAACAAGGCCTGTAACTAAACAGGCTCAAAGTACTACAAGGCCTGGAGCTAAACAGGCATAAGTTGAAACAGTCAACAGTTAACAGAGTTATAATAGGCAAACATGTGTAAAACATGTTAACCATGTAACAGCTGAGAAGCTATGTGAGAACTGTAGAAAAGGCCCACAAGGGCAATAGGGTGGGTGCTGTGTCCCCAATTAGAGGCTAAGAGAAAACCGATTTTACGGTGAGTACACAAAAATCTCCTTTTCTCCTTCGCCTCATTGGGGGACACAGACCGTGGGACGTCCCAAAGCAGTCCCTAGGTGGGAAAGAACAATGGAACTAGTAACACTGAGCATGGTCAGTGAAGAACAATGCACCGACAGGCGGGCTGCTGCCGCCTGGAGGGCACGTGTACCCAGATCTGCGATTGTCGAGGACTGAGTGCAAGCACGATAGTGGCTTGGGTATGGGTGTAGGCTGACCTTTTGGCTGCCTATACACTAGTTGCGCCGATACCTGTTACCGAACTGTCTAGGTGGCTTCCACGGGCGTAGTAGAATGTGCCGTGACCTGCCGGAAGGGATAGGATTTCGATGGTATAAGCGTCTTGGATGGTTAGAAAAATCCAACTGGTTAGAGGAGCCTTAGAGGCTGACATGTCTTTATTTCTGCCAATTGGTAGAAGTATAAGGGAGAATCCGACCTCTTGGATGGGCACTGTCTTGGATACCTAGACGCGTAGGGACCTGATACGGTCCCGCATATGTAGATCCTTCGCGACCGAGCGGACTGGAGTCGGGCAAAGCGATGGCAGAGAGATATCTCCATGTAGGTGGAAGGAGTAAACCTACCTTAGAAGAAGAATGGAACCAGCCATAGGACAATCTTGTCCAGATGGAAGACTAGAAAAGGATGGATTACGTGAGACCGCTGCAAGTACCGATACTTCTGCAGAGACAAATAAATGCCATCGAACCATACAACTATTTGGATGAGGATGCCAAAGGTAATATCCCATCGAGGCTGAAAAGGTGGTTCTTGTAGTGACGTGGGGACCAAGTTCAGGTCCCCACGGGTGAAAGCCTTGTTGTATGGAGACCTTAAATAGTCAACCTTTCGAGGAAGGATTTCATAGAAGTCTGGTGGCAAGTGAAAAATGGCTGAAAAACCTGCTGTGAGAGAGACCCTAAGGACAAACCTGAGTCTAGGTCTGAGTGGAAGAAAACGGAGAGTCCCTGGTATGAAGTAGGGCCAAGGGGAATGACTTCTAGAGGTGCCCCAAGCAAAAAAACAAAACGATTACACATGTGTGATGGGATATCGCTGACAAAGCTGGTGTCCTCTCTGCGACTACGGACATTACAATATCCTGAGAAAAGAACCTCTTGGGTTAAGTTCCAGGTCTCAAAGGTTACGCTAGTAACCTCGGATGTGAGGAATTCTGAGGGAGAACTGGCCGTGAGCGAGCAGGTCTGGACTGTCTGTTAGACGTCCTGGTACTGCTACTATAAATTGGACGAGTCTGCGCACCAAGTGCGTGTGGGTCAGTCTGAGACCACGAAGATGATCCGGCGACATTCTCGTTTGATATTCCAGACTGTTAGTGGGGTAAGAATATAGGAGATACGGATACCGGTCCATGCTTGGACTAGTGCGTCTGTCCCACTGACTGTGGATCCAGAGACCAGGCCAGGACGGCCGGGACCGTGGCATTGAGGCGTGAGTCCGTCAGGTCCATATCTGTGGTTTCCTGGTGTTGGCGTTTCGACGGAGGACCTCTAGATGAAGGGGCCAGTTCCCCGAAACCCATCCCTTTGAGGATTAGGAAATCCGCCTCCCAGATGAGTACACCTGGTATGAGAACAACTGGCAGTACAGTGTTTCAGGATTCCACCTAGTGAAGGATGTGGCGAACTTGTCATCGCTTAGAGACTGCGGGTTCCACCCTGGTGGTTGACATATGCCACAGTTATGGCATTGTCTGACTGTATCCTGACATGTCCGAATACTAGAAGGTGACTGAATGATTTCAGTACCAGAGATACTGCACGAATGTTCATAGATTGAGGGGCATCATCGAGACAGGGTAAGACTACTGCCATGTGCATTGTGATGGGGGTACATCGCACCCCATCCTGTTCTCGTGCAACGCCTGAGCATGGAGAATTGCAAAGGCCGGCGATGTAGCTGAGCCAATGGAACTGACTCCCAAGCTGCCACTATGCTGTCTAGGACTCTTATGGCAGTTGTGAAGGATTGAGGAGACCTCTGACGGAGGCTGTGGATTCCAAGATGAAGAATCCGTGACTTGTCTAGGGAAATTAAACTAGAGCTGTGGATGTGTTGCATCTAAAGGCCGCGGTTGTTCATGCGATGCTGTGCGTCCAATACGGCTGAGACTCCATATGTGATGCTGCAGCATGCGGCCGTCAGGAGTACGCAGCGGAGCTGGGACTCCTGGAATGTGTGTGCTGTGCTGCAGCAAGTGCCTTGGAATTGCGGTAGACCTGTGGAGGTCGATCCCACCGAGTCTTCTTAACGAGCACAGTGCAAATGCCACTGTGATCGCAGTTCTTGAAAGTCATGCATTGATAAGGGAGTCATCCAGATATAGGAGACTTCTGAAATGCAGTATAGACATTGCCAACTTCAGGCTGGGAAAAAGCATTGTATTCTCTGCGCTTCAGCCCTTTTAAGCCTCGTCCCACCCCCTGTGCTGACGGTTCGGAGACTCCGACGTCAGGCGGCGTGGCGGGCGGATAAGCCAGTGATGTCACGGCTAGGCCAAAACCTCGTGTAAAACGCGGGGCCCGGGAACGGCAGAGGCCCGGCGCAGAGGTCCGGAGGGAGCCGGAAGTCAGGAGCGGCGCTGGCCGAAACCGGAGACTGCGCCCACAATAGTTCAGTCGCCGGTGTCCTGCGGTGCACACAGCGAGCGCTATCCCACCATGAGTATTCTCTTATTGACTCCTGAGTCGAGAAGGGACAGATGGCGTGGAAGAAGGTTCGGGCCACGGTCATACGGGGTCCAGAAGGGCCCATTCATTGGGTTAATGTGGTCGGGGGTCTGCGAGGTCCTGCTTTGAAGCGGGCTGTGCAGAGTGCTCGCACGTGTTATCTCAACCCAAATACCTAATATCAGTATAGTGAAGAGATTGGCAACAGGGCTAGTACTCCAGAGTTTCATCTTTGTAGTCTGGGAACGGAGGCCGGCCAGGCCTTGGGCCGTCGCAGCTTCAACCCGAGTCCCAAACAGTGGGGAGTCGAGGAAGGAGTATGGCATATAGCAAGCTCGGCTACGACCCAGCGCCTCCAACAGTGGGGAGCTGAGGACGGAGCATGCTATAGTCTTAGCTTCCAGAGACCCGTAGCTAAATTACTTGTGCAGTTGCGGATCACGGTGTTTCATCCTGCGTCTTGTGAGAGACTCGACTGTCATCACCGCCAACCAGGGCTCCAGCTGTGGATTTGGAAAGGATTGGCAGACGATCCTGGGACCCTTGCAGTTGTCAGGTAATTGTAGGTTACATCAACTGCAACTGGGCTCTCCAACAATGGAGGGCCCAGGAAAAACCTGCGAGTTAAAGTCGTAATTCCACCACAACCTAGTTCTCTCAAAGGGGATCTATTTGAGGCTGTAGCCCATTGACGGTTGCCAAGCTGTTTCTTAGGAAACTGCAGCAGGGAGGAAGTACCTCTGCGTGCCCTGAGAGCTGCAGTAAGGAAGGAGCGCCGCTGCGTTCCTTGACGCTGGGCCGCAGCTGCAAGGCATGTGTCTTGAGGGCTGCAGCGGAAACACTGCTGAACCCATTAGGCACCGACTACCTGATAGATGCAGCAGGGGGGGTAGGGTGGGGCCTGCCGAGCCCCAGATCCTGGCACCTGCTGCTGTTGTGTCATCATGTAATGGCCATTGAGGGCACCTGGCCCCAGCTATACTGTGGAGGGGGGGGGGGGTGAATATGTTGTAGGGGAGAAGACCACAAAGCCCCTGGTTATCATGTGCCGCAGGGGAGAAGCGTGTGGAGCTGCAGCAGGGAGGGAGCCCTGCTCGGCTCCGCTGTACAGTGTGTGCATAGTGAAAACTTTACGTTTATATATGCGTTAGCCCACTGAGCCACCTCATCTATTATAATGGCCGCCACTGCTCGTGTGGGGGCTGTAGGGAAGTCTTTACTGAAGTTAAGGGGCTCCTGTTCTGTATCAGGGCTCCTTAACCTCAGCACCCTATGCTCCTAATCCCCAGTACAACTCCCTGAGTGCTCTAGTCGCAGCTCAGGGCTTGTATGGGCAGAGGGGGGGAGGGTCTGTGGCAAAAAAGGCGCGCATGAAATCTCGCAATGAGCGAGAGGCGCCAGGAATAGCCGTCTTGCCCCCTGTGCAGCTCCACTCCGCCCCCTCCATGACGCTGTCCGCGTCATTCTATTCATCCAGGAGGCGGGCCGGGGGCGTGAAAAGAGGCGGCGGCTCCGCGCTAGGCCGAAGCCGCGGCCTCAAGTAAAAATACCTGATCGCAGGCCGGCGCGGAGGTCCAGTCCGGGACTGGAACGGATTTGGACCCGGCTGAACCCCAGGGGCTGTGGCCACATGAGCGCTGGCACAGAGCAGCCCCTCCATCAGGAGAACCCAGAGGACTGGGTCTCCTGGAAGTGGAGGAGAGGGTGGCAACCCCCATCAGGAGAACTGGGTCTCCTAGAGTCCAGGTACTGTTCTGGCTCTGTAAGGAGCCCAGAAAAACTGGTGCTCCTGCTTACAGTATGGGCCCCTTCAGGAGAGAGCAGCGAAGGCTGATCTCCTGGAGCAGGGTGGCAGCCCCCATCAGGAGAACCCATGGGACTGGGTCTCCTGAGGTCCAGGTACTGTGCTGGCTCTGTAAGGAGCCCAGAAAAACTGGTGCTCCTGCCCACAGTATGGGCCCCCTCAGGAGAGAGCAGCAAAGCTGATTTCCTGGAGTGAGGGAGGAGATGTTGCAGCAGGAGGTAGCCCCCATCAGAAGAACCCAGGGGGACTGGGTAGCAGAGGCTGTGAACAGCCTTGGGGGGCCCTGCAGCCGAGGGAATTGCCATGTACCAGACAGTGCTATGGAAGGCACCTAAGGCTGGTGACTCAACCCAAGTTCCCAGCCAGGGGGAATGGGGAGGGCATCTGTAGATCCCATGGGCCCCAATACTGCAACCCAGATGTTACCTGGTGCCGTCATGTTGGTCTCCATTTTCCCATGGGAGCCAAGGATCGGGGCCCCCTTTTTTGCCGGTTTTTGTTTCCAATTGTCTTGCTGCTTGCGGTGGGGACATGGGGCATTACTGCGACCCAGAGCCCCATCAGTGGGGACTGGGGAGGAATGCGGGCCTCAGAACCGGCAGGTCTGGAAATCACTTTAAAATTGCACCTCCAACAGTGGAGGGCCGAGGAAGGAATAGCCCTTATCTGACAAAATAGCTCAACCCAGAGGCTCAACTATGGAGTCTGGGGAGGTATCTGTGGTCGACATGTCCCTTCAAAAGTAAAAGTAAAATAATAAAGAAATAGTAAGAACGTGTGCCTCCTTACAGACACTAAGCAAAAACTGGAGAAGCACTTCCTGCTCCAGGGTGTATAGGCTGCAGAGGAGGAGCCACTTAACTCTTTTGCAGATTCTGTCTAGTGTCGCCTCCTAGTGGACAGCAGCATAACACCCACGGTCTGTGTCCCCCAATGAGGCGAAGGAGAAAGGGGGGTGATTTGAACTTTTTTTTTTACAACTTTTTAAAAACTTTATTAATTCATTCTTATTTTTCCACTGCCTCTTTAAGAGACACCTTGCTGCACAGTCTGATCGCTCATCTGTATCTCCCAGAATCGCGGCCGTGTTGTGGTTGGCAGCGCCTGCCAACCACTACACAAGTGCGCTCTGACAGCATCCGGGGTCTAGCCAATACAATCGCGGGATCTCCGGAGCAGGCAGGGAACAGCGTGTTCCCCGCCACGGCCGCCTTGGATCCCGCTGTCAGCCATTGACAGCAGGATCCAAGGGGTTAACAGCGACGATCGGATCCCGGATCCGATTGGTGCTGTTACCCTGACATCTCAGCTGATGAGATCAGCTGAGATGTCGGAGCTTTGATGTAAGTGCCGCGCCGAAGCTCACATCAAAGCCCCCTTACCGGCCCAGGACGTTGTACAACGTCCTGTGTCAGCAAAGAGTTAAAGCACCACTCCAATGGTAAGGAAAAAAACCTGCTGGAGCAGTGCTTTAATTTCATATTCTACCTACTGTGTTCCCCTATAGAGTGTAAGTTCAAGAGCAGGGCCCTCATTTCTCATGTAACTGTAGAGTTACATGTTACTTTTCTGTTTTTGTCTGTACATGTCCCCTGCTTAAAGGGAACCTAACCTCAAAAAATGAGCCCCCAGGCTCTTAACCTGTCCCTGCACCATTGTATTCCATTTCTATCCATCCCTTTGTGTCCATAAGACCTGTGTGTGAAAGCTTTTCCTTGATCACATAGGTTTTGATGGAAACCAAAAACTCAGGATTAGATTAGCATAGATTTACATAAAACCAAGGCAAAACCTGATCTTAAACGCAGCAAAACCTTCCTGTGGGCACATACCCCAAGGGTATGTGCACACGGTCCGGAGGAGCTGCGTGTTGGACCTGAGGGAAGCCGCTGGGAGACCGCAGCCGCCCTGTACTCACCATGTGCGGCGGGTGCGGGGCGGCTTCTCCCTGCAGTCACCCGATGGAAGCCGCTTCTGACTCCGCAGCATGAAATGAACATGATGCGGATGAGCGGACTGCCGGCAACCCGCACCACAGCTCCAAACACGCTGTGGGCGGGTTACGCATAGTGAGGATGGGATTTCTTGAAATCCCATCCACTATGCTAGTACTTTACGACACAGTGTTTTGGACACAGCGCAAAGACGCTGCGTCCAAAACGCTGCGTCTCCTGATCGTGAGGATGCACCCTAAAAAGCTACTGTCAAAGGCTGGTTTCACTGATTAGTGTCCATCCAGTTTGTGTGCCAAAACCAGAAGTGTCTCCAAAACTCAGACCAGGTGTCAATCTTTCAATTACACTTTCTCTCTCCTGGTTCCTCTCCTGGTTTTGGCACACAAACTGGATGGACACTGATCAGGGAAAATCCTGCAGTGTGAAACCAGCCTAAGATTAAAAGCAGCATTTAAGAACTGAGCTTTCAAAGATGAAGACACTTCAAGTTAAAGCCACAGTCATCTTCCTGAACTCACTTTATTGGCAATTTTGCTGTAGTTTTTGCAGCAATTCCTTTGGCCAGCATCCTAACTCAAAACTTTCAAGCATTTAAAACTGACTACTTCTAAACAAAGACAAACAAAGAAGGAACATGTTATTTGTTATTCCTTTTAGCGGCTTTTAAGATTGCAAACCAGGTTGAAGTTAAAAGTAGTGACATAAGGCGGAATATCAATAGTTTTGCTATGCATTATGCTCCACCCCTTGCTGCTAGAAAAGTAAAGAGGAAGATGATGGCTGAATTACAGCCAATATCTGACAGGAATAGTGTAGGTTCATTTTCTAAGATGGCTCCATACACTCACTCCTGATGAGTGAAGTACATGTCACTAAAGGCCCCGTCACACACATAGGCGACGTAGGGGCGTGCCTATAGGCGTCGACATCGCCCCTACGTCACCTCGTGTAAAGGGGCGATGTCGGCGGCGCCGGGAGGTCGCCTGGTTTCAGAGCAGTGCTCTGAAACCAGGCGACCGATCTGGGGCGATGTGTACACATCGCCCCATGTAACCAGTCACCGGCGACCTGTCAGGCGATGGGAGCCACAGGCTCCTATTGTCCTGCATCGCCGCTGGGGTAATCAGACAACCCGGCTGCGATGCCACCTGTCAGATCACCGGCGCTGGAGATGTCGCCCCATGTGAATGGGGGACGGCGATGCTGGCGGGGCGCCAAAAACGTGTGCGCACCCGCCAGTCGCCGCCGACATCTCAAGCCCCGTCGCCAGGTGTGACGGGGCCTTTAGAGATGAAAGAGGTCTTATGTGTCCCTAATGTGCCCAGCTTTCTAGAAAAAGTTGGCTTTGAATAGCCAAGATGTCGGATCCCGGCAAGTACAGGGAGATCCCACAACCATTTCACTGTTAACAATAACCCATTGCTACAGCATCCTTTACTAATCCAATACTGAATGGTGATGCAGCTAATGAGGTACTGTTAGGGTACTTGGCAAGGTACTCAACAGCGTTGGGATAGTGCAGTGTCAAATCTTGCTTCTTCACAGTAAGGAGAGATAAGAAGTTTGTGGGATCTCACAATGAATTGCCAGTATCCCACAACATGGAAGTTCGGACTTGACCTTCGCTAGAAAACAAAGTCAGTCAGGCTGCCCACTCTTTATCTCCAACATGGGAAGCATTTAAATCTTCAAGACCTATCGCAAATCATAGCCATATCACAAATCAGAGGACAATAAAATTTCCTTACTCCACAATGAATAAATTAGAACTAACTATTTAATGCTACTACTCCTTACGCCTACACTCATTACATCACTCCTTTGGCTACCATACATGTCAGCAGAACCAAACATTTACCATGATTTTTATTGACAACCTTTGGTTAGCTGTCGCACCAGAGGTTTACACGTCTTCTCCCCATTGAAAACACAAGAACACAATCAATGCAAATGTATGAGTACAGAGTACTGAGCGAATGAGATTCATTATTATTATTCATTATTAATGTGGCTTCAGGTTATGACATCCCACTGTGAGCACAGATTCTCTCTCTTAAAAGGGAACCCTGGGGAGATACATTTCTTACTGTCCCTGCCCTCCTACATGATGAAGCAGAGCTGTCCACTACAGTTCTAGGATGTTTAGATCACTTATAAATCAATAAATTAGAATATGCTCCTCAACCCACATGCCTCCTTTATGGGGACAATAGATCACAGAGGCGATTCAGCTTTTGTTATCTAACAAGAGTGTGTGGCTACCGGCTCTGATGCTCCTCTACATGCCAGTCCTCACTCCATGCCATCCACATTATATATACCTGCTGTACTCTCCTGAGCTGACAGTGACAGCTGCACAAATATTCACACCGTCTCTCAGCTCAGGAAAGTTGTCTTGCAATGCGATCCTTGCACTGGAAGTACCAGTAATACAGCAGGCATACAGTGCGGGCACCCCTTGCAGGACCCAGAGCGGTGGGTGGGATTACAGGTGGAGGGGTGGAATATTCATGTATTCTGACTGCAATAATCGGTGGCGAACTTGGACACAGCCCCACCACACACCCCAGTTCTCGACAGCAGCCTGAAGATGCCCAAAACTGAAACTGGTTTATGATCTGTTGTCCCATACGGGAGTGGTGAGGGCTGAGGAGCAGATACTATTTTATTGATTTATAGGTGATCTAAACAGCCTAGAACTGTAGTAAACAAATAATCTTCATTGTGTAGGAGGGCAGCGATCAGCACAAAAATGTTTATCTCCCCGGAGTTCCCCTTTAAACTATGCCCAAGACAAGAAGTCTTGAAATTATATGGAGTACAGCATTAAAAAGGATCAACTACACAGGACTCAGCTACATGTTTACTAAAAATATGCAATATATTATGGGGATTGAGGATCTATCAGCAACTTATAAATTACAGATTGTTGTCCGTCTAGCAAATACATAACATCTGTAGCAAATAATTTGGAACTGACCCAGATTGATGATAAGAGAATAGCAGGAAAGATCTGGGGATCTTTTATTCCCCCCCCCCCCCCCACACACACACAATTTTTTTGTAGAGTTTGAGTTTAACATTCACAGAATGAAATGAATGCCTATAAAAGTGAACTAGCAATTTATTCATTTTACAATCAAACTCAAAACATTAATTTCCAAGAAATAGTTTTTAAAACTTTAATATCTCACCTTTTCCTGGACTAAGATTTTGATCTACAAAAACTTTCAGCTCTCCATTTGCTTCAATTAATCCAACCTAAGGAAGAAAGAAATGAACATGAAATAACATTTACACAGGAGTAAAAAAAAGAAAGTGGAAATGAGTTGTTTCATCCCAGACATTTGAGGCTGAACATGAGGATTCGCTATAAATGCCTAATTAGTAGTAGTTCTACTTGTGACATCCAGAGCTGGTACAAACCATCAGGGCAGATCACCATCTCTCTGATGGCCACTTTACATGTCCCAACGTCGGTCCGATATTGGATCCAACGCCGTGGGAGCGCGCTTTTTCTGAGCAGAATTCCAAGATTGCATACGAGATGTCACACAGCGCGATATCGGCAGCCAACGCAACAGCGATGTGTACGCCCGCTTGTACGGCCGACCCAGGAACAAGCATTTAACATGGGAGAGAATAGGGGAAGTTGTACTCCACATCGTAGTTGGGCTTTTACACAGCATGATCCGGCCACAACGTCCATCCAATATCGGGCCGTTGGAGAGCAGGCTCATTTGACCCCCGATATCGTTTTGGCATCGTTCGCGCATCGTATTGGACATTTATACCATACAACGCACAAACGATATCGAGGCCAACGCACGAACCACGTGACTTTTTGTTGGAGTTGGACGCCGATATCGGGACGTGTAACGTGGCCATAATTGTCTATGATCAATCATTGATGGCAAATACAAGAGGGGTGGGGGACAGGAGGAGCAGTAATGCCCTATCACTAGAGACACTAAGATGTGAAGGTGGTGCTATGGATCCACTCACCTGGTTCAGTTGTGGTACCCACAACTGGTTTGAAGAGCATCAATAAGCAAGCTGCTGCAGGACCTCCACCAACCACTCACGTGGTAACGTCCAGAGAAATGTTGGGATAGAAGAGGTGTAACACGGTCCGCGCTGCTATGTCCAAAGAAAACTCACATGGAAGTCAGGATCTCACAAGCAATTCCTTTCCTTTATTCCTTTACTCCAACGCATCTCGGTGCACAACCTGGCACCTTCCTCATGAGGAAGGTGCCACGTTGTGCACCAAAATGCGTTGGAGTAAAGGAATAAAGGAAAGGAATTGCTTGTGAGATCCTGACTTCCTTGTGAGTTTTCTTTGGACATAGCAGCGCGGACCGTGTTACACCTCTTCGATCCCAACATTTCTCTCCAATCATTGATGGCGGCATTTAACACATGCAGACAGGTTGCAAGTAATTAATTCTGCCCATCATATGATTGATGGACCCCATCATGTCTGCTGAATAACCCCATTGCCTGTCAGAACGATCCTCCTGTGAACGCAGTCTAATGTACTGCTCTGTAAAGCACAAGTGATCAACTGATGGCAGCTTTAATTTTCATTAAAGGTACAGTCACACGGGAAGATATCGCCGGCGATGTCGCCGAGATCTCCCTGTTCAGGTGATGTTGAAGCGACATCACTTGTGAGTTGCTGCGTGTAACAGAGCAATTGAACGGCGATAAACCTCTGGTTCTGAGTTCAGAGATTTCCCAACAGTGTCGGGAAATCAAGCGATGTTGCTTAAGTGATCAGTATGCCTACTGAAGTGTGACAGGGCGATATCAATTAAGTAAGCGATGTCTGTGTTCAGGGAATCAATTCCATAGCCGTGCCAGGGCGTTTGGTTTGCTGCGCCCCGTCTGCGGCTATTTGTTTCTTCCAAGTGCGTTACGATTGGCTGTCCGTTGCCAAGGCGCCATATTTGATTATTTGTGCCTGCATTACTGCCCTCATTCTTTAGGTCTTGCCAAGTGTAATCCAAGAATTTAAGTAAATAAGCATCACAGAACTCTTCTTTTGGTTTGTTATTCCTGGTGTGTGTCAATAATAATGACACCGCTTACTACTTACGCTCGTCATGGACGCCTAAACTATTTAATCGGTGGATGTATCCGCCCCATTTTTTGTGAACACAACTGTGTGAGCAAAAATGTGGCACATATATCAAGATCTTCAGGCATCTGTTTCCCGGCACTATGTAATTGTTCAGGTTTTTTTTCGACACACAAGGTGTGGGTGAAGACCGAAAACAGCACAACACATTGTACTGCCAAAATGCTATGAAAAGTCCAAGGCATAACGTAGCAGACATCAGGCCAGGACAGGCTGACCAATGAGAACGCAATTGGACGACCAATCCGAATGGTAGGGGCATGGTCAAACACAGTGTGGCACGCCTTGCTCCAAGTGCTGTGAAAAAGAACGTCCACATTGACTGTGAGGTTGTGCTCTGTGACACGTGATCTGAAAGCGACATCGCTTCAGGTGATTCGGGCGATTCGAATCGCGGTCACCATGGTTGCAGCGTATTGTACTGTGACATCACAGAGGCCGCGGCGATGTCCGCGATCACGAGATCGCCCACATCGCCAGCGATATCTCTCCGTCTAACGGTACCTTAAGGGTGGTTTCACACTTTCATTGTACTGGCTTGCGTTCTAATCTGTCCAAATTCTGATCAGGCATGGGTTCCTATATTTAAAATGAGGCTGCAGGGACATGTGTTGGTATCAGTTTATTTGCGGATCCTTATCACTGCGTCCTTTTGATCTCGTCCTGGGATGTACAATGTTGCGATTCATTAAAGGCATTGATGTATTCGAATGTGCTGCATTGGGTCAAAACTATGCATAGTCTTCAATTAGGCCACCTCCATTTTTTCCAGACTGCCTGCCTGGACTGCTGCTCCTGTTTGCCGCCACAACACCACCACCACGTGCCTGCTGCTGCTCCTGCCCGCTACCACACCATTCTGCCAGTACTGACTCTCCTGCCTGCTGCCTTTTGAATGTAAGGGTACCATCACACTTGGTGATGCACCAGCGATGCCAACAACTATACGACCTGGTAGGGATCGCTGGTAAGATGTCAAACAGTCAGATCTCACCAGCGACGATCCGGAATGATACGGAGGTCATTGGGACCCTTGTTTCTCAGACCTGTAGTATTGAGGTAGTTATCCCTGCCAAACACACCGATGCATGCTACCCAGCGGGACCCCAACGATCAAAAAATAGTCCAGGCGACAGACACGACCAGCGATCTCACAAGAGGCCTGGTCACTGCTAAGTGTCAAATATAGTGAGATCGTAGGCGCTGTTGCGTCAGCAAACTTGTGATTCAGCAGCGATCTCGCTTAGTGTGACGGGGGCTTTAGTGTAGGCCCAAAAAATATATATATTTTTTTTTTTCAGTTTCCCAGTCAGTTTCCCTGTTTTTGTTTGTAAATGCTCCCCCAGACCACCTGGAAGGACTGCTGCTCCTGTTTGCTGCCAGAACGGACTGCCACCTCCTAAATGTAAGTAACGTATTTTTTGCTTTATAAGATGCACCCCCACATTTGATGAATGAAAAGAGGAAAAAAAAAATGTTTTTAATGTTAAATGGGGTTGGCCTTATAATGCCAGTGTCCGTCTTACAATCAGTATATATGTCCTCCCATCCTGGTATATATATCCTCCATGCTGGTAGACATAGCTTTCATGTTGGCACTCTGTGCCCCCATACTGGTACACTGTCCCCCCATCCTGGTACACTATCCCCCCATGCTGCCGCACACTCAAAATAATAAACGATCATACCCCTTTCCTCACTCCCTGCCGTCCGCGCTATCCTCGGCATCCAGTCCTGTGAGCAGCGCAGGTGATTACGTCACTCTCCAGCGACGCTCACGGGACCGAGATGCTGGCAAAGACAGTGGGAATGGCAGGAATCGAGGAGAGCGGTGAGTATGCTCGTCCTCCTAAGGATAGTCAGTGCTTTGTGACCATCCACACGGGACTGTAACCACTGGGCTGCGGATTGGCTCCTGTAATATGCACGGCTCCCACTGGTGACTGACAGTGGGAAGAAGTGCATATTACATGAGATAAGCGGCCGCCACGTGACCACAGCTGCAGCCCGCTCCTGGCCTCCCCCACCCTCCTGCCATACAGCTCCACAGCTCCCCTCCCCTGCGCAACAGTGTTTCGCATTATAAGACGCACCCTCCATTTTCCCCCAAAATGTGGGGGTAACAAAAGTGTGTCTTATAATGTGAAAAATACGTATTAAGAAACTTCACTTTTGCACTTTTTGTGTGGTGCCCTCGCTCTGATCCTATTTTTATTTTTGTTGCACAATATTTTTTTTTTTTTTTCTTCAAACCACTGGCTAGGATAACTGCTGCCTGACTACCGCCTCTTGTATGTAAATCTGGGTCCGTGAACACCATTTAGTTTTTTCACATTGTTTTTGCTTTTGTGTTTTCCTGCTGCATTTTGTACTCTACTTTTATTTTTTGACCAGCTGTTTTCATTGTCTATTTCTGCTGTGTTTTTATGGTCTTTTTCTGCTGTTTTTATGATCTTTCAGCTGTTTTTTTTCTGTTGTTTTGTTTTTCTGCAGTTTTTATTGTCTCTCTATTTTTATGGTCTTTCTGCTGTACTTTTATCTTTTTTTGCTGTTTTATTATCTTCCTGCTTTTTTCATTATCTTTCTGTTGTGTTTTTCTGCTGTTCCTATTTTTTTCTGCTCTGTTCTTATTGTCTTTTTCCAGGTGTTTTTAAGCCTCTGTCACAACTAGCGAGATCGCTGTTTCATCACAGGTTTTGTGACGCAACAGCGACTTGCCAGTAATCTCGCTATGTTTGACACGCAGCAGCGACCAGTGGCTTTCAGGCAAAATTAACAGTGGATTTAAGAACCTTGCCATTGGTTTTAGTAACATTACAAGCTAACTTAACAGATCAGCACACCATTTTTACATGTCTATGGCCCAGCAGATGGAAAACCTTTTACCTGACCACATGTCATGAATGCCTGCCAGGTTGCTTTTGCACAGGTCCAGCAGCAGTCAGCACCTTACCATCCACAGGTGCAGTCGGCACTGTACCAAACATCAGCAGTTGGCGAATTTACATACAAAGCAACAATCTGCACATTACCATACCCAACATCAGTCTGCATTTTACCACCAGCAGCAGTTGTTGGCACCAATGCTCCAGCAACACCACTTGGCAGCCCCAGCAGCAGCCTACAGTAGCAGTTCTCCACCACCAGGAGTTGGCAGGCCAGCAGCACTCTGCACCAGTGCAGAAGCGGATCCAGGCTCAACAGAGCAAAGAGTGTCAAGAAAAAGAACAGATCAAGAGCTCTGTCCTCTACCTTCCCGTCTGCCCTTATCCTCTACTTAGCCTGTATTCATCACCACCCCATCTACCTCAGTAGTGATTGAAACCTCCATCCACACAATTACCTTTACCAACCCTTTATTCGACCCCCTCATCCACCATTCACACACTCTTGGTCCCATCAGTACATCGTTCCCCAAAAACTTACCTTCCCAGATTCATAATTTAAAAAGTTATTTTTTGGTTGAACATTTGTTGTGTTTTGTTCGTTATTGCACTACACACATCTAGTTGCATAGCTACAAAGGGGTATTGTAATAGATAACAGGGATTTTTGTGTACTCACTGTAAAATCCTTTTTTCGGAGTTCATCATTGGGGGACACAGGACCATGGGTGTATGCTTTTCTGCCACTAAGAGGACACCAAGTAATCAAAGAATCTAAGTCCTCCTCTGCAGGAAGTAGGATATTCAGTTTAGTACTAAAGCAGTAGGAGGACATGCTAATGTAATAAGGTACAAAGGACTTAAACTAAAGCTGTGCGTAGACCTGTGAGGGTCACTAGGGTGGGTGCTGTTTCCCCCAATGATGAACTTGGAGAATAGGATTTTACGGTGAGTACACAAAAATCCCTGTTTCTCCTTCGCATCATTGGGGGACACCATGGGACGCCCAAAAGCAGTCCCTGGGTGAAAATAGAGTAAAAACCTGAGCATATTGCATGTGATTGATTGGGGGGGAGGGTATTCATTGTACAGGAGGGCAAAATATTGTAAATAATAACCTGGGAACAAATAATTAAATTGGGGGTGGCATGGGGGTGGGGTTACAACAGTCAATATAGTAGGAAAGAATAGAGGTAAGGAGAGATGCATAAAGTACATGTACACTAATGCAGCAGCCTCACCAACAAAATGGAGGAATTGGAATTAATTTTGTTGGAAAATATTTATGACATGGTGGGGATATCGGAGACATGGCTGGACGAGAGCCATGACTGGGCTGTTAATTTACAGGTCTATAGTCTGTTCAGAAATGACCGTGCAAATAAGTGAGGGGGGGGGGGGTGTTTATATGTAAAATCATCCTTAAAACATCCTGCGTGACAATATAAGTGGATCTAATGAAAATGTAGAGTCCCTGTGGGTGGAGATAAGGGGAGGGGGAAAAAGTAATAAATTACTGGCAGAGGTTTGTTTAAAGTCTCCAACAATAATGGAAGTGGAGGAGAATATCCTCATAAACCGAACAGATGAAGCAGCGACTCAGGGAGAAGTCATTATTATGGGGGACTTCAACTACCCTGAAATACATTGGGGAACAGAAACCTGCAGTTCCAGCAAAGGTAATAGGTGTTTGACAACTAAGAGACAATTACCTTTCACAACTGGTTCAGGACCTAACAAGAAGGGAGGCACTGTTAGATCTAATATTAACCAACAGGCCAGACCACATATCAAATATACATGTTGGAGGTCACTTGGGCAACAGTGATTACAAAATAATAAGTTTTCAAGTATCCTTTAATAAGACGTGTAGTAGAGGGGATACAAGGACACTAAACTTCTCGGTTGAGAGATGATCATAGTGCAATAAGCTGGAACGATGTCCACAGCAATAAAAGTACACAAAGCAAATGGGAGACGTTCAATAGCATCGTGTATAGGACCTGTGCACAATATATACCCTATGGGAATAAGCATGCTAGAAATAGGAGGAAACCACTATGGCTAAATAAGGATGTAAGGGGCGCAATAAGTGACAAAAAGAAAGCATTTAGGGAATTAAAGCAAGTAGGTAGTGATGAGGCATTAAATAAATACAGAAAATTAAATAACATTTGTAAAAAGCAAATCAAGGCAGCAAAGATTGAGACAGAGAGACTCATTGCCAGAGAAAGTAAAAAAAAAAATCCCAAAATATTCTTTAACTACATAGACAGTAATAAACCAAAAAATGTTTATGTTGGCCCCCATAAAAATAGTCTGGGTGAAATGGTGGATAAGGAAAAAGCAAATATGCTACATGACTTTTTTGCAACAGTATTTACACAAGAATATCCCATAACACACAACATGATCAGTGATAAAAAAAAACAACTCTCCATTAAATGTAACCTGCTTAACCCAACAGGAAGTACGGCACCGTCTAAACATCACTAAAGTTGACACATCCCCGGGCCCGGATGGGATACCCCCAGAGTACTGCAGGAATCAAGTACCGTCATAGACCGACCATTATTTTTAATACTTAAACATTCCATAATAACCGGGTCTGTACCACAGGACTGGCGTATTGCAAATGTGGTGCCAATATTCAAAAAGGGGACCAAAACTGAACTTGGAAATTATATAGTCCAGAGCAGAAATGAAAAGGGGCACCACCGTAGGTAATACTGGGGTTCCCACTGGGGAACTCAATTACGTGTGAGGGGGAGACACAGGACCGTCTGAGGTGCCAGAAACAGTCTCAGTACTGGAAATCAAGCAAAAAGAAGAAAAAACATCGGCACTCACCAGAACGGTATATAGGGGATTTTTCTTTTTATTTAGTCCAGGAGCAGCATACAAAGGGGTGCAGGGAGGGGGAGCAGAGGTGACGACGGCACCGTTTCGGGTAAATACCCTTCCACGGGTCACAGCTATATACCGTTCTGGTGAGTGCCAATGTTTTTTCTTCTTCTTGCTTGAACTTGGAAATTATAGGCCAGTAAGCTTAACCTCTACTGTGGGTAAAACCCTAGAGGGTTTTCTAATGGTACCTTCACACGCCGCAATCTCGGCTGGGAATCCTAAAGGTGATGTCGCCCCGAAGCAATCGCCATGAAATTGCCTCACAGCTGCGGCGTGTAATTGGGGGATTTCGCGGCGATAAATCGCCTCTTGCCCGATTCCTGAGGACTGCTCTGAAATCAGCCTCAATCATGAAGGTGATATTTCCATGTTGTGGCGTGTGAACGGGCGATAGTGATGGAATCAGCGTCGCCTATGATTTGCCGTAGGCGTGCACAGCGTGCTGTAGTCAGCGCCCCATGTGAACTGATTGGTGTGGGCTACTGTGTTCCCATTGGCTATCAATTTACACCGCGTCATATTTAAAGTGTTGTCCGTCCAGCTCCACACAATGGCGCCGTGTATTAGCCAGCCTACCAGAGCAGGCTGACCAATCGTAACGCTGTTGCGTTGTTTAATGAGCGCATATGGGCCATGGTGTAAACCACTGCGGCACGCCTATCTCTTCGCCGCGCTGAACATGTACGCCCACATTGCCTTTGAGATTGCGGCGTGTGAACCGGGGATGGGATTAGGCAGGATTGGTTCCGCTGTACGTGAGGCGATTTCCGGTGCGACACATCGCCTTACTTTAAAGGGTGAAATTTCAGCGTGTGATGCCGCCATCGGCGATCTGAGGCACGCATGAAAACCGTGCACGCGCACGTTAGATCGCCTCATAGCGCCAGCCGAGATTGCGGCGTGTGAAGGTACCATTTGAGATGCTATGCTGGAGTATCTGAAGAAAAATAACCTCATGACCGTCACCCAATATCAACATGGGTTTACGAGGAACAGTTCCTGTCAAACTAATCTGATAAGCTTCTATGAAGAGGTAAGTTCTGGACTTGACCAAAGAAATGCAGTGGACATGGTATATATGAACTTTTCAAAAGCTTTTGATACGGTGTCACACAAAAGGTTGATACATAAAATGACAGCAATGAGGATAGGGGAAAATATTTGTAAGTGGGTTAAGAACTTGTCAGTGACAGGAAACAAAGGGTGGTTATTAATGGAACACACTCAGAATGGGTCACAGTTAACAGTGGGGTACCACAGGGGTCAGTATTGGGCCCACTTTTTAACATTTATTAATGACTTGTAGGGGGCATACAGAGTAAAATCTCAATATTTGCAGATGACACTAAATCGTGCAGGGTAATCAATACAGAGGAGGCCAATTTTATATAACTAGAAGCTTGGGCTGATAAATGGCAAATGAGCTTTAATGGGGATAAATGTAGGGTCATGCACTTGGGCAGAGGAAATAAAACGTATAATTATTAGGGATGAGCGAGTATGCTTGTGACTACTCTGTACTCGCACAAATATCTCGTACTCTGGTTACTCGGCGAGTACCGAGTAATCCCGTGATACTCTTGCTATGCTCGGGGTCCACCTCCCTGCAGGTTGGCGCTCTTTACAGAGCCAGCCCACATGCAGGAATTGGCTGACAGACACTAATGCCACAGCCATGTTGGTTGTGGCATTACAGTGATTGGCTGGCCACACAGCGTGATCAAGTCTTTACAAGACCTGACCGCGCTGTGCTCGTCACTGTGCTCCACAGACAGGCAGTGTAGAGAGGTGCTGCTGATTCAGGGACAGATTTGTGGCCTTTCAGCTAGTGTAGGTGCAGGGCTGCTAATCTAATACCACAACAGTCCTTCTGAGGACTAATACAGCTGTATACAGGCAGGCAGGGAGGCAGGGTATATAGCAAACTTCTTGGCTAGTATACCAGCCTGCATCACATCTGGGGCTGGTGTACAGGCTGGAAATCTCCAAAACAGTCTTTTTAAGGATTAATTTAGCTCTCTATGCAGTAAGGGGTTAGCTCCAAGTAGTATACACCAAACCACTGTATACTCTTCAGCGTTTGTGTCTGACCATTCCAGCTGCCGGGATTAAACCGCTCTAACCTGTAATCTCAGTGTGCAGCTAAAAACCATCTTTTGGACGCCTTCAGTTAGCTGTATACAGGCAGCACAACATTGAAAATGCACAAGGTTGGTGGCAAGGGACTGGACGTGATAGCGGTGCAGGCAGAGGCCGTGTGCAAGCTCGAATTGCGCCACGGCAAACGCCCACATCTCGCTCGACCTTCCTGTCCCAATTTGTAGGGGACCGCAGCAGTACACCACTATTAAACCAAGCCCAGTGTCAACAGGTTGTTAGTTGTTAGCGGATAATGCTTCTAGTCAGTTTGGCACCACCACAAATACCCTGTCATCCACACAGTCAAGTGTCAGGAGCCGTGAGACTGGACCGCAGATTCCACACCCTGATCCTCCTTCCTCCCACCATGCAGAGTGCCCAGCCCCGGACATAACTGATCCCACACTTGGACACTCTGAAGAGCTGTTCACTTATCCATTCTTAGATTCTGGCCTCTCGCCAGCTCCAGTTGAAGTGGGTCATGAGGAGATCGTATGTACCGATGCACAAATATTTGAGTAGCCACAGTCTCACGAAGGCGACGGTGGGAACGTGTCTCAACAAGAGGTGGACGATAAGGAGACAATTGCCAGGAAGTCAGAGGAGGACCAGGGTGCGGAAGTGGAAGACTACGTGGTGGATGATCCAGTAACTGACCCAACCTGGCAAGAGGACATGCAGAGCGAGGACAGCAGTGCACAGGGGGAGTTAGGCGTAACATCACAACAGGCCGAAAGAAGCAGGGTGGTGGCCGCAGGCAACCATTCCCCGGAAACAACAACAACACGACAGAAGTTGCCAGTACAACTGTTAGGTCTTCCAGAGTCAGGCTGTTTTTTAAGGTGTCTGCAGATAATTCCAAAAAGGCCATTTGCAACTCCTGCCATGCCAGCATCAGCAGGGGTAGCAAAACTAGCAGCCTGGCCACCACTAGCATGATCAGGCACATGTCAGCAAACCACCCGACTTTGTGGGATGTACACCAGAGCTAAGGAGCAGTGTCTGCGGGTGACACCACTGCGTCTTCCACTGTTGTGCGTGCAAGACAATACCCTGTCCATACTGCATGCGAAGATGCATCCTGTCCTTCACCTGTAGTTGCACAAGCAGAAATAGCACCATCATCAACCACGTCCTTGTGCCAAAGCAGCGTTCAGTTATCCATACACCAATGTTTGGAATGTAGGCGCAAATACGCTGCCAACGCCCCACATGCAACAGTTCTAAATGCACACATTTCGCGACTGCTCGCGCTGGAAATGTTGCCTTTTAGGGTAGTGGAGACAGAAGCATTCCACGACCTGATGGCGGCGTCTGTCCCACGTTACTCGGTACCCAACTGCCACTATTTCTCCCGGTGTGCCGTCCCCGCATTACATAAGCACGTCACAAAACATCAGACGTGCCCTTAACAACGCAGTTTCAGGCAAAGTCCACCTAACCACGGACACATGTACAAGTGCTTGTGGGAAGGGCTAGTACATCTCGCTGACAGCACACTGGGTTAATATCTTGGAAGCCGGGACCCAGTCTGAGCTTAGGACGGAACACGTCCTTCCGACACCAAGGATTGCAGGCCCTAACTCAGAGTTTCACCCACACTGTACAGCTCCAGAACGTCATGCTCCTCAGCCTCCTTCTCCACTTCACCCTCCAAACCAGTCCCAAACTGGAAGCACTGCCTCGGCTAAGCGGCAACAGGCTGTGCTGTAGCTAATATGCGTAGGTGACAAACCCCACAATGCTGAAGAGTTGTGGACAGCTCTGAAACAGCAGGCAGATCACTGGCTCACACCGCTGAACCTACAGCCAGGCATGGTCGTGTGTGACAATGGCCGGAACCTGGTGGCGGCTCTGAGGCGAGGCGAGCTGACACATGTTCCGTGCGTGGCCCATGTGCTCAACCTCGTGGTTCAGTGGTTTCTTAAATCCTACCCGGAGCTGTCGGATATGCTCATCAAAGTACGCCACCTTTGTGCCCATTTTAGAAAGTCACCTACTGCTTCTGCCGCCCTTGCCGGCTTTCAGCGGCGTTTGCAGCTTCCGGCTCACAGACTGGGGTGTGATGTCCCCACGCGTTGGAATTCCACACTGCACATGTTGGTCAGGATTTGTGAGCAGAAGAGGGCAGTTGTTGAGTACCAGCATCAACTAGGCCATCGGTATACGGTTCAAACTCCACACATAAGACCTCAGGAGTGGACATGGATGTCCGACATATGCACAGTCCTCCAAAACTTTGAGGACGCCACCAAGATGGTGAGCGGCAATGACGCCATCATTAGCGTCACCATCCCGCTTCTGTGTCTTCTAAAACGCTTTCTGCTCAAAATCAAAGTCGTGGAATTAGTCAAAAAATTCCCTTCTGAAAACACTAGCGGCAGAGGTCACGATTCGGTGGACAACCAAGGTGTCCGGCCAAGAGAGGCACAAGTCCAATCCAGCAGAGGTAGGGGAACACTCTCAAAGATCTGGGACAGTTTTCTCAGCACCTCCCGTAGCACAGGCCCTGAGGTGCAGGGTAGTGTCACAAGGACTGCAAAGTTTGCGAAGATGCTGAGGGAGTACCTTGCCGATCGTACAAAAATGCTCCTAGATTCCTCTGTGGCTTATAATTATTGGGTATCCAAGCTGGACACGTGGCAGGAATTGGCTCTATGCCTTGGAAGTCCTGGCCTGCCCTGCCGCTAGCGTTTTGTCAGAGCGTGTTTTTAGTGCAGCAGGTGGAATCATTACTGATAAACGCACCTGCATGTCAACTGAAAATGCTGACAGGCTGATTCTGATCAAGATGAACAAGGGTTGGATTGAGCCTGACTTCACCACACCACCACCAAATGATAGCGGAATTTACATTTTGTGCCGGTAAATTGCCATACACCTCTGCACACCCACACATGGGTACACACTTCATGACTTTGGCTCGTAATCGAGACCAATCGGGGATTGCAGAGCGGATTGATTCCATCTTGAATCGCCTGTAGAAGACATTGCGATTGAGAAGTTTTAGATTGAATATGACACGAGGAGCCCCAGAAGGTTTTCGCACCACAAACAAACCTGCATTAGTGCCCCTGGCTCTCCTCTCCAGGAGGAACCGGGGACACCACTCCCGAATCCAACAGGTCTCACAGACCTGACAAAAAAAGCGTGTGAGAGTCCCCCTGAGGAAGGGAGGTGACTCGGAAGACACAGAGGGGGCTGGCTCTCGGAATTCCAAGCGCAGACCCTCCCGAATGGTCGAGAGATCCAAGGGCACAAGGAGATTGCTTGCCACTGTGGAAGAAACCGCAGGAGCCGCTCCGCAATGGGGAAGGCGTAATTGTTTAGGGGGCTGCTGGTGATGCCGCTGCTAGGGGAGCAAGATATTACGGGTCTTGTCCTCTTTCTGGTAGGCCCAGCGACCGAACTTACCCTTCCCTTTATACTGGGAGGGTTGGCTGCGCTCAGGCCGAAAGGACTGCCTCCGAAAGGGCTTCTGTTCCAGGAGACACTTAGTCCGGTCTGACACCTTTTCCAGGATGTTATCCAAAGCCGGACCAAAGACATAAGACCCCTGAAAGGGGATGCCACAAAGCTTGAGCTTAGACGTGACATCCCCATTCCACATTTTAAGCCACGCTGCTCTGCGAGCTGTGTTAGCCAACACTCTGCACCTGGCGCCAATGCGGATCGACTCAGCAGAGGCATCGGCCAGGAAGCCTGTAGCACGTCTCAGAAGTGGAATGGAGTCCAAAAGCTCCTCCCTGTGAGTACCCTGCTTGATGAATTCTTCCAGCTGGGTGATCCACTTAAAGAGAGACCTGGCCACACATGTAGAGGAAATGTTCACCTTTAAAGACATAGCTGCCGCCTCCCAGGATTTTTGAGGACACTCTCCATCTTACGATCGAGGGGGTCCTTCAACTGGGAGGAATCTTCAAAAGGTAATGCGGTCTTTTTTGCTACCCTGACCACCTGGATGTCCACCTTCGGGACCTCCCAGACAAAGTCATCACCCTCCAAAGGAAACTCGGATGGGGTGATCAGCCTATTTTCTGGAGACTCCCACTCCCGGCGGATGAGATCCCGGATGATCTCATGGACAGTGAAGTCCAACTGCTGCTTAGCCTTCAGGCCTCTGAACATTTTGTCCTGCACAGAAGAAGGAGATTCCACCACTTCTCCTCCCATGGTACTACGGACAGCGTCCAGTGTCCAGATTCTCGTGCCTGGACAGAGGCAACAGAGGCAATATCCTCGCCGTCATCTGACGCTGAGCTCTGGGAAGCCTCCATGAGATCCACAGAGTGACAATCCTGGAGCTTTTTTTTCGGAGGGGAAGGCCTGGATGCTGCAGCAAAAACCGGCAGTGCCGAGATAGAAGCCTGCGCCTCTTCCCTAACCGCTTGAACTTCATGTCTAAACATGGATTGGAGCTCCTCAAGCAGGGATGGGGATTCTTCCCTGACAACACTGTCAGTACAATGGCTGACAACTTCTTTTTGTAGGAAGAGGAAATTTCATGCCGCATATGCCACATTTCCTGGACGGGTTTTTGCTCCCTTTCACAGGCGGGCCCTTGTCTCCCTATAGAAAAAAAGGGAAGAGAAGGGGGTGCCAGTGTGAGTGCAGGGCCTAAATAACTCTACCCCTAGTGACCACCCCCAGAAACACTTAAATGAGCTGGGGGAACGCTGGGCTCTGCAGAAGCAAAGGTGGAAGACCTATCACCCTCCATGTCTTCAGGGATCAGCCTTACCTGGGTGTAGCTTCCGGCGGGTACTTAGTGAAGTGGGTTACTGGAGCCAGTTGCAGGCTGCAGCTGCTCCGGTTTTCCCTCTTCTTCCAAGATCCATAACTTTTTTATTTTTCTGTCAATATAGCCATATGAGGGCTTGACTTTTGCAGGATGAGTTATACTTTTGAATATTACTATATAGTGTACTGGAGAAAAGGAAAAAAATACCAAATGCAGTGAAATAGCAAAAAAAAAGTTAATATTAAGGAAGATGGGTAATAAAAGTAAAGGTTTACAGTATGCTTGAGATAGCACTGTGTTACTATAAAGTGAGTATTAGGGCTAGCGCATACGCAGCTTTTTCTGGGTGTGGATAAACGCTGCGGTTTTGGCAGCTTTTTTCTACCAAGCTTTTACCACATCTGCATTCGTTTTATGTTCAAAATATTTTTCTTGAATAGATATAATCATACAAGTTAATGGATTTTACAATCAAGTTCAATAGGTAGAATATCAGAATCGTACAGTTCAGTTTAATAAATTTTTGTAATTAAGTAAAAATTGAGGTATTATACATATAATCTAGTAACTTCATGTTTTATATAGTCTCATATAGCTTCAGAGATTTGTAGTGCGTATTAGCATCAAATGGGTTACAATCAAACAATTAAATAACTATTTAAAATTTTATAAATCATGTTAATCAATAAGGGAAGGCAGTAGAAAAGAGAAATTGGGGAGGGATAAACTGGAGTGTGAAGAGCCCATTGGAACCATTTAGACAAAATTGTGTAGAGTATTTCAGTATTATTATCTATCTACATAACGCAAGGACTCACATCGGCGATGAGGGAGTGATAAAAGTGATTCCAGTCATACCATTTTCTATAGTATTTGTTTAGTAAGTTGCTGAGAGCAAACGCATGTTCATAAGTGTTATGGCATGCAATTTTTTCAACTAAGTGTTCAATCTTAGGGGAAAGAGGGTCTCTCCATTTAGCTGCAATCGTATTTTTTGCTGCGAGAAGGATATGTGCTATTTTAGGTCTATAATTTATTTGGTAGAGCTTCAAGGCCTAGCAACAATACTGCTAGTTCTGGAGTGAGTTTCAGATTTAGGCCTGATAATTTATTTATTAGAGATTCAACTCCTGACCAGAAAGAATTACCGTATGTACTCGTGTATAAGCAGTTTTTCAGCACAAAAATTGTGCTGAAAAGTGCCCCCCTCGGCTTATACTTGAGTCACTATACAGCTGAGTGTGGGCTGGAGGAGGCAGGGGGAGGCTGTAATATGAGCGCCCGGTCACGTGGGGCCGCTCATTAGTGCAATGCAATATGCACTGCATCCCCCTGTCCATCAGCGGCAGGGGGAGCGATGCATATTACATTGCGCTCCCCCAGTAGTATATACAGGCCCCCCGCTCCCCCCCTATGTATATACAGGCCCCCCCGAAGTATATACAGGCCCCCCCAAAGTATATACAGGCCCCCCCAAAGTATATACAGGCCCCCCCAAAGTATATACAGGCCCCCCCAAAGTATATACAGGCCCCCCCAAAGTATATACAGGCCCCCCCAAAGTATATACAGGCCCCCCCAAAGTATATACAGGCCCCCCCAAAGTATATACAGGCCCCCCAAGTATATACAGGCCCCCCCAAAGATATACAGGCCCCCCCAAAGTAGATACAGGCCCCCCAAAGTATATACAGGCCCCCCCAAAGTATATACAGGCCCCCCCAAAGTATATACAGGCCCCCCCAAAGTATATACAGGCCCCCCCAAAGTATATACAGGCCCCCCCAAAGTATATACAGGCCCCCCCAAAGTATATACAGGCCCCCCCAAAGTATATACAGGCCCCCCCAAAGTATATACAGGCCCCCCCAAAGTATATACAGGCCCCCCCAAAGTATATACAGGCCCCCCCAAAGTATATACAGGCCCCCCCAAAGTATATACAGGCCCCCCCAAAGTATATACAGGCGCCCCCAAAGTATATACAGGCCCCCCCAAAGTATATACAGGCCCCCCCAAAGTATATACAGGCCCCCCCAAAGTATATACAGCCCCCCCAAAGTATATACAGGCCCCCCCAAAGTATATACAGGCCCCCCCAAAGTATATACAGGCCCCCCGTTGCAGCCACAGACCTGTAAGAGAATAGCTTTCATACTTACCCTCCTCGCTGTAACCTGCGCTCCTCCGGTCTCCTTCCCGCTTCTACCCGGCGGCCGGCGCATCCACAATGACGTCATTGTGCGCGGTCACATGACGCCGGGTAGAAGCGGGAAGGAGACTAGGACGCGCGATGACAGCGAGGAGGGCAAGTATGAAAGCTATTCTCTTACAGGTCTGTGGCTGCAACCGGGGGCTTGTATCACTGGGGGGGCGGGGGGAAACGGGGGGGGCTTGTATATACCGCGGGGGGCCAGTATATACCACTAAGGGGGCCAGTATATACCACTAAGGGGGCCTGTATACCACTGGGGTGGGAAACGGGGTGGGGGGGGGGCTGTATATACCGCGGGGGGCCTGTATATACCACTGAGGGGAGGCCTGAATATATCACTATGGGGGCCTGTAACCTCTGATGGGGGGCCTGTATATACCACTGGGGAGGCTGCTGTATACTACCACTGGGGAAGCTGCTGTATACTACCACTGGGGAGGCCTGTATACCACACTGCTGGGGGCTGTATTCCTGTGCTGGGGTCCACCCTCGGCTTATACACGAGTCAATGGGTTTTCCCAGGTTTTGGGGGCAAAAGTAGGGGGGTCGGCTTATACACGGGTCGGCTTATACACGAGTATATACGGTAAGTACTGCACAATCCCAGAGAATATGAGTTAGATTACCATTATGCGAACAATTTCTTCAACAAAGGGGAGTGTTAGTTTCTTGAATTTTGGAGAGCTTAACTGGTGTAAAAAGTACCATCGAGAATAGATCTTGTATTGTGTTTCTAATAGAGAAACACAAGGGATAAATCTGTACATAGTTTCAAAGTTTTTTTTGAAGTACATCAGGAGAGATATTTATTTTAAGATTCTTTTCCCAAGCTGTGATGTTGGTAGCTTGTTGGAAGAGAGTCCTGATTAAAATTCTGATAGATGTGGCCAGTTTTCCAGAATATTTGGGCTTGTGGGAATTTATGCATTTGTACTAGATTATGTGGCAGAGAGAAGTTCAATTCATGAGTTTTAATGAGATTTTCAATTTTTTTCCATGTAGCTTCCTCTGCGTGGTTGAGTTTGTATTTGTTTTTTAGTATTAGGAAGGGTTCTAGTTTTTGTTTGTCATTTAAAATATCAGATATGAAGGTGATGCCTCGTTCTTTCCATGAGGTCAATCTAATCCTTGAGGAAATGTATTCCAGAATTTCTATTTTTATCCAGGAAGGAGGAACCATAGGGTACCATTTATTTGAGATTTTTAGTAATGATCTCCAGGCGAGAATTGTGGATCCAACTGTGGGTAATTCAGGGAGTGGTTTTGTTTTGTCGCATAGATAAGTGAGAGTAGCTAAATCTAAACCACCATGTGGATGTAGGGGATCTTCCATTGAGAGCCAAACAGGTTTCTCCCCTCCCGTCCACCACGACTGACTGAGTTTCACTAGGGTGGTATAATAGGAAGTTAAATTTGGGAGTGCTAGTCCACCTCTTTGTTTACTCTTTTCTAGGATTAGTCTAGCCACTCTCGGTTTATTTTTAGCCTATGTAAAGGAAACTAATTGGGTTTGTAATTTTTGTAGCCAGTTTTTTGAGATTATTAGTGGGAGCGATCGGAAGATAGAGAAGTTTGGGTAGGAGGCACATTTTATATGCAGCTATCCTGCCTAACCAGGAGACCTCCTGTTTTGCTTAGGCTGGCTTCACACTTGCAGACCCTCCGCAGCGTCCTGCGGAAGGGATCCGCAAGCTCACTGCAGCCACTATGTTTATAATGGGTACACACGGTCATGCACAGGTCTGCGCACGACCGTGTGCTCCCATTCACTGCAATATGTGATTTGTACGCAGGCAGATGCCCGGGCACAAATCACACACTCTCGTCCACACCATGAACGCAACATGGTCGCGTTCCTAGTGCGGACGAGTGTGTGAAATTTGTGCGCGGGCATTAGCCTGCGTACAAATCACATATTGCAGTCAATGGGAGCGCACGTGCGTTCCCATTATAAACATAGGGGCTGCGGTCAGCTTGCGGATCCCCTCCGCAGGAAACTGCGGAGGGTCCGCAAGTGTGAAGCCAGCCTAAATGAAGCATATCTTTCTGCAGAGTTTTGTAAATATTTAAATTAGCTTCAATAATTGACAATAGTCGTTTGGTGAGCTTGATTCCAAGGTAGTTAATATGATTAGCTTCCCAGGACATTGAAAAGTTTCTTTTAAGGGTCTCTAATGTTCCGGGGTTAAGATTTAGGTGAAGAATTTGCGTTTTAGACAGATTGATTTTGTAGTAGGAAACTGCAGAGAATTGGTTGATAGGGTCATTCCATGTCAAGTGATCCAAAAATGAATATTTTTTTCCCTGACGTCCTCAGATTTTTTAAATTTTTTTTCTATATGAAGAACAACTTTAGTTACCGTATATACTCGTGTATAAGCCGACCCCATACTTTGCCCAAAATCTGGAAAAACCTATTGACTCGTGTATAAGCCGAGGGTGGACCCCAGCACAGGTAACAGGCCTCCCAGTGGTAGTATACAGCAGCCCCCAGGGGTAGTATACAGCAGCCCCCCAGGGGTAGTATACAGCAGCCCCCCAGGGGTAGTATACAGCAGCCCCCCAGGGGTAGTATACAGCAGCCCCCAGGGTAGTATACAAGCCCCCAGGGGTTATAGCAGCCAGGGTAGTATACAGCAGGCCCCCAGGGGTAGTATACAGAAGCCCCCCAGGGTAGTATACAGAAGCCCCCCAGGGGTAGTATACAGCAGCCCCCAGGGGGTAGTATACAGCAGGCCCCCAGGGGGTAGTATACAGCAGGCCCCCAGGGGTAGTATACAGCAGGCCCCCAGGGGGTAGTATACAGCAGGCCCCCAGGGGGTAGTATACAGCAGGCCCCCAGGGGGTTACAGCAGGCCCCCAGGGGGTACCCAGCAGGCCCCCAGGGGGTACCCAGCAGGCCCCCAGGGGGTACCCAGCAGGCCCCAGGGTCCCCAGCAGCCCAGGGGTCCCCAGCAGCAGCGTCCCCCTGGGGGTCCCCAGCAGCCCCCAAAGCTGGCACTCGCCCCCCCTTGCAAGGAGCCCCCCCGCTTCTCTTACCATCCCGGTCTTCTGATCAGCGCTGCTCCTCGGTGCTCCGTCCGTCCGTCCTGCTACATCCGGGATCCCCGGCCGTCGCGCGATGACGTCATATGCCTGCGACGGCCGGAGATCCTGGATGCAGCAGGACGGACGGAGCACCGCTGATCAGAAGACCGGGATGGTAATATAACCAGCAGGGGGGGCCCTTACAAGGGGGGGCGAGTGCCAGCATTTGGGGGCTATATGCACTGCTTCCCCCTGCCGCTGATTGACAGGGGGAAGCAGTGCATATTTAATGAGCGGCCCCACGTGACGGGGCCGCTCATACAGCAGCCCCTCCTGCAGCCTCCACAGCCCCCACCACAGCCACCACACCATGGGCCCTCGTATAGACCCGTGTATAAGCCGAGGGGGAGACTTTTCAGCCCAAATTTTGGGCTGAAAAACTCGGCTTATACACGAGTATATACGGTAAATACAAAAAAAAAAAGTTTTGAATTTTTTTCTTTATCAGTTAATTTTTTACAGATTTTTAAAGTTTTAAAAAAGTGCGAATTTTGGCCTGGTATGGCTTTACATTTTCTATCATATCTCGGGCTAGAAATAAGATAGAGAACAAAATAAACACCAATCTACTCAGAACTGTGCAGGCTTTCACCAGATATGTCACAAGAGGATCTTTGTTAATATTTTACCCATGTGATCGCAAGCGCAAAACTTTAAAACGCATTTCCAAAAAATCGGCGCGCTTTAAATATTTCAAAAACTGCCCATGTGTCTGCTATGCTCTTAGCCACATCTGTACCAAATTTCAAGTTGGGATCGCGATGGGATCATATTTTAATATTAATAGTGTCAATGGGTCATTCTATATCAAGTGATCTAAATATGAATATTTTTTTTACCTGACGTCTTTAGATTTTTTTTATTCTTTTTCTTTATGAAGTACTACTTTAGTTAATTACAAATTAAAAGTTTAGAATTTTTTTCTTCATCAGTTACCGTATATACTCGTGTATAAGCCGACCCGTGTATAAGCCGACCCCCCTACTTTTGTCCTCAAAACCTTGAAAAACCTATTGACTCGCGTATAAGCCGAGTCCCGAGTACAGAATACAGGACTCGGATTGTAAACTCGCTTAGAATCGCTCAGACTAGCTCAGAATCGCTCAGAAATGCTCGGAATCGCTAAGACTCGCTCTCGTTCAGAATCGCTTGACTCACTCAGAATCGCTATGACTCACTCAGTAATCGCTCGGAATTGCTCAGAATCGCTAAGACCCTCTCGGAATAGCTCAGACTCGCTCGGAATCGCTAAGACCCTCTCGGAATAGCTCAGATTCGCTCGGAATCGCTAAGACCCGCTCGGAATAGCTCAGACTCGCTCGGAATAGCTCAGACTCGCTACTGACAGCAGGTATCCGAGGTCCCTAATACAGTGACTCGCGTATAAGCCGAGGGGGTGACTTTTCAGCCCGATTTTTGGGCTGAAAAACTGGCTTATACGCGAGTATATACGGTAATTTTTTACAGATTTTTAAAGTTTAAAAAAAGGGTGAATTTTGGCCTGGTATGAATTTACATTTTTTTTTATCTCAGGCTAGAAATAAGATAATGAAGTGGGAGAGGCATCATTTTACTCAGAACGGTAACAGCTTTCATTTGAGATGTTACAACACTATGTTTCTTTATATCAAATTCAAACTATTGACGGGCAATTGTGAAAAAATGACTGATTGTGTTCTTGGTTATATTTGTGCAGAGATTCAACTTGGGACCTGTCAAATTTATATATTTTTTATTTTATGGTTGTATGAGTTATCACAACTTATTGAATAAAACATTTATATGCAACAAAAAAGAAGCACAAAAAACAAATCCCATAAGTGCCAGGATAAATACATCTTAATCATCAGAACACAACGCTCAGCATTTTCAACTTGAATGTATTGAACAAACCAAAGAAGAAAGGTGATCATATCCTCAAGTTTGATTAAACAAGATTAAAAAACCAAAAATGTTAACCCCTATTTATACATATAAATTTGTTTTCTATTCTATCACTAAACATGTGATTTATGAAGTGTTTAATAAGAATAGTACAGTAGTTAAATCATCGTTCTATAAATTATGAACTAATCAAACAATTAATAGTATGTTTTTAAAGTGGCATTTTATCAATTTGTCCCTTCTAGTGGGTGAAATGTAATCTTGTCCATAAACGCTTACTAGCAATCGCCATTTCCTTGTGTGTCAAAGAGTATGTCCGGCCAGTCACGGTGTTAGGCTCCGCCTGAGTTAATATCTGATTTTTGTGCACTTTTAAAATGTCTGGCTTTCTTGGATACACAAAGGATGGCGCTGGACCAGAAGGATGCAATAAAGTCAATTCTACTTCTTCATTTTCACAATCTTTGGAGAGTACAGTAGCCAGCTACCAGCGCCAATCATATTCATATTTTTTCAAAAGGATTGCAACAGTGTCTATGATAAAATGCTGTTTCTTGAGAAGTAGCAGCCATTGCTGTGTGGGAAAAATACAGTTATATTAAGTAAGGAAGATAGGTAATAAAAAAAAAAGATTTACAGTACACTTGAGATAGAACTGTATTACTATAAAGTGAGTTTTAGGGCTAGCGCGCACAGTTTTTTCTGTCTGCAGATACACACTGCAGTTTTGGCAGCTTGTTTTTCTACCAAGTTTTTACCACATATGCGTTAGTTTTTGTAATCGCCAGTGAAAAAAATGGCAGCTTTTTTTATAAATGATAAATGCTGCGTTTATTTATTTACTCACTCTTGAGTGTTTCCAAAAACACT
This sequence comes from Allobates femoralis, assembly GCA_033576535.1. NCBI lineage: Eukaryota > Metazoa > Chordata > Amphibia > Anura > Aromobatidae > Allobates > Allobates femoralis. The sequence goes on from JARQOC010000002.1 coordinate 512,638,251, forward strand.
GCATGTGGTGAACCCCATAGAAATCAATGGGGCTGTTTTTCTGAATGATGATCCCCAAGAATAGCACTGTGTGTATTGGCCCTTATTAATAAAAGCATTAAACTATTAATATATTTACTCACCCATATTTTAGTACACAGCCTTGATGGCTTTGTACAGACTATTGTTTGTTCAGGAGTGAAGATGTCCAGACATGTCAGGACATAAAAGGTCTGAACAAGCTGTCTTACTTCCTGAATGCAGTGGGTAGACACTTAACATGATTGACAGAGCTGCTGGCCTATCATCTGCTCTGCATTCACTGTCTATCCCTGTGCTTTCTCAGGTTGAGCCCTAACAAAGCTTTTTCCTATATGTCCTCTCCTGCTTCTAAGCTGTAACATATCAAAATAATACAGTAATGTCTAAAAATAATGGATTTGATAAATATAGACCCCACGCTTTTAGACCACAGGTTGAACAGATCTGAATTCAAGATTTTTGAATTGACACTATAATAGTTAAATATTTTAAAAATATGATCCCATCACGATCCCAACTTGAAATTTGGTACAGATGTGGCTAAGAGCATAAAAGACCATGGGCAGTTTTGGAAAATTTTTATTAAAACGTTTTTTCGGAAATGCGTTTCAAAATGTTGCGTTTGCGTTCGCATGGGTAAAAAATTAAAATTAACAAATATACTCTTGTGACATATCTGGTGAAAGCCTGGACAGTTCTGAGTAGAATGGTGTTTATTTTGTTTATCTATCTTATTTCTAGCCCAAGATAAAAAAAATGTAAAGTCATACCAGGCCAAAATTCACACTTTTTTTAAACTTTAAAAATCTGTAAAAAATTAACTGATGAAGAAAAAAATTCCAAACTTTTAATTTGTAATTAACTAAAGTAGTACTTCATAAAGGAAAAAAAATAAAAAAAATCTAAAGACGTCAGGTAAAAAAAAAAAAATTCATATTTAGATCACTTGATATGGAATGACCCTTTGACGCTATTAATAGTAAAATATTTTAAAATATGATCCCATCGCGATCCCAACTTGAAATTTGGTACAGATGTGGCTAAGAGCAAAGCAGACACATGAGCAGTTTTTGAAATATTTAAAGCGCGACGATTTTTCGGAAATGCGTTTTAAAGTTTTGCGCTTGCGATCACATGGGTAAAATATTAACAAAGATCCTCTTGTGACATATTTGGTGAAAGCCTGTATAGTTCTGAGTAGAATGGTGTTTATTTTGTCTCTCTATCTTATTCCTAGCCTTAGTTAGGAGGAGAAACGTAAAGGCAGGCAACAGCGAAATTCGCACTTTTTCCGAACTTTGAAAATCATTTTTAAAAAAAATAAATTTTTTAAAAAATTTTCTCTTCACATTTTGCATTGTCTGACATGCTATTATCAAATAACAAAATCTCAAAAGAATTAAAAATATAGAGGTAATAATCATTGGTTCACTTGACATGGAATGACCCGATAGTGTTTGGTAAATTGTTTAGTGAATTAATTGGATTAATTCGTTTTTTTTATTGCTAGTGAAAACGATGACAGCTTTTTTTTTTTTTAAACATAAATAAATAGTGATAAATGCTGCGTTTATTGCAGCCATCAAAAAGTAGTGCACGCAGTGATTTACTCACTGAGTGTTTAAAAAAACACTGCATGTGTTTAACCCCATTGAAATCAATGGAGGGCGTTTTTCTGAACAATGATCACTCAGAATAGTGCGGTGTTTATTAGCCCTTAATAAGAAAAGCGTTAAACTTAATATACATTTACTCAATCTTTAAACACACTCACCAATATTGTAGTATACCGACTGCCTTGATGACTTTGTACAGACTATTGTTTGTTCAAGAGTGAACATGTACAGGTATGTCAAGAAATAAAAGCTCTGAATCTGTCTTAAGGCCACTTCACACACACAGATATCGGAGTCCAATATCTGAACAGATCTCTGGTTGCAGTGAAATCATGGATACATTGTTCCATTTTGTGGCTGTGTACAACATGGAGCAATGTATCCATGATTTCACTGCAACCAGAGATCTGTCCAGATATTGGACTCAGATATCTGTGTGTGTGAAGTGGCCTTCAGGCCGGCTTCAGACTGCGTCTGAGATCCGATCCGCAGCTTCCGCTTGAAGCAGACAGCCGCGGACCGGATCAGCACACAGGACCAGGGGGCTATTATGTCCTCCGATCTTGTGTGCAACCGCACGTAGCTGCAGGCGCTGACAGGTTAGGACCGCGGCGCCCGCGGTCCTCACCTATCAGCAGCAGGAACTGCGTGCGGCTGCACACAGGATCGGAGGACATAATAGCCCCCCGGTCCTGTGTGCTGATCCGGTCCGCGGCTGTCTGCTTCAAGCGGACAGCTACGGATCGGATCTCAGACGCAGTCTGAAGCCGGCCTTACTTCCTGACTCTGCAGTGGGCAGATACTTAACATGATTGACAGAGCTGCTGGCCTGTCATCTGCTCTGCATTCAATGTCTACCCCTGTTCATTCTCAGATTGAGACCTAACAAAGCTTTCTCCTCTGTCTTCTCCTGTGTCTATGGCTGGTTTCACACTGCAGTTTTTCCCCCAATGACGTGTTCCACCAGGGTGTGTGTGCCAAAACCAGGAGTGTCCCCAAAACTCAGAACAGGTGTCAATCTTTCAATTAAACTTTTTCTCTGCAAGTTCCTCTCCTGGTTTTGGCACACAAACCTGATCAGGGAAAAAACTGCAGTGTGAAACCAGCCTAAGCTGTAACATAATAAAATACAGTAATATCTAAAAATAATAGATTTGGTAAATATAGACCCCACTCTTTTAGACCACAGGCTGAACAGATCTGAATTCAAGATTTTTGAATTGACACTATAATAGTTAGATATTTTTAAATATGATCCCATCACGATCCCAACTTGAATTTCGGTACAGATGTGGCTCACACATGCAGACACGTGCATTTTTTGAAACATTTTAAATTAAACGATTTTTCGGAAATGCGTTTTAAAATTTTGCATTTGATGTTCGCATGGTAAAATATTAACAAAGATACTCGTGTGACATTGCTGGTGAAAGCCTGTACAGTTCTGAGTAGAATGGTGTTTATTTTGTTTCTCCATCTTATTTCTAGCCCGAGATATGATAGAAAATATTAAGCCATAGCAGGCCAAAATTCACACTTTTTTAAAAACTTTAAAAATCTGTAAAAACTTAACTGAAGAAAAAAATTCAAAACTTATTTTGTAATTAACTAAAAGTTGTACTTCATATAGAAAAAAAAAATTAAAATCTAAAGACGTCAGGTAAAAAAAAACATTCATATTTGGATCACTTGATATGGAATGACCCGTCTTAGTCCTAGCCCGACAGAGGGCAGTTCCCCATGCCCCCAGGATCGCGATAGGAAAAGGGTAATTGAGTACGTACACTGGTCTGGCTAGGGCTACGATGGTGATACAGTGGAGAAGCATAGGGACAAAAGGTGCCCTCTGACAGGAAAAAAAACTGGGGAGTTCCAGGAAGATTGAATGATCATGTTGAGGTCTGAAATGATTATTGTTCCCGTTGGTTCTATGGTTACTAAACAACCAAGCATTAGGTTCGTGCTAAACCTTGCTGCAAATCGCTAGAGTTAATAAATGCGCTACCGAGGCAAGTGCGAGTGTAGAGGCGAGAGAAAAAAAAAACAAAAACATAAAAATACCCCTGCTGCACGGGCCCTCTGTAGGATGGTAAGGTAACCCACAAGGAAAGGAAGACGGCAGTATTAAAAACCTTAGCGTGACCGACTGTCACAGGGGAGAGTGGCCAGGGAGTTCTGCAAGATTCAGAACATATGATCGACAAATATAACTGAGGGTTAGCTTGTGTGAGGTTTCCTTTTGTGAGAAAGCCTGGATCTTTCATCAATGACACTGAACTGGTCCCACCAGACGAAACGCCCAGTATAAGGGTTGAGCCTATGTAATGTAGGAATCGGTTAGAGAGGGAAGGTAAATCACCGACCACAATCAGGAGCTTATGCCCTGACAACATCCCAGTCGAATGAGGACACCCGCCTAGGATATGTAGTTGGGGATCTAGCTCCTAGGCCTGTGCCTGGGCTGTGTTGATAGCCATAGAGTTGTCTTGTCTGATACTAGGCAGGGGAGTCTGTCATCTCAGAAAAGCGAGTCAGAGAAGCAAATAAGAAGGTCTGATGTACCACACAGCAGGGAAAGACCTGGAACCGGCTCAGCCAGAGGAAGAAACTCAATTACCTCATGTTTGTGCAACGGGGCCGTTGGCGACATTGCCATTCATATCTCTGTTGCAACCTCGAAGAAGAGAAAAGTGCACAGAAAAAGTGCAAGAGAGAAAAGTGCACGAAGAGAGAAAAGTGCACGAAGAGAGAAAAGTGCACGAAGAGAGAAAAGTGCACGAAGAGAGAAAAGTGCACGAAGAGAGAAAAGTGCACGAAGAGAGAAAAGTGCACGAAGAGAGAAAAGTGCACGAAGAGAGAAAAGTGCACGAAGAGAGAAAAGTGCACGAAGAGAGAAAAGTGCAGAAGAAGAAAGTGCACGAAGAGACTTCGCATCTGACAGTACGTGATCCACTCTCCAATTGAGGGGGTCAGACCCATGACGATACTCCTAAAAGGGAGGGTAAAAAGGTGACAACTTGAGAATGCTGATGCTTCGCAGACTACCCTAAGTTATCAATATTCCTGTGAGTCTAAGCACTGGGTAGAGGTTGAACGTCTGAGCCACCTGTGTGAAGGATAAATAACCCCTTTGACTGTAGGCCTAGGGCCCTGAGTAATGACCGGTGAGTGCAAATCGCTGCCAGGTTCGATGTAATTGGGCATAGATCAGATTGTAGACCCCCAGGTGGTTAGGTAAGCTATAAATAAATGGTGGGGTTCTGATTCGGTGTAGAATTCACAGATCCCACCTGCCACTGGAGGACCCACAGAGGGGAAAGGTCTGGTGAAATGATAGCGAACGGAGCCTGGTGATCGCTGTGATTGTCTCAGCTGACTGAAGGGCCCGGTTGGCCGGACGTGTGGTATGTGAATCACTTGTTGAAGGTAATAAGGGAGAAAGGGTAATGCAGTGAAGTCAAAACTAGGTTTTGACCCCAGCTCTGCCCCAGTGTAGACGGAAGCTTAACTATTGTACCATTCAGTTGGCGGTTGAAAACACTATAAAGAGACATAGTAACTGTGTAACTTAAACACTGGAAAAGTAAAAAGTCCCATAGACAAAAAACCTGCAGGTGGATTAGATCAATCCTGCGGACGGATATGAGCATTGGACAGATGAATCCCATACCCTTATGAACAGATTGGCACAGGAAAGAACACCGACTGGATTTCCCGCTCGTTATTAAAAAAAAGACAGATTCTGTAGACCATCCTGCTGGTGGCACAGAAAGGCAGGCAGGTATATGCACCAGATAGTCTGAAATGCGGGCAGATAGGATGCTTGACAACCTGATTTCCGCTCACTGCCAAGGTGGCGGAACCTAAAGGGTAAGTGCGCAGGAGATATGCAGTGCCCAGTTATGAGTACAGGGTTAAGGAACAGACCCACTGATGCGCTGTACTAGATGGATAGTGACTGCACAACTGTTGGATAGCCAGCTCGCTGATAAGTCAACAGGTACCACGAATCCTCTTGCAGACAGCCATGGCAAAAAAGGTGCACTGAGTAGAACTTCTAACCTTGAAAGCTGCGGTAACCAAGGTATAAGATGCAGGGAATCAGAGTTCTAAACAGGTACGTGCATCTAGGCAACTGCGACGCTGGGAGTTACATGCACTATATAGAGTGTAGATCTAGTAACCTGCTAAGAGAAAACAGAGAAGAGATGCGTGGTCTCTGGATCTCTGCTGAGTGATAGGGTGACAGATACCCTGATTCAATCTCGTGGGTAGTTGTGCCTACTGGATAGCAGTGTGGATTTTATAACCTGCTGTAAGCAGACAGGTATGTCTGCTGGGTTTCTGCTCACTGTTGGGGCAGACATCAAGATGCTTTCTTGCGATGGTTGTGTGAACCGGGCAGTGGTGGGGATCCTGTAACCTGCTGAACAGACATATGGGATGCACAGCCGCTGGATGTCAGCTTACTGTTATGGGGGAAAATCCATAATACAATCCTGCTGGCAACTCTGTGCACCAAATATTGGTGCAGATCCTGTAACCTGCTGAGGCAGACGCATAAGATGCACAGCCACTGGAAATCTGCTTCCTGTTAGGGTGACAGATACCAGTATTCATGCCCTCAGGCGGTTGATGGTGCGGATCCTGAAACCTGTTGAGGAAGACAGGTAGAAAATGCACGGCCGCTGGATTTTTCTTCTCACTGTTGGGGTGGCAGGTCCTATGATTAAACTTGTGGGCCATTGTGTGCACTGGACAGTGGTACGGATCCTGAAAACTTGCAAAGACAGGAATAGGTCTGCTGCTGGATTACTGCTCACAGTTAGAGTGGCAGGTCCCATGGTGCAATCTTGTTGGTTGTTGTGTGAACTGGACGGTGGTGCGGATCCTGTAACCTGCTGAAGAAGACAGATATAAGATGCACGCTGCTCACTATTAGAGGTAATGATTAAATCTTGTGGACCCTTGTGTGAGCAGGATAGTGGTGCGGATCCTGTAACCTGCTGTAAACAGACAGGTATGTGATGCATGGAATCTGGATTTCTGCTCATAGTTAGACTGGCAGGCCCCATGATTTAAGCTGGCTTCAGACATTGCAGATGCATCTGCAAGCATCTGCATGCAGACCGCGGCCCCTATGTTTATAATGGAGCGCACGGCGGTCTGCAGATGCTTGCAGACCGCCGTGCGCACCCATTCACTCCTATATGTGATCTGTGCGCAGGCGGATGCCTGCGTACAGATCACACACTCTCGTCCGTACCAGGGACGCGACATCTCGCGTCCATGGTGCGGGCGGGAGTGTGTGATTTGTGCGCAGGCATCCGCGTGCGCACAGATCACATATAGGAGTGAATGGGTGCGCACGGCGGTCTGCAAGCATCTGCAGACCGCCGTGCGCTCCATTATAAACATAGGGGCCGCGGTCTGCATGCAGATGCTTGCAGATGCATCTGCAAAACGCTGCAGATGCATCTGCAAGTCTGAAGGCAGCCTTAGTCTTGTAGTTAGTTATGTTGCTGCAAACAGTAACCGGCTGTAGGTTTAGTATGCCTGGCAGTCAGGATTGTTTAGAATTGCCCATGTCAGAGATCATCAACAGACCATCAACAGGCAGTTGGGTGCCATCCTGAGAGGGTAAGGCCCACATATATAGGCCATAACCACTAGTTCCGTTATAAGGGGAGGGTTCCGAGCAAAATTGGGGTCAGAGGCCTGGGAAGGAAAGTGAGGTGTCCGCGCGGCAGGTATGAGTAACGGAGGGCCAGGAGGTATAGGACACGTATGTGCAGGGGACATGCGCTGTGCTGGTTCAGCTTATGTATATGGGCTGTCTAGTCCAGCATGCTTACAGGGCAGCTTGAGCATGTATGCTGTCTACCCCAGCGCACACACTGTAGGTGGGGCTCACAGGAAGTGGGTCACAGGATGCATAGCACATCTTCTGGATACCCATGTACCTGCCTGGCTCAGATGTCTACCTGTGATATACAGGAGACTGTCTCACAGGCGATCCCTCCCGGGAGGTGGAGTCCGTAGCTGCCCTCAGAAGACCGGCCCCACGATGCTAACATGGGGAAGGGGCAGTCCGAGTGACGAGAAGTGTGCATGAAATCTCGTCGGAGACAAGAGGCGCCGAAATTGATGGGCATGGCTAGGGATCAGCGTCATCTGGAGGGCGGAGCAGCTAACGGACTAGGCCAAAGCCGGGGACTAAAGTTATGGGGTAGGCAGAGAGTTGATGAGATCGGCGGCCATATTAGAGCTGGGAATGCAGGGGAGCCCTTCACTGCACTCCACGTAGACGCGAACTCACCCAGTTATGCATCCCGGCCGGTGCCGCCGCTAGTCCTCCAAGTAGGGGGTTCCACCGCTGTATCGATTGGTGTATTGGGCCTCAATCCAAACTGTCACTAGTTAGAAAGGAGAGGCAGGAGAAGAAAACTGCCAGGTTGCAGAGTATCACTGCCTTTCAGCAGGTGTGATGCCTGAGGGACTGGCACGGACTTAGATATGCAGTCATCCAGACATCCAAGGATGTGACACCCCGACGACGTGTGGTGGGTCCAGCACATCACCTATGCCAGGTGCGGAGGGGGAGTACGTGGTGGTAACACAACGCGTTCCCATCTGTTGGTTGTTTGGAGAGAGCAGTGCCCTTGAGGGAACAGTCGCCTTTCTAAGTCCCTTCGGAGTAACATGTGTGATGTGGAGGATAATATGGGAGCAGAAGGGGGTACATGGAGGTAAACACTCCATTTTCCTGTCTGATGATGGTTTGGGGAAAGGGGGACCCAAATGGGAACCGTCGCTCCTGTAAAGATCTTGTCTCTAGTCCAAAAATGGAGATAAAGTTGAAAAAAGTTAAAAATCTAGCTATAGATGTGGACTGTGTAAGGACACATTTGCCTCCTATGACACTAAGCTAAAAACAGATCAGGCAAACCCTAGCCTGGGGATGTATGCTGTTGAGGAGGAGCCAACTAAATTTTCATTAGCCTAGTGTGCCTCCTAGTTGCAGCAAAGCATACACCCCATGGTATCCTGTGTCCCCCAAGGAGGCGATAGAGAAATATAAGCTCTATTCCAAAAATAAGCCCTAGCTGCTAATCGTCATACTAATAATATCCTGAAGTAGGGCTTGGCAGTTTTCAGGATCTGTAATTAGTGGTGCATGTTGCTTCAAGTCCTGAAGTTTATAGTCACATGTTAATGGAATGAATATTCACCCTCTTTCCCTTCTATCATTTGTGATAAAACCTAGAGCTGCATATCAATTGCCTATCATGTGTGGTACAGACTGCAGATATGTTTGTAATCCTAGCACATGATACGCTCTGTGTATCCAATCCTAGCATGTGATACTGTCTGCCTATAACATTACATCACTGCTCCCATAGAAGTGGGGGCCACATTATACTACTGCTCCCATAGAAGGGAATGGAATAGCTGCAACAGTACACAAATGCTTTCAAAGAAAGCTCCCCTCCCCTCCTGTACCTATATGTCCTGATTATGTCTAGAGTTATTGTAATTGTGCTAGTCTTCCCTATCCTCATGTGAAGCGCCATGGAACCTAAATGGTGCTATATAAATAAATAATAATAATAATAATAATAATAATAATAATAAAAGAAGTGGATGGAGTAGGGGCCACACGTATCTAATCCCATCCTGTGTGATTAAATACCGGTCTCCGTGTAGTGTATCTTAGCATGTGATACAGTCCGTGTATCAAGCCCAGCGTGTGATATGGTGAGGAGAACCAACTAACAGAATTAGAGCAGCCAGCCGTCCTGGTGACCCTTCCACGTCAGTATCACTTTGCAGTCACCATCAAAAAATGGCTGCGCCCTGTGCAGGGCCGGCGTTGGGGGGGGCAGACTGGGCAGTTGCCTAGGGCCCCCACTCTCTTAGGGGCCCCCAAAGGAGCTGAACTGAAAATAGCAATAAAACAGTAAAAAAAAAAAAAAAAAAAAAAAAAAAAAATACACATATTTGGTATCGCTGCGTTCGTAAGAATCTAAGCTATCCATATACGAAGTAAATTAATCCAATTGGTAAATGGCGTAACGGAAAAAAAATTAAAACGCCAGAATTGTGTTTTTTGGGCCACCACGTTGTTACAATACAATGCAATAAAAGGCGATCAAAAATGTTGTTGTTCTAACTAAAAATGGGATCAGTAAAAAGGTCAGCTCAGGGCACAAAGTAAGCCCTCACATAGCCCTGTATCTTCAAAAATTAAAACATCACGGGTCTTGGAAAATGGCGAATAAAGCAAATGTATTTTAAATATTTTTTTTTTTTTTTTTTTTTTTTTACAAATTTCTGGGGGTTTTTATGATTGAAATAAAAATGTTCAGTATCTTCTTATTCTGACCTAGATAATCAACTTATGAAGTCACTTTTACCATATAGTTAACATGATGAAAAAAAAACTAAAAAAAAATTGTGGAATTGCACTATTTTGCACTTTTATTTGCAATTTCAAAGCACTTGGAATGTTTTTCTCATTCTCCTGTACATTTTGTGGTAGAATGAATGATGTCATTCAAAAGTACAACTTATCCCGCAAAATACAAGCCCTCATACGGCTATGTGGAAGGAAGAATAACAAGTTCTGGCTCTTGGAAGAAGCGGAGGGAAAAATAAAAACGAAAAATCGCTCAGTGATAAAAGTTATAAAATCCTTGTAATTGCCGTATAATAGCAGCAGGAGCGCCCCCCACAGGCTTCAATCTTCACATGTTCATGATGGGAGTAATTAGAGTTTGGGGACCTCCTTAATTCCTACATTTGTAGCCAGTTATCAAGCAAAACTTACAAGGCATTAAAGGGGATGTCCAGGATTAATAAAACTTTACTACATTCTTTCAAAAACAGCGCCACCCTTGTGTACAGGTGGCATGTGGTATTACAGCATAGGTCCAATTAAGATGAGGTGCAATATCACATACAACCTGTAGACAGGGGTGGCGCTGTTTTTGAAAGAAATCAGTCATGTTTATAGAATTCTGGACAACTCCTTTAAGATCAATATTTCCACTAGTGACCCCAGAACAACAGGATGGGGCTTAATTCAAATGTATTTTTTTTTATAATATGAAGAATATAGCAGAATTTTGTTAAAGATGACATTTAAGTAGATGATCCTATGGAAACATTCCTCTTACTGACTCTCCAGTTTGTAAAACCTATTTAATTAAACACTTGTAGGTGATTTTTAATCAATATAAGGAGTCCTGTGTTCACAATCCCCATCTCTTTGTCAGAGGAAGAGTGGTTAGAAAGAGCGACTCTCCCTGGAGGAGCCGTCCTGTGTGACACAGACAATGGATGGGAATGGATGTGTCTGTGTGTGTGCTCGGTGTATACGTGTAATATATAGTGTTTGTGTCACATACTGTGTGTTGTGTGTATGTAACATCCACATTTATAAATCCCAGCAGCACAGATTGGAGTTCCTAGGGGTAAACAGGTCGCCAATCGCCCAACAAACGAGCAAAATGCGGCTTATCATCGGGTGATTGGATGTTGACGGAGGAACAAAATCCTTGCTCTCAGCAATACTGCAGAAGAGCTGCCGATAACATGAATCTGTAGAGGACAGATTGCTCTACCGGTGATTGCTCTGCACCCTCATTCTTCATCATCCTGTGTAAAAAGTCTGTAAACAAGCGCTGAATGTCTTGAATATTATATATCGCACTCATTCACCAGTCTGAATGCGGCGCTTGTACATGTAATCTAAATGTCTGAGAGTGACGGTGCAATATGAGAGCATTTAGGGCCCCACTTTAACCTTTTGCCCAGGGCCCCACTTTGCCTAAAACCGGCCCTGGCCCTGTGATCCTAAACTTCATCCTCCCTTATCCTTTTGCAAACACCGAGGAGAGAAGTGATATCAGACATGTGAGCATACCCTGTCCACTTTTACAGCAACCATAATGTTAAAGCAATAAAGCTAGCAGTACAATAGGTGAAGTAGCAGCTGAAATTTGCTATGAAAACCTAGTTTTTAAAAGTGGAAAGTAACCAAAAAGTTTATGTAAACATTTGATACTATTAAAAAAGTTTATATCATGGGTCCTGCTCTTGGAAGATTTTGTTATGTTTATTAGAATGTGGACTCATTATACAAAAATCTGCCTGCGTGTAGTCCTGAGAGGGGAGCTTTTCTCCAGGCACATGTATAAGTTTTGACGACATTGCAGATATTAAGACTTTAATATGTTCTGTACTCATGATTTTTATATTCACAAATCTATATTTAAGCAGATATAACGGTGATTATTATTGTTGACATCAGTGCGGTGTTGCACTTCTATGCATAATTAGGGGTGAGACCCCATAGTTGTTTGTACATGTATTTATGTTTGAAAACCTTAATAAATACAGAATTTTTTTTAGTAAGTTTATTTTTTCAAACAAAAAGTTAAAACATTGTTACTCTGCAATTTTTCATTTTCTGGAAAAAAATGTTTGGTGGTACATTCCAATTAAATTTTTTTATGGGAAAAAAAAAAAAAAAAAAAAAAAAAAAATCACGATTTGAACTTTTAGATTTGTTTCTTAAAACTTTTATTAATGAGTTTGTTAATCCCTTCAGGGGACTTCAATCTGCAATCATTTAATTGTTTGTGCTACATGCAGCAAAACCACAGTATTGCTGTACATAGGGAAAAAAAAATAATAAAATCACAGGGCAAGAATGCCCCCTGCTGGCATGTTGTAAATGCTGCTGTCACAGATTGGAAGTGGCAATTAAATTGGAGAACAGCTGTAGGCAGAGCTCTGTTCAATGTGCGGCTCTTAGGGCCACTTTACACACACCAACTTATCTGTCCAACTTCTGATCAACTTGCTGGTTGCAGTGAAATCATGGACACATTGCTCCATTTTGTGACTGTGTACAATGGAACAATGTGTCCATGATTTCACTGCAACCAGTAAGTTGTTCAGAAGTTGGACAGATAAGTTGGTGTGTGTAAAGTGGCCTTTAAAGGCAGATGATGTGGCTGAATAACACAGCCATTGCCTATTGGCAAAGATGCGGGCTCAGATTCAAACCTTCTTTTAAGAGCCATACTTTTTGTTTTTTTGCATTCAGTTACAAGAGGGCTTATGTTTATAGGGGACAAGTTATGGTTTTAAGTGACATCGTTTCTTCAGCCACTGGAATAATGGGGGAAAAAAATAAAGTGGGGGAGCGGTAGCAGGATACTCCAGGTCAGTACAATTACGTCATTGTACAAAATTAGTCAAATAATACTGTTGATGATGCTATTTTCTGAGAACTATTTTTGCATCGATGGAAGCCTTGTTTTTTGGGTGTAGTTTGAGCTGTAGATTTTACATATTGATTGTCAACCAGTTCTGAGCAGGCAAAGACAAAATAAAGGGGACAGAGAGCCAAAGGGGAATAGATTCCTAAGAGATACAGTGATACCTCAATTTAAGTCAGAAAACTATCGACATAGGTGAAAGCCGAGGCAACAATTTCCATAGGAAACAATGTAAAATCAATTAATTCGTTCTAGACACTGCAAAAGACCTACAACAAAAAAAACATGTATAGTGAATAAAGATAGCGGTTAATACTGGAAATACTCAGAAATGACTATAATAGGAATATGAAACACTAATTTAAAAAAAAAAAACCAAAAAACATTTAATATGGTATTTTATTTTTATAAACGCTCTAGTGTATGGAAGATGCCGAGGAGGGGGGAGAGAGGAGTGCACATGTTTGGAAGGGGAACCACATTCATTATGGCAAAATTACCAGTGATGTAGCAACAAAAACATTTTTCATTGAAAAGAAAAAAACAACGAAAACCGAAACCGAAGTTACCCGAAGTCGATGAAAACCGAGTTAACACTGTTTTCCTAATTCTGACCTCAAATGCATTAAAGAAAAAGCTTTTGTGTTGTATTTACCACCATATTTACTATGTGCTTTATACACTGTCTGAAATGAGGCATAGTTTATTTCACCTAGGGACGCATCTTTACAATCGGCCAGTGTAAAGCCAGCTTAAACCTTAATCTCTGGTTTTAAATTAGTTAGATAGGACCGTTCTGATAAGGGTCACCGTGGCGAGGTGGAACGGCTTACGTACATGTTTTTGATACTGTTTTTTTACTAAGCACTTGCTTTTTATTATTACCTTTTAATAGCAGTGTACTTCCACACGTTTGTTTTACTGTTTTTTTCTGTGGTCTAGTTATGTGGTGGTGTGAACGCAGTCCTACAGACCCATTCACATTGTTCGGTGTTTTCATTTCAAATACACTTTAAGGAAATCAGGCAGGAAACCTATAAAAAAAAAAGGGAAAAAAAAAAAAAAAAAAAACTTCCACAAGGTATCCCCACTAGCCTTTCTGAAGCTCATTCTCAGTCAGATCCGTCTTCAGGGAGTATGCCCTACACAGGGTCCACAATATAGCTAATAAATATCTCATGTTACCTCATGCACTCACAAGGCTCTGCTCCGTGTCTTCACAGAGCAGTGCCATGTTAATGGAGGGACAAAAAAAAGCAATCACTGATCTCAGGGAGACCAGTCCAAGAAAACACTGCGAACAGCCGGCTACAGCGCTCAAAACACCTGTTTGTGGATGGATACCTGGCCTTGGTATTCCCTTGCCATATCTTTAAGCTCGTAAAGAGCTGGATATTGACTCAAAGGGCCACTTAATATGTTGGTTATGGTGGTCTCCTCAGAGCCACCCCATGGCTTAGGTCCTTCCCTGGAGGGATATCTGGCTAGTCTTGTGTTGAGACTCCTAAACGAGGCTCCACAAACTTTATTTGCATATTAATGGAGGAGTCAGATAAGATCTCATAGCAGATGTGTGAGCTCAGCATGGTGCCAGCATGTGGTAACTTGAGACTCATCATGTATTGCAAATGGAGTGTAGGCCACACACCCCTGAAGACAGATCTGACTGAGAATATGCTTCACAGTCTAGTGGAAGTGTTTTTTTTTTTATAAGTTTCCTTTCAGATTTCATTAATAAAGTATATTTGAAAGATGATTATAATCCCTTGCTCTACATTATTATTAAATACAAATTGACATGGTGGTCACACTAAGTTTCCAATAAGAATTAGACAGTACTGATTAATCTGCCCCAATGTGTTTCATCCCCACGAAGACGCCATGAAAGAGAAAATATTTGTGTGTTTAATGTGCAATGGAGGTGATCTGGAGACCATTTAGATAGGAGGCATATGCTGGGCTAATAAGTATTTTTCCAAATCACCGAGCATTTCTTGCAGTGTGGCGAATTATTCCATAGCCATCAGGGAATGTTGCCTCCAAGCGTGTATCTATACATGCATGCGAGTGGACCTAAAATTGCTCCTTCACATGCACTGCAGGCAGAATTTCTTTCAGAACCTGTCAACTCCTGGGAAACTTCAGGTAGTAAGCGCCCAACATATGAAACTTCTCTAAGGCTACGTTCACACGGGGCGTAATAGCTGCGCATTCCTGCTTTTACAAAGCAGTGCCCACGAAAGTTGGAAATGCCTTCCAGCAAAAGCTATGGTTTTTGCTGAATGGCGTTTTGTCATGTATTTTTGCGCGAGTGCTTTCAATGCAAAAGTGCCCGCGCAAAAAGAATTGACATGGCAATTCTTGGCACACTTTCCCCATAGGGTGCATGTTAACATGGCCTTGGGGAAAGCGCGCCGAGAAAATTGCGGAGTCAGCATACAGCAGCGCTTTTTTGAGGGCAAAAAAGCGGCACTGCCGATTACGTGGCAAAAAGCGCCGCGTGTGAACGTAGCCTAAAATATATTAGATGTTATCAGAAAAGGAGGAGGTACTTACATCTTTTGCCATGTTATCAAATATTCAGACTTAAGTAAGCAGGATTGCCACCCAGTCGAATCTTCTGTAAAAAAAAAAAAAAAAAAAAATTAAAAATATGGTCAAGAAAAAGAAAAATCAAGACAAACTTGAAGAGAAAGTATACACAATTCTACTAAAAGGTTGTTTCATCCAAGAAGTTTTAATGCCATCAGATGTATGTAAACAGTTCAGGGAACTTGGAGAACGTGCCTCCTGACATTTGGTTCTTAGAGCATTCTGAAGCATCATATATTCCTGTTATTCCATTCCACCTGGAGACCCTATTAATAAATGAACACATAGGTGCTACCATTCCACTTGTGCAAATGTGTGCATCCCTACTCAGTCCATCACAGCCTGTAGTGACTGGACAGTGTGAGGTAACTTCCTCCTAAAAATAAATACATTTTTTACGGAGGAGCAGCAAAATGTAGCGTTAAGATTAGATGCTGCAGAACTTATTTTATAGGAAATACATTGATTCAATAAAGGCAATATCTCTGCAGGATATGCTCTCCTAAGCCGTCTATATCAGCAGGTAAGGAATAGAAGGCTGATCAAATTGACACTATGGGCCTAACATTGATCTACATGATAACCTGCATCCAGAGATTATAAATTAAATGGGGAGTTACCACTGTGAGACATGTAATGACTGACAGTCTGCCCTCCTGATCTACATGTTTCACACTGCTAACTCCCCTTTCATTTAAAAATCAGCTCTACCAGTCCACACTTTCTTCTGAATGCTGTAGTGAAAGTCGCTGATTGGCTGTAGCACTCCCATGATATTCATGACTGATATTGACCCAAGCAGACCGGAGGACAGTGCAGGGATGAGTACAGAGCAGCACAAGGTGGCAGTTTTCTCCACTCACTGAATCCATAAATATGGGGTTGTCCAGTAGTGGAAAAGCCCTCTAAAGGTCTGAGTATAAATTCATCTTAAGTGTAAAAGTAATTATAGTAAACACATCTGGAGCTTCTGTTACTCTCACACCTATACAAAACCATACACATGCTGCAAAACTCCACTTCAGAAGAGGCTTTCATCACCATTGTGTGGTTGGGTAAGTGACTGGACCATCTGTCTTCCTGACAACACACTTCCGGCAAGAGACACAGTCAGCTGCGTAAATTAAGGCAATTCATTTATTTCCGAACACTTCTTTAGTAGTGACACAGGTCTGTATTCCATATGGTACTCTATATTTCCACCAGGAATAATTTAATCTACCTACTGTAAAGACAAGTGTACACACACTTCAATAAATTTTGCAGGAAGTTAATGTTATTTCTCAGTCATTAGAAAATCCAACAAGTGCAAGAGACTGCCGATCCCTAGATGTTATGTGAAGAGGTTAAAAATCACATCATGCCCTGTACATCATGGATCTACAGCAGGGGTAAGAAACCATTTTTCTGCCAAGGGCCATTTGGAAATTTCTACCATTTTTCGGAGGCCGGACAAAATTATCACCTTGAAAATTACCCGCTATATTTGGTTAAACAATCGCTTTCCCCTACTGTGGTGGCTGAGGCTGCTTCTCTTTGGCGTGGCTGCAATGTTATATGATATTGATCATATTGCTCCTCAATGGCTTTTCCAGGTTTGCTGGGGCCATAGACATCACAGGAGAGGCTGGGGGAATATAGGCACTGGGGAGGCTGAGGTTGGGGCATAGAGATCACTGGGGAGGCTGGGGGCATACAAGTCACTGGGGGAGGCTGGGGCATACAAGTCACTGGGGGAGGCTGAGGGCATACAAGTCACTGGGGGAGGCTGAGGGCATACAAGTCACTGGGGGAGGCTGAGGCATACAAGTCACTGGGGAGGCTGAGGGCATACAAGTCACTGGGGGAGGCTGAGGGCATACAAGTCACTGGGGGAGGCTGAGGGCATACAAGTCACTGGGGAGGCTGAGGGCATACAAGTCACTGGGGGAGGCTGAGGGCATACAAGTCACTGGGGAGGCTGAGGGCATACAAGTCACTGGGGGAGGCTGAGGCATACAAGTCACTGGGGGAGGCTGAGGGCATACAAGTCACTGGGGAGGCTGAGGGCATACAAGTCACTGGGGAGGCTGAGGCATACAGTCACTGGGGGAGGCTGAGGCATACAAGTCACTGGGGGAGGCTGAGGGCATACAAGTCACTGGGGAGGCTGAGGGCATACAAGTCACTGGGGAGGCTGAGGCATAAAATCCAGCTCCCAGTGATCTCTAAGGGCAGACAGTAAGCAAAACACATCTGCCAGCCTGAGCACTGCGGTTCCTAGAAATCTGCCCGGGGACCACAGAAAAGGTAATCAAGGGGCCCCGAGGTTCCCCATGCCTGATCTACAGTAACATCTGGAGAAAATTACTTGTGTGACCAGGCAGATACCCGACAGAACCATTGACCAATGTCTCCTAAAATCCAAAACTAGATCCTGTATACAAGAACTTGATTTGACAGTAATATAAGATTTCTACAGAAGTTTTCAATAGACCCAGACATGAGAAATCCATGGTGCTAGATATACAGCTCCTGCAAAACTGCAACAAATGCCGGCCATTGAGGTTTCTGAAGCTTCTTCATCCTCATAAACGGATCCTGGAACAGTCCAATATCTCCTAAAATGCACAAGGATTTGTTGATCACCGAGTTTCTTGGAGAGAGCCAGCACCCTAATTATATGAACAGAGGCTGGAAGAACACCACGCTCTATGCTATAGGAAAAATTATAAAGTACAGCAGGACATTGATGTTAGCGGAGTTACACTTTAATACAGAGCTTGTCACATATGCAAGGTCAACTGCCCCAGTGAGCTCTGGTGCTGCTGGGGAGTCATAGAAGTGCTCATTTCCCACAGTCTTTCTATGGCTGTAGCATTCTCTGCTTTTATTAGATGAGGGTTCCTTTATTCTGCTCATGTCAAAAACAGAAGCATCCGGTGCTCCCCCCCCCAGGTCCACTGTGTCTCCGCCACTGCTCTGGTGATTACCTTCCAGCTTTAGGGAAACCATCACATCTGCAGCCAATCACAGAGACCAGAGGATTATGCAATGTACATGGAATGCAGCGATTGGCTGTAGCATTGTTGACATGGGGTCGCTTCTGTAGTCAGTAAACAATCACTGGGGCTGTGTCAAACAGTGCAGTAGCCCGGGATGGGGAGTCCTGGACTTTAATTTTTTTTAATGCTGGTATCAGAAGGGGAAAATTGGGAATTAGTTCAGTGTGAACTGCATCTACAGAAGGTGAGGAATAACATCACCTACGTTTGTCTGGTGACTGCGGGTTTCACATGCACTAGGCCTAAAGTAAATTAGGCCACTGACTATGTGCACAGCTACCTGTGGCAGGAATACATACAAAGCACGAGAGAGACACCACATGACCATAAAACAGAATATGGCTGCCCACCCCTGGCGTATAGTACACACCATACTCCACCACACAGCAACACTTGGGCCATGCTTCCCATTCATGCCACCCTGGTAGACGGGCCACTCACGCACCAGTTTGGGCATTTGTCAAAGTAATGGGGTCACTCAAGGTCAGGTGATTAATGCCTACAGGGGGCAGCCTCAAACCCTTCCATATATACCAGAGGAAGAATAGGACATGTTTACAGAAGGCAGGCAGTGCTCCATACTAATATGCCTATGCTGCCTGGATATACCCGACAGGAATCTTCAGAGCCCACATCTCTTCTCGCATAGGACTCACACACACAGGGCAGCCCCCTCCCGGTATAGGGGACACACACACAGGGCAGCCCCCTCCCGGTATAGGGGACACACACACAGGGCAGCCCCCTCCCGGTATAGGGGACACACACACAGGGCAGCCCCCTCCCGGTATAGGGGACACACACACAGGGCAGCCCCCTCCCGGTATAGGGGACACACACACAGGGCAGCCCCCTCCCGGTATAGGGGACACACACACAGGGCAGCCCCCTCCCGGTATAGGGGACACACACACAGGGCAGCCCCCTCCCGGTATAGGGGACACACACACAGGGCAGCCCCCTCCCGGTATAGGGGACACACACAGGGCAGCCCCCTCCCGGTATAGGGGACACACACAAGGCAGCCCCCTCCCGGTATAGGGGACACACACAAGGCAGCCCCCTCCCGGTATAGGGGACACACACAGGGCAGCCCCCTCCCGGTATAGGGG
The DNA here is from genome assembly GCA_033576535.1 of Allobates femoralis. NCBI lineage: Eukaryota > Metazoa > Chordata > Amphibia > Anura > Aromobatidae > Allobates > Allobates femoralis. Next base: position 512,657,927 of record JARQOC010000002.1, read on the forward strand.
ACACACACAGGGCAGCCCCCTCCCGGTATAGGGGACACACACAGGGCAGCCCCCTCCCGGTATAGGGGACACACACAGGGCAGCCCCCTCCCGGTATAGGGGACACACACAGGGCAGCCCCCTCCCGGTATAGGGGACACACACAGGGCAGCCCCCTCCCGGTATAGGGGACACACACAGGGCAGCCCCCTCCTGGTATAGGGGACACATGTGGCGCCCCTGCGGGTATGCGCCACAGAATGGTATTACACTTGAATATAAAATGTGTTTTTCTTTGTAAGTTGCTAGGTTAGGATTTAAATCTTATGGAGTCTATTTTTAGCACTCACTTAGGACCGCACCACTTCGTGTAGGAGGAACTGGGAATATGGTAGGTTCCACAGGTGGTGGGTGGAGCTTAGGATAGAGCAGAGTGACAGTTGAGATTTTACCTCAGACTGCTTGGGAAGGCAGACAGAGTGGTCACGCCTGGCAGCTCAGCTGAGTGGAGGGTACCCCATCTTTATGAGGGGGCCCAGGACAGATGGCAACGGACCAGAACTGGTAGGAGCCAGCTGGTCATGTTGAGGGTACACAGGTGACACGGACGACCGAGGCAGCCAGGAGTTCAGCCCTGACTGCGAAGCCGACGAGCTGCAGGCCCAACAGAAACGGGTTGCTGACAGCACCACAAAGGTACCTCTCCCCTCAGGACTGAAAACCGGTTCAGGACACTAGGAGAAATAAAAAGGGACAGACATTTACGGCGGTGCTGGAAGGGAACTTTGTAGTCTTGGGTTGCCCTGTCCGGACGGGGTAGTGGACAGACCTTATCTCCTAGAAACAGACCGTAGGACTGGCGGGGGAGCTCTTCAAAGGTGGGAAAGAGAGAAAGATCTAGAAAGAGAATAGAAACCCTAGAAAAAGAACATCTAAAGACTCCTTAAGAGAAATCCTGAGTTGGTAACAACACCCTAAACCAAACTGTACCGTGTCTTGTTATGCCATCAGCCGGTACCGAGTAAAGTAAAGTTAAAATGGAAATGGTTTCTGTTATTCTTCCTGCCGCAGCTCAAAGGACTTAACATCATCAACATCTACAGCAGAAGGGTAAGAACTGTACCACCATTAACATCACTGTCCTCCCTCACCGTCTCATCACCATCATAGCTGCCCTGAGGTAAAGCTCCACCTGTGGGGAGCTGTACCACACACTGCTGCCCCCTCCATCACCTCAGCGGCCGGCTGGCAGCGCCGGTACCACCTTACCGGACTCTACAGGTGGCGTCACGTTCCCCTGTAAATAACCCCTTTCACCCCCACCGTTTTACCATCAACACCTGGTATAATTGTTCGCCAGGGCACGGCACCGGGATACCGACCATCCGTGACATCCCACACAGAAGCCCCGGTGACCGAGTACCCCACGCACCCCAGTTCTGGTCGAAACAAATTGGCGTCACGAACAGGATGAGCCAGCCTGGTATCTACCGGGTGAAGTGTGCCTTAAGAACTTTATTACTGTCTAACTGTGTGGATTATAAAAACTGAGCCGAGCCGCCATTACACCGCCTCAGAAATTACAGCTGCGTCACAGCAGGAGAAAGAGCGGGAAGATAAGCCCCGCCCCCTCCGAGGAGTGACGAAGTGTAGTGGTGGGCTGCTCCGGAAAAGCCCGAAGGACTTGCCCACAGGAACTTCGTGGTGGGCGGGCTTAAAAGTGCAGAAACAACAATGTGCCTGCCTAGGGGCGTGCCTCGGCCCCTCCATAAACACAGGCCATTCAAGAGGCGTCAAAAAGTCTCCCCGCCCCATTGCTCTCAATCAACCAAGGGGGCGGGTCGAGCACTGTAACGGAGGACCCAGCGAGCATGGAGCCCGGAAGAAGGAGACCGCCGAACCGGGAAGCCTGATCCGGTTCTCAGCAGGGCCCGACCTGACTGGGGAGGAGGACCGAGAGGAAGGAACAGCCGGCGGCGCAGAGGAGGCCGGGCCCCGCGAGCTATGGAGGGTCGCGGTACCAGCAGTTTCAGGTGAAGTTTAGCCCTGAAAGAAGATAGTAAAGACATTAAAAACTAACCAAACAGAGGACCAGGGGCCACAGGATAAACCGGGTTCCCGCAGAAGGGCCTGATTGTTAGTTTTAGACAATAGAGAATTGGAGAGCTCAAACTCAGGCAAGACTCATCCTTCAAGAGAAAGAATAGAGATAAAGGAGGCCTCATATCTTTCTAAGGAGTTGATCCTAAATTGCACCAGGGACCTGGTTATTACTCAGAACTGTACCTGTTTTGTGACTTACCAGTAAAAGGTACCGGAACAACTATCCCTGTGTGTATGTGTGACTGTTCATCGGCTATAACCCACCATCTTCCTCCTTCACTGCTCTCCCTCACCATCTTCCTTTATTGCTGCCCTGAGGTAAAGCTCCACCTGTGGGGAGCTGTACCACACACCGCTGCCCCCCTCCATCACCTCAGCGGCCGGCTGGCAGCGCCGGTACCACCTTACCGGACTCTACAGGTGGCGTCACGTTCCCCTGTAAATAACCCCCTTTCACCCCCACCGTTTACCAACAACACCTGGTATAATTGTTCGCCAGGGCACGGCACCGGGGCATACCGACCACCCGTGACATCCCACACAGAAGCCCCGGTGACCGAGTACCCCACGCACCCCAGCTCTGGTTGAAACACACACACAGGGCAGCCCCCTCCCGGTATAGGGGCACACACAAGGGCAGCCCCCTCCCGGTATAGGGGACACACACACACAGAGGGCAGCCACCCTCCCGGTATAGGGGACACCACACACAGAGGGCAGCCCCCTCCCGGTATAGGGGCACACACACACAGAGGGCAGCCCCCTCCCGGTATAGGGGGCACACACACACACAGAGGGCAGCCCCCTCCCGGTATAGGGGGCACACACACACACAGAGGGCAGCCCCCTCCCGGTATAGGGGGCACACACACACAGAGGGCAGCCCCCTCCCGGTATAGGGGGCACACACACACAGAGGGCAGCCCCCTCCCGGTATAGGGGGCACACACACACAGAGGGCAGCCCCCTCCCGGTATAGGGGGCACACACACACAGAGGGCAGCCCCCTCCCGGTATAGGGGGCACACACACACAGAGGGCAGCCCCCTCCCGGTATAGGGGGCACACACACACAGAGGGCAGCCCCCTCCCGGTATAGGGGGCACACACACACAGAGGGCAGCCCCCTCCCGGTATAGGGGCACACACACACAGAGGGCAGCCCCCTCCCGGTATAGGGGGCACACACACACACAGAGGGCAGCCCCCTCCCGGTATAGGGGGCACACACACACAGAGGGCAGCCCCCTCCCGGTATAGGGGGCACACACACACAGAGGGCAGCCCCCTCCCGGTATAGGGGGCACACACACACAGAGGGCAGCCCCCTCCCGGTATAGGGGGCACACACACACAGAGGGCAGCCCCCTCCCGGTATAGGGGGCACACACACACAGAGGGCAGCCCCCTCCCGGTATAGGGGGCACACACACACAGAGGGCAGCCCCCTCCCGGTATAGGGGGCACACACACACAGAGGGCAGCCCCCTCCCGGTATAGGGGGCACACACACACAGAGGGCAGCCCCCTCCCGGTATAGGGGGCACACACACACAGAGGGCAGCCCCCTCCCGGTATAGGGGGCACACACACACAGAGGGCAGCCCCCTCCCGGTATAGGGGGCACACACACACAGAGGGCAGCCCCCTCCCGGTATAGGGGGCGCACACACACACAGAGGGCAGCCCCCTCCCGGTATAGGGGGCACACACACACACAGAGGGCAGCCCCCTCCCGGTATAGGGGGCACACACACACACAGAGGGCAGCCCCCTCCCGGTATAGGGGGCACACACACACACAGAGGGCAGCCCCCTCCCGGTATAGGGGGCACACACACACACAGAGGGCAGCCCCCTCCCGGTATAGGGGGCACACACACACACAGAGGGCAGCCCCCTCCCGGTATAGGGGGCACACACACACACAGAGGGCAGCCCCCTCCCGGTATAGGGGGCACACACACACACAGAGGGCAGCCCCCTCCCGGTATAGGGGGCACACACACACACAGAGGGCAGCCCCCTCCCGGTATAGGGGGCACACACACACACAGAGGGCAGCCCCCTCCCGGTATAGGGGGCACACACACACACAGAGGGCAGCCCCCTCCCGGTATAGGGGGCACACACACACACAGAGGGCAGCCCCCTCCCGGTATAGGGGGCACACACACACACAGAGGGCAGCCCCCTCCCGGTATAGGGGGCACACACACACACAGAGGGCAGCCCCCTCCCGGTATAGGGGGCACACACACACACAGAGGGCAGCCCCCTCCCGGTATAGGGGGCACACACACACACAGAGGGCAGCCCCCTCCCGGTATAGGGGGCACACACACACAGAGGGCAGCCCCCTCCCGGTATAGGGGGCACACACACACAGAGGGCAGCCCCCTCCCGGTATAGGGGGCACACACACACAGAGGGCAGCCCCCTCCCGGTATAGGGGGCACACACACACAGAGGGCAGCCCCCTCCCGGTATAGGGGGCACACACACACAGGGCAGCCCCCTCCCGGTATAGGGGGCACACACACACAGGGCAGCCCCCTCCCGGTATAGGGGGCACACACACACAGGGCAGCCCCCTCCCGGTATAGGGGCACACACACACAGGGCAGCCCCCTCCCGGTATAGGGGGCACACACACACACAGGGCAGCCCCCTCCCGGTATAGGGGGCACACACACACAGGGCAGCCCCCTCCCGGTATAGGGGGGGCACACACACACAGGGCAGCCCCCTCCCGGTATAGGGGGCACACACACACACAGGGCAGCCCCCTCCCGGTATAGGGGGCACACACACACAGGGCAGCCCCTCCCGGTATAGGGGGCACACACACACACAGGGCAGCCCCCTCCCGGTATAGGGGCACACACACACAGGGCAGCCCCCTCCCGGTATAGGGGGCACACACACACACAGGGCAGCCCCCTCCCGGTATAGGGGGCACACACACACAGGGCAGCCCCCTCCCGGTATAGGGGGCACACACACACAGGGCAGCCCCCTCCCGGTATGGGGGGCACACACAGGGCAGCCCCCCCCCCGGTATGGGGGGCACACACAGGGCAGCCCCCCCCCCCGGTATAGGGGGCACACACACAGGGCAGCCCCCTCTCGGTATAGGGCACACACAGGGCAGCCCCCTCCCGGTATAGGGGTACATACACACACAGGACAGCCCCCTCCCGGTATAGGGCACACAGGGTAGCCATGTTGCTCTGCTCCGGTGCAGTTTGTGGAGTAGGCCGCACACCGCGCGGACTGGCGCTCACCGTGTCCCGAGCTCAGGGCCTCATGTAGGACACCAGCTCCTGATCAGCGCTCCGGGCCGTCCGTACAGCGGACACAACGGCTCATGTGAGTGCGGGAGGCGGAGGAGGCCAGCAGCTGCCGCGCACGCAGCACACAACACAGCGGAGCGGGCTGCGGCCTAGGCCCGTACCGAGGAGGTCCTGTGGGAGGCAGTCACGGGGAGGCGGGTGCAGGAGCGGGCGGCAGCAGGGGATGCAGCATCCTCAGTGGCCCCTGACTTGTCAGCAGTGCCCGGTGCGGGCCCTCTCCACACTGGCCACGCGCGGTCTCGGCGCACCCCGCTGCTCTCACTAGCCGCCCCGACTGCCAGGTGCTCAGCCCCGGTGACTGTCTCCCCGTGTGCCCGCACGCTGCTGCCTTCCTCCCGGAGCCGTCCGCTCTTCCTCCTCTCACTGTATCCTCCCTTCCCGTCACCTCAAACAAAAAACCGAGCTTGGCGGCGTCTGGCCGACCTGCACGCTGATTGGCTGGAGGAGGTTCACGTCAGGAAACGTAACTCCGCCCCACGCCGGCTCCGGTGCGCAAATCTTCATTCTGTTTGGGCAGAATTGCAGCTACCTAGTGACGTCACAGTAAGCGCCGAGCCCCTGAGCGCTGATTGGTCATTCTGAGCGTCAAAGATAAGTAAGAGGCGTGTGTATGGGAACTCGTGCACAGGTCCGTGACGTCATCAACTGCCTGAAATACTTCCATGGCTGCGCTCCAGCTGCTCCTGTGTCCTGTGGGAGGCGCCGTGCACTGCTCACCTGCTGCTGGACGGTCCGCCCCGGCACTACCGAGCCTCAATAAGGTCCCTCCGTGCTGCACTCAGAGCGCAAGGGAGAGTGGGTAATGAGCCTCACCAGAGAGGCCGGCTCTGCAGGGCTGACATGTCCCTCACGGACCAGAAGTGGGAGCAGAGGTCAGAGTGGCATGTTGGCCTGCACCCCTCGGGAGAGAGCATCGTGATAGTGCCCTACTCAGACGGCTTCCTCCGAGAGTCTTCTACAGACGCAGACCCAGGAGCTGCTCCACATCTTTCGTTCCCTGGGCTGGTTGGTGAATCTTCCGAAGTCGAGCCTGTCTCCTTCCTGGAGGAAGGTGTACCTAGGGTGGTTGCTGGACTCAGGCAGGCAGATGAGTTTTCTTCCCTCAGACAAGCGTATACTTCTTCAAGGCAAGCTTTGCTTTCCCCTTCGCTATCGCAAGGTCTCTATTCGCACTGCAATGTCCGCTCTGGGGTCCATGACTGCCTGCTTTCCCATGGTACCATGGGCTCAAGCGCACTCGAGGGTGCTTTAGTCGCACATCCTCGCCCGCTGGAACGGTCTTCCGTCAGGCCTCGATGCCAAGATCCTGTTGCCTCCGGTGGTCCTTCATTCCCTCCAGTGGTGGTTGGATCCCGTGATCCTACGGAAGAGGATTTCGTGGCTCCAGGTTCCCCTGGTGACAGTCCTACACAGGGTGGGGAACTCCAGTCCTCGAGCGCCGCAAACAGTTCAGGTTTTCACGATTTCCTTAGTATTGCACAGGGATTGGAATCATCACCAGTGCAAGTGATTATGTTATCACCTGATGCAATACTAAGGAAATCCTGAAAACCTGCACTGTTTGCGGCCCTCGAGGACTGGAGTTCCCCACCTCTGGTCTATACCAATGCCAGTCAAAGGAGTTGGGGTGCTATTGTCTTACCATCCATGCCAAAAACAGAAACCAAGTACACTTATAGGATGCAGTCAGAGCCCAAATGTGAAGAAAAGCCCAGGTGCAGGCTAATAAATCACCTTCAACCAGCTAGGTGTGGGAGGCGACTTGCCATGCATACAATGGGCCTGCATGGAGCACCATTCACACTGATACATATGATGCAGAGTGTCTGAAAGCTACCCAACCGCTCTGCTGCCTGAGCATTGGGCCGCACAGTACAATGTTTCTGCGCCACTACCATAGATGAATGGCGCCCCTAGGGGCCCAACTGCACCCTGGATGGGTAAAAAAAGTGTAAAAAGTTTTTTATATGATAAACAAAAAACTTTTATAAATGGGATATTAGTTCATGTATTGGCCAAGACATTTAAGCTGATGATCCACGTCACGGATTCCCATGCTCATCAGTCCTATCAAAATTGTACAAAAAACTACTAGAAAATAACCATCATCACAAACCTTACCATCCATGCCAAAAACAGAAACCAAGTGCACTTACAGGATGCAGTCAGAGCCCAAATGTGAAGCAAGCCCAGGTGCAGGCTAATAAATCACAGGGTTGTGGAGTCAGTTAGTTTTGATCGGAGTCGGTAGAAATGTACCGACTCCAGCTTTAAAAAAAATGTATTAATATTTCATAATTGAACTTTCATATGAATTTTATAAATGTTACTCAAATGTATATGTTTTATCAAACTATGAACAACAGTGATAAGCAGTTCTGCTGGAGATAGACATTTCTTCTTGTGTGTCACTGTTCTCCACTGCCCTTCTAATCTTATACTTGGTTAACCTCATGCTGCCCCATCCCCCCTACTTACAATGTATGAAAGTGAAAATATGTTGCAAATTCTTAGTAGTAAAGCTCCTCCTCGTCTAGACTAGATCATACTAGGTGTTCATCTCCCAAGCATCTCACAGCTGCCTGCTACACAGAAGAGGAAGACTGTAAGAAGTATTGTCCTTTCAACAAACTTTGCATCAGTTAACTGTGAGTACATGAGGAATAATAACAGTATTACTGACCACTATATCAGTTGTACGACCTGGCAATAATTTTGTACAATTGTTTTTAGGGAAAACAATTGTCATTTGGATTGTGAATGCAGAATTAAAAACCTGAGAATGTCAAAGAGGCATCACATTAAGTCAGCTGTATTTGAACATTTGACCATCATCAGATGGAAAACATTATGTCTGTCAGTGTATGACAAATGATCCAGACGAAAACAACTTCAAGCAAGATCATGCATTCAAGCAAAGATAAAAATGCTCCTACCAGAGCTTCTAATCTAAAGAGACATTTACAGCGCTTTCATCCAGAAGTACTGAAAGCAATGGCAGAGAAAGACTGCATCCAAACCAAGGAACCAGTGCCCAGCTCTTCCAGCCAAACAAAGGAGCAGAGAACTTTGCAGCCATCAGTTGCAAGATATTTTGTCAGTGACAAAGTTACTGTGACAATGACCGTAAATACATTTAAAAAACAGATCATAGAGCTTGTTGTAAAGGATGTTGCCTATTTCATTATTTTCATGACCAGCTTTTATGTGTCTGAAGGGGGAAATGGCCCGCAAGCTTGGTGTTTCTCTGGAGAGAGAGATTATTAGAAAATTAGTAATCGAAGAAGCTTTTAAACAAAAGGAAGAACTTAAACTCTCAACAGACGCTTTCTGTTTCTTAAAATGGATGCCTGCACACGTCACAGAGTGAACTATTTTGCCATCAATGTCCGATTTGTTTGTGACAAAAATGAAATAGTTACCAAGACATTGGCAGTAAAAGACACCAAAGCTCATCACACCAGTGAGTTTCTCCAGGTCTTGTGGAAAAGGTTCTACAAGACTATGAACTTAAAAAAGAGCAAGTTCTTTCTGTCGTAACTGACAATGCTTCAAATATGATAAGTACTATTAAGCTAATGAATGAGTGTAATGATGGTGACCAGCAGCTAGAAGAACATTCTGGGTCCACAGACACAGAAATGTTTGAAATAAAGGAACACAGTATTGTAACTGAGGAGCAAACTGAAGTTGCTTCAGATGATCAGCAACATGATAGTTTAGATGATCTTGTTGAAACTGTGTCAATACGTTCTTTCATTCATCATATGCGCTGTGTTGTGCATACGCTACAGCTGGCTATAAGAGACAGTCTTCAAGAAGGACATGCTGCTGCACTGATTGGAAAGGTGAGAAAATTGGCTACTGTTGCCAGAACCCCTAAAGTTGATTCAATTTTGAAGAGACGTGCTGGAAAAGGGGCAATTATTGATCAAGCCACATGATGGGGCAGTACTTAATGATTCAGCGCTTGGTTGAACTGAAAACCTTTCTTGTAGACATGGCTAACCCTCAACTGACGCTAAATGAAAGTCAGTGGAATCAGGTGACTGAGCTGGAAAAATTGCTAGAGCACCCATTTACAGTGACTAAAAAATTACAAGCAGAGGACTTAACTCCAGGCATTTTCTTAAAGGAGTGGAAGAACCTGATGTTTCGCCTGTCCCAAAGAGGAGGGTTAATTACAAGTGGCATTGCTACATCAATACAACGCAGAGAGGAGCTACTACTACAAAATAACATTCTTTTGGCAGCTGTTTTATGTAGACCCAATGCATGGGATTCTTCTAGATGATCAACAGCTAAGTAAAGGAAAAGAAGCTCTGTTTGAAATAGCAGTAAGGATGAAAGGGTTGCAGAACAGTCAGGAGGAACAAGAAGAATTTGGTCGTCCTGCCACATCTTCACCCTCATCATCAACTGATGAAGAATTTAATTTCGAAAAGTATTTGGAGCACAAGGACCGTGCAAAGCGTTCCCACATAGAAGAAGAGTCATCCCAATCAAAGAACACAGCCAGTACATTTCAGCAGAATTTTTCATGTGCACTAAAAGAAATTGAGAAACTTGACCGTTCATCAAAAATAACAGTGCAACAAGCGATTCCTCTGTATCCTGACATTGTCAGAGATGTTGCCCGAGTGGTTACTGCTTTGCCACCAACCCAAGTTAGTGTAGAGAGGTTGTTCTCTGCTCTCAAAATAATTAGATCAGATTTGAGGGCATCCATGAAGGAGGATCTGACAGAGGCAATACTTTTTCTGAGGACAAATTTATAGATTTCTTCTTATAAACTGCATAAGTGTTTATTGCATATTTACTTACAGTTTGGAAAAGTTTATAAAAATTATTTGCTATATTCTAATTGTATTCTAATAAATATAGTTTTTGCTCTAAGTGGTCTGATTACTTATATGATGGTGAGAAACTGAATAAGCACGATGGTAATATTTTACAACAGTAAATTTGTTACGAAGTGGCCATTTATGAAGGAGTCGGAACCTGATAAAATCCAGGAGTCTGAGTTGGAGTCGCAACTGTGGCTTACCGACTCCACAGCCCTGATAAATCACCTTCAACCAGCTAGGTGTGGGAGGCCACTTGCCATGCATACAATGGGCCTGCATAGAACACCATTCACACTGATACATATAATGCAGAGTGTCTGAAAGCTACCCAACCGCTCTGCTGCCTGAGCATTGGGCTGAGCATTTTTATCCATCCAGGGTGCAGTTGGGCCCCTAGGGGCGCCATTCATCTAGTGGTGCAGAAGCATCGTACTGTGCAGCTTAATGCTTAGGCAGCAGAGCGGTTGGGTAGCTTTCAGACACTCTGCATCATATGTATCAGTGTGAATGGTACTCTATGCAGGCCCATTGTATGCATGGCAAGTCACCTCCCACACCTAGCTGGTTGAAGGTGATTTATTAGCCTGCACTTGGGCTTGCTTCACATTTGGGCTCTGACTGCATCCTATCAGTCAGAGGTCCCCAACTCCAGGCCTCAAGGGCCGCCAACAGTGCAGGTTTTCAGGATTTCCTTAGTATTGCACAGGTGCTAATGTGATCATCTGCATAGGTAATGATTCCAAGCCCTGTGCAATACAAAGGAAATCCTGAAAACCTGCACTGTTGGCGGCCCTTGAGGCCTGGATTTGGGACCTCTGCTATAAGTGCACTTGGTTTCTGTTTTTGGCATGGATGGTAAGGTTTTTTGATGCTGCTTATTTTCTAGTAGTTTTTTGGGCTATGGTCTCCCATTCCTCCTTTCAAGGTCGATGGTCGAGTCAGGTCAGCAAGCGGTCTTCCAACTTCCGAGAGCTCTGTGCAGTGGAGGAGGCGCTCAGAGCCGGTCAGGACTTGCTTCGGGGGACACGTCAAGATCTTTTCGGACAATGTCACAATGGTAGCACATCTACGACATATCAAGGTGGCACCCGTTGTCAGTCTACTGGAATTCTCGGCTCACATCTTCTCCTGGGCCAACCGCCATCTTCTGTCCATCTTGGCATTTCATCAGGAAAGGCCCCCGAAATGTAAAGGCAGATATTCTGAGTCGTCAGGACATCCTACCGGGCGAATGGAGTCTCCATCCAGACGTTTCTCGGGAATTGACCAGAATCTGGGGATGTCCAGAGGTAGATCTGTTTGCCAGTCATCAGAACGCAGAGGTAGTGCAGTATTTTTCTCTACACCAGGACAGGTACTGTTTGGCAGTGGACGCTCTTGCTCACCCTTGGCAGTTCGGCCTAGTTTCCGCCTTTCTTCCAGTCCCTCTCTTGCCGCGAGTGCTCCAGAAGATCAGAACGGATCATGCTCCTGTGATTCTCTTCGCTCCTTACTGGCCTCGGCAGAGCTGGTTTGCATTACTCAATCAAATGTCTACGGCTGCACCAATTCAGCTTCCCCTCCAGTGGGACCTTCTACGGCAGAGACCCATCTTCCGGACGGAGCTGGCCCATCTCCGCCTAACGGCCTGGCTTCTGAATGTGAGCTTCTGAGACGGCGAGGTCTTTCGGAGAACGTGATTGCTACCCTGAGGGGTAGTCGAAAGCCCGTTACAAATGCCATCTATGCCAAGGTGTGGAGAGTATATATAACGGGTGCAGGACGTCCCTTCCAGATACCTTCTGGCCTAACATTGCCTCCATTCTGGATTTCCTACAGGATGGCCTGGATAAGGGTTTGCGCCCTAGTACACTCAAGGTCCAAGTGTCAGCCCTTAGTACCTTTTTTTGATCGATCCTTGGCTGACCATCCCTGGATCAAGCAGTTTATGAGAGCAGCGACCAGTCTTCGCCTCGTAGGATCAACTCCTGTTCTCCGTGGGACCTCAATGTGGAGTTGACTGGACTAGCAAGTTCTTCGTTTGAGCCATTGTCATCCCTGTCCTTGGGCAAACTGTCCTGGAAGACGGCGTTTTTGGTAGCCATTACGTCTGCAAGGCGAGTTGGTGAGCTCCAGGCCCTGGCCATTACTGAACCTTATCTCCAGGTCCTGTACGATTGCTTGATCCTCAGGCTCGATCCTGCCTTTCTTCCAAAAGCCTCATCGGATTTCCATTGTTCCCAAGAGCTCGTGTTGCCCTCGTTCTGTCAGAACCCTGCTAATGACCGGGAAGGGAGTTTCATATGCTGGACGTCCGTCGTGCAGCGTTGTCTTATCTTCAGCTGACGCGTCCCTGGCGTTTTCCCCTGTTCATCCAATACAGGGGGGGTCGCAATAAGGGAAAGATGGCCTCGAAGTACCATTGCAACATGGCTTAAACGTGCTATCGCGGAAGCATATTCCTGTCAGTCTCTGGTTCCTCCCTGCCATCTGAAGGCGCATTCCAAGCGGGCGGTGTCTGTCTCCTGGGCCGAGAGGGCGGATGCTTACATCGAGCAAATCTGCAAAGCCGCCACCGGGGCATCTATTCATACCTTTACCAAGCATTATTGTCTGGATGTCCTAAGACGTGCGGATCTGGGCTTCGGAAGGAAAGTGCTTCAAGCCGTAGTCCCACTCTAGTAGGTTTTCTTTCATATTACTCCTGTAGTGCTGTTGTGGAGGATGGGAGGAGAAAACGGAATTAGACTTACCGGTAATTCTCATTCGGGGAATCCTCCACGACAGCACGAGTAATTCCCTCCCTATTTTTTTGCTTTTTTTCTCTTCCTACTGGTGTATGTCTTGGAACTTATTTTTCCGTTGGTCCTTGATAAACACTGGTGGTTGCAGGTGGGAGGGGCAATTTAACCTCTTTGTGTTTCCTGCCCCTATTAGGGCCAAGAGGCAACCTCCAGTAGTGCTGTCGTGGAAGATTCCCCGAAAGAGAATTACCGGTAAGTCTAATTCCGTTTTTTGTTGCCTCTTCATTTTAAGGCTATGTTCATGCGCCTTTTTCCTGCGCTTTGCACAAAAAAAGCAAGTTCTTTCACACATTGTGCTATTGCAGATTCTCTTTTCCTGAGCCCATTCTACAATTTAAGCTATGAAAAAACGCAGCCTAAAAGTGCAAAAAGAATTCACATGGTCATTCTTTGTGCGGATGCACTTCCGCAGAAATACAGACCTTGTAGACGATTTCTTGAGAAATGCATTGCCTTTGCTGGGAAGCAAAACAACGCTGCATTTGTACATCCACTAAATTGCGCTACATAAATGCAAAAAATTTGCTGCGTGTGAACGTAGCCTGCTGATGTTTTGCTACTTGTTTGGCACCAAATTCAGCTTCAAACATTATAATAACTATTATTTTATTCAGATGCAATAAAAAGGAAAAAAAAAAAAAACTCAGGCATTGACCAACACATTTTTCTATCACTTCATTGGGAGACACAGGAGACGTGGGTGTATGCTGACTCCACCAGTAGGTGGATATTAGGCATAAAAAAAGCTCAGCAGGGTACACCTACCGCCTTGAAGCAGGCTGATCAGCTTTAGCTTAGTGTCGGTAGGAGGCAGATGCTGGTTCTACTCAGTTTGCAGCTCAGCTTGTAATTGGGTGAAGAATGGAAAAGCCAACCTGTAAGACAGAGCAGTATAGTACCCGATCTGGTCTACATAACCAGCACCTTTCTTCTAACACTTCAGGGGTAACATCCAGGCAGATGGCCTTTACCATCCATCTCCAGCACTGCTCACCCGCGTGAGACGGGGCAGGGAGGGAAGAATGACCTGTACTAGTGACTTCTCTCCACTGAACTCCTGAAGATTCATCTTTCAAGTCTGAGAAGAGGAAGCTGGTTTATTCTTCAGAAAAATGTACCTATGCTCTCCTTCCAGGTCACTTTTGGCAGTTGGGGCTCCTGTTTGGCCTGTACAGAAGCAGGCACCACATTCAGGCTTGTTCAACCATTTCCAGTTCCCTCAACAGCAGCTTTTCACCATTGCTGGATACCATCCTAAATTTAGTGCCCCTATTCAATAAAGCCTAGTCATTTCATTAGGCCCCAGGACCACCTTCCAATTTCACGTGTGGCGTTTTTCAGGCTCACCTCTCCTTGGGCTATTACAGCCTCTCCAGGTTATCCACTACATGTGTTTCCACACCCCCTTCTTCCCTTATCAACATCTTATGTTCTCTGGCTCAAGCACAGTAGTGAGCTTTAGTTTTCTTGCCTCCAATTGCCCTCAGAACTGCCTCTACCCTTCAGGAACAGGGTGGGCTCTGTCATTTTTGGGACCTCACTAGCCTTTCTCATTTACCTCTTGACACACAAGTCACCCCCCCCCCCCCCCCCCCCACTGCCCACAATGAGAGCTCACCTGCACCCTTGAATGGGCCACAGCATAACCGTAGTCTGTTGTGAACCAAACCAAGGTTTCTCAGACCTTGGTCTCAGTTGTGGTGCATTTGCCTTTTTCTTGATCCAGTTATGGTGCTTCGTTCCCAGGGTAAACTAGACTCTCCAGTTCATACATATGGCAAAAGACCCAAAAAGAGGACGCATACAAGTTTCTACTCTAGGTCTCCCTCACTCCACCTGTTTCAGAATAGCCTCCATCACTCGCACTTCCTCTCCTGCACCACAGGCAGCTCAGGAAGCAGACTAATTCAGACTCGGATTTAGACCTAAACTCTGACCAGATTTCTAAACTTTGTGAGATGATGAACAAGCTAATGGATGCAGTGAATTAGACCTTAAGGTACCGTCACACGCGGCAATATTGCTTGCAATTTCACTGGCAATTTGCTGGTTGCAGTGAAATCATAGACACATTGTTCCATTTTACACTGCAACGAAATGGAACAATGAGTCCATGATTTTACTGCAACCAGCAAATTGCAAGCAATATTGCCGCGTGTGACGGTACCTTTAAAGGAAATCTGTCAGGTGTTTTATGCTCCCCAGCTATCACTCTCTGTAGCTGCAGATTCATAATACTATTCTAATCATCCCTGTCTGAGCTCATTGTGTAATGTTAAAGGTGAAAAAAAAAAAAAATATTTATCCACTTACATTTCAGTCTACACCTTAAAGGAGGGAGACTGTCTGGCAGGATAAAAGTTAACTCACTAACTTGCATGGCTAAAGGACCTGTGACATGTAACGATCATGTGACCATAGTGGGTGGAGCTAAGCGAGCAAACTCATGTTATAAGGACTTAGCTCCACCTACTGTAGTCACATGGTTATGACATCACATCAGGTCTCCGAACATGTTCTAACTTAAGGCTAAAATGTTAACTATTAACCTGCCAACCAGTCTCCATCCTCCAAGCTGGAGACTGACTGCCTAATTACATAAGGAAATGTAAGTTTTATAATGCCTTTTTTTCACATTAACCCCTTCCCGACCCAGGACGCAGCATATGCGTCCTCAAAACAAGTTCGTTCCCGACCTTGGACGCATATGCTGCGTCCTCGCCAGTTTCCCGTCCTGCGGCTCTATTAACCGTGGTCACTGAGGGGTTAATAGAGCCGCAGGTACGGAAGGACCTGCACTGTACCCCAGTGGGGGTGGCTTAGCCCCCCCCGGGGCTAGGACCGCTCCGATTGGCAGTGAAATGAAAGTGAAACTGCCAATCGGAGTAATTGTAATATCGCACCAATGTAACTTGGTAAGATATTACCATAACAATACAGCCAATGCCTGATGCTGGACAGCATCAGGCACTGGCTGGAGAAGGGGTCCTGTGATTTCCCCCCCCCCCCCCACCTCAGATCTGTGGGGGCGCCGCCGATCCCGGGCCCTCCGCCTTGCTCCTGGCCGCCGATGTGCCCCCTGCCCTCCGATCTCCCCCCTGTGTGATCTTCCCCGGGTGTGATCTCCCCCTGTGTGATCTCCCCTCAGTTTTCTCCTTCCCCTGTGATCTCCTTCCCCTGTGATCTTCCACCCCCGTGATCTCCTTCCCCTGTGATCTCCCCCGGCCCCCGCCATGCGATCCTTCCCCATGTCACCGCTGCCCGCGCCCGGTCTCCTCTTCCCGCTCCCTCTTCTTCCTCACCTGTCTTCTTTCTTCTCCTCTGTCCTCCGATCTTCTCCCTCTTTCCTCCGCTCTTCTTCCTCTGTCCTCCGGTCTGCTCTGTCTTCTGTCTTCTCTGTTGCTGTCCTCTTCCTGCGCCGTCCTGCTTCTTCTGCCGGCTCCTCTGCAGTTATCTCCCAGCATGGAAATGACTGTGCAGAGGAGCGGTGTCACAGCCAGGGCACAGCATCTGTGTGATTGCTGTGCCCTGGCTGTGTTAACCCTCTAAGTGCTGTGATCTCAGGGATCACAGCACTTAGAGGATCCAATCATCATGGAAACAATCACCAGAGACTACAACAAGGGAACACTTGATCCCTTGTGTTGTAGTCTCTGGGATCAGCGTTATGGTGCATGGTATGACAGATCATTGCCATACCGTGCACCATGACGCTGATCCCAGAGACTACAAAAAGGGATAAAGTGTCCTCTTGTAGTCTCTGGGATCAGCGTCATTGTGCACGGTATGACCGATCATTGCAATCCCGTGCACAATGACGCTGATCCCAGAGACTACAAGAGGACACTTTATCCCTTGTAGTCTCTGGGGTCACAGTCATGAAGCACGGTACGGCAGATAATTGCCATACAATGCTTCATGACTGTGACCCCAGAGACTACAACAAGGAATCAAGTGTCCTCTTGTTGTAGTCACTGGGGTCAGTCATGGTGCACTGTATGGCAATGATCTGCCGTACCGTGCACCATGACTCTGACCTCAGAGACTACAACAAGAGGACTCTTGATCCCTTGTTGTAATCTCTGGGGTCAGAGTCATGAAGCACGGTACGGCAGATAATTGCCATACAGTACTTCATGACTGTGACCCCAGAGACTACAAGAAGGGATCAAGTGTCCTCTTGTTGTAGTCACTGGGGTCAGTCATGGTGCACTGTATGGCAATGATCTGCCGTACCGTGCACCATGACTCTGACCTCAGAGACTACAACAAGAGGACTCTTGATCCCTTGTTGTAATCTCTGGGGTCAGAGTCATGAAGCACGGTACGGCAGATAATTGCCATACAGTACTTCATGACTGTGACCCCAGAGACTACAACAAGGGATCAAGTGTCCTCTTGTTGTAGTCACTGGGGTCAGTCATGGTGCACTGTATGGCAATGATCTGCCGTACTGTGCACCATGACTCGACTCCAGAGACTACAACAAAAGGACACTTGATCCCTTGCTGCAGTCTCTGGATGTAGCAGAGGCGATCAAGCGTCGTGGAACCTTCGTTGTGGACTACATCGGAGGCGATCGAGCATCGTGGGACCTTCGTTATGGACTACGTCGGATCTTTATAATAAAGATGGAGTCCGAATTTTGTTTGTGTTTTTTTTCAAATAAAAAGATTTTTCTCTGTGTGTATTTTCTGACTATTTACCAGAGATTCCTAATGGCGGGTCTAACATTGGCCCTATATTATGAATCTCGGGCTTAGTGCCAGCTGCCAATAAAAAGCTGGCATTAACCCCTTTATTACCCAGTTAGCCACCGGCACCAGGGCAACTGGAAGAGCGTGGGTACAGCGCCAGAAAATGGCGCTTCAATGAATGCGCCATTTTCTGGGGCGGCTGCGGGCTGCAATTCTCAGCATGGGGGGCCCAGAACGCTTGGGCCTCTCTATGCTGAGGATTCCAGCCCCCAGCTGCCTAGTTGTACCTGGCTGGACCAAAAATATGGCGGAGCCCTATTTAATTTTTTTTCTAGAAATAATTCTAGAAATAAAAAAAAAATAGGCTTCGCTGTATTTTTGGTTCCAGCCAGGTATGACGAGGCAGCTGGGGGCTGGTGGCAGTCCGTAGGTGCCAAGTTGTACCTGGCTGGACCAAAAATATGGCGGAGCCCTATGTAATTTTTTTTCTAGAGATAATTCTAGAAATAAAAAAAAATAGGCTTCGCTGTATTTTTGGTTCCAGCCAGGTATGACGAGGCAGCTGGGGGCTGGTGTCAGTCCGTAGCTGCCAAGTTGTACCTGGCTGGACCAAAAATATGGCGGAGCCCCATGCCATTTTTTTTCCTTCTACCAATAAAATGACAAGGAGCTTTGCCTTATTTTTGGATGCCAGCCAGGTACAACTTGGCAGTTGGGGGGCTGCAATCCTCATCGTGGAGAGACCCAAATGTTGTGGCCCCCCACGCTGCAAATTGCAACCCACAGCCACCACAGAAAATAGCACATTAGAGGTGCCATTTTCTGGTGCTGTACCCCAACTCTTCCAGTTGCCCTTGTGCTGATGGCAATGCTAGTGGCACACAGGGGTTCTCCATACGCGACATGGAGTCGGCTAACAATTCCAATTGTTAGCGGACACCATGTCGCGTATGGAGAGCCCCTGTGTGCCTAAACATTGGAGCTCCCCCACAAGTGACCCCATTTTGGAAACTAGACCCCCCAAGGAACGTATCTAGATGCATAGTGAGCACTTTGAACCCCCAGGTGCTTCACAAATTGATCCGTAAAAATGAAAAAATACTTTTTTTGTGGAAACAAAGTACTTTTTCATTTTTACGGATCAATTTGTGAAGCACTTGGGGGTTCAAAGTGCTCACTATGCATCTAAATAAGTTCCTAGGGGGGTCTAGTTTCCAAAATGAGGTCACTTGTGGGGGAGCTCCAATGTTTAGGCACACAGGGGCTCTCTAAACGTGACATGGTGTCCGCTAACAATTTGAATGGAAAATCAACTCAAATTGTTAGCGGACACCATGTCACGTTTGGAGAGCCCCTGTGTGCCTAAACATTGGAGCTCCCCTACAAGTGACCCCATTTTGGAAACTAGACCCCCCAGGGAACTTATTTAGATGGGTGGTGAGCATTTTGAACGCCCCAGTGCTTCACAAATTAATCTGTAAAAATGAAAAAAGAAAATTTTTGTGGAAATAAAAGTACTTTTTCATTTTTACGGATTAATTTGTGAAGCACCTGGGGGTTCAAAA
The DNA here is from genome assembly GCA_033576535.1 of Allobates femoralis. Taxonomy (NCBI): domain Eukaryota; kingdom Metazoa; phylum Chordata; class Amphibia; order Anura; family Aromobatidae; genus Allobates; species Allobates femoralis. The sequence goes on from JARQOC010000002.1 coordinate 512,677,257, forward strand.
TGCTCACCACCCATCTAGATAAGTTGCCTGGGGGCTCTAGTTTCCAAAATGGGGTCACTTGTGGGGGAGCTTCAATGTTTAGGCACACAGGGGCTCTCCAAACGTGACATGGTGTCCGCTAACAATTTGAATGCAAAACGAGCTCAAATTGTTAGCGGACACCATGTCGCGTTTGGAGAGCCCCTGTGCGTCTCCACATTGGAGCTCCCCCACAAGTGACCCCATTTTGGAAACTAGACCCCCCAGGGAACATATCTAGATGGGTAGTGAGCATATTGAACCCCTAGGTGCTTCACAAATTAATGAAAAATAAAGATTTTTGCGGAAAAAAAGTACTTTTTCATTTTCACAGATTAATTTGTGAAGCACCTGGGGGTTGAAAGTGCTCACTATGCATCTAGATACGTTCCTTTGGGGTCTAGTTTCCAAAATGGGGTCACTTGTGGAGGAGCTCCTATGTGGAGACGCACAGGGGCTCTCCAAACGCAACATGGTGTACGCTAACAATTTGAGCTCGTTTTGCATTCAAATTGTTAGCGGACACCATGTCGCGTTTGGAGAGCCCCTGTGCGTCTCCACATTGGAGCTCCCCCACAAGTGACCCCATTTTGGAAACTACACCCCCAAAGGAACATATCTAGATGGGTAGTGAGCATATTGAACCCCCAGGTGCTTCACAAATTGATCCATAATAATGAAAAAAGAAAATATTTGTGGAAAAAAAAGTGCTTTTTTCATTTTTATGGATGAATTTGTGAAGCACCTTGGGGTTCAAAGTGCTTACTATGCATCTAGATACGTTCCTTGGGGGGGTCTAGTTTCCAAAATGGGGTCACTTGTGGGGGAGCCCCAATGTTTAGGCACACAGGGGCTCACTAAACACAACATGGTTACAGCTAACAATTTGAGCTGATTTTTATTCAAATTGTTAGTGGACACCATGTCGCGTTTGGAGAGCCCCTGTGTGCCTAAACATTGGAGCTCCCCCACAAGTGACCCCATTTTGGAAACTAGACCCCCCAGGGAACATATCTAGATGGGTAGTGAGCATATTGAACCCCCAGGTGCTTTACAAATTGATGTGTGAAAATGAAATAGTACTTTTTTTTTTCACAAAAATTTTCTTTTAGCCTAATTTTTTTCGTTTTCACATGGCAACAGCATAAAATTCATCCTAAAATTTGTTGGGCAATTTCTCCTGAGTACACCGATACCTCATATGTGGTCATAAACCACTGTTTGGGCGCACGGCAGGGGTCAGAAGGGAAGGAGCGCAATTTCACTTTTTGAATGTAAAATTAGCTCCAAAATTCAAATTGTGCTCCTTCCATTCTGAGCCCTGCCGTGCGCCCAAACAGTGGTTTATGACCACATATGAGGTATCGATGTACTCGGGAGAATTTGCACAACACATTTTAAGATCCATTTTATCCTGTTGCCCATGTGAAAATGAAAGAATTGAGGCTAAAAGAACATTTTTGATAAAAAAATTAAAATATCCATTTTTTGTTTCCACTTTGCTTTAGTTCCTGTGAAGCACCTGAAGGGTTAATAATCTTCTTGAATGTAGTTTTGAGTAGCTTGAGGGGTGCAGTTTTTGGAATAGTGTCACTTTTGGGTGTTTTCTGTCATGTAGGCCCCTCAAAAGGACTTCAAATGTGATGTGGTCACTAAAAAAAATGGTTTTGTAAATTTTGGTTGAAAAATTGCTCATGAACTTTGAACCCTTATAACGTCCTACCAAAAAAATTTTTTTTTTTCCAAAATTGTGCTGATGTGAAGTAGACATGTGGAAAATATTATTTAATAACTTTTTTCTGTCACATCTCTCTCTTGTGTATCAGAAAAAAAAATAAAAAAGTGAAAATTGTGAAATGTTCAAAATTTTTGCCATATTTTAGATTTTTTCACAAATAAACGCAAAAATTATCGACTTAAATTTAATACTAGCATGAAGCCCAATATGTCACGAAAAAACAATCTCAGAATCGCTAGGATCAGTTGAAGCGTTCCCGAGTTATAACCTCATAAAGGGACACTGGTCAGAATTGCAAAAAAGGCCAAGGTCTTTAGGGTCAAAATAGGCTGGGTCCTGAAGGGGTTAAACTATGAGCTCAGACAGGGATGATTAGACTGGTATTATAAAGCTACAGCTACAGACAGTGATAGCTGGGAAGCATAAACTAGCCGAAAGGTTCCCTTTAAATGTCAAGGAAGACTATCCCCTGACCCATGAGCAGGCAGCAACCTTTAAGAGAGCCAAGCAAACTCCACTGGTGTTCCCTAACCATACAGAGTTTGATGAGGTCTTTTTCAAGAAACGGGAGCATAATGAGAAATGTTTCCAGAAAAGGAGCCAAATATTCTGTACACTTTTGACCTCCTCAATAAATGCTGTCTCTGGTCTTGGAACCTCCAGTTTCCAGACTCACCAATATAGTTCTTTCAGTCTGTGACAGACCTCTATCAAAAGTCCCACTTATGGACACATTGAGTCCCAAGCCAAATCTGCATTCACATCCACTCTCTAACTAGACTTTGCTTCTACTTAGGTCTCTAAATCAGTTTCCACATGGGCTAAACTACTACGTCCAGGGTATCTTATCCAAGGTCCCAAATGAAAACTAGCAGAGCTGGCCAGTCCAATACCTCTTGCAAATACCTCCTTGGCATTTTCCTGGACACTGCCAGATACTCAGCCCTCGTGCCAGCAATATCATGGACATCTGCTGGTCTCTATGCCTTAAGGCATGGAACACTGAGGAGGCATCCAAAAGTCTTACCAGTCTTCCCTTCCATGGTTTCTGAATCCTCAGACCCAGTTTAACAAGATCAATTCGGATGCCACCATTGGAAAACGCGCCTTGCTTCCTCCACCAATACCCAAGCGCTCTCTTTGAAAACTGATCATGAATTTTCGCTCCTTTTGCCAGTTTTATGTCTACAGGGACCTCCCGCTGTCACGAGAAGAGCCAGGTTGGCAGAAAAGGAAAAGACCCTTATGTAGACCAATCTCCTCCTGGATGTCATACGGACATAAAGGCAAAATCGACAACAACCAAATTTCACAGATTTTCTTCCACATGACGGGGCACTCCCACCTGGAGAACGTCTCAGGGCAGAAAGTCATTTCCGTCAATTTTGAGATGCATGGCTCTGTGTAGTTAAGTTACCTTGGTCAGGGAGGTAGTCCCTTCTGGCTACAAGAGTTCTCTCCCTTGGTCCCACTTTTTAAAGTTCTGCCCACCAAGAGACCCTTCAACTTGCCTTTCTGTCTCGTTGGGACAAGATAGCATTATCAATAGACTGTTCCAGCCTCATTCCCTCTCGAGTTAGACAGACCTTAGTCTGGTGGCTAGACTCCCCCATCATTCTCCATGGGAGAGCATTTCTTTCAATACGTTAAGAAGTCGTGATGACCAACCCCAGCCTTTTTGGCTGGGGAGCAGCGTTTCGGGGTTACACAGTTCAGAGTTGCTGGAAAATTCCAAGTTCAGCTAAATGTTTTCGGGTATTGCCACCAACCTGGATGCCCATAGATACCCTTGGACATCTTTCAACTAGAATTAAGCTAAGCTCATGGAAATCAGCCAGAATACTAAATGTCTCGGACATACTTTACGGGACGAATGTTGTCTTCCCATTTCAATCCCTACAGCAAAAGTATAATCTTAAAAATTCTGGTTTAAAGACATGGTGTCATATACGAGATTTGGTAGAGAAACGCAAACTAAATTTTCTACCCAAAAATATTGTATTAATGCTCCAGTATCCTAAAAGCTTAAGATTCTGGAAAACAGGATAGATTTACCAACATATTAATCTAGATAATACCATTTGTCAGGACATCTCATTTAAAAGCCTGAGTTAAAGAACTTGGGACTGACTTGGCTACTGAACAATTTAAAAAAATTCTAGACTGTATTTATAAAAGTGTTCCCTGTGTCTCTCTAATTAAGACTTATTAAAAACTTTATACCAGGTGGTATTTCACCCCCATCAAGCTCCATTTGATCCAGGATCAGAATACTCCCTTATGCTGGAGGGAGTGTGGAAACCTTATCTTCTGGGGATGCAGGGCTCTTAGACATTTTTGGAATTAAATACAAAAGCTCATCCATGATGTCACAGGGCTCAGCATTTGTCCTAATCCGCAAATGGCGCTTCTTCTTGTGGAAATGGAGGACCTTCCTAGGCAACATAGGCACTTAATTATACATATTCTACTTGCCTCAAATACCACCATAGCCTCACCTTGGAGGGACTCTTCTTCAGCCTGAGAGACCATTGCTAAAATTGCAAGCCATAATTCCTGCAAATATTCATTTTTCTTACGAAATAACTTATACCATAAATTCATCACGAAATGAAAGTACTGCCATGCCTATGGCCTTCTCCATCCTGCATTGAGACCATAACCTGATATGATAATCTGAATTTAGCCCATTCTTAGTGGTTTGGCCTGGGGAGGTTGTGGTTGACAGGATATCAGCACTATCAGATTGTTGAATTTCCTTATTTTTTCTGTAGACTTCCAGGTATATGTATCTGTATATAGTTTGTTTTTAATTTCTGCAATGAAATCTACTGAATACGCTATACATATAATTGATTCTGTTTATTTCTTCATCTTATGTATCTACAGTACAGACCAAAAGTTTGGACACACCTTCTCATTCAAAGAGTTTTCTTTATTTTCATGACTAAGAAAATTGTAGATTCTCACTGAAGGCATCAAAACTATAATTAACACATGTGGATTACCGTATTTTTCGCTTTTTAAGACGCACTTTTGTTCCCCCAAAACTGGGGGGAAAACGGGTGCGTCTTAAAAAGAGAATGTAAAAAAAAAAAATATATTACCTAGGGGTGATGTGGGGTGGGGGGGTGGATCGGAGGCGCCTGATCCGGTCCATGGAGGTTGGGGGCCAAGGCACAAGCTGCGGGGGGGGTTGCGCCAGTCTCCGGTGGGCGCCGCCATTATTATTTACCAGCATGCATTGCCGGTCTGCATTGCATTGCTCCTGTAATGGCCGCGGGCGGGGGTCTGCGCATGCGCCGCGGCCATTTCTATGAACTCCAGTACTATGTTCTCCAGTCTTCAATAAAATGGCCGCGGCGCATGCGCAGACCGCGATTCACGGACAATTCTGGACACAAGAGCATGCAATGCCAGAGCGGCAATGCATGCTGGGAAATAATAATGGCGGCGCCCACCAGAGACCGGCGCAACCCCCCCGCAGCTTGTGCCTTGGCTCCCAACCTCCGTGGCTCCCCCGCAGCTCCTGCCTTAGCCCCCAAAATCTGTGGCACCCCCAGCAGCTCCTGCTTAGCCCCCCAACATCTGTGGCACCCCCAGCAGCTCCTGCTTAGCCCCCCAACATCTGTGGCACCCGCAGCAGCTCCTGCTTAGCTCCCCAACATCTGTGGCACCCCCAGCAGCTCCTGCTTAGCCCCAACATCTGTGGCACCCCCAGCAGCTCCTGCCTTAGCCCCCAACATCTGTGGCACCCCCAGCAGCTCCTGCTTAGCCCCCAACATCTGTGGCACCCCCAGCAGCTCCTGCTTAGCCCCCAACATCTGTGGCACCCCCAGCAGCTCCTGCTTAGCCCCCCAACATCTGTGGCACCCCCAGCAGCTCCTGCCTAGCCCCCAACATCTGTGGCACCCCCGCAGCTCCTGCCTTAGCCCCCAACATCTGTGGCACCCCCGCAGCTCCTGCCTTAGCCCCCAACATCTGTGGCACCCCAGCAGCTCCTGCTTAAGACCCAACCTCCATGGCCCCGGAGCACCACCACAAACCTCCCTCGGTAAGAGTTGGGGGGCTATGTAGCAGGATGCATGTCCCCCATTTTAGGACATATATGAGGAGGGGGAACATAAACTAGGATTGGGGCATGCATACCAGGAGGGGACCATATATTAGGAAGGGGGCCATATATCAGGAGGTGGAAACATACCAGGATGGGGGCATGGATACCAGGTGGGGGACCATTTAATTAGGAGGGGGCACATATACCAGAATGGAGACAAATATACCAGAATAGGGGACATATAAACTGATTGTAAGATGGACACTGGCATTATAAGATGAACCCCATTTAACATTAAACATTTTTTTTTCCCTTTTCCTTCACCAAATTTGGGGGTGCGTCTTATAATCAGGTGCGTCTTATAAAGCGAAAAATACGGTATATACTTAAAAAAGTGTGAAACAACTGAAAATATGTCTTATATTCTAGGTTCTTTAAAGTATCCACCATTTGCTTTGATTACTGCTTTGCACACTCTTGGCATTCTCTTGATGAGCTTCAAGAGGTAGTCACCGGAAATGGTTTTTATTTCACAGGTGTGCCCTGTCAGGTTTAATAAGTGGGATTTCTTGCCTTATAAATGGGGTTGAGACCATCAGTTGTATTGTGCATAAGTCTGGTAGATACACAGCTGATAGTCCTACTGAATAGACCGTTAGAATTTGTATTATTGCAAGAAAAAAGCAGCTAAGTAAAGAAAAATGAGTGGCCATCATAACTTTAAGAAATGAAGGTCAGTCAGTCCGAAAAATTGGGAAAACTTTGAAAGTGTCCCCAAGTACAGTTGCAAAAAGCATCAAGCGCTACAAAGAAACTGGCTCACATGAGGACCGCCCCAGGAAGGGAAGACCAAGAGTCACCTCTGCTGCAGAGGATAAGTTCATCTGAGTCACCAGCCTCAGAAATTGCAGGTTAACAGCAGCTCAGATTAGAGACCAGGTCAATGCCACACAGAGTTCTAGCAGCAGACACATCTCTACAACAACTGTTAAGAGGAGACTTTGTGCAGCAGGCCTTCATGGTAAAATAGCAGCTAGGACAGGCAAAAAGCAGAAGAGACTTGTTTGGGCTAAAGAACACAAGGAATGAACATTAGACCAGTGGATATCTGTGCTTTGGTCTGATGAGTCCAAATTTTAGATCTTTGGTTCCAACCACCGTGTCTTTGTGCGACGCAGAAAAGGTGAACGGAGGAATTCTACATGCCTGGTTCCCACCGTGAAGGAGGAGGTGTGATGGTGTGGGGGTGCTTTGCTGATGACAATGTTGGGGATTTATTCAAAATTGAAGGCAGACTGAACCAGCATGGCTACCACAGCATCTTGAAGCAGCATGCTATTCCATCCGGTTTGCATTTAGTTGGACCATCATTTATTTTTGAACAGGACAATGTCCCCAAACACACCTCCAGACTGTGTAAGGGCTATCTGACCAAGAAGGAGAGTGATGGGGTGCTACTCCAGATGACCTGGCCTCCACAGTCACCAGACCTGAACCCATTCAAGATGGTTTAGGGTGAGCTGGACCGCAGAGTGAAGGCAAAAGGGCCAACAAGTGCTAAGCATCTCTGGGAACTCCTACAAGACTGTTGGAAGACCATTTCCGGTGACTACCTCTTGAAGCTCATCAAGAGAATGCCAAGAGTGTGCAAAGCAGGAATCAAAGCAAAAGGTGGCTACTTTGAAGAACCTAGAATATAAGACATATTTTCAGTTGTTTCTCACTTTTTTTGTTAAGTATATAATTCCACATGTTAATTCATAGTTTTGATGCCTTCAGTGTGAATCTACAATTTTCATAGTCATGAAAATAAAGAAAACTCTTTGAATAAGGTGTGTCCAAACATTTGGTCTGTAGTGTATATGTACAGGGTGGGCCATTTAGATGGATGCACCTAAACAAAATTGGACTGGTTGGTGATATCAACTTCCTGTTTGTGGCACATTAGTATATGGGAGGGGGGAAACTTTTCCAGATGGGTGGCGACCATGGTGGCCATTTTGAAGTCTACCATTTTAGATCCAACTTTATTTTTTTAAATGGAAAAGGGTCATGTGACACATCAAACTTGAGAATTTCGTAAGAAAAACAATGGTGTGTTTGGATATAACGCAACTTTATTCTTTCATGAGTTATTTACAAGTTCATGACCAATTATAAAATGTGTTTAAAGTGCTGCCCATTATGTTGGATTGTCAATGCATCCCTCTTCTCACACTCTTGATACACTGATAGCAACACCGCTGAAGAAATGCTAGCACAGGCTTCCGATATCCGTTGTTCAGATGCATTTGAAACAACGGATACTAGAAGCCTGTGCTAGCATTTCTTCTGCGGTGTTGCTATCAGTGTGTCAAGAGTGGGAGAAGAGGGTTGCATTGACAATCCAACACAATGGGCAGCGCTTTGAACACATTTTATAAGTGGTCATAAACTTTTAAATAATTCATGAAATAATAAAGTTACGTTATATCCAAGCACACCATTATTTTTCTTATGAAATTCTCAAGTTTGATGTGTCACATGACCCTTTTCCCATTGAAAAAAAAAAAAGTTGGATCCAAAATGGCCAACTTCAAAATGGCCACCATGGTCACCACCCATCTGAAAAAGTTTTCCCCCTCCCAAATACTATAATGCCACAAACAGGAAGTTGATATCACCAACCAGTCCAATTTTATTTAGGTGCATCTATATAAATGGCCTACCCTGTACTTTCATGTGATGATTTGTATAATATGCAATGTTCAGAAAGATTACTGTTACCAATTAAAATTTTAATAAAAATTATTTGAATTGGAAAGTTTAAGAATAATCTCCCATCAAAATTTTGAAACCGAGTCATTTTTCGCTCTCTTCTTCATGGGCAAGACCCCTTCTCAGATCATCTAATCCTACAGTTCAGTGTGATGATGCCACAGCCATGGCATACATCAACCATCAGGGTGGAACTCTGACCAAGTCAGCAATGTCAGAGATAGCAGACATCCTATCATGAGCTGAGCAAATGTTTTGGCAATCTCAGCGGTGCACAACTGTCACACGCTTAGTTTGTGCTGACATCGCTGAATGCTGCTGTGTGTGTTGTTTTCTTTTAAGAGCTGCATGAGGGATTGGTGTGAAGTTCCTGACTCCTGTGTTGTGCTCCAGAGCTGCACTCACTATTATGTTCAGCTACTGGTTGAAGTGTGACTCACCTGGAATCCCCTCCCCCGGCTTTAAATAGCTTTCCCTCTCCTCTGTCAGATGCCGTTTATAGTTGGCTCTTGGTCATTGAGCTAAGAAGTCTTGCTGCTGTGCTGAAGTCTCTCCTGGAGTTCTATTGCCGTGGAGAAGCTGTGATCCCTGACCCTGGGTGGAGGTAGGGCCCCTCAGCCTAGAGCTAATCAGGAGTTTAGGGTACAGGGTGGCGGCTCGCAACGCCTCGCCATCAGAGGTACCTCCAAGATCAGGGAAAGCCAGGGACCCCAGCATCAGGATCAGATTTGGCTCTCCTGACCCCTTTTGCCCATCACACTATCAAGTTACCCGATTCCCTCACCTCCCAAGTGTGACAACATCCTTGGAAGTGGACAACTGGGCCACCAACTTTCTAAGCTGTGAAGGCCTCTCAGCAGGCAAGTGGTCTCTGAACCCAGCAGTCTACAACCAGATTTATCTGAAATATTGCACACCGGATGTAAATCTCATAGTGTCCAGAAGAAACAACCCCCCCCCTCAGTTTGTGATTGTGTTTTTCGTCCTGCAGGTTGCTTGCGCTCAACTTCGATACTCTAGCAATTCAATGGACCAAGTTCTCCCATATTCGCTTTCTCATCTGCCTCTGATCCCCAGGGTCATCAAGAAAGTCAAGATGGAAGGAGTGCAAGACCTCCATCAGGCGAGTATCAGAATTTGCAGCTTTATCGTGTCGCTTTTCATTTCTCATTCTCCACCAGGACAAGGTGGTACTCTATCCTGTGTGTTCTTTTCTTCCTAAGGTAGTCTTCACCTTCAATCTTAATGAAGATACCGCTATTCAATCATCCTGCCAATCTCCTAGTCATCCTCTGGTAGTGAGCTTTACAATATCTAGGCCTTGTCAGAACTATCCGGCTTTTTCTTTCCAGAACAGCATCTTTCATCATTCGTGATTCCCAATGGCCATCGCAGGGGGCTGCTTGCCCTAAGGCCACCATTGCGTGTTGGATTTGATCTGCCATCTTGGAAGCAAAGGATAGACCGGCCCCATACAAGGTCACAGCTCATTATACCCGTGTGGTAGAGGCCTCCTGGGCTTACCAACATTAGGCCTCGGTGTCACAGCTTTGCAAAGCTGCTACCCAGTCTTCTGTGCATATTTTCACAAAGTTGCAGAGCAGGAAGGCTCTGCAAGCAACAGTGCTCTGGGCATAGGCTTGACTTTGTTTTTTCCCCACTCTCTGTCCGATGAAGTAAGAGAGAAAACTTACGTACTGTAATAAAGCTCTTTCTTGGAGTCTTTGTTGGGGGACACAGCACCAGCCCTTGTTGGTTTCTATGTTTGGTCAGTTGATTGGTATTTCCTAATGTTACTTCTCCTACTGCTGTTTCACTAATTGTTTAGCCTAGATCCATTTGGTGGGTGTACCCTGCTGAGGAGTTAATTTTTTTGCATACTGTCAGCCTGCTAGTGGGGGCAGCATACAAGCATGGTTTCTTGTGTCTTCCAGTGAAGGCTCCAAGAGAGATTTTATGGCGAGAATCCAAAATCTTCTTGTTAACTTTATGCGCTGGAGGATGGTAAATTCAAACCTATAGGTTTTGGAGGTTTCAGTGTTTTTATTTACAATAAAAAAAACAACTTGTTAAAAACATTACAACAAGCTCAACCAACTAAGGCTGCGTTCATACCTTACAATCGCAATAAAGCTATTGTTTCTGCCACGTTTATCCAGACGTGAAGTAAAACAGCAGCACATTTTAGAAACGCTCTTAATTGATGTGAACATGTGGTTTAATGTCTTATAAGGCTCCAATAAATCTGTCACTTTGGACCTGGTAGTTGTTGCCTCAGATACAGCAGCTGAAGGGCAATAAAAATGTCAACTATTCTATTGAACATACTTTTTTACAAGCCTGGTGACTTCACAAACCTGAATGACTAGATTTACATTGTTGAACGTGTAGGGGGTCTGATGAGGCAATACTGCATGTCAAGCCAGGAGAAACAATAAAGCAGTATTTCACCTTATTTTTTAGCACGTGGGTGTTCTAACAAATGTTACCCAGCAGTTCAGTCACTCTGAGAACTTGATAATTGAGACCATTAGAATAAGAGCCAGAATGGTTAGAAACAGGAATTGCTGGTTCAGTCCTTTCGCAGAAAAATAAAACATCCCAGAAACTGCTGCTGTTACCCAACTGATGTTTGTATAGTGACAATAGAATAGAGTAAAAACGACACAAAAACGTATCCTTATTTTGACGCAAACACAAAAATGGCTATAAAACAAAGTTATGTAAAAGAAAGACAAACCCTTTTCTTCTTTCTTCATCTGACTGGGCTCCTTGGGTGTTGCTTCATATTGTTGCAATTAGATTTGGTTCGCACAATGAGCATTTGATGCATTTTAAAATCTGCAGATTTTATGCCTCTTTTCTGCACCAATTAGTTAATTACAATTACTTGCTTTTTTAATTGTGATTTTTAGATGCATTTTTATTCCTGCACATTTTGTCTGATTTTAGTAGTATTTTTTAAATAAAATTTATAGTTTTGGGAACGTTTCTATTTGCAGAGTTATTTAGTTTACTGAAACCTTGCTGATAGCGTCATGTATTTTTAGTGCTTTTCTATCTGACTGCTTATTTTATATATCAGATTCAAGTCTATAAGGAGAATCCACATATAAAGTACATAACCACTGAAAATGTAGTAGACATGCTGTGGATTTCAAAATCACACTCTCCAGAAACAAAAATAATGAAATAATAATAGTGAAGAACACTATAAGAGAATGTGTGCACATGTCTTTAAGCATCAGCAGTATAACCTATTATCCAATAACAGGGTATGTTTTAATAAGAAAGCAGAATGCAGAAATGGAAAGTCCCTTTATAGGACATGATAGGCCATACAAATCAATGGGAACATTGCAGCAATCAGATCTAACAAGTTCAAGATAAAACCAATCGGCCTCAGGAGTTGATGCAGATAACATATCACTTTTAAATAATATTGACACCAACCCAGGAATGTAGAAGGAATGAAAAGTGCATGTTAAGTATATACGTCAGTTACTAACATTTATCATTTTAAAGCAGATGGCGAGGGCGGGGGAGCACGAATAGTTAAAAGCAAGCAAGAAATGAGTTGTCATAGTCAACTGCCTTACACTTTCATCTAGTATGGCAAGTCACAATGACCCTAATGAGTCTTCAATTCTAGAACTGAAAACGGTCTGCCGCAGGGTCATTTTATGTCATATTACTCAAACTAGTAAATCACCTGTTTTTTTGGTTTTTAAATGGTCTTTCATTTGATAATCCCTAGAATGTATACACATTTGAGATGGCCACTGAAAAATTGCTGTGTAGAGAGTTTAAGAAAAAGGGTTTATATAGGAACCTTATCAATAAACTGTTGGTCTCACAACAGCTGAAGTAAAGGAAGTAAAAGGTTTTTAGTACTTACCGTAAAGCTTTCTTGTAGCTTTCATTTGGGGACACAAGAAAAATGGGTTACATACTGCCACCTACAGGTTGACACTGAGAATACTTCTTTTAAGTTTAGTCCTCACCAACAGGCATCTGGGCAGCTAACACCCAACTATTCAGTTAGTATACAATCAGTAGAGGAAAAAATAAGACACCCCCAAACAAGGGAGGGTACAAGAAGCATTTTGCAGAGAGTACCAGAAATGTTTATTTTTCAGTCACTTCACAGGAACTGTGAGATGTTCTAAAACTGTCCCTGGGGTAGGAAAACGAATACCAGCATTGCAGAAGGAAGAATAGCAATCACTCAGGTTATTACCTGAGCATCTGCTGCTTATAGTGTTCTTCTGCTAAGACTTGCATTCATACACTCAAAGGTACGCTCCACAATGTTGTCGACAGAAGCTGAAGTAGCAGGCCTGTGGAATAGAAGGACAGAAGCTTGTAAGCACAAGATCCAGGAGGCTTTTACCCCACAGGAAGACAGCTGTGCCTAGCTTAGCCAGATCTTCTCCATTTGCAAATCAAAACCAAAGAAGAATCGTAGCCCTAGATATGGTCTGACATCTGCCAGAGCCCAACAGGATGACCAACGAGGCAACCAAACATCCAGAATTGTGAGAAACGGGTAGAACTGCATAACTGCAACTACGTCAGATTGTGTAAGGACCTCTTCGGGAGATGAGAGGCAAAGTGTCGAAAGGAAGAAAAGCAATCCCCTCATCAAGGTGAAATACACTAAAAAGACAGTAGGGAGTCAAACGCCAGACTACTCTGTCCTGTCTAAAGCCCCCTTCACACTAAGGGAGATCGCTAGCGAGATTGCTGCTGAGTCACAAGGTTTGTGATGCAACAGTGACCCCAACGGCGATCTCGCTATGTGTGACATGTAGCAGCGATCAGGCCCCTGCTGTGAGATCGCTGATTGTTACAAACTGTTCTAGCCCATCTTTTGGTCATTGCGCTCCTGCTGGGCAGCATGCATCGCTGTGTTTGACAGAGACAATGACCAACGATCTCAATACTATGCCCGAGAGTGACAGGACCCCAATGACCGCTGTATCATTGCTGCGTCGCTGGTGACTGTTTGACATCTCACCAGCGATCTCGACAGCGACGCACCAGCGATCCTTACCAGGTCGGATCGTTGTCGGGATCGCTGGTGCGTCGCCAAGTGTGACAGTGCCCTTACTAAAGGGGAGAGACAGGCGAGAGCCATCACTCAGAGCCTTGTCTGAAGAAAGACATCGCTGGAGTATAAAAACAGTAAAAAGTTTACTTTCTAACCTTACCAAGGTGAACACAGATGGATACTCAGACCCATGCTTACTTGTGATTGACACCAAGTTAAATTGAATAGCTGGGTGTGTGTTCCCCAGGTGTAGCTTGCTGGGGAGGAGTCAGCTTTTTTTCTAAAATGTATTCTTAGTGTCAGCCTCTAGGCGGCAGTATATAACTCATGGTCCCTGTGTCCACAGATTAAGCATCAGAGAAAAAAAAAAAATTACCCGATGTTCTTTTAGATGAATTGCAGTCTATATAATATATGAACTAGATGTGTCCATCACAGTGAGAGCTGCTGGTGCATAGAAACTCTGTGCTCATAGAGGGGGTTCTGAGCTGGAAATCCCCATGTGCGATTCTATAGGCATATGGAAATGGGAAAAAAAATTGTAATGAGATGTTCTTCTAAAAGTACAAGTGTTTTCAGCCCAATTATTCCAAGCTCATTTGTGTCTGATAAATTCCAGTTAGTAAAAAATGGGAAAGGAAACGGTGTTCACCAGTCCGCGCTGCCAGGATCCACTTATTCCAGGGAAGAAACTCACGATCAGATGTGATATGATCAAAACCTTTTATTGCATCCAACGCGTTTCAACGCCTTTCCTGGCGTCTTCCTCAGGGATACGCCAGGAAGACGCCAGGAAAGGCGTTGAAACGCGTTGGGATGCAATAAAAGGTTTTGATCATATCACATCTGATCGTGAGTTTCTTCCCTGGAATAAGTGGATCCTGGCAGCGCGGACTGGTGAACACAGTTTCCTTTCCCATTTTTTACTGTGTGATTCCACGTGCAAGTGGTCGGTGGGAGTCCAGCAGCAGCCATCCGGATAAAACACTACATGTCTGTATACCAGTTGTGGGTCGCACAACTGAAATAGGTGAGTGGTTCCTTTATACCACCGTACTTTAAGTGTCTAAGTGATAAGGCACTATTGCGCCTCTTGTTCCCCTTCCCCCTTTTTCTTTCATTTAAATTCCAGTTAGTGTATTTCACAGACATCACACACTTTTTAACCCCTTAATGCCTACTGTTGCATATTCGCATCATACCAGTTCAATTCAATTGTATGAATATGTGTGTATTTTGGAAATTTTTATTCAGGCAATAAGGGATTATTAGAAGTATAAAAATTATAAAATGCATGAAATATATTTCCAATGTGGCCACCTCTGAAAGGAAATGTATACAGTATATATCAAGTAGTGTAAGGATCACCATAATTGTACATGTAAAGTAGCAAATGTAACCGGTAAGACCAGTAGATATTCAGTAACTGTTACATTAGAAAAAGACTAGTGACACCCACGTGAGAAAGACCAATGAGGATTTACCAGTATAACATTCTTCTGAAATTTAGTTTTTCTCCTCAATCAAAACAGGAATGCTGTAATAACTTAGCCATAAAATATAGTAGAAAATAAGAACAGAACATTGATGAGAGACAGTAATAAACACACATTTAGCAGCTAACCGGCAGATATCTCCTATTCAGTTAGTGTATGAAGCCAAGAAAATGTTCACATTCTCTTTATTTCACCATCAATTAATATATCCATTTATATTATCCCTGATAACATTAGTGTATATTCATTTAAAGGGGTATTTCCACGACAGTGTGTAGCATGACAAAATGCCATGACTGATTGATTAGGGTCCCAACATCTCTGACTGTATGGACTCCCACAGATGTTGCCTCTTCACAGACTTGACAATAATTATTCCCATCCTACAATTTTATGGCATATTCCAAAATCAAGATTGGTGGGAGTCTGACCTCTCACCCCTCCCCATATGTGGGATGTTTGTTGTACATTGTACAACCAATAGAGAATTTGTCCCTTCCATTTCTCACAATTCTGGAAGAGGTCTGAATTTTACTGCAAAGAAGGTAACGGTATGCCACAATATTTTAGGATGGGAATAATTAGGGTTTGCTCACATCTACGTAAATTGGTCCAACTTTCATCCAGAAAAGTTCAATGAGTGAAGTCTATTAGATATCCCATATGTCATGTGACTGCTATGCGAGTGTATAAATTGCTCACCTAGCAGCCGTATGCGTTTTTTTTCCCAGCGGCATATTAATCAACAATCATTTACAATGTTCCATGCAACAGAATGGTAATGTATTTGTAAGCATCAAATATCATATGAATGGCTCATGTAATGTATGTTTTTTTTTCTCGCACCCATAGACTTGCATTGGCGAGACTTGGCTGTATTACATGTCAATACAGATCAGCACTGCCTCATTGAAGGACATTGCACTTCCATCAAGATTTTTTATCGGATTGCATTTGGTGTATTTAAGCGCAGATGTGAGCGAACCTTAAGAAAATTAAATAATTTTCCAAACTTATGTCAATGGTGATTATTCACAAACTGTTCATAGTAAAATTGAGACCAATGGAAAAAGTGCTGTAGATAGAAGAAGACATGCAAAGTTTCCTTAAAACAAGAACAAAACTTGGTCCTATATTTGTCCCCAATTTTCTAGAATACACAATTCCTGTCATTACTTCGGAAATAGCAGCACTTGGGACAGCTTTGATCTTCTGTTAGATCATTTGGTATCTGTGAAACTGGAATGAGTTTAACCGTCAGTACCAAAGAGGTACCAGCAATACAATTGGTACAGATATGTGCAAAAAGGGCAGTATACTGCCTAAACGGAAATACAGGAATAAAAGAATTAGTCCACAACTTAGGATTCCATTTCCAAACATTAAAATGAGCTTTTACAGATTTGTACTGCTTTTGTCTCCCACTTTATCTTGCCACACACATAGAAGATGGAATATAATATGCACACAGACGTTTTTGAGAAGTTATATTGAGCAGGGAATCTATAAAATAAAAATTCTTGAAAAACAGCTACAAAATCGGTTAATGTATATTGTAAAATAATTTTCTGTTCATATTTCAATCTTTTGAGTGTTTTTCTTCTTTAAGTTATGAAAAATGCTTGGGTTCAGAAATAGAGCATGTCACTTCTATGAAGACGTTCCTGTTGGAATCGGCTCCAAATTAGACACTAACCAATCAAATACTGCACTAAGGCCTCAGGAATATTTTTTTTTCCCAAATTCTTGATAAACCACTTCAGGAAATGGAAATTCATCAAAGAAGGAGTGTTTCCCGACCAGTTTCCTCTAGAAAACTAAAGGCCCCGTTACGCCTTTCAACATTGGCTGTGATGTTGGAAGCGATGCCGTGGGTGTGGCGCTCGCTTCCGACATCGCAGCCTAGCTGTCACACGGCAAGATGTTGCCGGTGACGGCGCTGCGATGTTACCGCAGCAATTGCTCGCTGGGCTGGGATCAACCCAGCGAGCGATCCGCTGCAATGCAGCGAATAGGCTGGATGAGCCGTGACATTGCTATTGCGGTGTCACAATGAACGATCCCACCGGTTAAGTTGAAAAGTTTTCCTGCATCCAGGAAAACCTGTCAACTCCAACTTGAACAACTATCATTGTTGAATCGTGCATTTACACGCAACGACACAACAACGATGTCGTTTCAACATTGTTCCGGAAGTCACTTTTGAACGATGTCGAGAACGATGTTGAAAGGTGTGATGGGGCCTTTAGTTTAATCATTTGAAAGGTTGAAGGTAGACTTCAAGTCCATCGAATTCAACCCATAGCCTAACATGTTGTTTCTAACCGCCTTAAAAACCTCTGAGTGCACATTACATAAAAAGGTTTCCAGGATTAGGAAAACATGGGTGCTATCTTTCACTAACCACAACACACAAGTCAAAAGTTGCATCTGATATTGCTGCACAGCAACATTAATGGTTGTAGGGCGGTGTCAGTTCCACACAACCTGTGGACAGGTGTGGTGTCTTTTAGAAGATTACACTCCTGTTTCTTCTAATCCTAGATAACCCCATTAATATTCACAGAAACAGCAAAACTCATGTACAAGTCAGTTTAGCATCTCCTGACATGGAGAATTTTAACACACAATTATTTGTACACCATGGGAGATTTAGAGATTTGGGACAGCTTTATAATACCTGTAACTGCACAGAGAATTATGGGAGTCTGTGAGCAGAATATGACCACACCAAGCACATGCGCTCTGTGCACCCTTAGGCCTCATACACACGTTATTTGGTGAGTAAAAGCTCACCAAATGCTCAATGGGTGAACATCATTTTAGGCTATGCTCCCACAATGAGTTGTTGGGGAGTTTTTAACACTGTATGTTTTTGCCACCTCAAAAGCGCAGCGTCTTAGGGTGCGGTCATCCACTGCATATTTGCTGCGTATATTTACGAGAGTGCTCTTGCAGTTTTTGTAGTCAAAACCAGGAGTGGAACAATAAGAGGAGAAGTCTAATAGAAACAAGTGCTCCACTTCTGTATTTAATCACCCACTGCTGGTTTTAATCAGCCACTCCTGGTTTAGCTACAAAAACGGCAAGAGCACTCACGTAAAAATATGCAGCAAATACGCTATGTGTGAACGCACCCATCTCATACCCAATGTGCTTCTTTTCACTCAGCATAAACTGACCTGCAGTGCATGTTTAAAAAAGGCAATATGTCAATTTCTCTTGTGGGTACACAGAGTTTTCCGTGCAGATTTTCCCTACAGACTTGCATTAAATGTAGGAAATCCGCAGAAAAAAAATGAATTAGATGCGGAAAAGCATCAAAACATATGTAGTAAAGAAAACGCTATTAAGTAAAGTGTAGAAAATAAGTATTTGATACACTGCCAATTTTGCAAGTTTTCCCACATAAAAAGATTGATGAGGTTTGGAATTTATCGTAGGTACACTTCAACTGACAAACATTAATAATAACATTAAAAAAAATAAAAAAACAGAAAATCATTGTTGATGATTTTTAAATAATTAAATTGCACTTTATAGCATAAAATAAGAATTTGATCACCTACCAAGCAGCAAGAATTCTGGCTCTCCCAGATCTGTTCGTTTTTCAATGAGAGGCCCTCCTTCTCTGCACTCATTACATGTATTTATTGCACCTGTTTGAACTTGTTTCCTATATAAAAGTCACCTGTCCACACACTCAGTCATACTCCAAACTCTTCACCATGGCCAAGACCAAAAAGCTGTCTAAGGACCTTGGGGTTCAAAATTTTAGACCTGCACAAGGCTGGGATGGGCTACAGGACGATATGCAAGCAGCTTGGTACGAAGGCAACAACTGTTGGCAAATTAAAATGGAAGAAACACGCGATGACTGTCAATTTCCCTGGTCTGGGGGCTCCATGCAAGATCTCACCTCTTGGGGTAAGGATGATTCTGAGAAAGGTCAGGAATCAGCCCAGAACTACACAGGAGGACCTGGTCAAAACCCTGAAGAGAGCTCGAACTACAATCTCAAAGATTACCATTAGTAACACACAATGCCATGTTGGATTGAAATTCTGCAGGGCATGCAAGATCACTCTGCTCATGTCAGCACATGTCCAGCCAGGCCCGTTTAAAGTTTACCAATGACCATCTGGGTGATCCAGTGGAGGCATGGAAGAGGGTCATGTGGTCAAATAAGACCAAAATAGAACTTTATGGTATCAACTCCACTTGCCGTGTTTGGATGAAGAAGGAGTACAACCCCAAAACAGTCCCAATCGTTAAGCATGGGCATAGAAACATCATACTTTGAGGGTGCTTTTCTGCAAAGGGGACAGGACTACTGCATTGTATTGAAGGGAAGATGAATGGGGTCATATATTGTAAGGTTTTGGTCAACAACTGCCTTCACTCCGTAAGAGCAATTCAGATGGGTTGTGGCTTGGGTCATACAGCATGCCAATGACCCGAAACACACAGCTAGGGCTACTAAGGAGTGGCCCTGTAAAAAGCATTTTAAGGTCCCAAAGTGACCTAGGCAGTCTCCAGACCTGAACACAATAGAAAATCTTTGGAAGGATCTGAAACTCAATGTTACCCAGCGACAGCCTGAAACCTGAAAGATCTGGAGAAGATGTGTATGGAGGAGTGGGCCAAAATCCCTGATGCAGTGTGTATAAACTTGGTCAAGAACTACAAGAAATGTCTGACCTCTGTAATTGCAAACAAAAGGTTTATGTACCAAATATTAAGTACTCTTCTATTATATCAAATATTCATACAATAAAATACAAATTAGTTATTTAATAATAATACAATGTGATTTTGTAGATTAATTTTTAGTTTCTGTCTCTCATAGTTGAAGTTTACCTACGATAAAAATTACAGACCTCTCCATTCTTTCTAGGTGGGGAAATTTGCAAAATCAACAGTGTATCAAAGATATAAAAATGCAATGAAGAAAAAAGAAAAAAAACGCTACTAATTTAGATAATAGGTGTAAAATTTCGGCTACATCAAAAATTCTCCAAAAACTCATTGTGGGAACAAAGAATTGGTGTGACTGAGGAATCAACTGCACCTTCCTATTTTCCATCTGTCTTCAATTTTATCTGCTTATCAAAGAAAGCAGCACAGCTTTTTCCTTCGGGTGCAACAATTTTATCTGGCTCTTGTAAAGCCTGAGCAGCCAATCGAAGGATGAACAGAGAAGAAATAGATACAAAACAAAGTAGATGGGAAGGTACATTGAAAGACTTGACCAAGCCAAAGTTGCCCAGAGCGCCTGTGCGCGGTTTGAACAGTCATTTTACGCTGACAATCGCTCTTCAAATCCAATATCCCAACTTCAAAAAAATCACAAGGTACCAAGAAGCAGCAATACAAGCTGTTTGGCTGTCCAACGACTTGTATTTGATGTAGAGTAATAACAGAAAATGGCAATCAGTAGCAAAAAAAATATCCATTTTGACACCATAATCCCAATGATTTACTCCCCCCATTAACTTATTTTTTAACGGCGAATAATGTCCTTTAGGGTCCTCAAAAATCCCCTCTGATGAGCAGCACCCGAAGTATCTGGCTCCTTATCGTTTTACACTCGCCATATGAAAAAAACACCCATTTAGTTTAAGATTTGGACCAACTATTTGTCACCAAAACGATAGTTTAGCCAACGATCATCTTCTGGTCTTTGACCATTGTGAGAAGCAGTGTTTTGCAAC
This sequence comes from Allobates femoralis, assembly GCA_033576535.1. Lineage (NCBI taxonomy): Eukaryota > Metazoa > Chordata > Amphibia > Anura > Aromobatidae > Allobates > Allobates femoralis. Next base: position 512,698,090 of record JARQOC010000002.1, read on the forward strand.
CAGGGAAAAAAAAAAAAAACATGATGACTATACTTTAGCCCTACATGTCACACTTAGCCTAGAACTCCTTCACTGAACCGACCCTACCAGCTGGTCCACATATCCCCACCCCAAAATTCAGTACCTAGCTAAAGTATTCAATTCTTCTGCCACCTCTGGAAGAATTGGCATTACACAAATCCCCCCTTTCCCCCACCCCCCCAAAAAAAAACACCCAAAAAACAGGCTCTCTATAGGTCATAGACGCGTTGGATCCTCTAATGCAAGATATGCTCCTTGTAGCCTCCATCTTCTCTATGTAATAGTTCTGAACCTATTGATGCAGTGTGAAAAGGGATAATCGAAACTAAATAAATTATTTATTTACCTGAAAACATATGTGGAGTTTCAAGTTTTGTCTGAAAGTTTTATATCTTTCTGAGGAGTGTCCCTGAAGATTACTGTAGGAGGGAAATGGCTGTCATGTCATTGTTTACTACTGAATACATGACCCAGAACAAATAAACGTTTCTTTTCTTTTTCTAGTCTCTGGTACTTTCCGTGTTAAAGGTTTTAAGAAAACACATTCCATACCTGCAATAATTTACATAGTGTGCTCAAATACTTGGAATATGTTGTACCATGGTGAAATAAATAAAGCCATCTTTCACTATAGAAATAGAATAATATCCTAACCATATATACATAAAGACAAAAAAATACAGACGGGAATTAACCCAGTATACAAATGTCCTTCATAAAAATATTCCCAAGATACAGTACAACCTGCAAATGTGCATGTCTAAGGTATTTGCAAAGAACAGAGAACCTATAGGTGTCTTAACAATACTTTGACCATGAGCATAACGTTAACTGTGGACAATATGACATGTGATTTGCTGTATGCCTCTCCCATAAGCAATTCTATTATAAAGATTTTTCACCTTCTTGCACCTTGACCCAACAGTCTTCGTAAACCACACAGTAGTGCAATAAAAATACTTTGAGATGATGCCCCCCCAAAAAATATAAAGATTTACTTTAAAAAGGCACATAGAGGAGAAATATTCAAGGTTATCTCCAGGAAGTTGTTGTAAATATTAGGTGTGATGGACCATGACCAAGATGAAAAATAATGAGGACTCTTGTAGTAGCAAAGCATGACTCATACCAGCATTACCTTCAAAAATTGTGTCCTTGTAGCAAAGGGTTACATAGAGTTCTGTGACATAGATGGTGTAAAACACTGGCGATGTCCATAATCCAGTGGGGATCAGGTGCTCAGTCGTTGTCTGGTCTTGGAACACATTTGGTAATAGCGACTCTCCACAAGGCTGGTGCTAGGAGAAGGCTTAGTGTCGTCACACTCAGGATAAGGAGGTAGACCTGCAGGCAGATGAAAGATTCTTCAAGTAAGCACCAAAACTGGTGGAAAACCTTTTTGGTGTAATTTGGAAAAGCATTTTAATGCATTTTGTGCAGTAAACCTTCCCTATTGCTGCTTTTTCCAGAGAACAGTCTGGTGGAAGTGACAGTGACCTACTAATCACCAAAGCCAAGTAACACTACTCTGTCCTCCTCTTTATGGAACTGTCTTATGCTTTTCATGCTGTGAACCATTCCCTCTTGCTACAGATTCTCTCATCTCTTGGTATCACTGATCTGGCCCTATCCTGGATATCTTCATGCTTAACAGAACAGACTTTCAGCATCTCCCTGTCTCACACGACCTCCTAATCTTGCCCCCTATATGCCAGTGTCCCCAGGGCTCCGTTCTTGGACACCTGCTCCTCTCTATATACATTTGTGACAACTTAGAGTCCTATGGCTTTCAGTATCCTCATGTGGACAACACACAGAATTACTCTCTGGACTTGATATCTGCGCCTTACTAACCAAAATGACACAATGTCTATCCGCTATTTCATCCTTTTTCTCAGTTTGTTTTCTAAAACTGATCATGGACAAAACAGAATTCATCATCTTTCCCCCATCTCACTCCACCCCTCCACGAAAACTTACCATCAAAGTCAATGGCTGCTCACTCTCGCCAGTCCTGAATATGTGCTGCATCGGGGTAACCCTTCACTCTGCTCTCTCCTTCAAGCCATTTATTCAAGCCCTTCCACCTCCACCAAATCCATCTCAAAAATATTTGCCGGATCCGTACATCTGCACCACTCCAATCTATCCTAAGCTCTGTGGCCTGACCTCTCCTCTTTGCCAAGCACTTCACTGGCTTTACATTGCCCAAAGACTGCAGTTCAAAACCCTAACCATGGCATACAAAGCCATCCACAACCTTTATCCTCCGTACATCTGTGACATGGTCTTCCAGTTCTCACCTATATGTAACCTGCGATACTCACAACATCTCTTTCTCTCCTTCCCCTCTTATCACCTCTTCCCCTGTATCCCTCAACCAGATACAATATTTCTCCCATGCATCCCCCATACCCTAGAACTCTCTACGCCAACATATCACACTCTTATCTACTGTGGAACCTTCATGAAGGAACCTGAAGACCCAACTCTTGACAAGCCTACAAACTGCAGTAACCCTAAGTCCAGTGTACCATCGCATGACCAGCTCCACCCTCTCTAGTGTATCCCCACCTATCCCTTGTAGACTGTGAGCCCTCACGGGCTGGGTCCTCTGTCTTCCTGTACCAGTCTGTGCCTTGTATTGTTATTGTTGATAACTATTGTAACTATCTAGTATGCCCCTTTTTCACATGTGAAGCTCCATGGAATAAATTGGTGATATATAATAAATAATGTGACACCTGTATTTTGCAAATTTGTTTTGTACAAACTTTATAGATCACAAAAGAATGTTGTCTATAGTGAGCAGCAAAGGTAAATGTACCAGGCGATTTGCTGCAGATTTTCTGTGCGTATTTGCTTGGACAACCCATAGTATCAATAAGTACCAGCTGAATAAACGAGTCTAGCAACATGTCATCTACACATTACATGTGGTGCAGGTCTTAAAATCTGCAGCACTGAATGTAATTTTTAGCAATGCAAAAGGGTGGAACCTACAGAAAAATGTGGAGCAAAATTCGCTTGCAAACTTTGCTCTGGATTTTGCTGCAGATATGCAGTTATAATCTGCAGTTAATCTGCTAGCCATTCATGTAGGCCAATTTTACATGTCCAACATGCAGTCCAAGTACAAACTATGTTGTTCAAACCGTCCGCCTTGTCTCACGACCCGAAGTCAACAGCCTTATCAGCGTATAACAGGCTGTGCTAAGTTTTGGATAAAAGACCCACGGCCGTTCTGAAAGGTGAATGTAGGACATGTGAAACTAGCCTCACCCTAATTAATGCCCCTTTCACACAGCAGTACTTTTATCAGTATTATAAATCAGTATTTGTAAGCCAAAGTCAGGAGGAGTTAATAGTTAATGAGGCAAGAAGATGGTTCATAATATTTATACCGGTGTGTATATGTTCTGACTTTATAAATGCAGGGTACTCATAGCATTTAGAACGTATTAATCATGGTTAATTACAGATGTAGCAGTGCACAATTTGTTTATTATGGCAAGCAGTAAGTTTATAGGGCACATCCACTTCTGGATCACCCCTGCTTAATCACTTCAGGTCCCCATTTAAAAGAAATAAAATGGATAGTCACCTGCAGCTGCAGTGTCACTATGTAAATGTGGGAACCACTATTTCTGGCTAGTCACATGACTTTCTAGTACAGGGGTGGGGAACCCCAGGCCCGCATGAGGCCCTCAAAGACCTTTTTTGCGGCCCCTGGGCAGATTCTTGTGGACCGCAGTGCTCTGGCTGGCAGATGATTTTGCTGACTGCCTTTTAAATCCAGTTCCCCAGTGAGCTCTATGCCCCAGTGAGTATGTGCTCCCAGCCTCTCCTGTAATATGTATGGCCATAGCAATCCTGGAAAAGCATTAAAAAGCTGAAGCAACATTATCAATATCACGTAACATCATGACCACGCCAAAGTGAAGCAGTTCCAGCCACTACAGTAGGGGCAAGTTGCATGTTTAACCAAATATAGCAAGGTCATTTTTAAGTTGATAATTTTGTACGGCCCCAAAAAGTGGTAAAAATTTCCAAATGGTCCCCGACAGAAAAATGGTTCCCCACCCCTGTTCTAGAGTCACAGGACTGCTTCAGCCATTATCATTTCATAAGAGTGGATGTCTGCTCTGATACAATAATGATGACCTAATGACTGCTGCCCCTGAAGTGAGGAAACTGTGGATGACCAGTAATGGATAACCCCATAAATTGGAAACCAAATCATCATCATACAATAGGTTGGGTTAAAGACACAAGACACAAGAATTGTCTTGGTAGGAATCCCATGCCCTCACGTCAGATCCTGCACTAGGCTAAATATGGGACAAAATTACTAATCAAATGTGCTGGAACACTGGTGCACATGTAATGTCCCATATTCATTGCAGATGCTTTAGACATTTTGCTGTTCACTTGCTTAAGGGCATGGTTTGGCAGAAAATGGAGCACGGCCTCGAAACGTGTCACACTGTATCAATATTTTTGCAAAAAAGGAATGCATCATTGTGTGGCACTGTGATATATCAGGGGCATCTAGTCTTACGCCAAGTGGCTGACTTTTAAAGGAAATCTGTTGTAAAATAAATGCTACTGATCTGCATCTACAGGTTTAATCTGCAGGTTAATAGCATTGTAAAGCTGCCTGGAACTAGCACAGAGAATCTCGCTTCAGGGAGAACATTCACTTTATCCCTGCCGGCATCCTGAAGCTTTCAGTCACAGGGACACGGCATGTGCTATTTCAGTCACTACATAGTGCACAGTGAACAGCAGTTGTAACTGTGCCCCTGGCACTGACTGACAGCAGGCTCATCATTGTTTCAGTACATAGTCGGCTGTCAGTCACTGCCAAGGTTGTGGTTACAGCTGCTGGGCACTATGCACTGAGAAGTGACTGCAGTTGCGCTTTTATAACTAAAAGCTAAATGCTGCCAGGAGGAATAAACTTAATTTCCTTCCAGTAGTGGGGCTCTCAGCGTCATCGCCGGGCAGCATCACAACGCTATCGACCTGCAGATTAACCACATATTTGCAGGTTTATAGCGTTTTCTAACTGATTGGTTTCCTTTAAAATAGTATTGATAAATAAGCGTTACCCTTATCTGATAAAGCAAAGATTTACTGAATTTGTTGGTCAATAGATATTAAAAACTCACCTCTCGTGAAATGATGCCTGACCTGCGGGCTCTGCTGCCTAAAACAAATGAGAACTCACTGACTTGAGCCAGCCCTGCTGACACGATCCACTTAATGTACTGACTGCTTTTTGGCAGAATTAAAGACAGTACAAGCACTGCTAAGAGAAACTAAAGAAAAAACAGGTGTTACATTATACATACAGATGGGACATCCATGTGCACTAACACTAGATGTGCAGTGAAATATCATCTAATGGCTCATATGGTCAGAGAGACTGTGCCTGTGACATGGTGTTTCTCAATAAGATTACCGACATAGTTCAGAACCAAATATATATGAAATACAGTCATGGCCGCTGTGGTACCCTTCAAATTGTTCTAGAAAATGAAGTATTTTTCCCCCAAAATGTTTTGCAATTACAAATGTTTTGTCATACATGTTTATTTCCTTTATGTGTATTTGATTGGAACATAAAAAATAGAGGAAAAGAGGCAAATTTCACACAAGACTCCAAAAATGGGCCAGACAGAAAAATTGTTGACACCCTCAACATAATATTGCACACCCTTTGGAATAAATACGGTTAGTGAAATCAATCACCTCTAATAACCATCAGCAAGCTTTTTACACCTCTCAACTGATCCAGGTCTCCCGTATGTAGAGGGTTCATTCTCCTAACAGCAATTTTAAGATCTCTTCACAGTAATTATTAAAAACTTTAGATTCAAACTCTCTGGCGCTTTGTTTCCATCCATTTCTGGATATATCTTGAAGTATGTTGGGGTCAATCTCCTGCTGGAAGACCCATGACCTAGGACGCTAAAACAACTTTCTGACACTGAGCATTACATTGAGACCCAAAATTCTTTGGTAATCTTCAGATTTCATGATGCCTTGCATACAGCCTAAGCACCCAGTGCCAAAGGCAGCAAAAAAAAACTCCATAACATATTTGATCCTCCACCATATCTGACTGTAGGTACCGTGTTCTTTTTGTTGCAAGTCTCATTCCATTTTTGATGAAGAGTAGAGTGATGTGCTTTACCAAAAATCTTTATCTTGGTCTCACCTGTGCACAAGACACTTTCCCAGAAAGATTTTGGCTTACGCACATACATTGTGGCAAACTGCAGTCTAGATTTTTTATGTCTCTGTGACAGCAGTGGTGTCTCCTGCCATAGCGTTTCATTTCATTCAAATGTGGATGGATAGTTTACTCCAACACTGATGCAGCCTGAGCCTGAGACAGTTTGAATATCTTTGGAGCTTGATTAGGGCTCCTAATCCATCATCCAAACTAACCCGCATTACAACCTTTCATCAATTTTTCTCTGCTGTCCATGTCCAGGGAGATTAGCTACAGTGCCATGGGTTGTAAACTTTATTATGTTGCGCACAATGGACAAAGGAAGATCAAGATCTCTGGAGATGAACTTGTAACCTTGAGATTGTTGATTTTTTTTTTTTAACAATTTTGGTTCTCAAGTCCTCAGACAATGCTCTTCTCTTTCTATTCTCCATGATTAGTGTGGTATTTAAATACTCACAAAGATTTAGTCAAATTCTCCCCTTACCATCTTGTTTCAGGTGTGATTTTCATATTACCCACACTTGTTACTTGCCACCGGTGAGTTTAAATGAGCATCACATGCTTGAAACAAAGTTGTTTACCCACAATTTTGTTCGGCCCATTTATGGTATTTTTCTTTTCTCTTGTTTTAAATTTTGTGTGTTGTTCCAATACGCACAAAGGAAATAAACATGTGTGTGACATATGGGAAAATACTGAATTCACTGAAACAATTTCAAGGGTATCAACACTTTAGTGAAAATGTATGGCAAGCACAGCACAATATGGTTTCACATTGTATAGCATACTCATTCTTTATTCTTTATCTCCATGTATCTGAATAGTTGGTTCATGCTCATACAGACATATGTGAAGAAAGTCCACCAATTTAGTTGAGGTACTGAAATACATTAACCAGTTCAGTACTGGGCCACTTTCCACCTCCCTTGACCAGACATTTTCAGGGGTGGGGGAAAGGGGGTTGGTCATACATTTTATCAGCTCCAAATTGTTAATTTTTCTCAAATATTCAGAAACTACTTGCTTCTCTATTTTTGGAGTTTCATGGTTATGTCATTTTTTGTTCATACATATTATTTGCTGCCATCAGAGAAAAATGGAAGGAAAAGAAAGATACATATTTTGCCTTTTTTTTTTCTCTTTTACAACAACAACAGGACCTACAATAATATTTTACACAGCATTCCTCTTCACCTTGAAACTATTTTTACATATTGGATATCATTTCCTTTTCGACAGGGAAGGGTTCAGATATGATTGAGACTCGCTTCCTTGCAGTGTTTTTTTTTCTTTTTTATTTGTTATTTAGATTTATTGATTTGTTTTCATTTATTTTACCCAGTATGTCCCCATAACATCTTAAATAACTTTTGGAGGAGCATTTTAACATATCAATCAATTTTTATTGCTGATTTTACCTGTAACTGAGCTGGTGTATTGCTTGTGACTGCTAACTTGTTAAATATTGCTGTCAATCTCTAACAGTGGCATTTAAAACGCATCGGTAGGCACCTGTGAAATAATCACGGGGCGTCAAAGGATTGTTATGACAGCCGAAGGTCTGCTGAAGACCCAGTACCTGTCATTAGGATTCTCTCATAAAAGCCAGAGTTTAACTAGTGTTCACTGGAGATCGTGATTTTTCACTATATGTAACTCAATAGCTCAAGTGATCAGACGATCACAGCTTCAAGTCTCTTATGGGTATTATTAAACTGCGCAAAAAGAATTAAAAAAAAAAGGTTAATAAAAAATACACATTTAATATTGTTGCTTTTGTAAAAGTCTGATATATCAAAATATTACAAATGAATCTAATTGGTAAACGGCACAAGAAAAACAAATGAAATGTCAGAATTAGGCTGCTTTCACATCAGTGTTTTACGCTGATAGCGGCAGGTGCGGTGAAAAAAAAACGCAACTGCTGCGATTACCGCATAACAGCCGCACTTGCGGTTCACTTGCGGCAAGCCCCATACAATGTCTATGGGGCTTGCGGTAAGTGTGCGGCAAGTGCGGTTTCGGGGCTTGCGGCAGCTGCGGCCGCGAAAAAAACGCGGTATACCTGCCGCAAGCCCCATAGACATTGTATACCGTGCTTTTTTCGCGGCCGCACCTGCCGAAACCACACTTACCGCAAGCCCCATAGACATTGTATGGGGCTTGCCGCAAGTGAACCACAAGTGCGGCTGTTATGCGGTAATTGCAGCAGTTGCGGTTTTTTTCACCGCAACTGCCGCGATCAGCGTAAAACACTGATGTGAAAGCAGCCTAAGGCTGCTTTCACATCAGCGGTTTTTGCCGATCGCGGCAGATGAGGTGAAAAAAACGAATTTGCCGCGATTAACGCAAAATCGCTGCACTTTCAGCACAGTTGCGGCAAGCCCCATGCAATATCTATGGGGCTTGCGGTAAGTGTGGTTTCGACAGGTGCGGGCCGCGAAAAAAGCACGGTATACAATGTCTATGGGGCTTGCGCCAGGTATACCGCGTTTTTTTCGCTGCCGCTAGCCCCGAAACCGCACTTGCCGCACACTTACCGCAAGCCCCATAGACATTGTATGGGGCTTGCCGCAAGTGAACCGCAAGTGCGGCTGTTATGCGGTAATTGCAGCAGTTGCGGTTTTTTTCACCGCAACTGCCGCGATCAGCGTAAAACACTGATGTGAAAGCAGCCTAAGGCTGCTTTCACATCAGCGGTTTTTGCCGATCGCGGAAGATGAGGTGAAAAAAACGAATTTGCCGCGATTAACGCAAAATCGCTGCACTTTCGGCACTGTTGCGGCAAGCCCCATGCAATGTCTATAGGGCTTGCGGTAAGTGTGCGGCAGGTGCAGCAAGTGCGGTTTCGGCAATTGCGGCAGGTGCGGCCGTGAAAAAAAACGCGGTCAGCCGCGTTTTTTTTTTTTGCGGCCGCACCTGCAGCAAGTGCAGATACCGCACTTGCCGCAAGCCCGCATAGACATTCTATGGGGCTTGCCGCAACTGTGCCGCAAGTGCAGCGGTTATGCGGTAATCGCGGCAGATGCGTTTTTTTTATCGCATCTGCCGCGAACGGCAAAAAACGCTGATGTGAAAGTACCCTTACATGGTTTTTTTTTTTTTGGCTGCAGCAACATTGCAATAAATACAATGAGGCAATACAAACATAGTATCTCCCCCCAAAATGGTATCAGTAAAAATGTTATCTAAGGGTGCAAAAAATAAACCCTCAAACAGCCCTAGATCACAAAAATTGAAGATGTTACGAGTGTTGAATGCAAATTTTTTTTTTTTTTTTTCTTCTTACAAATGTCTACATTTTTTCCCCACTTAAATAAATAAGCTATACGTGGTTGGTGACAGGAGCGGAGAGCTCACTACACTTGTTGAATATAGGATGCAGGCGATCTATAACTGGTCAATAAATGAGACATGTTATCACCGGATGGTTGTGCACTGCAGTTAATATTCCTTTTCTTCTATACATGTTTGGTATATAAATACTAATACTGATCTGCAAAATCATACTGCCAGGTCAGGTTTACTGTATAGTGAACATAGTAAATAAAAAAGCCTATAGACTGCCTAAACCCCATACCATCAGACAGGATTTGCCCAGGGATGTACTGGTGGGTCTGAACTCACCTAGACCAAGAGACTTGGTTCTCCACAAGATGAGACAGCACCCTCAGGACACTGGGACTTATAAAGGGTGGCAAACATACCCTGACTTATGCCAAGGAACTTTAGCACGACGCAGGGACTTTGCCCCGCAGTGCAAAATTCTCCGCGAACGGGGCATACCATACTCATGGGGAACCCCAGTTCATGTGTCATTCCGATACAAGGGCAACAAACATATTTTTACGTCGCCCTCCAAGCTCAAAGCGGCAATTGGAGTATGGAACTTGCAGCGATCTCCAACCTCTCCTTCAGCAGCTACTAAGAACCAGCGAAGAAATGCAGAAAGCCCTCACCATTCTCAGGGGGCTGGAGACTGATCTTATACAGACATCATGGGTCTCTTGAGTGCCGGTTATGGTGTTTCCTGGCCTAGGCTTCCGGTTGTTTAGGCCGTGGATTTGTGAGTGGTGCACCTCACTACCATCGAGGTGGCTGCCTTTCACTCACATACAATTTTCCCCCATACTCAGCCCCGACCTGTGTGCAGGAGGGTGACTGACTTATTGTTATTGTTATTACGAGTTGATATATCTCCTTCTTTTTCTCTGTGTGGTTGACTTTTCTCTCCCCTTCCTTCCCTCTCCTCTACTCCCAGCCCCTGCCCCTTTCTTCCCTTCCCTCTCCTGAACTTTGAAGTTGCGACATCCTAACTTTTGTTTTGCAGCGGTCCAGTTCCTGGCTCAGGAGAAACTGATAGCTCAATTGAGCTGGTAAGATACTAAACTACTCTAAAGCTCAAGTATTCAACAATAATGAGTATATCAATGAGCTCACTGAACGTAAATGGCCTCAACACGCCATGTAAGCGCTCGATTCTCTGGCAGCATCTGAAAAAAACACAACATGATGTGGTTTTCTTGCAGGAAACTCATTTGTTGGTAAAAGATCATCCTAGATTGGCCTCATCTCTCTACCCAACGCAGTTTTTAGCAGGGGGGGCAACGAAAAAAGCGGGGGTGGCCATTCTGATTCACAGATCGGTCACATTTAAGTTAATCAGGGAGGTCTCTGATCCAGAAGGCAGATATGTGATTGTAGTTTGCCTCATTAACGACAAACCCTTTACTTTGGCCTCGGTTTATGGACCAAACGTTGGTCAAATACGTTACCTGAGGTCGGTTTTACCTAAGGTTACTTCTGTGGCACAGGGAGGTAAGATTTTAGCAGGGGACTTTAACATCCCGATGAACAAACAACTTGATTGCTCAAAGCCTTCTGTATACCGGTCGGAGCTGGGGCTTGTGGCCTCGATGCATGATTTGCATGACGTGTGGAGGTATATGCATTCTGATGAAAGAGACTACACTTTTTACTCTCACCGCCATAGGTCACAAAGCAGGCTCGACTATTTCCTGATTGATGACTCGGTGCTACAGACATGCTTGGACTCCAATATAGGTTCCATCACATGGTCTGATCATGCCCAGTTTCACTCAGGATAGCCGACTCGGCCGCAGCTCGTCCACCAGCCCATTGGAAATTAAATGCCCATCTTCTGACCTCCCCCTCTAATACTGACCAAATTTCTAGGGCCATTAATCTTTACTTCGAGGAAAATTCCACACCCGATATGCCCCCGGACACCTTGTGGTTTGCCCACAAGGCTGTTCTTAGAGGCCATCTTCTAAAAATGGCGGCCATAGCTAAAAGGGAACGCAGTCAAAAAGTTGCCGTACTCCTAGATAAAATTAAACATTTAGAGACCCTGCAGAGAAACATGGCGCTGACTGGACAACTCCCCGACTTATTGAGTGCCAGACGAGAGCTTAGAGCTCTTCTTCTGGTACAAGCAGAGCTTCAACTTAAAAAAACCGGGGCGAAATTTTATGGTATGGGAGACAGGGCTGGAACGTTACTAGCTAGGAGAGTAAAAAAGAGAGAGCTTCAGGCAAAAATCCCCTTTCTTCGGAGAGGAGATGGCACAACAGTCCGAAACCCCATTGCAATAGCTAACGAATTTGGGTCTTATTACAAGTCCTTATATAACCTGCGAGATTCTGATTCAGAGCCCCAACCCTCAGCGGATGCTATTAAGGCTTTCTTAGATAAAGCCAAGCTTCCTTCCCTCTCAGCAGAACAACTTAACTTTCTTAATACGCCCTTCACTGAACAGGAAATTTTGGGGGTTGTAACTTCTTCCAAAAAACGATCTGCTCCGGGCCCCGATGGATTTCCTTTCCAATATTACTCCACCTTCTCGCAATCTCTGACCAAACCCCTGCTGGATGTGTTTAACTTCTGGAGAGGAGCTGGATCCATTAAGAGGGAGGGACTTGAGGCAACTATATCCACCCTTCCTAAACCCGGAAAATCGCCTGACTCCCCGGGCAACTTTCGAACGATTGCGTTATTAAATTGTGACGTCAAGTTATATGCTAAAATATTAGCTAACAGACTTGGAGCAGTTTTGCCCACCCTGATAGGGTTGGAGCAGGTGGGATTTGTCCCGGGGAGACAGGCCAGTGATGGAACGAGGAGACTGGTGGACTTGCTGGAAATCATGGAGAGGAAGGGGGCTCCCGGTGCATTCCTGTCCCTCGACGCTGAAAAAGCGTTTGACAGGGTGCACTGGGGGTACCTCCGGGAGGTACTCCAAAAGTTCGGAGTAGTAGGAGATTTTCAGAGGGCCATTATGGCTCTGTATTCCTCTCCCTGTGCTTCGGTCAGGGCATCAGGATTTCCGTCTTCCATTTTTGATGTTTCTAACGGAACCCGGCAAGGGTGCCCCCTCTCCCCGCTAATTTTTGCCATGGTAATGGAACCGCTAGCAGCGGTGGTGAGGGGGGACCCTGAAATTCGGGGGGTGGAGGTGGGCCCCATGGAGCATAAGATAGGGCTTTATGCCGATGATGTGGTCTTCATGTGCTCCCACCTCCCCTCTACGATCCCGAGAATTTTAAGGGTCTTGGAGGAATTTTCCCTGGCCTCATATTACAAGCTAAATATGTCTAAGTCCTCCTTCTACCCGATTAATCTTACCGGTCCTGATCAGAGAGACATCAGAAGACAGTTCTCCTTCGCCTGGGCGGAAGAGGGATTCACATACTTAGGTTTATATATAACTAAACTCAAAAGAATGGTTAGACAAAACTTTGAATTACTGCACAAGCAGGTAAAAAAAGAACTGGATAAACATTATGGCCTGTTTCTGTCATGGATGGCCAGAATCCAAATTGTTAAAATGATCTATTTGCCTAAGATTCTGTATTTACTGAGAAGTCTTCCCCTCCTTTTCCCGAATAAGTTCCTACGGGCATTTCAGGCAACATTGGGACGCTTTATCTGGCAGGGTAAACCACATCGAGTAACAGGTAGGATTCTCACCCTGCATTCCTCGATGGGAGGGTTGGGAGCCCCGGATATCCACTCCTATCATAAAGCAGTCCATCTGGAAGCGGCTAGACAGTGGTGGGCACAAGAACAGTCCTCTCTATGGCACCAGATCGAAGCCTCCTTTGCCCCAGGGCAGTCCACTCAGCTACTTTTGGAAACTGGCCTGATGGGGAGTTTCCAGATACCCAATGGCCTTTCCTCAATGAGGGCCTTGTTGATTGTTTGGGCCAGGGAGAGCAAAGATTTACTGCCCTTTTTACATAGATATATTTCTGTAGATGCAGTGGAGCATTCAGTTGGGTCCCTGTCCCTTCGTTCCTGGAAGGTGAGAGGTATTCTCCTGTTAAATCAAATTGTAGAGGAGGGAGTTTTGAAATCTTTCTCAGAGCTGGTGAGGGAATTTAGCATTCCCAACAATGATTTCTTTAAATATTTGCAAGTGCGACATTTTCTAGCCTCTGTCTCCCTGCCTAGTACGCCCCAGGAAGCTTTCATTGGCCCTATACAGGCTTTCTTTAAGTCAAAGGGCAGTAGCTCAGGAGGGATTTCTATTATTTACAAAGCTCTACTGAATATTCACTCCAGACAAAAATTACCTTATATGACCAAATGGGAGGGGGACCTGGGTTTTTCTGCTCCTCTGGAGGTTTGGCAAGAAGCGGCCTCACATGCTTCCCTCTACTCGTCTTGCATAGGTCATTTGGAACAGGCCAAGAAGCTCCAACTCCGCTGGTATCTAACTCCTGACCGGGTGGCTAAATTTGGGAATGGGAGCTCCTCCAACTCCAGCAGTTGTTGGCGGGGTTGCCCCTCAGTGGGGTCCCCTGCCCACATCTGGTGGGAGTGTCCGGTTATTAGACCCTTTTGGATCAAGGTGGAGAGGTTGATTGGCTCCCTCACAGGGCTTCCCTTGACTTTGGAAGCCCCTGTTGCCCTATTGGGTTTGGGCCTTGATCTGGTCCCCAGACCTCTCCGTCCAATTGTTACTAATACTCTAATTGCGGCAAGATTATGTGTAGCCTCTATGTGGAAATCAATCGGTCCTCCTTCTATGTCGGACTTGATAAACCGTTTAAACTTACATTTTCAATATGAACTTGTATTAGCTCATGATCTTCCTAAACGGAACAGAGTGTTGACATGGTGGGATCCTTGGAAACTGTCTGCTCATAACACTGTCCAAGTCCCCGGTTGAATATACTGTCTACACTACTTGTGATTCTTTTATGGGCCATACTGTATTGCTGTGACATGTGATTCTCTCCCTGCCCTACCCCCCCAATTCCTCTCCTCCTCCCTCCCCATTCCTTCCTATATCAACCTCCTTTGTTTATGTGAGTTTATTTTTGTGATTTCCCTTTTAGTCTGTGAACATTTGTTGTATTCCACAGTACTTTGTATATGAAAAACTTTTCAATAAAAATACAATGGTTAAAAAAAAAAAAAAAAAACATAGTAAATAAAACAAAAATCATAAAAATTGTAGTATTGCACTTTTTTTGCAATTTCACAGCACTTGGACTTTTTGTCTTGCTTTCCAGTGCATCACATGAAGGCTTTCATTCAAGCTTACAACTCATCCCACAAAAACAAGCCCTCATATTGCTGTGTGAACCGAAAAATAAAAAAGTTATGGCACTTGGAGAAAGAGGAGGAAAAAACAAACGTGAAAAAACAGAAAATCATCCTTTTGTGAAGTGGTTAAAGAAGTCTTGGTGTATGTGCCCACAGGATGTTTTTGCTGCAATTTCCGCATGCAGTTTACCCTTGGTTTTATGTTAATTTGTTCCTGCGGTTGGGCTTCCCTGCAAAACCAATGTGTTTCACAGAAACGCTGTGCACACACATTGGTTTTGCAAGTGTCAAGAAGTGTCAAATCCCTCCGGTTTTGCTGCAGATGGGAAAGAATGATCATGTTCTATTTTTACTGCGTTTTTGCTGCAGTCAATGGCAAAAACACTTTAAAAACGCAGCATCAAAAACGCAGGAAAAATGCACAAAAAACGCGATATGACCGCAGGACCTGAACTCAGCAAATCTCCTGAAAAGGACTCTAAGATCCTTAAAACCAGGACCGGTTTTGCTGCATTCAGGACTGCTTGAAAAACGTCCTGTGGGCACATACCCTTACTGCACTTGAGTGACTAATAAAAGGAACGTGTAAGGTTCTGATAATCCGGCACATCCTTTACACGTAAACCTATGTGCACAGAGTAAAATCAAGCATGTGTACATTTATATGCCTAACCCTATAACAGTGATGGCAAACTCCAGGCCTTGAGGGCTGCACACAGTGCAGGTTTTCAGGATTTCCTTAGAGTTTGACAGTTAATAATTTGATTGCCAACTGTCAAATGCAATGGAAATCCTGAAAAACTGCACTGTGTGTGGCACTCGAGGCCTGGAATCGCCATCACTGCCATAGAATGTTGGCAATGCCCATGGTATAGTCCTTAGTATAAGACCAATGTATGCTGGCCTGCAGGCTTTCCTGACAACTCTGATGGTCCAGAAACGTCCCTGTACTGCTGTAGTACACCCACTAATAATGTTGGATTATCAAGTCATTTTGTTACTAATCGGTCACTGGACTTGTTTTGTTTCACGTCAGGTTAGAACCATTTTTAGGTGGTGAAACAACACACAAAAGACAGCTAAATGTTAGCAAATATATTAACAACTAAAAGGGGACTTCTCCTCAGAGACAACCCAAACTATTTCAGCTCACAGATTTCCCCGTGAAGGCTCACATTGAGGCTATTCAGATGAATGGAATATCTCAAGTAGGCAAGGGCAACTCACCATTTTGGCTCATATAGGTGGGTCCTTTATAGGGAACAATGTTTATGATGTCCATTTTACTAACCCTGTACAGATAATCTGTCAGCAAGTTTTTGATACCTCATCTGATAGCAACATAATGAAGACAAAGAGATTTTGAATCTAAGGATGTATCACATAGATTACGGGGTGCAGCCGTTCTCACACTATCAAAGGTTTTAGCTTCAGGAAGACAGCCAAGCTGAGGGGGCTGCCCCTATCCACACCAGGCTCTCAATACAGATTGTGCAATGACTGAGGTGTCAATCACAGCAGAGGGTGTGTCCAACTGCCTTGTGCATGACCAAGTAGTCCTGTAATGGTAATCACAGGGTAATAAAGCCGTTAGTTTGTGTAACCAATTGCACAGACCCTGAGAAAAGTAGCACAGTTGCTTTTTGTTTTTAATCCAACAGCATGCTGTCCTCAGTTTACATAGCAAAACCCTGCTGACAGATTCTTTCTAACAATTTTCTTGCTCAACAAAAGGTACACCTTACCTTCATTATCACTAGTGTCAATGTCAAGGATAGAAGAATTGTTAGCTCGTAAATTACAAATGTCGGAAATACATGAAGTCCTGAAACCAGAAAACAAAAATATGTTATAAGAACCATTAAAATGTTGTTGTTTTTT
The DNA here is from genome assembly GCA_033576535.1 of Allobates femoralis. NCBI lineage: Eukaryota > Metazoa > Chordata > Amphibia > Anura > Aromobatidae > Allobates > Allobates femoralis. The sequence goes on from JARQOC010000002.1 coordinate 512,714,813, forward strand.
TTACCATTTTAGATGAAGTAAAGAACTTTAAAAAGGGGTTTTCCCAAGAACAAAGTTCATTTTAATCAATAGATCTTGAAATAATAATAATTTCCACAATCTGATGTGTTTAAAATGTTCCTGTGCTGAAATAATCTTATATATGTGCCCCTGCTATGTACTGTGTAATGGATGTGTGACTGTACAGGGGCATGGTCTGATCATACCACATCTCCTGTACTGAGATAATCTTATATACGTGTCCCTGCTATGTACTGTATAATGGATGTGTCTGACCATACAGGGACATGGTCTGATCATACCACATCTCCTGTGCTGAGATAATCTTATATATGTGTCCCTGCTATGTACTGTATAATGGGTGTGTCTGACCATACAGGGACATGGTCTGATCATACCACATCTCCTGTGCTGAGATAATCTTATATATGTGTCCCTGCTATGTACTGTATAATGGATGTGTCTGACTGTACAGTTATGTGCCTTCTATGTACAGGGCTACTTTTCTCCTTATGTAAAAGGTAATTGTGATCTGAGGCAACACACATAAGTGAAGTATATTGATAGTTTTAGGATAGTGTATTAATTATAAATATATTACCAAATATTTTGTATATCTATGTCGTAATTGTTGTGGAGCCCTATCTAAACAATTGTTGATAAACAAATTGCTTATATGTAGTGGAAACCTCAGGAGGTCTGATTGAGGTAGAAATACAGTTGTAATCTGTTTGCACTTTTTGGAAATTTGTGCTGTGGGGGCTTTCTTGATCCCACTTTTAGGTGTGTAAACTCAGTCAGTTCTCCTGGACCTCTATAAAATTTGCACAATAGCATACATATATACTTTGATTTTTATAAATCCCAAGTTAAGAAATGCCGGATCTCTCAAAATTTATTTTAAAGTAATCCGAATGGTAAAGAGTGTAGCAAAAATAATAATAATAATAATAATAATAATAATAACAACAACTCCAGAAATATGTTTTTTGGCCGCTGCAACATTACAATAAAATGCAATAATAGGAGATTAAAACATCGCTTCTACTCAAGTATGGTACTTCTTACAAAGTAAGCTCATGGCTAAAAAAAAATTAGCCATTACACGGCCCAGATCCCAAAAAATGGGAATGTTACAGGTCTTAGAAAATGGCGACAAATGTGCCATGTTTGATTTCTCCAATTAAATAACAATTAAAAAAAAACAACTAAACTCTGGGGAATCAAATTACCAGGACAGTTTTACAATATAGTGAATATGAATATAAAACCCAAAAACCAATCATGTCACTGGACTTTTGCAATTACACTGTGCTTGGAATTTATTCCCACTTTCCTGTACACTATATGGTGAGATGAATGGTTTAATTAAAAAAGTACAACTTGTCCCACAAAAAACAAGCCCTCATATGTCTGTATTGACAGAAGGATAAAAAAGTTATGGCTCTTAGAAGACGGGGTGGTAAAAAAAAAAGGTGCAAAAAAGGAAAAGGCAAGGTTAAGGGGTGAAAATGAGTTTCCAATGTATGAAATGATGAACAATGATCCATCTTAATCCACCTTGCAGAGTAGATTGGCCACTTGCTTATAAAATACCCTCTGGATTTCATGGAGGTTTCTGCTCCCTTTCTAAAGGCTTTTGGAAACTGTAGGATGCACCTGTGTAATACATATGTGTGTGTGTGTGTGTGTGTATGCACATATATATTACACACACACACACACACACACACACACACACACACACACACACACACATATATATATATAAATATAAATATATATACACACACACACACACACACACGTATAAATATACACACACATACATATATATATATATATACACACCACCATACTGAATGGTGGAGCTCTGGTCCCTGCAATCTCCAGTACAGTAGTCTGCATCCTTTGTTATCTTGAGAGACACATTCAGCTCTGATAAAGGGTCTAGCCACATCCAACCTCCCCTTCTCAATACTCCCAAGATGTACCCTCCAGCTCTTGCTCCCCTCAGTAGTGGCACCCACCAGAGCCCCGATTACCAGAATAATGACAGCCAACGTTTCCCCATAGAAATCACACTGACACTATTCCTAGCTCCAGGAGCACCCACTTTGCCTACCTTTGGTAATCTGACATCAGACAATCCCACCACACTATCTCATCCAGCTTCAAGCATCTCTTATGACTGGCAGTGTCACCCTATACCAAGGCCAGTCTACAGTATACCCCCATTCAGATCTGCACTTCCATGTGTGGCTACTCACAAAACTCACCACCTAGAGATCTGCTCTTAATAGCAGATGACTGACTGATGACCTCACCCTTCATAAACATCCTTACATCATAGCGTGGGAAAAAGAGTTGGGTATTCACATAGATTTGGTAGATTTGTCCTCTACAATTGAAATTTCCTAAGCGAATACCAATTGTGCTTCAGTCCAAGAATCCTACTTTAAAGTTTTGACGAGATGGTATTGGACTCCATCCAAACTAAACCACATCGACCCCCTTATCTCCCCGCTATGCTGGAGAGATTGTTCGCAAATCGGGACGCTTTCTCATGTGTTTTGGAAGTGCCCAAAGATCCTTAGTTTCTGGCGGGGAGTTAATGACCTAATCTTCAATACCACCAACTTTAGACTAATTCTCTCACCACAACTAGCCCTTATCTCTATTGGTATATCAAACATCCCCCATAATTTCAGATTTATAATCTCTCAGATACTCCTTACCTCCAAAATACTTCTGGCTGCCAAATGGCTGCCAAATGGAAGACCACAGAAGTACCCACCATATCTGAACTCACTGACAGAATCTCGGCTCACTGTACCTTTGAATTTAACTATGCAGTTAGAAACAACGCATATAACAAGTACCTCAACAACTGGGAACCGTGGATCTCTACACAATCACTCAGACATCTAAATAGGCCGTTGACGTAATTCCTGACTCTAATTTTCATCTGATGTACCTAATATTTTACAGATGTATCTCGGAACACTTGTTTTTTACCCCATAATTGTTATGTTATCAAGTCCTAACCGTTATCTCTCTTCTTTTTTTTTTAATAAGTATAACTGCTCACAACTAAATATAATAATCAAATCTTTGTTTGTCTAGATTTACTTAGATGTTTTATATTAAGTACCTATTAAAGTTAATACCATTGAATACCCCTATATTTACGTGTGTATGTCACCCTTCTGATTTTCCTGTATTTATGTCCCACTGTTCTGTTACAAAATCATCCAATAAAAATATTTGAACAAAAAAAAAAAAAAAAATAGCGGTTTGCTAGTCCTGATGCTAATGCAGCAAGCTGGAAGAGAGCATGGGCCCACGAGCCACAGGTTAGGATATAATATAGTTACTTTAGAGTGGGTGTTCTGGCATTTCTTTTGCCATTTTCTGAGATCTGTATATTATGTTATTTTGCCATCCAGGGCGGTGTGAAGACCTGACATTTTTCTTGGTGGCATTACCCTAATGAGTACATAGATTTTTTTTGTTGTTGCGCTTTTGAGATTATTTTTCGGGGGGGGGGGGGGGGAGGTTCGAGGAGATTACACCAGCATTATCTCTTTATGGGATTTACTGGACAGGTTAATACATTTTATATTTTGACACATCTGACTTTTCAGGATTCCCAATATGGTAATTTTTTATTTCAGATTTCTTTGTCAGAAAGGTAAAAAGGTGGAAGATTTAAACTTTTATGTCCTTTTAAGGCTGCTTTCACACTGGGGTTTTTTAAAAAATGCGGCAGTTACGGTAATAAAAACGCATCTACCGCATAACGGCCACACTTACGGCACACTTGCGGCAAGCCCCATGCATTGCCTATTGGGCTTGCGGTAAGTGTGCGGCAGCCGCGGCAAGTGCGGTTTCGGCAGACGCGACCGCGAAAACAAAAACGCAGCTGACCACGTTTTTTTTCCACACCCGCATCTGCCGAAACAGCACTTGCCGCAGCTGCCGCACACTTACTGCAAGCCCAATAGGCAATGCATGGGGTTTGCCGCAAGTGTGCCGTAAGTGTGGCCGTTATGCGGTAAATGCGGTAGATGCGGGGTTTTTTACCGTAACTGCTGCATTTTTTAAAAAACCCAGTGTGAAAGCAGCCTAAAATATTTTTTTTCCTTTTTAGTCTTTTTAGGGGATTTGAACCTCCAATTATTTATTAGATTATTCTATAGAAATATAAAAAATGACGTTAAGCCCACAGACTATTTCATGGGAACTAATATTGCATTCAGTAGGTCCCTGCCTGCACTGACAATATCGGTGCACCACAATCACAGTGGTGGGGAGAGTGGGAGTTGGCATCTGGTGCTCACATGCACTGGCCATTAATCCATTCATATGCTGCCGTTAGTTATTTATAATGGTTCTTAAATGGTTAAACATGGGTGCAGTTAAAATACCAGCAGAGTAGGACAACCAACATCAGCCAGGTATGCTGCGGGCTCAGCTCCCGAGCCCACACCACACATGTGCACCCAATGTAAGACGCACGATTATATCCTATGTCAGTAAGAAGTTAAAGTCATTATTATTTACTTATTTTACTTCTGATTGCTTTTATAATGCTAACATATTCCAGAACACTGTACAAAGGTTGACAACATAACCATCAGTTCTTATTCCTAAGAAAATTTCTCTAATTTTACACACACTAGGGCCAATTACATAGGAAACAAACTTAACCCATAAGTATTTGTTGGGGCATATTTACTCCATGTATCGGCAGGTGGTGACTAATTTTGGGTTTTATACGTTTCCATTTTCTATGACAGATTCTATTACTTGGGCCCCAAATCTATTCCAAAGACCTGGTTCTAAAGGACTGGCACAACATTTCCCATGTTCTTAAAAACTTTCCTAGTGCAAAAAAAAAAAAAAGACGAGCAAAATCTTCCTGAAGCAGGAGGGTCGTTTAAGAAGTTAACAATAAATAAAGAACAGCCTTTGTTACTTATTATTCAGGTCTGATTAAGTTCAACACTCTGCCTAATTTTTGGCAATACTTACCTATAGAAGCAAAGAAAATAATAGCCAAGAAATCTCGAATAGGCTCAATGCACGACATGATTTCCTCAGTGACCATGTGTCCTTGTGAAGAAATAAGAGCGCCAGCTAGGAAACAACCCAACTCCATAGACACATCCAGTAGTTCTGTTAGCTGCCAGGAAAAAATGATCAAATAAGTCCACCAAATTAACCGTTTAAAGCCTTCTTTTGAACAGGTCACCCCCCTTCCCCCCCACTCACTTTCCTTTCTTATATACGCATATTCGGTTACGATTATGTACATCTTTCATTTTAAAAAATGTAATAAAATGTATTGGAAAATTAGAACCACAAAGAACATGGTGGATCTAGGGCATTACATGTCATTTACTATAATGTACATGATATAATTATACATTCAAAGCAAACTTACAGTAGTGTGCAGAAAGGACTTGTAGACAGATTTATATGCCCAGAGCCAAGTTATATAGTGAAAAGACTTTAGAAAGGTTTCAGCAAGACTCGGAATGTACAGAGAAGGATCTGTTCACAGAAATGTATTCAGTAGCTGCTGAAAGTAGTGTAAAGTAGCGTCCACATGTTCCTCTCTTTACTGCAGTGATGGATGCCATCGTGTGGGAAGCATGAACACAGAATTTCCATCACTAATACATTCCGAGACATTAAGACGTATATCATCAACCTCATACAAAGACATCATTATACCTCATATACACCAGCATTCAAGATGCTGCTGATGCCCAGAACCCATCTAATACCGATCAGAAATGTTATCAAGCTACTACAGAGCATAGAAGAAATGATAAAATTACCGTGAGCATAAGAAAAACAAACGCAGAAATTCCCATGACTAGAATTTCTTTATTTCCTTTGCTTTCATGATGTAGTTTTCGATAATAAGGTCCGATGAGATAGGTCTTCATAATAAGACAGATGACGAAGACAGCAACCAAAGAAAAGACAATCTGTCCAATCAGCGCCAGGATCCGGAAAACCTCCAAGACAACACTGGAGAGAAAGCAACTATACATATAAAACCCCCAGAATCAAGTGAATCCATAGACCTCAAAACAGAAAAATATATGACTTTCTTTTAAGATTAAGAGAATCAAAGAACACCAGTGTGAACCCGGTCAAACAAATCCACACAACTGTAATGCTTCGTGTGAAAACAGCCAAAATGCTTTATTTTCTACATTTATAGAGAAGAAAATGTTATAAAAACTGACACAAATCTGTATGTACTCCCAAACAGTGCCACAAAATATTACAATTTCATAAAGGGAGCCGCTCATGTCCCTTATCATTTCTAAACCTATTGTGCGTCACGAACCTGGTTTAAAAAAATCTATGTATACATAGATTTAGCACTTTAGATGCTTAGGTTTTTGCATTATGTACCCCAACAAACAGTCATCGAGGTAACAGTCACATCAATCCATTTCTTTCATGCAGTTTTTTTAAACCGAATTACACCCCCCTGCAGTGTAATATATTGACATTGAGCACTCAAGGTTTCCGCTGGTGCTTAAGGACTTGTGATGTCATGAAAGAAAACTGAATTAGTCCTTACCGGTAATTCCTTTTCTTGGAGCCTTCCACGACAGCATTGGAGGATGTCGTCCACGCCCTATTGGGGGACAGGAACACAGAGAGGTTAAAAGCCCCTCCCCTTCCTCAGTACTCCAGTGTTTACCAAGATCACCCTTAGCCATGGATTACCTGATACAAACCGGAATCAAACACCAACAAGGGGGGGAACTGATGCTGTCGTGGAAGGCTCCAAGAAAAGGAATTACCGGTAAGGACTAATTCAGTTTTCTCCATTCGCCTTCCACGACAGCATTGGAGGAATACCACCGATACTCCTCAGGGTGGGACTATTGCCTGTAGGACTTTCCTACCAAAGGAAGATCCCGACTGAAGGACAGATCTAACCTATAGTGGCGAGAAAAAGTGAGGAGAGATTACCACGTAGCCGCTCTGCAAATCAGCTCCGATGAAGCTCCAGCCTGATCCACCCAGGACGTAGAAGCAGCTCGAGTTGAAGGACCCTTCAACCCCATCGGAGGAGCAAGGACCGGAGCGACGTAGGCCTCACAGATCACCTTCGTGATCCAGGAAGCGATGGTAGCCTAGGAAGTCTTCTTCCCTGTATTTTTCCCAAAATGCTGAACAAAACAGGTTCTGATCTAACCTCCAGGAAGCAGTCTCTCGGCGGTAGTGGAGGACAGTCCGACGAACATCGAAGGAGTGAAACACGGCCTCAGCCGCATTAGCAGGAGAGTGACCAAATGAAGGTAGAACCACAACCTGGGACCGATGGAAAGCTGACAACTTTCAGAAGAATAGATGAATGCAACCGAAGCGTAATGCGAACAATGGACACCACGAGGCACGGAGCCCGGACAGAGAGCGCCTTGCAGTTCTCCAACTCTGGAGCAGAAGTGATGGCCACCAATAAACGCACCTTGTGAGAGACGTAAGGGATGCAGCCGACAAGGGTGCAAAGGGACTTCGAGAAAACCCAGTGGAGAACAATCTTCAAATCCCAGGGAGGGATAGAAGGCCGAACCGGGGACGCCGCCCCCAAGCAGACGTAAAAAAAAGAAAACACTTGAGCCATCAATGGGAAGCAAGATCTGGGCAAAACTGCCCCAAGTGCCGACACCTGGACTTAAAGAGTGCTTTGGCCGAAGCCCAAAATCAAAGCCACGCTGCAAAAATTAGAGTTAGGCTACATTAGGATGATGCATGGCCGGGATGGAAGGAGCACACCAGGACAGGAACGATTCCAGCCCTCCCGTAAATAGCGTGCGACACAGGCTGCCTGCCCTGCCGAAACATGCGGATCACTGCCTGGGAGAGACCCTTGGTCCTCAGGATCCCTGCAGCAACAGCCAGGCCGCCAGATAGAGCCACTAAAGGCCCGGGTGAAAGAGGACCCTGGGACAGTAGGTCGAGACAGTGGGGCAACCTTATCAGTCCCACCAGGCCCAGGTCTCGGATAGCGTCATACCACGCCCGTTTGGGCCACAGGGAAGCACCAGGATAGTCGACACCCCCTACTCCCGAATTTTTGCAACGCCTTGGAAGTAGCGGGATTGGAGGAAATGCATACACCAAAAGAAGGCCCCGAGGATGGTCTGACCCAGTCAGGGAGAAAAAGGGCGGCACCTTTGTATTGAGCCCGAAGCGAACAGGTCATCGAAGGGACACCCCACCTGTCCGTAAGAGAGCGAAATACATCCGGATGGAGGCACCATTCCACTGGGTGGACCTCCGTGCGGCTCAAGAAATTTGCCTGTACATTGGCCATTCCCTTCAGATGAACTGCCGAGGAGGAGAGAAGATGGCGTACTGCCCACGAAAAGATCAGTCTTGCCAGCACCTGCAAGTGTAAGCCTCGAGTACCGCCTTGGTACCGCAAGAAGGCAACCATAGTCACGTTGTCCGACAGGATCTTGACATGATGACCCCGGAGACCGTGAGCTATGCATGAAGCGCGTCTTCCACTGCCAGAAGTTCCCGGAAGTTTGAAGACTGGCGACTGACCGAGCGACTCCAAATCCACTGGAACAGTGTGCGATCCACCATCGCGCCCCAACCGGAACTGCTGGCAGCAGTGGGAACGGAGGTCACAGGAGCCTGCAGCCAGGCCACCCTCGCCCGAAGGTGTCCGGGATTCATCCAGGAAAGCGAGGTGACCATCCGCCCCGGGTTCCGGACCCGCGAGTTTTAGGAATCCTGACGTCTGACCCAGGAACTCAGTATGTGTTCCCGGAGCAGACTGGAAGGGGCCTGAGCCCATGCTACCGACTGAATGCAGGCCGTCATGGCCTCCAACAGGGATATTGCTTCCCGTAAGTAGGGCGACCTCCTTGCCCGGAAGCAGGTCACGCAGGCACGCAGCGCAGAAGCTGATGTGCCGCAGGAAGGAATGAGGCCTGTCTGGAGGAGGCCAGCAAGACTCCCAAAATTTGACGACGGGTTGCCGGCACCCGTTCCGATTCCCAAAGAATGGGCACCCACCCCAGGGACTGAAGAATCTCCAACATTTTGGAGACCAGTGTGCGCAGAACCACTGCCGAAGGAGAAACCACCAACCTGTCGCCTAAATAGGGAAGCACACATATCCCCTGGGTCTGGATGAATGCGATCACTTCCCCCATGAGTTTGGTAAACTCTGGGGGCCTACGAAAACCCGAAGGGCAGCACATTAAACCGATAATGGACCGTCCCGCCTGCCCCGGAGATTGCGAATCGCAGAAAGCGCTTGTGGGACGGGTGAATGGGGCCATTATAATACGCATTCTGGAGGTCCACAAACAACCTGGAGTAACGCCCCTGGCCCTCCTCCCCAGGAGGAACCGGGGACCCCACACCCGAATCCAACAGGTCTCGCAGACCCGACAAGAAAAAAATGTGCGAGAGTCCCCCTGAGGAAGCGAGGGGACTCGAAGACACGGAGGGGCTGGCTCTCGAATTCCAAGTGCAGACCCTCCCAAATGGTCAAGAGGATCCAAGGGCATGAGGAGATTGCTTGCCACAGTGGCAGAAACCGCAGGAGCTGCCCCGCAATGGGGAAGGCGGCATTGTTTAGGGGGCGGCTGGTGATGCCGCTGCTGGGGGAGCAAGATATTACGGGTCTTGGCCCCTTTCTGGAATGCCCAGCGACCAGACTTACCCTTCCCGTTAGACTGGGAGGGTTGGCTGTGCTCAGGCCGAAAGGACTGCCTCTGAAAGGGCTTCTGTTCCGGGAGACACATTTTCCGGTCTGACACCTTTCCCAGGATGTCATCCAATGCCGGACCAAAGACAAAAGACCTTTGAAAGGGGAGGCCACACAGCTGGAGCTTAGACGTGACCTACCCATTCCACAAAGTAAGCCACACTGCCCTGAGAGCTGTGTTAGCCAACACTGCGCACCTGGTGCCAATGCGGATCGACTCAGCAGAGGCATCAGTCAGGAAGCCCGTAGCACGTCTCAGAAGTGGAATAGAGTCCAAAGCTCCTCCCTGGGAGTACCCTGCAGGAGAAATTCTTCCAGCTGGGTGTTCCACTTCAAGAGAGACTTGGTAAAAGCCTCGCCCAACGGCTAGTGGCCCACAGTCGCTAGAGCACAGGGCCTGCCTGGGGGATAGCCTGCAGCCATCATGTGTCACCTATACATAATGCCTTGGATGATGTACAGCTCAGGATTGAACCCACAGCCACGGCTGGGTACATGAGGCATGGTGCAGGTGATTAACTGCTACATGGTTGCTGCCAGAGCAGCCCCACACATGTAGAGGAAATGTTCACCTTTAAAGACATAGCTGCCGCCTCCCAGGAGTTTTTGAGGACACTCTCCATCTTACGATCAAGGGGGTCCTTCAACTGGGAGGAATCTTCAAAAGGCAACGCGGTCTTATATGCTACCTTGGCCACCTGGATGTCCCCTTCGGGACCTCCCAGACAAAGTCATCACCCTCCAGTCCACTCGGATGGGGTGAGCAGCCGATGTTTTTAAGACTCCCACTCCCGGGGGATGAGAACCCGGTTGACCTCATGGACAGGGAAGCCCAACCCGCTTAGCCTATAGGCCTCTGAACATTTAGTCCTGCACAGAAGAAGGGGGTTCCACCACCTCTACTCCCATGGTATTGTGGACAGTGTCCACCAATTCACCCATGGACTCCGTGGAAAAATAGTAGTGTCCAGATTCTCGTGTCTGGACAGAGGCAATATCCTCGCCGTCCCCTGATGCTGAGCTCTGGTCAGCCTATGAGATCCACAGAGTCACAATCCTGGAGCTTCCTTTCTTTCGGAGGGGAGGGCCTGGAAACTGCAGCAAAACCCGGCAGTGCCGAGATAGAAGCCTGCATCTCTTCCCTAATGGATTGGAGCTCCTCAAGCAGGGATGGGGAGTCCATCTTGACAACACTGTCAGTCATGGCCGACACCTTTTTGTATATATGATTAATGCAAAGCAGTCTGTGGAGCGCTCAGGAAAGGCAGGCAGGGGAAATTATAGATAAAACTTAGCTTTTTATTTTTCTCCTTCACAGCCACAACGCGTTTCCACTGACAGCAGTCTTCCTCAGGTGGAAACTCCTTCACAGCCACAACGCGTTTCCACTGACACAGCAGTCTTCCTCAGGTGGAAACTGACACAGCAGTCTTCCTCAGGTGGAAGCGCCTGCCTTTCCTGAGCGCTCCACAGACTGCTTTGCATTAATCATATGCTCCAGTTTCTCCTTGGAGGATCAGCAGCAGTAGCAGCTTGGAAGGCACATCAACAAAAGGACCTGTGTGGTGTGAGGTGAAGGCCTGGAACTACAGGACCTTTCCTGTCTAAGTGGTCACGTGTTCAGAGCTGGGGCCAGAGGAAGCAGCTCACAGGCAGCAGCACACAGAGATTCCAGGGAGAGCGATTAAGCTCCACACTTCAAGTGATTTACCAGGGCTGTGCAGGGCAGTGCACAGCCCTCCAAGGTGAGCAGCTTTTTTACTAGTTAGGGAAAGAAATTGTTTATACAGGTGCACCCATTGCGCATCCTTTTCTGTTTATTTACATATTGACACCTTTTTGTAGGAAGAGGGAAGTTCGTGCTGCAGCCACATATCCTGGACGGGTTTTTGCTCCCTTTCACAGGTGGCCCTTGTCTCCCTATAGAAAAAAAGGGAAGAGACGGGGGTCCCAGTGGGAGAGCAGGGCCTAAATAAATCTACCCCTTGTGACCACCCCCAGAAACACTTACATGAGCTGGGGGAACGCTGGGCTCCGCAGAAGCAGAGGTGGAAGCCTATCACCCTCCATGTTTCAGGGATCAGCCTTACCTGGGTGTAGCTTCCGGCGGGTACTTGTCCAGAAGTACCGTGCCCCCAACGAGGAACACCTGTTCCCTCCCTCCTCCTGGTCACCGGCCGCGGGCAGTAGCGCGCGATAGGCCTGCTCGGTTCCCTGGAGCCGCGCCCAGTCTGTACAGGAGCCACCGCCCGAAACAGGAAGTGCCCCGCCCAAAACAGGAAGTGCCCCGCCCAAAACAGGAAGTGCCATCCAGGAACCTCTGATGCATGCCCCAGGGACCGCAGCTGGAGGAGGGAGATGCCGGAGAGCTGAACAGGCCTCCGGCGCTGCAATACATGGCCTGCTTTGCCCCGTAGGAAGCAGGAAGGCCGGATAGTCCCACCACGGGAGCCCCGAGAAGGAGGAGGAGGCCACCCCGATGTCCATCCCTGGCCCGGCTGTAAGTATACCCCAATGCTGTCTCTGCCGGCCTGACAGTACTGGAACCTCTCCATGCCCCAAGGGGGACAGGAAGACACTGGAGTACTGAGGAAGGGGAGGGGCTTTTAACCTCTCTCTGTTCCTGTCCCCCAATAGGGCGTGGACGACATCCTCCAATGCTGTCGTGGAAGGCGAATGGAGAATTAGGCAGAGCTAAGCAGGCCTCAAATCGAACACCCTTTGGGCTTAGCTTCGCCCATTATGGTGTACATAGTTGTGACATCACCACATACAGGTCCTTCCACATCATGTGTATTTCTGCACTTAGTGATGTGAATATATTACAATGCAGGGGTCGTGATTACGTTTATAATGAATGATTGAAGTGGATGGAAGTAACTGTTACCAGCTGAATAATCACACTGACTGTGCAGGTGTATTTAAAGGGAACCTGTCAGGTGGTTTATGCCCCTCCAGCTATCACTGTCTGTAGCTGCAGCTTTATAATACCAGTCTAATCATCCCTGTATGAGCTCCCTAGTGTAATGTTAAAGGTGAAAGAAAAGCATTTATACACTTACATTTCAGTCCCCACCTTGGAGGAGGAGGACTGTCTAGCAGGATAATAGTTAACTCACTTTTAACTTGGATAGCTGAAGGACCTGTGTGATGTAACTATCATGTGACCATAGTGGGCGGAGCTAAGCCAGCAAACGTATTATGTTCTATGACAGTGATGGCGAACCTATGGCACGCGTGCCAGGGGTGGCACACAGAGCCGCTTCCCCTGGCACGCGGCCTCACCACTACACTGCCGCTGTGATCTGCCGGCGTGCGCTGCGGCGCCGGCAGATCAAGGCTGTGTCGGAGCAGAGGAGACATTTCTCCTCTCTCCGACACACTTCCAAGCCCCGCCCTCCCGGCCAGCGTCATGTGACAGCGGTCATGTGACGCGCCCGGCGTCACGTGACCGCACTCAGCGCGGGTCGGGAGGAGAAGACACTGGAGAAGATGTCAGAAGAGGAAACTGCAGCAGGAAGGTGAGTATGACTTTTTTTTTTTCAGAATCTATAGCAGGATGGGGCATTACTGTGAGGGGCAGGATGGGGCATTACTGTGAGGGGCAGGATGGGGCATTACTGTGAGGGGCTGATGGTGCATTACTGTGAGGGGCAGGATGGGGCATTACTGTGAGGGGCTGATGGTGCATTACTGTGAGGGGCTGATGGTGCATTACTGTGAGGGGCTGATGGGGCATTACTGTGAGAGGCAGGATGGGGCATTACTGTGAGAGGCAGGATGGGGCATTACGGTGAGGGGCAGGATGGGGCATTACTGTGAGGGGCAGGATGGGGCATTACTGTGAGGGGCAGGATGGGGCATTACTGTGAAAGGCAGGATGGGGCATTACTGTGAGGGGCAGGATGGGGCATTACTGTGAGGGGCAGGATGGTGCATTACTGTGAGGGGCTGATGGTGCATTACTGTGAGGGGCTGATGGTGCATTACTGTGAGGGGCAGGATGGGGCATTACTGTGAGGGGCTGATGGGGCATTACTGTGAGGGGCTGATGGGGCATTACTGTGAGGGGCAGGATGGGGCATTACTGTGAGGGGCTGATGGTGCATTACTGTGAGGGGCTGATGGTGCATTACTGTGAGGGGCTGATGGGGCATTACTGTGAGGGGCTGATGGGGCATTACTGTGAGGGGCTGATGGGGCATTACTGTGAGGGGCTGATGGGGCATTACTGTGAGGGGCTGATGGGGCATTACTGTGAGGGGCTGATGGGGCATTACTATGAGGGGCAGGATGGGGCATTACTGTGAGGGGCTGATGGGGCATTACTAAGAGAGGGCAGGATGGGGCATAATATTCTGTGACGGGGCTAATGTGGCATTACTAAGAGGGGGCAGGATGGGGCATTACTATGAGGGGGCAGGATGGTGCATATTATTATGTGATGGGGGCAGGAATGGGCATATTATGTAATGGGGCTGATGTGGCATATTACTATGTGATAGGGGCAGGATGTGGCAGATTAATATGTGATGGGGACAAGGATGGGGAACATTACTGCTGGATGGGGCATATTACTGCAACGGGACAAGGATGGGGAATATTGGTGCAGGATGGGGCATATTACTGCATAGGGCCAAGGATGAGGCACATTAGTGCAGGATCGGGCATATTACTGTAAATGAATAAGGGTGGGGCATAATAATGGCAAGTGGACAAGGATGAGACACATTACTGCAGGATGGGACATATTACTTCAAGGGGACACGGATGGGGCATATTACTGCAAGGGGAGAAGGATAGGGTATTACTGCAGGATGGGGCATATTACTGCAAGGGGACAAGAATGTGGTATATTACTGCAGGATGGGGCATATTGCTGCAAGGGGACAAGGATAGGGCATTACAGCAGGATGGGGCATTACTACATTATAAGGGCAGGATGGGGACATTACCACAAGGGACAAGGAAGGGACATTACCGAAGGGGACAAGGATGGGGCATACTACAAGGGGATAAGGATAAATACATTACTACAAGAAGGGGGTCAGGATAGGAACATTACTGCCAGGAGAGGGTCAGGATGGAGCACAACTGCAAGGAGAGGGTCAGGATGGAGCACAACTGCAAGGAGAGGGTCAGGATGGGGCCATAAATGCATGGAGATGGTCAGGATGGATCATATAGCTAGGAGAGGATCAGAATGGAGCATATAGCTAGAAGGAGAGGATCAGAATGGAGCACATAAATAGAAGGAGAGGGTCAGGATGGAGCACATAGCTACAAGGAGAGGGTCAGGATGGAGCACATAGCTACAAGGAGAGGGTCAGGATGGAGCACATAGCTACAAGGAGAGGGTCAGGATGGAGCACATAGCTACAAGGAGAGGGTCAGGATGGAGCACATAGCTACAAGGAGAGGGTCAGGATGGAGCACATAGCTACAAGGAGAGGGTCAGGATGGAGCACATAGCTACAAGGAGAGGGTCAGGATGGAGCACATAGCTACAAGGAGAGGGTCAGGATGGAGCACATAGCTACAAGGAGAGGGTCAGGATGGAGCACATAGCTACAAGGAGAGGGTCAGGATGGAGCACATAGCTACAAGGAGAGGGTCAGGATGGAGCACATAGCTACAAGGAGAGGGTCAGGATTGAGCACATTACTGCAAGGAGAGGGTCAGGATGGAGCACATTACTGCAAGGAGAGGGTCAGGATGGAGCAGATTACTGCAAGGAGAGGGTCAGGATGGAGCACATGGCTTCAAGGAGAGGGTCAGGATGGAGCACATAGCTACAAGGAGAGGGTCAGGATGGAGCACATTACTGCAAGATAAGGGACCAGGATTTCAGTATGAAATATGCTTGCACTCCATGATAAAATCTATCTTCTGTCTAATATTCTGCATTTTTTCCATACAGATCAGTCCACCTGCCGTTTCTAGAAAGGGCAGTGGCAGCGACTCAGCTTCAATGTGCAGTACACGTGAGCTGTCTGACCACTGCTGAAGAGAAGAGAAGACTGCAAAGGTAAGTTTAAAATCAATTAATTGTTAAAATAATTGACTTGATCATCAATGTTTCAGGACTATAGCCACTGCACAGGGAAGAGAGTTAGCATCTGCTGGCTCTCCCCCCTGTGCAGCACTTATGAATACCACTGCTGTAATTTAGGTTACATTACCATATTGGCACTTCGCCATAAATAATTTAGTTTTGGGTTGCGGTTTGGGCACTCGGCCTCTGAAAGGTTCGCCATCACTGTTCTATGAGAACTTAGCTCCGCCTATTGTAGTCACATGGTTCTGACATCACATCAGGTCTCCCAATATGTTCTAGCACAAGGCTGAAATGTTAACTATTAACCTGCCAAACAGTCCTCTGTCCTCCAGGCTGGGGACTGACTGCCTCATTACATAAGAAAATTTAAGTGAATAAATGCTTTTTTTCACCTTTCACATTACAGTATGAGCTCAGACAGGGATGATTAGACTGGTATTATGAAGCTGCAGGTACAGACAATGATAGCTGGGGAGGCATAAACTAGCTGACAGGTTCCCTTTAAGCATCTAAAGTGCTTTTTTATGAGAAGTACATGGATTTATTTTTAAAGCGAACCTGTCAACCCCCCCAGACATCAAAAGCTAAAATAGCCACCTTCTGCAGCACTAAGGCTGCATTCAGAGAAGGTGTCTATAGCCTTTTGATGCCCTATATACAATTAAATATGCACTTAGATAAACGCTTACACTTAAGAAGACCGGTGACCGGGAGGCGGGGTTTCGCGCTCCTCTGACCCGCCCCTCTTGTCAATCATTGTGCTCACCTGTTGCTGTCTTCCCTCACTGTAAAATGAATGCGCGCCTGTGTTCTCCTGTATGGCGCCGTGCATGCGCTGTGCGCGCTTCCCGACAACTTCCTGGACACCGGCGCATGCGCGGCGCCATACAGGAGAACGGAGGCGCACATTCATGTGACAGTGAGGGGAGGCAGCAGCAGGCGAGCACAATGATTGACAAGAGGGGGCGGGTTAGAGGAGCGCGAAACCCCGCCTCCCGGTCTTCTTAAGTGTAAGCATTTATCTAAGTGCATATTTCATTGTATATAGGTCATCAAAAGGCTATAGACACCTTCTCTGAATGCAGCCTTAGTGCTGCAGAAGGTGGCTATTTTAGCTTTTGATGTCCAGGGGGGTGACAGGTTCGCTTTAAACCAGGTTAGTGAGGCACAATGCATGTTCTAAATAACATTGGTGGTCGTTTAAAATTAAAATAGGACAGGTTTGCATTAAGCATAAAATGACCCCTCCCACAAAAAAAAGTGTAAGATTTTAATTCCCACCATTAAAAAGGATGTCATTTGCAAATAAAAAAAAAAAAGGTAAAATAATCTATAATGCCTACGTTTCCCTGATTCTGCCATTTATTTCTATTTTGAGCAGCACTGATTCATTGCAGAGATGTTCACATTTGTTGCTTTTTGAGCACAGCGTGTCAAATCTCTGCTTGTAGTTTCTTTACGTGGAAAACGCTTTCACCTCTCCCTCTCAGATGCAGGCAATCACAGCTATGTAGCCTAAAACTCTCATATTCTGCTGAGCAGTGATTGGAAACATCTGGAAGAATTAGGTGAAAGTACACTCCCCCCACAGGAGACTTTGAAAAAACACCCAATTGGACTGCAAGGAGAGATTTCACATACTGAGCTCAAAAAGCAACAAAAGTTGCTTAGATACCATTAAAAGTATACATGTTTGGTATCTACAAACTCATACTGACCTGAGGCATCACACCGTCATGTCGGTTTTACCACATAGTGAACATGGCAACTAAAACCCCCCAAAAAAATACGTGTAATTGCACTTTTTTTGCAATTTCACCGCATTTGGATTTTTTCCCATTTTCTTGTACACTATATGGTAGAATAAATGATTGCATCTGAAAGTACAACTCATTCCGCAAAAAAACAGCCATCGTATGTCTATATTGATGAAAAAATAAAAAAGTTATGGCTCTTGGAAGCAGGGGAGCAAAAAACGAAAATGAAAACTAAAAAGTCCAGGGAGGTCAAGGGGTTAATAAGGGATCATTTAAAAACCTTATAAAAAACTTTTATTCGTGGGCAGGACAAGTAAAACCTAGACAAAAGGGTTTAGCATGCTTTTTTTTTTTAGAATGCCCAAATATGTGGTTGGAGGACTGAATAGGTGGTAAAATAAGTTACCTGGAGTAAGTGTTCCCTCCTGCTTGAATAAGAGTCGGCATGGCAGCAATGAAAAGACTAAGCTGGACATCCTGCATCACAAGCATACCCAACAAGACACTACTATAGTCAATGTCACCTGCACAAACGAGGAAAAAGCAGGTAAATGTCCATGCCTGAAAAAAAACATTGGTTTTGACAGGTCACGATAAACTAAATGTTTAAATAGAAGACTAGTGAAAGGGTTTACATACATTTCTGTACATTGTGCCAATCTAAAAATTAAAACTGACATACTCCATACACAAAATGTTATAGGACAGTGTCTACTGTGGTTTATAGTTGAAGTTTCCATCATTTTATCTGGACAGCAGAAAAACATCTCTGGCTGCTTTCACATCAGCGTTTTTCGCTGATCGCGGCAGTTGCGGTGAAAAAACAGCAACTGCCATGATTACCGAATAACGGCCGCATTTGCGGTTCACCTGCGGCAAGCCCCATGCAATGTCTATGGGGCTTGCGGTAAGTGTGTGGCAGGTGCGGCAAGTGCGGTTTTGGCACTTGCGGCAGATGCGGCTGCAAGAAAACCGCGGCTGACCGCGTTTTTTTCCGAGGCCGCATCTGCCAAAACTGCAACTGTACCGAACTTGCCGCACGCCCCATAGACATTGCATGGGGCTTGCCGCAGGTGAACCGCAAGTGCGGCCGTTATTCGGTAATCATGGCAGTTGCTGTTTCTTCACCGCAACTGCTGCGATCAGCGAAAAACGCTGATGTGAAAGGGGCCTAATATATTTAACAATTTTTAAATAACCAGGTTTTTGCACCTCATCTAATAGAGCATGATGTAGGGGCAGAAATCCTGATTACAGTATCACTTAGTTTACTGGTTGCAGAAGTTGGGATAAACGGTTTCCTCTTCTGCAGATGTAACGGTGCAGTGAATGCAGAGCCCAGTATACCGAGCTCACACCTCTGATTGACAGCTTTCTGTCAATATATAGTGTATAAAGAAAACTGCTAATCAGTGGTGGGGGTGGGGTTTCAAAGAGCAAGAAGACTATGAAGCAGAAGACAGTCCTGTAGTGATACTCTTTTGTTGATAAAACACTGATTTTATTGAAACACACAAAGTTACACATCATTGGAATGAGGGTATAAGACCCTCCTTCGTGATGCTCATAGTTTAACTCGTAAAAACCTGCTGACAGATTTCCATTCAGTGGAATTAATCACCAAGGGAGACCAATATCATTTAGGAACTTAATACAATTACTTTGTAGAAAAGAAAGTGCTGAGTGACAGCAATGGTGTCAGTCAAAATGGCTATTACTGCACACAGTATTAGCTGCAGTCACTCTTGCTTAGTATATGCTTTAGCATTGACTAATTGAACTTGGCCAATCTGGAGTTATACCACCTAGTTATACTGATAAAGGGTGCCATCCTAGCATATGGTCTGGCTGTCTCTGCACCTAAAACCCAATCCACCTGTGACAGTCAATGGCTGCAGGTTAAGCCTTCAAAGTCATGTAGTCATTAGTCAACTACAAGTGGATGGGCAGTAGCAGAGTGGAATATGGAATTAAAAATAAAGTTAAAGTTAAAAGGAAGGGAATTGAATACATCCCCCTCAAATTTAGTAGACATACATGTAGATACCATACAGAAAAATAGTGTAAAAATAATGCCTTAGTAGCGATTTGCGCTTTGATGGCCATGATGCTGCTCCCCTGATGAGTCCACTGATTAAATGCATAGGGAGGTCCAGGAGCACACATCAATACATACATGGCTATAAGCTGTACCAATTGGGGTAATGCACGGCTTTATTTGAGCCCCCACCAACCCTACGTGTGCTGACAGCTCTTCAATGGATCAATCTCCATGAAACACAATATCAACCACTGAGTGAGAGTGGGTTTTTTGCCCTCATTATTTTCATATACAGGACTTTCTGGCTTTATATGTATATTTAAAATGCTTTTATTATTATTATTGTTTATTTATATAGCGCCATTGGTTCCATGGCGCTTTACATACGTATGGGCAGAACAAGGACGAGAACATAAATAACAACAAATAAATCATACAGGTACATTAGGGCAGAGATCCTGTCCTCAAGGGCCCACAGTCTATAGGGGATGGGTGGGAGACAGTAGGAGGGGGAGAGGTGTAATGGTGCTGCGGATTAGGTCTCAGTGTAAGTTATAGGCTTGAATGAAGAGGTGGGTCTTCAGGTTTTTCTTGAAAGTTCTCAGGGTAGGGGAGTGTCTGATGTGGTGTGGAAGAGAGTTCCAGAGTATAGCGGATGCACGAGAGAAGTCTTGTATGCGGTTGTGGGAGATGGAGAAGAGAAGGAGTTCTTGAGAAGAGCGCAGATTGCGTGAGGGGTGGTATCGGGAGACCAAGTCAGAGATGTATGGAGGGGACAGGTTGTGGATGGCCTTGTATGTCAGGATTAGGCTTTTGGGAAGTAGGGAGCCAGTGGAGAGCTTTGCAGAGGGGGGAGTAACAGAGCAATAGGTGGATGAGTCCGGCAGCGGAATTGAGGATCATTCGGAGGTGTGCAAGGGAGGAAGCAGGGAGGCCGGTTAACAGGAGGTTGCAGTAGTCGAGGCGGGAGATAATGAGGGCGTGGACAAGCGTTTTGGCAGTGTCATGGTCAAGGAAGGAGCGGATCCGTGAGATGTTTTTAATAAGGAGGTGGCAGGACGAGGCAAGGGCCTGGATGTGTGACTTGAAGGAGAGTGCAGAGTCGAGGATTACACCGAGGTACTCGGCGTGGGGGACGGGTGAGAGTGTGCAGTCGTTGACAGTGATATTTAGGTCAGGTAGGGAGGAAGAGCGACTTGGGGGGGAGGCGATGAACTCTGTTTTATCCATGTTGAGTTTGAGGAAACGAGCAGAGAAGAAGGATGAGATGGTGGACAGGCAGTGAGGGATTTTGGATAGCAGGGAGGTGATGTCAGGGCCAGAGAGGTAGAGCTGGGTGTCGTCGGCGTAGAGGTGGTATTGGAGGCCGTGGGACTCGATGAGTTGGCCTAGGCCGAGGGTGTAGATGGAGAAGAGTAAGGGTCCCAGGACTGAGCCTTGGGGAACTCCAGATAGGGGGTAGGGTGAGGAGGAGGTGTGGGAGTGGGTGAGGCTGAAGGTCCGGTCTGTTAGGTACGAGGAGATCCAGGAGAGGGCTAGGTCAGTGATGCCAAGGGATTCTAGAATTTGAAGCAGGAGGGAGTGGTCGACTGTGTCAAAGGCAGCAGAGAGGTCGAGGAGGAGAAGGATGGAGTAATGTTGCTTGCTCTTGGCGGTCAGTAGGTCGTTGGTGACTTTGGTTACGGCGGTTTCGGTGGAGTGGTGGGCTCGGAAACCGGATTGCAGGCGGTCAAAGAGGGAGCACGAGGAGAGATGGGAGGACAGTTCGGAGTAGACATGTTGCTCAAGCAATTTTGAGGTGAAGGGGAGGGGAGATATGGGACAATAGTTGGAGACTGTTGCGGGGTTGAGGGAGGGTTTTTTGAGGATGGGTGTGATGAAGGCATGTTTGAAGGATGAGGGGAAGATGCCGGCGGTAAGTGATATGTTGAAGAGATGGGTTAGGGCAGGGATAAGGACAGAGGTGAGCTTAGGGATGAGATGGGAGGGGTGAGGGTCGAGGGCACAAGTGCTGAGGTGTGATCGTACTAGAAGGGAGGAGAGGCGCACTTCAGTCATAGAGGGGAAGTTACTTTTGGTCGAGGGGGGTTCGGTGATACAGAGGGAGGGCCAAGGGGATTGGGAATCGAAGCGTTCTCTGATTTTGTCGATCTTCTGTTTAAAGAAGCTGGCAAAGTCGTCGGCGGTGATGAGGGGAGAGGGAGAAGGTGCGGGGGGGACTGAGTAGGGCGTTAAAGCTTATGAAAAGTTGCTTGGGATTGTGGGAGAGGGAGCTAATGAGAGATGAGAAGAAAGCTTGTTTTGCAGTGGTCAGTGCTGTCTTGAAGTCGATGAGGGATTGTTTGTTCAAGGCGAGGTGTGTTGCGGAGTTGGATTTCTTCCATCTCCGTTCAGCTACCCTGGACGTCCGTCAAAGTTTTTTGGTGCTGGCGGTGAGCCAGGGTTGTCTGTGTGCAAGGGTTTTGTTGTATGAGAGAGGGGCAGCCTGGTCAAGGGCCGTGGCGAGAGTGGTGTTATAGAGGGTGGTGGCAGCATCAGCGTCATGAGAGGAGGCCAAGTCAGAGAGAGGGGAGGAGAGACTCGGCAAGTGAGTGGAAGTTAATGAGCTTGAGGTTTCTTCGGGGGTGATGGAGTTTCCAGAGAGGGGGGGGCGTGGCGGGGGGAGGTGAAGGCGGAGAAGGTTAGCAGGTTGTGGTCGGATAGGAGGGGGGGTTGAGTTTGCGAGGTCGGTGAGGGAACAGAGGCGGATGAAGACGAGGTGCAGTGTGTGACCATTATTGTGTGTGGCTGAGGAGGACCATTGGGAGAGGCCGAAGGAGGAGGTTATAGAAAGGAGTCTTGAGGCAGCAGTGTGGGGTTTATCAATGGGGATGTTGAAGTCGCCCATGATGATGGTGGGGGATGTTGGAGGAGAGGAGGAGGAGAAGCCAGGTTGTGAAGTGGTCGAAAAAGGTGGACAAGGATCCTGGAGGGCGGCAGACGTCAGCCAGTTGGAGGTTGCAGGGGGAAAAGATACACACGGAGTGCGCCTCGAAGGAGGGGAGGGAGGCAGAGGGGGGTGGTGTAATTGGGGTGAAGGAGCAGCTGTTGGCCAGGAGTAGGCCAACACCTCCGCACGGGAGTTGCTGGGCCGGGGGGGTGTGGAAGAGGGCGAGTCCGCCATAGGAGAGGGCGGCGGGGGAGGTTGTGTCGGAAGGGGGTGAGCCATGTTTCGGTGATGCCAAGGAAAGAGAGTTTTTTGGTGATGAAGAGTTTGTGGATGAAGGGGAGTTTATTGCATACTGAGCGGGCATTCCAGAGTGCGCCAGAAAGAGGGATTGGGGGAGGGGTGGCTTGGGGGTTGGGTGTAAGGTTGCAGGGGTTGTGGATGTTAAAGGTGGGGAGTGGGCGTGGGCTAGGGGTGATTGTGAGAATGTGTTGGGGGGGACCAGGATTAGGGGAGATGTCGCCAGCAAGTAGGAGGAGGAGGGAGAGGGTCAGGAGGTGGGGGCTTGAGAGCTTGCGTGGCGGGCATGTTTGAAGATAAAGGCTTGGGTGTAGAGGAAGAGTTCAGAGGAGTGGGTGAGATGGCTAGATAGGATGGAAGGGGAAGAGTGTTATTGTGTTGTCGGGAAGAGGGACACAGGGGGGTTGTAGGAAGTGGAGTAGGATAGGAGTGAGTGTGAGGAGAAGGGAAAACATTGCATGGGGGTATAGGATTCAGTGGGAGTGAGAGGTGGATCAGGGGGGTGAGGTGCAGATGGGGAGTGGTGGTGGCGGCTGAGAGTAGGAGGTGCAGCCGGGGTCGGGATGGAGGCAGGGGACAGGAGCAGCAGGAGGGGTGAGATAGAGGCAGGGGTCTGGAGCGACAGGGGACAGGTGCAGCAGGAAGGGTGTGCTAAGCGGATGAGTGCCAATCAAGTCCAGGCAATCGCAAACCAAATGGAGGCGTATAGAGCCCAGCAGGTAAAGCAGAGTGATACGAAGCAGTCAGAGAACAGATGTAGGTACAATAGTGGGGATGAGATGCAGCCGTGGATGTGATCAGGTGCTGCTGGGGGCGAGATGCTGAGGTGCAGTCAGGATCCGATGCAGCCGGGGGTCAGATGTAGCCAGGGGAAAGTCCATGCGGCAGAGGAGTCACTCAGAGACAGAGTCCTTTTAGGACTATAGCACTTTCTTTAACTGGCTGCATTTATCAGTAAGCATCTAATCCTTTCTATATTGGCAGGTGCCTTATTTGGACTAATTGTTGCCTTATTCTGAAGCACATTTTATATTGCTAGATATGGCTCTCTCTTTAATGCACATGTCCTAGATAAATGTGTTTAGTGGTCAACGATTGAGGCGGGACTTATTTTGACACTATTTTTCGGTATGGCATTTATATGTAGAATAGGGAAAATAAGTATTTGATACAATAGAGAAACAGAACCTAATATTTTACACAGAAATCTTTGTTTGCAATTACAGAGGTCAGATGTTTCCTGTATTTCTTGACCAAGTTTACATATACTATAGCAGGGATTTTGGCTCACTCCTCCAGACAGATCTTTCAGGTTTCGGGCCTTTGCTGGGCAACACTAAGTTCCAGCTCCCTCAAAAGATTTTCTATTGGATGTAGGTCTAGAGTTTGGCTAGGCCACTTCAAGACCCTGAAATGCTTTTTACAGATACACTCCCTTAGGTGCCCTGGCTGCATGTTTAGGATCAATGTCATGGTGAAAAACCCACCCACGACCCATCTTCAATAGACCTCCCATGTAGTTCTGGGTCGATTTCTGACCGTTCTCAGAATCATCGTTACGCCACAAGACAAGATCTTGCATGGAACTCCAAACCAAGGAAGACTTGACAGTCATCTTGAGTTTCTTCAATTTATTAATAATTGCGCCAGCAGTTGTTGCCTTCTCAACAAGCTGCCCATTCTCATGTACCCCATCCCAGCCTTGTGCAGGTCTACAATTTTGTACCTGGTGTCCTAATGGCGGGTTTACACGCCGCGATATCGGCGTCCAACTCCGACCCAACTCCGACAAAAAGTCACGTGGGTCGCGAGTTGGACCAGATATCGTTTGCGCGTTGTACGGTTTGAGCGTACAACGCGATGCTG
Organism: Allobates femoralis; assembly: GCA_033576535.1. NCBI lineage: Eukaryota > Metazoa > Chordata > Amphibia > Anura > Aromobatidae > Allobates > Allobates femoralis. The sequence goes on from JARQOC010000002.1 coordinate 512,739,530, forward strand.
GAACGATGCCAAAACGATATCGTGGTTGAATAGTCGAGCTATTCAACTGCCCGATATCGCATGGCCGTTGTAGCAGCATCGCAGCGTGTGACAGCCCAACTCCGATCTGTACGCCGACGATACCCATTAACTCCCATGTTAAATGGTCGTTACTGGGTTGGTGGGCGTACACATCGGAGGGACGTTGTTTCCCGATATCGCAGCGTGTAAACCGCCGATGCGATATCGGGAAAAGGGCTGAAAAAATGCGCGCTCCCGCGCCGTTGCCTCCGATATCGCCGCGATATCGGGACGTGTAAACAAACCATTATGGTGGGGTTACACGTCCCGATATCGCGGAGATATACCGGAGGCAACGGCGCGGGAGCGCGCATTTTTTCAGCCCTTTTCCCGATATCGCATCGGCGGTTTACACGCTGCGATATCGGGAAACAACGTCCCTCCGATGTATACGCCCACCAACCCAGTAACGACCATTTAACATGGGAGTTAATGGGTATCGTCGGCGTACAGATCGGAGTTGGGCTGTCACACGCTGCGATGCTGCTACAACGGCCATGCGATATCGGGGAGTTGAATAGCTCGGCTATTCAACCCCGATATCGTTTTGGCATCGTTCCAGCATCGTGTTGTACGCTCAAACCGTACAACGCGCAAACGATATCGGGTCCAACTCGCGACCCACGTGACTTTTTGTCGGAGTTGGGTCGGAGTTGGACGCCGATATCGCGGCGTGTAAACCCGCCATTAAAGAAAAAGTAATGGGTCTTGGAGAGCCAGGATTCTTGCTGGTTCATAGGCAATCAAATATTTTTTTTCATGCAATAAAATGCAATTTAATTATGTAAAAATCATATAATGAGACATTTTGGATTTTTTTTTTATTAGATTGTCTCTTACAAAAGAGAGCACAGAGGGGAGAAGATAGCACAGGGGGAGAGAGACCGTATACAGGGGAGAGCACACAGTGGGGAGAAGACAGCATCGGGCCCACATCTAGTGTGTAATAATGAGAAAAGACGAAGGGAAAAAGTATTGAACACACTTACTGAAATTTATTTATTCAGCCGCACAGTGCCCAAAGTATCTCACCTGCGCAGTGGAATCACTGGCTCTTCAGAGTGTGGTGCCACTGTGCAGGTGCGAAACTTGGGAATTGTGTGGATGATGTCACTATGTCATCCACTTCCATACAGTTAGGAGGGGCAGGGTTGGCATGGAGCGGGGTGGCCCTGCCCGCAATGTGCAGTCACCCATATGACCCCTTAAGGTACTGTCACACACGGCAATATTGCTAGGCAATTTCACTGGCAATTTGCTGGTTGCAGTGAAATCATGAACACATTATTACATTTGTACACAGCAACAAAACAGACCAATGTGTCCATGATTTCACTGCAACCAGCAAATTGCCAGTGAAATTGCCTAGCAATATTGCCGTGTGTGATGGTACCCTAAAAGAAATTAGCATATGGCACAGGAGAAAATAAAACTAGTTTTATGAGGTATGCAGGGGAACGTTTGGGGATATAAATGGCTTTCAGGAACACCAATTACATCATGTTAAAGATAGTGGGCAAGGTTTAGAACTCCCCAAACTGGTGACCGATTCCCTTTAAGGTCTATGGGTGACTAGAAATCATCTGACTGTACTCTGATAACAGCCAAGTGTAGTCTGATTTCTGCAGGCTCACAAAATGGAGAAGATAAAGAAATTTTGTTCTTCATCTTCCCTTTACAGTGTTCGAGGATTCTTTCATCAGTTCACACTAAGCGGACACCCTGATCATAGTTTTATCAAAGTGTCTACCTAAATCCAATTCTTTTGCACAGAGAATATATGCTTGTGTGACACAGGCCTTACCTGAAGAAATGTAAAAAAGCTGCTTTTACATAAGAATCTGAAAGACAGCTCTGGTTTACTTTTCTCTTTAAGTAAATTTGTCACAAGGTTTTTGCTATCCTTTCTGAGAGCACCATGATGTAGGGAGAGGGACCCTTATTCCAGCGATATATCACTCACCAAGCTGCTTTGATAAATTCAGTGTTATTATAAAATCACAGTTCTCTGAATACTAAGCTCTGCATAACCCTAATTGTGTATAGACAGAAAGCTGACGGTCAGTGGTGTGGAGGGATTACATGGTGCTTCACTACTTGGTAGTAGATTTACTAGTCCTCAAGTGAAAATCTACGACATATAAAATAGTGATTTTATCACAACTGCAGCAAGCAGCTTAGCAAATGATACAACGATGAAATCTGGATCTTTGTCCTGTGAGGCACCGCCGGCATGGTCCCCATGGCCGGGGCGCATCACATGCAGGATCAGGATATGATCCTGTTCACACTGGGCGGTTTTCCTGTGATGTCGCTGTGTGAACCTATCCGGAACACAAGGTGTTAAATGTGAAGGCGAGTGCTGTGGATCTGAAACATTCATGAGCCTAATGAGCAGCTGTGAGTGGCTCATGAGATCGATGAGGCCCCTGAGGAAAGTAATGGGTGCGGATTGCTGACAGCGCAGGTGGGTGTGTCAGGTGGGTGTGTCCTGAGTAGTAGCAGCTTAGGTGGAGGAGTCAGTGTGGGAGTGGCAGGCATGATAAGAGCCTGCCAGCTCAGTGATTGGGAGATGGCAGAGAGACGTGTAAGATCAGTATGATCATGATCACCAGCCAGAGTGCAGAGCAGTCCAGGGCTCTGTGTGCATGAATAGGATGGGAGCATGCTAGCTCCATGCCGGGGTCTAGGACCGAGGTCATGATAGCTCCTGGAGTGGGGAAGCCGTGGCTGAACCCGGTGGATACTGGTCCGGACGTGGGGTGAGACACGTCTGGGAAAGGAGCCCTTGGGGACGCTTGGTGGACCCGTGACCCTGGTAGCGAGACCCGGATCCGTGCCCGGTAAGACAGCAGTTCCCTTGTGACGGAGTGAGCGGTGTGTAAATCATGCCAGGCGAGCGTAGCCGCCATTAGGTCCAACTAGTTAGTCAGACCTGTTGAATCATATAAGTATTGTATGGCTTTTTAAAAGACCCAGCGAGTGAATGTAGCCCTATAGGGGCAGATGTATGAAGTGTGCCAGGCGGGCACAGACCGCCATTAGGTCCGACTGAGATAGTTGATGGATGGACCTGATGAACCGGAATGTATGTAGCCCTTTGAGAGGCGAATGTATGTAGCCCTTCAGGAGGCGATTTTATGAAGTGTGCCAGGCGGGCATAGACCGCCCTTGGGTCCGACTCAGAGTAGTCAATTAAAGGACCGGAATGTATGTATGTACCTGAGGTCAGATGCAGGGGTTAATAGGGCTCCTAGTAGGTAACGGATGGTTTTCCCAGGTACTAAGGTTTGCCAATCCCTGTTCTGAACCCAGATGTGCCACAGTCCATGGATGTCTATATGATGGGCTGTGAGCGTGTGAAAGGACGTGTGTGGTCCATGGTGGCTTATAGGATGGATCACATACTGTATGCAAGAACCCGGTCAGGCTGGAGTCCTGATTCCGGGGTAGTATGGAGCTGGGGAAATAAAGCCAGGCGGCTGGTTCTGCCATTGGGACCCATAGGGCCCATTGATATGATAAGTGATGTATTGTTAAATGTATGTGAAATGTAGAGATAGGCCGGAGGCTGTGGCCACCACGGGAGCGGTTGCTAGAGCTCCAATGGGGACAGAAAGGTGGTTACAGGTCCCGGGTTACTATAATCGTTCTGTGCAATATAAGTGTTATGTAATGTTTTATGTAAATGTATGATGTATTTATGTATGGTGTTTATAATCAATGTGCAATGTGTCCAACGTGCTACCCGGGTTATGTTATTTATATGTGAAAAATAAACGGGTAGACATTGGTTAAAATTATAAACACGTGTTTTGTAGTTATGCAAGCGGGTTCCCCGGGTGCTACCTCACAGTCCCTATATTAAAGTTGCTCTCATATTAGGTGGTAAAAACTGGGTGACAAATTCCCTTTTAAATTAGTGAGCAGGTCTTTTAGTGTCAGTAAAGCTCCATATTTTTGGGGTGTGTTAATGCCTTACACCCAGTGTCCAGATGAGGCTGCGATGGTGCACTGTATTCAACAAATGATAGCCATAAAGGGAATCAAGAAAGATGAGATGCGATATTAACTAAAAAAATATAAACTAAAAAAATGATATTTACATGTGTAGCTTATACATTAAATGTAATCGTTTAGTTACCATCTTTATCTCCTCGAGAGCTGCCTGCAAGGAACCTGGATACTAGAGGAGTGCTAGACAAAGACAGACAGGTTGATATGAAGACACTCTGTGTAGGTCTGATTTGTAGGATGTGCCCCCACAGTAAACCACATGCGATCATTAAAACAGTCATCAAGCATGGGCCTTGCACGGCAATTTTCCATACCTATGGGGTAAAAATGAATCGTGTTTTAGCACATAGACACGTAAAAATGACGACAATAGAGTCAACAGCTGTAAAGCTCAAAACAAAACTTTAAAAAAAATAATGTATTCTGTTTAGTTTTTTGTCTACTGCTCTTATGCAAACCTATGTGTCTCCATGGTAACAAAACAAACACGTGTTTTTTGCTCCTGCAGTCATATTACTTTTTGCTTATTCTCAATACTAACCTACAGGTGACAGAAAGCAGCAGGACTAAGGTTTTCTGTAAATCTTAGGGTCCTTTCACATCAGCGTTTTTTGCTGATCACGGCAGTTGCGGTGAAAAAACCGCAACTGCCGCGATTACCGCCTAACGGCCGCACTTGCGGCAAGTCCCATACAATGTCTATGGGGCTTGCGGTAAGTGTGCGACAGGTGCGGTTTCGGCACTTACGGCAGGTGCGGCCACGAAAAAAACTGCGGTATGCCACGGTTTTTTCGCGGCCGCACCTGCCGCAAATGCCGAAACCGCACTTGCCGCACCTGCCTCAAGCCCCATAGACATTTGTATGGGGCTTGCCGCAAGTGCGGCCGTTATGCGGTAATTGCGGCAGTTGCTGTTTTTTCACCGCAACTGCCGCGATCAGCGCAAAACGCTGATGTGAAAGGGGCCTTAGATAAAAAAAAATGCAATGTAAGCAAACGTGACGGAAGTGTTCTCAGCCATAAATAGCAGTGCATTATGGGGCCGGTCACGTGATCCGCCCTAGTGCATTATGGGGCCGATCATGTGATCAAGCCCATAATGCACTGGGGCCGATCACGTGATCGGCCCCATAATGTATTAGGGCCGATCACGTGACCGGCCCCCATAATGCACTGCGCCGGATGTGACGTCGCGGCCAGTGCACACTACGTGACAGAGGGAGGGAAATTCCAAATAGAGGGGCGGCGAGGAATAAAGAATAATGCCGCCCAGGGGGCGTGCGCCGACGGATCAAGGAGGGGAGAATGGAGCATGGAGCCGCCTTTCCAGTCCCCAAGCCTCAGGGACTGCTGTAAGTTAAAAGTTATTTTTGTGATGTTTTATAGGGCCCCTTTAGATCAGCGAGGGATAGGGAGCAGCTAGGAAGGTGTAGGGACAGGTAGTGATAGTGTAGGGCCTTAAAACTAGGTAACAGGTTCCCTTAACACAAAAGGAAATGGCCATTGCTAGTAAGCACTGATGGACAAGATTACATTTCACCCACTTAAAAGGGACAAACTGATGATAAAAGGCCACTTTAAACATGTGCTATTAATTGTTTGATTAGTTCATATTTTATAGAACGAGGATTTAACTACTGTACTATTCTTCATAAATGACCTGTTTAATGATATAATAGAAAATAAATTGTTAGATGTATAAATAGGTGTTAAAAATATTGGTCCTTTTAATCTTGTTTTTAACATACAATTAGGATGACACTGTATTTAGAAAGTCACACATGAGGATATGATCACCTCTTTTTCTTTTGGTTTGTTCAATGCATTCAGGTTGAAAATGCTGATCAAGTTGTGTTTTTTATGATGATTAAGATGTATGTATCCTGGCACTTACAGTATTTGTTTTTTGCGTTTCTTTATTGTTGCATAGAAATGTTGAATTCAGTAAGTTGTAATTTGAAAAGAAAAAAGGAAGACATTCACACAAACATAAGCACGAAAGTATCCAATATCATCAGGAGGCACTGGTCATTATTGAGGAGCGGACACCCTAATGTAAAAGAGTTTGAACAACCACCTCTTCTCTCGTATCAGAGGGGACGTAATCTGAGAGATACGTTAGTGAAATCTGACGTGGGAGGTTCAAGGCATGACACACAGTTGACTTTTGGCCAACCAAGCATGGGAAATTTTCCCTGCTTGGGTTGTGCGAGTTGTAATAACATGTTGAACGGAAGGGTTTTCCACCATACATTGTCCGGTAAAAAATACACACTAGGAGGAGATATACATGTAGTTGTAACTTTGTGGTTTACGTGGTCTGTTGCCCATGTGGTCTCTTCTATGTAGGGGAGACCACTGTGGAGGCGCGGGCAAGAATAAGTAAACACAGAAGCACAATCTGGAAAGGAATGGTGGAACTCCCGATCCCAAAGCATTTTAAAACAGCTCGTCACACAATGAACCAACTACGCTATAAAATAATAGATGATGTCCCAGGTGGTGATAGGCTGGCGGTATTGAAGAGTGGATCTTTGAGTTGGGAACTATGTACCCCAAGGGCCTAAATATGGAATATGATCAGAAGGGTTCTTTACTCAAATGAGACTATGTGACATCTGATGATTATTCTTGCTGACAATTGCTTGTATATGTTGTTTTTAACACTGTTTTTAATCTATCCCCCTATCTAGACTACCATGGACTGTAATTAGATGCAGGATTTTGTCATCATATATCAAGCTGTGGTTCATGATGTAAGGATGAAGTATTGGGACTGAACCTGAATATCACTATTGTGAAAGTAAGAAGACATTAGCATGAGGTCTTGTAATGACATTGCATTGTGTCATTGATGGTGGGAACGATGTTGCTTATGGGTATCAATGCATGAAAATTCATGTGGCCCCGGGTGTGAGTCCTAGAGGCTGATGTATGAGCCTGATAGAGATATAGCCATATTACATATGGACTGTAGATATGTGGGTGTGGTAAAGATAATGTTAGGGATTAAACTTAATTATGATACCTGATTATATACAGGATACAATTAAGCAATATGTTTCCTTAATGCATAAGATAATATATAGCAATGCAACGTCTCCTTGTATTTGATATGGTGTTTATTGTAAAGTTTGATGGATTAGCTAGTGGGATATAATCTTATACACTGGGAAACCAAGAGTTAAGCACCATGTTTACTACAGGGAAAGCAGTGCTTCTATGGTGCATAGATGTCATCTACAAGGACACATATGATGCCTGTGGGACCTATCAGGTCCAAGCAACTCTGATGACGCTGCGGGTGATGAGCCAATTGAACTCTGACGCCGGCGCATAAGTAATGGTCCAGCCGGGAGTTCCAATGAGAGATGAACTTAGTGAGGATGCGCAGTGCGCACTGTGAGTGATTGGACTGATACACTCGGGAGGCGTAACAGAAGGTGCGATTTGTGGATTGTTCCCATGGTTACACTCCAACAAAGAAGTTGATTGGATGGAGATTCCCTGACGGCCACAGCACAGGAGAAGAGAGTCTGAGAAGTCTCAATGGAAACTATGGACCATCTATACGATCAGATCATATGGGAGGCCAAAGTAAAGTCCGCACTACATAATTATGGTCCTGGGGGATGTTTTATTGTTATGTATGTATAGTTTTATGCAATGTTTTGGTATTTCTAGACACTAATTGGTGCTTTGTTAACAAGGGGGAGGGTTTTATATATACTATATAAAGAGATTGGTGTTCTGTTTCGTGCTTGTCCGGTCCGAAACTTCGTGGCTATTGATGGTTTGGAATAAAATGAAGATGGAATAATTGCACCACCGTTGTGAGAGGCGCTATTTTTTCTTCTCTTTTTGTGTAACACACGGACATGGTCTGATCATACCACATCTCCTGTGCTGAGATAATCTTAGGAAAGAGAGGACGGCAGCACTCGTGTTTCCTGGTTGCAAACCGACTTTATTAAACCACGTGTGGAACAGATACTGAGATAAAAGAAACTCACTAAATACTCGGCTTGTGCACGTGGCATTATTGATGCAAAGCTAGGAGTGTATCTAAAAACAAGGAAAACGATAAAAGTCTTTACTCTTCTCACTTCTGTATTTGGTTCAAAAAATCCACATCAAAAGCCTTGTGTATGAATCCAGTCTAAGGCCTAGTTCACATATTGCATTTCTACAACAAAAAGCACAGCATTTTACTGTACCAGCATAGTAAATGAGATTTATGAAACCTGCACATGCTGCTTATTTTTTCCGTGCAGATTTGAAGCGGCTGTAAATCTACAGAATGTCAATTATTTCAGCATTTTTCACATGTTCCAACAAATGGGAATTTTTTTTTTTTTTTTTTTTAACACAATACAAATATTTTATGCATTTTTTTTTCCAAAAGACATGTTACTAGTCCAGAAATGAGTGCAGAATATACTTGATGCATTCACAAAAATAAAACAAGGCATTTACCTGTGTCACAGATCACAAAGAATCTGCTGACGCCATTTTTGAATGGTTCAAAACAAATCATGAATAGTAAAGATGGATCTCCAATCATCTAACACTTATTAATTAATCCTGCTGATTTCAACAGATCAGCCAGCACCCTAATGTGTACAGAGATGTACTGACTCTTCCCCTCTCCCAAACACAGGCATGCTCGATTTGAGCGATGAATAGTACAGGGAATGGATGAGAAGGAACAGAGGACAGCCTACCTAGCAGCTGAATGTTGGGAGAAGTCTGACAGCAAGTTGCATTGTTGTTTTAAATTTACATAGTTAAGCAACATTTACCAACCTTTCTCAGTTTTTCTGGTGAAAATTCCAATCCAACAAGAAAAAGTGTGAAGAAGACACCAAACTCTCCAAGAGTTTCGACTTGGACAATGGACTAAGTGAGAAAAAGCAAAAGAAAAGCAATGAGTTTACCATACACTATGATTGTGAATCTTTTTTGCTACTAGTTGGACAGATGGTTCCCTGGAGGCTTCTTCCTGCACGCTGACAGTGATAGACAGATTTCGGACTACGTGACCGTATATGCAGAGACCTGTCAGTTCAGACTGTGGGGGGGTAGAAGTATTTAAAGCATGCTTTTCTCTGGAACACTGCTGCGTTTCAGAGTCAAACATACCTGGATGAGCTAATATAGGCAGATACATGTTGTGCACAGTTTGGGTAGCACGGATCAAGTTCAATTTAACCAAAATTTATGGCCGACTGTTGAGTAATGCAAGTTCCTGATTTGTAATACTTGTGTAACCTGTTATAAGAACTTCCACCTCCGCTTCACAACACATTCATAAATGGACACATAGAATCTACCATGTACAGATGTATTAATGCCTGATGAAACCTATCCCCTAAAGCTGGCCGCAATTTTTGATCTATCCCGGTCATCTAGTCGGCAGAATTACAGAATTCCCCTCTTCACAAGCTGCTTTGTTTTATAAAAAAAAAAAAATAAACAAACCCCCTGCTTTACTCTCCCACCTCCCCTCAGGTCCAGTGCAGAGTCACTGCCGCTTCTACAGATATCGGAGACATCTCATCGGATGAGCTTGAGAAAATCAGTGCGCTCAGCTGCTGTGTGGCTCGTGCCGCTGAGCCACGATATTGCAATGACATGACACAAGGAGCGCCATTGGAGACCTGTGGGCACAATATTTTAAAACAAACTGCAGCCAGGGAACTCAGGCTGCTATAAATACCTTTTTTTCTGTATAGAATTCCTCTGTCTGTGAAGCTTTCCATACAGAGATATGCAGATAATAAATGTATATTGCACAGAATAGTGTCATACACTGGGAGTCAGTGGCCACCAGGGACATCTATTGGGAAATAATCCTCAATTTCCCAAAGTAATACAGTATTATTGATATAGCAACAAACTCTGCTGTTCTGCCCGATTAATCCACCTGTCTTGCAGCTATTCCCTGGTCTCTCTCTGCCAAGCTCTTCACTGGCTTTTAATTACTCAGAAGCTCCAGTTCAAAACCCTAACCATGATATACAAAGCCATCCACAACCTGTCCCCTCTGTACATCTGTGACATGGTCTCCCGGTACTTACCTATACACAACCTGCGATCCACACAACATCTCCTTCTCTATTCCCCTCTGATCTCTTCTTCTCACAATCACATACAAGATTTCTCCTGTGCTTCCCCCATACGCTCTGCCACAACACATCAGACTCATCTACTGTGGAAACCTTCAAAATTAACCTGAAGACCCACCTCTTCTGACAAGCCTGCAACCTGCAGTGACCCCATGTCCACTAAGCCACCACACGACCAGCCCTACCCTCTCCTAGTGCATCCTCACCCATCTCTTGTAGAATGCGCCCTAGCAGGCAGGGTCTTCTGTCCTCCTGTACTACTCTGTGCCTTGTATTGCTCATCTTTATTGTACTTGTCTACGTATGCCCCTTTTCACATGTAAAGCGCCATAGAATAAATGGCGCTATAATAAAATATAACAACAGAAACCAAAGGGTTCAAATCCCACCAAGGTCAAGGTCTGCAAGTAGTTTATATGTTCTCCCTGTGTAGTGTGTACTCCTGTTTTCCTCCTACACTCCAAAGACATAGGATAGAGAATTTAGATGGTGACTGTGGGGACAGTGATGATGTCTGTACAGTTCTGTGGACACTAATGGCGCTACATGAAAACTAGTAAAATAAATAAACCCTTATTCCAATAAATTTAATAGATGGATTGTCACTCTATATTCATCAATCTCTCCTAAACAAAATTGTGGTTTGAAAAGTTAATATATGAAAATGTCAGCAATTTGTCATGTATAATATATCTAGTAGATCATGTTCTGCTTGCTGGGCGAAAGAGTATTCCCTGCAGCCAAGTTTCCTGAGAGAGGTGATCATGCTCTCCTTCAGTATGTCACAGTAAGTTGGCATTCATGATTCCCTCAATGAACTGTAGCTCCCTACAGCCGGCAGCACTCATGAAGCTCCAAACCATGACACTCTCATCACCATGATTGCCTGCAGGCAAAACACACTTGTCTTTATACTCCTCACCTGGTTAAGACCACACACGCATGACACTATCTGACCTAAATAAGTTTATCTTGGTATCATTGCACCACAGAACCAGTCCAGACACTTCCAGTAATCCACGTCCTTAGTCTTCAGCAAATTGTTTGCAGGCTTTCTTTTGCATCATCTTTAGAAGAGGCTTAGTTCTGGGACGCCATCCAGACCACTGACAGGATGACCCCCCCACTCTTGAAACCCCAGCAGCAATGCTGGCATATTTTGAAAAAACAACCTCTAAATAGGACACGGAGCATCTTTGGTCAGTCATGGTGAGGGCTGTTCTGTGGAACCTGTCTTGTTCACCAATTCACCATCCAGGCAGTTTTTCCTTTATGTTTTCCCCTCCCCTTCTTCCTAAAGCCATAACATTTTTATTTTTCCATCAATATAGACATATGAGGGCTTGTTTATTGTGGACAAATTGTAGTTTTGAATTACATCATTCATTTTACCATATAGTGTAATGGAAAATGGGGAAATCTCTGATCTGATCAATCTTGCCCGTAAAGTGTGTTGCAAAGTCTTCTGCAGAAATACGAGAAGTAGGAGGGGGCAGTGGTGGGCGAGGGAGGGAGTTAAATGTGTTTAATAGCTGCCTGGGGTTGTGAGACAGAGGATATGAGGGTAAGGAAGTAATTCTGTTTAGTGGTGGTGAGTGCTGACTTGAATGTTAGAAGTGCTTGTTTGAATGCTGTGTAGTCTTCTTGTGAATTAGTTTTCTTCCAGCGCCGCTCAGAAACCCTAGACGCCCACCGCAGCTTTTTAGTGTTGTCTGTGTGTCAGAGTTGTCTGTTGATTTGTCGTGTTCTGCCATGAACGAGTGGGGCAACTGCATCAATAGCTAATATAAGTGTAGAGTTGTAGAAAGCTGTGGCATTATCTGTGTCGTGGTGTGAGGATATGGATGATAGCGGTAAAATGGCATTGGAGAGTGTGTGAGCGTCAAGATGTGTGAGGTTTCTGCGAGGGTGTGCGAGTTGGTGGACATGGGGGGCAGGTGAGGAGGACAAGGATGAGAAAGTAAGTAAATAGTGGTCAGAGAGGGGAAGAAGGGAGGTTGTCGGGTTAGTTAGGGAGCAGAGGCGGGTGAAGATGAGGTCTAGTGTATGTCCATCTGTGTGGGTAGTTGTGGAGGACCATTGAGTGAGGTCAAAGTATGAAGCAAGTGACAGGAGTTTGGAGGCTGCTGGCTGGTGAGTGTCAATGGGGATGTTGAAGTCACCCATTATGATGGTAAAAATGTTAGCAGAGAGAAAATGAAGAAGCCAGATGGAGAATTGGTTTATGAAGGCGGTGGTGGGCCCTGGGGGTCGATAAATGACATCCACACTGAAGGTTAGAAGGAGAATAGATACGGACTGAGTGCACTTCAAAAGATGAGAGGATAAGGGAGGGGGTGGAGGAATTGGATTGAAGGTGCAGTTGCTAGAAAGGAGAAGACCCTCTCCTCCACCATGTTTGTTGCCAGTGTAAGGTGTGTGGGTGAAGTGAAGGCAGCCGTAACACAGTGCAGCACCAATGGTCACCACCCATCTGGAAAAGTTTTCCCCCTCCCATATACTAATGTGCCACAAACAGGAAGGTGATAACACCAACCATTTCCATTTTATTTAGGTGTATCCATATAAATGGCTCTCCCTGTACTACTTTGTACACAAGAACAGATGCATGAACAAGACTAGAATCAGTTCTCACACTCCACTTAAACGATGCTGAAATTCAAATTATGCAGAAAGCAACCAAACTAACTCCAGGACATTTCCAGCTCATCACCAGATCTGACAATTCTCAAACTATTTTTGAATACAAAAAGAAATGAAAAAATAATAGCCACAATAAATAAATATTTAACCCAAACAGATGATATCCCAGATTACATGAAAAAATAGGAACTGGAATTAACCCCTTACCGACCGCACACTGTAAATATACGGCGGCATTTCAGGGTACTTATTCCTTTCTGACGTTAAAATAAGTCAGAAAGGAAAAAGCGCTGTAGAGCCCCCCCCAGTGTCGGAAAATCTCCAGGGTTTCGCTACCGGGGGGTAGCGGAGACCTTGCAGATTATGGATCAGGGCCTTTTTTACCGATACCAGTAATGTGATGACCAGTAGATGGTGTTTACCGGCAGTGACATTACAAAAAATGTCACGGCTGGTAAAAAATGCTTTCACTTACATCCGACATGAAAACACATGTGGGATGAAAGTGATCTATTAACCCCTATGGCCCCCAAGACCCCCAGTAGCGGGGATCTCCCTCCCCACCCCATTCCTGATCCATCCCAAAATGGCGGCGGCGCGCTGCCTCCCTTGTATCTCCATGTGGCTTGATATGTGTGACAGGGAAATGACCTTCCCCAATGCTCCCCAGTCTCCTCCGGGGTCCCACTAGTCTCTGGACACTCCCGCTTCCTCCCCTGATTACCAGTCTCCAGACACCCCCTCCTCCTCCCCTGATGCCCTTGCATGCCGCCGCCTCTAAAACTCCATCCGATGTGACCAAACAGTTTGCAGACTTCTGTTCCCCAGTAAAGCCCCCCCCCCCGCCACTCTTACCTACCAATGATCCTGATTCCAGTCCCGGGGTCCCGCGATCCTGGGGCCTCTCCTCCATCTACCAGCTTCTGTGCGCACCTTGGCGCGCGAGAGCCGCTATTAACCATTTCTGTGCGGCCCAAGGAATGTCAGGTCATGACCTATCAGGATCCTGGGGTCACATAGGGGTTAACACTGATCTTCATGGTGATCAAATTTGCAGATCATCATGAAGACTAAAGTTAACCCCTTGTGACCCAAGGATCATGACCTGTCATGACCTAAGTTTATGACCTGTCATCCTCCTGGCAATGTATCTGCTCTTACAGCATATGGGGGATGCCCCCATATGCTATAAAACAGAATCGTAGCGGGACCACGGGACCACCCACTGGACTACGTTAGACCTTCCCACTTGACTACGTCGGACGTCAAAGAATAAAAGATGGGGTCTAACTAGTGTTTGTGTTTTTTTCTAATAAAAATATTTTTCTCTGTCTTGTATCTTCTTTACAATTCAGTAGAGATTCCTAATGGCCCGGTCTAATATTGGCCAGACATTAAGAATCTCAGGCTTAGTGCCAGCTGCCAAAAAGCTGGCATTAACCCCTTATTGCCCATCTGTCACCGCTACACAGCAACTGGAAGAGCTGGATACAGCGCCAGAAAATGGCACTTCTATCATGTATGCTCCTCAGAGTGACTTCAAATGTGATGTGGTCACAAAAAAAATGGTTTTGTAAATTTTGCTGGAAAAATGAGAAATTGCTGATGAACTTTGAACCCTTATAACTTCCTGCTCAAAAAAATTTTTTTTCAAAAATTGTGCTGATGTGAAGTAGACATGTGGGAAATGTTATTTATTAACTATTTTGTGTCACATACCTCTCTGGTTTAGCAGAAAAAAAAAATTCAAATTTTGAAAATTGTGAAATTTTCACAGAATTTTTTATTTTTTCACTAATAAACCCAAAAATTATTGGCCTAAATTTACTACTAACATGAAGCCCAATATGTCACGAAAAAACAATCTCAGAATAGCTAGAATCCGTCGAAGTGTTCCAGAGATATTTATTTATTCTCTCTCTCTCTCTCATTACATTCCCATATGACATTCACATACATTTTCTTCAGAACATCAAGGCGTCACCCACCGACCCTTGCAGACCTCAGTCTGGATCTAAAGACGGCTATCACCGTTTATCACCCTGACAGGGATCATTCCCCATCCTATTGCACATGAGTCATCACACATGGCATTTTTACATAAGCCATCACATAGTAACAGGAACACTGTCACTCAGTACACACAAGACCTCCATGGATCCACCGGAATATAGGACACTACATCTGGATCAACGGGACCATATCATGACTTACTCAGTCAGTCCCAAAGTCAGCTGTGACCGCCTGGCCCTGGAGCCGTACTCGGTCTCTCACACCGCACATCTGACCGCCTGGCCCTTGAGCCGTACTCGGTCTCTCACACCGCACATCTGACAACCTGGCCCTTGGACACTGGCTGGCATGCACACATCAGGTGCACTAGCATGGAGCTGGCAGGCTCCCATCACTTACCCACTGGGGACGGATCACTTCCAGCACCTCCTCACATGGCAGTGGTCTGGACTTCTGAATCCCATCGTCCTCTCCTCACTCAGACACCTGGCAGGTTCCTATCCAGCCTGCTCACTCACAGCTGCAACCCAGTGAGTCAATCAGCACATCTTCACTCACACACAGACCTGAGATGTGATTAACCCCCTGTGCACCATTCAGGTTTAGCCCAGCAAAGCACTCATCCCCACAGGTTCAGCCGCTCATTAGGCTCATGAATGTATCGGATCTTCAGCACTCACACTCAGCTGTTTTACTCAGCTCATGAAAACCCTTCAGCTGTTAACCCCCTCTACATCGGACAGGTTTCACACAGCACACACAATCAGGAAAACCGGCCCATGTAAACACAAAGCTGCATTGATAACCTGTGTGATGCACCCGGCCAGGGGCCACATCACCACACCTCACTTTCTCCGCACACATACACACACACACACACATACTCCGCTATACTTACCACCGGCCCTGATAGGAATTATCAGTATTATGTATGTGATTATGTATAAATTACTGAGTCGCGCCTATTCTGCAAGGACTCGCAACGGCCGCTTGGCGGGCATTGCGAGCGAGGCTTTGCGAGTCAGTGGCGCCGGCAATGCTTCACAGGTCGCGTGGGCGCTGCGCCCACGCCCACAACGACGGAAGCAGCGCCGAAACTTACGGAAGTGCGTTAGGGAAATTATATATTACATACTGATAATCTATTATATAATTGCCGTAGCGACTTCCCTCGCACACGCTGCTACCTCCGTGGCTTTGTTCGTGGGCGCGCATCGCCCACGCGACTCACTCGCAATGCTCGCGAAGGGGGCGTTGCGAGTCGTTGCAGCAGCCCGAGCAATGCCCTATACACAGATTCTAGAATCCCGATGCAATACTGATAATCTATTATATAATTGCCGTAGCGACTTCCCTCGCACACGCCGCTACCTCCGTGGCTTTGTTCGTGGGCGCGCATCGCCCACGCGACTCACTCGCAATGCCCGCGAAGGGGGCGTTGTGAGTCGTTGCAGCAGCCCGAGCAATGCCCTATACACAGATTCTAGAATCCCGATGCAATCGCATCGGGCTCACAGCTAGTATTGAATAAAATGGACCGCTCAATCTCCCCTCTTTGCTGGAGATGCTACATAAAGAAAGGCACTCCAACCCATATTTGGCTGGAATTCACAAAAATTAAAAATTTCTGGGAGAAAATCAGAGATCAGATAAAGACAACCCTAAATGTAGACATTCCATTAACTTCAAGTTTCATTTTACTCCATCTTGATCCCTCAAATTCTCACTTTAAAAGAAGCGCACTGATACCTGATCTGCCCAAAGCCGCAAAAATAACCATTACAAGACATTGGAAAGATGTAGAAACACCTAACTGTAAAAGAATGGATAAGATAATCTAACCCAATTAGCATATACAAAAAAATTAGATTATTAGGGTCTAAAGATGTGAAGACTTTAAACGCTTGGATATCGTGTCTAAATGCATCAGAGGATCACCAAGTGAGCACATCCAGTAGTTCTTAATATTTGTCTCCCTTCAAAATTGTATTTTTCTATTTTGATTTGATGGTAAATGTTTATGCCTTAATCTGAAGTTTGATCCTCCAAATCGATCACAAATCTGTATCCTTGTAGTGTTACCACTCCTGTGTTTTATGATTGTTATTCTGGAAAATGGTATCCCTTCTTTCCATTCGTGTTATTCTGTTGAAATTGTCTAAATTAAGATTATACAGTGCCTTGTGAAAGTATTTGGCCCTTTGACCTTTTCAACCTTTTGCCACATTTCAGGCTTCAAACATAAAGATATAAATTCTAATTTTTTTGTGAAAAATCAACAACACCACGTGGGACACAATCGTGAAGTGGAACAAAATTTATTGCATATTTTAAACTTTAACATATAAAAAACTGAAAAATATTATTTGGCTCCTTTACTTTCAGTGCAGCAAACTCACTCCAGAAGTTCAGTGAGGATCTCTGAACGATCCAATGTTTCCTAAATGACTGGTAATGATAAATAGCATCCACCTATGCGTAATCAAGTCCGCGTCTAAATGCACCTGCTCTGTGATAGTCTCAGGGTTCTGTTTCAAGTGCAGACAGCATCATGAAGACCAAGGAACACACCAGGCAGGTCCTAGACACTGTTGTGGCAAAGTTTAAAGCCGGATTTGGATACAAAAATATTTCCCAAGTTTTAAACATCTCAAGGAGCACTGTGCAAGCGATCATATTGAAATGGAAGGAGTATCAGACCACTGCAAATCTACCAAGACCCAGCCGCCCCTCTAAACTTTCATCTCGAACAAGGAGAAGACTGATCAGAGATGCAGCCAAAAGGCCCATGATCACTCTGGATGAACTGCTGAGATCTACAGCTGAGGTGGGAGAGTCTATCCATAGGACAACAATCAGTCGTACACTGCATAAATCTGGCCTATATGGAAGGGTGGCAAGAAGAAAGCCATTTCTCAAAGATATTTGCCACAGGCCACCTGGGAGACACACCAAACATGTGGAATAAGGTGCTCTGGCCAGATGAAACCAAAATCGAACTTTTTGGCCACAATGCAAAACGATATGTTTGGCGTAAAAGCAACACAGCTCATCACCCTCAAAACACTATCCCCACTGTCAAACATGGTGGTGGCAGCATCATGGTTTGGGCCTGCTTTTCTTCAGCAGGGACAGGGAAGATGGTTAAAATTGATGGGAAGATGGACGGAGCCAAATACAGGACCATTCTGGAAGAAAACCTGTTGGAGTCTGCAAAAGACCTGAGACTGGGACGGAGATTTATCTTCCAATAATACAATGATCTCAAACATAAAGCAAAATCTACAATGGAATGGTTCAAAAATAAACGTATCCAGGTGTTAGAATGGCCAAGTCAAAGTCCAGACCTGAATCCAATCGAGAATCTGTGGAAAGAGCTGAAAACTGCTGCTCACAAACGCTTTCCAGCCAACCTCACTGAGCTCGAACTGTTTTGCAAGGAAGAATGGGCAAGAATTTCAGTCTCTCGATGTGCAAAACTGATAGAGCCATACCTCAAGCGACTTGCAGCTGTAATCGCAGCAAAAGGTGGCTCTACAAAGTATTAACTCAAGGGGGCCGAATAATATTGCACACCCCACTTTTCAGTTTATTATTTATTTAAAATATCCAATAAATTTTGTTCCACTTCACGATTGTGTCCACTTGTTGTTGAATCTTCACAAAAAAATTAGAATTTATAACTTTATGTTTGAAGCCTGAAATATGGAAAAAGGTTGAAAAGGTCAAAGGGCCAAATACTTTCACAAGGCATTGTAACTAATCGGCATGAAAAAGCTGAATTTGTGGTCATGCCATGAATTTTCAGGGGGTTTGTAATACTGCTTAGTGCTATTCAGAAACACAACATAATCATGATTTTAGCTGGAACACTTATCTTGTCTACAAGAGAACCTTTCCTTTTGAAAAAAAGTGACATAAAATGAAATTACAAGAATTTTCTCAAATATAGGTCATAAGCAAATCAGATTATTTCTCAGTATTAAAGCAATGCAGGTTTTAGAATGAGATTCAAGCTGTTGGGGGTAGGGAGGGATTCTGATTCTCTACAGCAGAGGTCCGCAAACCGTAGCTCGAGAGCCACATGTGGCTTGTGGGGCCTCTCACCTCCCTTATATGTGCCTGCAGTTGTGTGGCCTTAATCATCCGATTTCACGGGGAAGCGGTCATGTGTGATGTAGCCGAAGGATATCCACTTCTATGCTTTTCTGTCACTCTTCCAGTCTATCTCTGTTGCAATCTGCTGATGACACTTGGGGACACTCTAGACTCAGTGGCCACTTCTGTCTTAAAACATCCTTCTTGAAGCCTCGCAATGGCGAAGTACTGTTGATTAATTGTTAGCGGTGATCTTGGTCACATGTCGTCAAAATGTGAACAGCATGATGAGGACGACTGTTTATATACCAATTCTAACTGAACCATGAAATTTATTGGACTTCTCATGGATTAAACACCTATTGTGAATTTTGCCATTAAAGGGAACGTATCAGGTTCTCTGTGACCCAGAACCAAGAGCAGCTCTGCGCCCATATATATATTCCCTGTCTAATAGTCCCTTCATTTCCTTACACAAATAAACAGATCTTTAGAACAAGTATTTCAAAAGATCGTTTATGATATGCTAATTAGGGCTTTAGTCAAGGGGGTGTTAGGCTGCTTTCACATCAAGTTTTTTTTCCCTGTCCGTGGGATCCTACTTTTTGTAGGACCCCATGGAAAGGAAAGGACACCACAGGGGTGACCTATTCTGTGTCCGGGTCCGTTATTATCACGGATCCAAACACAGCGGGGCACCTTCACTTCTGCAATGTATAATATCATTAGACGGTTAGGAGCAATTCTAGTGTACGGAGCATGCTCAGTACACTAAAATCGGGTCCGAGGAACGATCAGCTGTTTCCTCGGACCTGCGCTCATAGGCCCCCATGTTAAAGGCTGAGGATCAGATCGGATTTGGCCTAATTGCCATTAGATTTTGTGGGATCCGATTTTTTTCTGTGCCCAACATTGGAGCAGTCTCCGATTTTGCGTACAGCAAAAAATCAGACACAAATAGGATGCCACAAAATCGGATGGCAATTAGGCCAAATCCGATCCGACTCTCCATAGGATAACATGGGGGCCAAATCGGATCCGTGGCTGTCCGTTTTACAATGGACAGCCACGGATCAAAAAAAAACGTGATATGAAAGCACCCTTGGTTCTTCAACAAGTCAACACACTTAGCATGTTATCACGCATGCAGGTTTGATAACATGCTTTACAAAAGCTGCTCTTTCTCAGCGCAATACAAAACCACATGGCTTTTTTCACCTTACTGCATGGAGCTTTTCTAAAGCAGGGTATGTGTCCCGGCTTCAGAGTGGCTTACTGCACATGATCAGAAGTACTGACGACACATACGTCCAGCTTCAGAATGGTGCGCATGACCGGACATGCAGACGACTTACGATCATGTGCAGTGAGCCTCTCTGAAGCTGGAGCACATATATCCGCTCTTAAAGAAGCTCAATGCTGTGAGGGGAACAAAGCCTCACCCATGCACGGCTTTGTATAACTCTGGCACAGAAACCAGCTTTTGAATAACATGTTATCATGCTGTTGGACATGTGCAATAAAAAATGTAGAGGTCATGTTAAGTTATATGTGTGTATGTGTGTACGTGTGTGTGTGTGCTTGTGTGTGCGTATATTTTGAATGGGTCTGTGTGCTGTCCAAGAAAAAAATATTACATATATCACACAGAACACAGACACTGCATACGGTTGAGTGACTGCAGCCTTAAACTAATAAAACACTCTCCTATGAAGTCTAGACTCATGTCAGACACAGGCGTCTACAGTAGGTCCTGCCATTACAACACTATTGATGCTTTATGATCACATGACCAATGTGATGAAACCACTTTTCTCTACCTAATTAAATGATGCTATGAATTGCATCAAAGAGGTTAAACTGAAGTATTTGGAGTTCAAACAAATAAAAAGTAAAATTTAATTAACAGTGTACCCTAAAAAGTCACCTATACACATTAGATAGCTGTTTATCAAACAATGGTTCTGCCAGCAGCCATCTTGGCTGATGGTCCAATACACAAGGTCACACTCTTGATTAAGCACCCCTGTGTTCTCTATGAGAGTCAGTGCCAGACATGTCTAGTAGTGGCTTATCTCCCACAAAATAAAAGGATCAGTAGTCTGAAATCAGACTTGCTGAACCCTTCATTTCCCCTACAATAAACTGAAACCATCGATATCGGCTGGTTTGGCTGACATTAATACAAAGAGAACCTGCCAGCTGATACATGATGCCCATGCCCATGAACCTGCAGCATGAAAGAGTAACTGGGTCATGATGCCTCTGTGTGATGCCTGTGGGGACGGCAGAGTCCAGGTCTCCAGCAGCAGTGTCGGGGGAGCCCTTCCTGTCAGACTACCACTCCGCTGAGATGGATGGCGTGATCCCATGGTCCGGGTGGTGCCGCCATGGGTTATGTGGGCGCAGCACAGGGGGTCCTGGTGCTCATCCGGAGGGCGCAGGGTGCGGGCATCGGCCACCCTGCGCCTCGCGCAGGCCGGTTCCAGGTTCTCCAATGCGGGCCGCCATCCCAGCACAGGTTCAACATGTCTTACCCCAGAGATGCTGAGGAGCATCCACAGGTGGCTGCAGCGCAAGAGCAGCAGCAGTAAGAGCAGCGATGGGGGTCACCCTAAAGGCAGCGATTCCACCGACAGGAGTGAGCAGAGTCTTCAGTCCAAGCCCTCTATTTCCAGCGCTGTGCCTCCACCTCCAGAGCCAGCATCCCACTAACAAGCTTCAGATGGTGAGTGTTTATCACCTGGTGAACTGAATCCCCCTTCTTTTCTATGTGCCCTCAGGCTAAAAAGAAGCTGACCAAGAGCAAACATAAAAAAAGTGTCCTTTGTGTATGCAGCCCCTTCCTGATGACTATATTACGCGGTTATGTCAGCCCTGCATCCCTCCGACCATGGACGAGGAAACTCCTGTCCGTAATGCTGACCTAAAGTCATTTATTAGGGAAGTGATCAGAGATTCCCTTAAGAGTGTGCAGAAGACTAAACAACATAAGGCTAGCCTGGAAGTTTATGATTCTGGGTCTGAATCTGCTGTAGAGATACAAGAGGAAGGGTCTTCCCAATCATCATCATCATCAGATGAGGAAGGGAGATCGTGTTTCCCTATACTAGATATAGACTCCCTAGTTAAATCTGCCTATTTTTTTAGCTCTCTTTGCAGATTACCTGCTTCTCTACATCACAAGCCCACTCGTCAGTATCCCTGACATTATGTTGGAGATGCATACATTCGGTCACCTCAGCAAATTTAAAATTAATATCAGAAAATTGGAGATATTGAACATCTCTCTCTTGTTGGAGACAGTTACACACCTGCGGTCGGCTTTTCCCTTTGAGTGGAGATCTGATGCACTCAAATACCTAGGTATTAAGTTAATGGCCGACACTGCACACCTGCTTGCCGCCCATTTTACAAATACTCTCCAACAAATAGATTCTGACTTAAATAAATGGCACAAACTGACTGTATCCTGGCTAGGCAGGATCAATACCATCAAGATGGACCTTCTACCTAGCTTAGTATTCTTCTTTAAAGCTATCCCCTTTCCTTTACCTGCCTCTTTCTTTTCCAGACTTAGGGTAAGTGCACACTGGGCGGGTTTTCGGCGGTTTACCAGTGTAAACCGCCGTTTTGTTTACATTAGTTTTATGTTAATTTATGTTAATCCAAACCGGCGTTTGGATTAACATTAAAACTAATGTAAACAGCCCAAGGCTGTGCACACAGCGGCGGTTACCCAGCGTCATCCGTTGCTAACCCGCAGGTTTCCCAGCGGGTTAGCAAAGAATGACCATGTTCTAAAAACCGGCGGTTCTGCAGCGGCTGCAAGCAGAATCATGTGCTGCTTCCAGCCGCTGCAGAATCGCCGCCGAGAACCCGCTGGGCAGCCGCCGGATACCGCCCGCACATACCCGCCAGGAAGCCGGTGGACGGCGCCGGAGCTTCCTGGCGGGACCCGCCAGCTGCCGCCGACAAACACGCCGGTAAGTGTGCACTTACCCTAAGGGTATGTGCACATCAGTCGTTTTGAGGGCTGCTTTTGGTCGTTTTCCGTCGGCGTTTTCCGCTCAGTTTTATGTTAATTTATGTTAATCCTATCCTCCGGTTGGATTAACATGCTAGTCAATGGATTTTAGAAAACTCTGTCTTCACTAGAACGGTTTTCTTCTGGTCGTTTTCAGTCAAAACTGAGTTTTCTCAGTCAAAACTGAGTTTTTCCACCGGTTTTCCAAAAATAGAGCAAGTGACTTCTTTCCACCGTTTTTCCAGCGGTTTCAGCTGATCAAGTGCACAAAAAACTCAGTTTTCAAAACCGCCGAGAAAACCGCCGAGAAAAACGCTGTAAAACCGGGCGGAAAACGAGCAAAAAACGAGGGACACTGCTGAGCACAGAAAACTCAGTTTCTGCCAGTGTCCACCGGTTCCCGGTCGGTCTGCAGAAATGCAGAACCGACTGATGTGCACATACCCTAAAAAGCCTTTTAATAAAGTTTATCTGGTCACATGGACAACCACGATTTTCGTACCTACTAGTTAGTAGATGTGTGGAAAGGGAGGAATTGGACTGCCAGACTTCCAACTATACCATTACGCAGCATTGGGATCTTGTATATTGGACCTCTTCCACACAGATCTTAAAAAGAAATGGACGGAAGTGGAGGCATCTTATAGATCCCTTAATCCCCTAATGTTGATCTGGTCCCCAGTTCCTTGGAAGACAAGAATCTCCCATTCATTACTAGGAATCTAAAGACATTCCTCCGACGTCATAACAAATCACTGCACCTGACAACGTTCCCTGGCCCTTTGACACCTATATATGGAAATTCTTCCTTCCCAGTCGACCCTCTTAAAGACTCATCATTCCTTAGTAAACTGAAGAAGTCCTATCCCATCTTACTTAACTTTCTCTCCCCCTCTAGCATTAAATACATTCACAAACTTTACCCAGACATTCCTATCCCCTTAGACACGTGGTTCCATTATAATAGATCAAAAAGCTATATTAAAACACAAGAATCACTAATTCAGATGCCTTGGTCGGTGGTAGACTGAAATATTTTTAATAAATGGACCCAAATTACATCCAGTAGATGGATTCTCTACCTAATTTCATCTGGGTCAAAAAGGGATTTTCAGAGAATCCCTAGGGATTCCTTTCTTCAAACTACTCTATTTAACCTCGTCCAACAATGGCCTTTGGAAGCGGAGATTAGAGATCTGTTGGAGAAACAGGTTCTGGTAGAAGTTCCTGGGGCCGGGAGGGGGTTTTTATTCCCTTCAATTCCTGGTTCCCAAACCTGATGGTTCCTTTAGAACCATTATAATTTATGAAAGTTGAACTCCTTCCTCAGATTCCAAACCTTTAAAATAGAATCCATAAAATCTACAATTCGGCTTCTGTTACCCAGGTGCTTCAGGCCGTCCAAGATCTAAAGAAAGCATATTATCACCTTCTTATCCATCAAGACCACTAGCAGTTTCTACGAGTGGTAGTGTGTCTGGACGATCGGGTAAAGCACTTCCAGTTCACCACAATGCCACTTGCTCTGTGCATGGTTCCACGTATTTTCACAAAGGTGATTGCAGAAGTAGTGGCCCATTTGCGAGAAAGGGATACTCTTGTTATCCCATATCTTGATGACTTCCTAATAGTGTGGAGTACAGCTCAATGCACTTCCCGACTAAATCATATCATAACGTCCTTACAGGATCTGGGTTGGATCATAAACCTGCAAAAATCAAGACTGACTCCATCAACTTTGCAGAGTTTTTTAGGTCTCCACCTAGATTCAGTGACTCGGCAGTGCTTTCTACCAGACTTTATCAGCAAAGTCCACAGGGTAATGAACAACCCAGAACTGTCTCAAAGAGACGCCATGTCCCTGATGGGATCCCTGACCTCCTGCATCCCGGCAGTCCTGGGGGCACAATTCCACTCCAGAGACCTGCAATACGCCATTCCCAGGGCAAATGAAGACTTGCAGGGATACCTAGAAGGCAGGATGCATCTGCAAACATTTACAGTGGACTCTCAATGTTGGTGGGTATATCAAGCTCATTTGTCCAAAGGGGTCCCATGGGTCATAACACTGGACAGCATAGTGACAATAAATGTCAGCCCTTCAGGGTGGGGGACTCATATAGACGATCGCCTAGCCGAGGGAAGGTGGACTGCGAGAGATGAGATAGGCTCCTCAAATCTGAAGGAGTTCAAGGCAGTAAAGTATGCTCTTCTCAGGTTGCTACCCATCCTTCAGAATTCCCATGTGCAAATCCACACCGAGAATACCACAGTAGTTGTCTATCTGAATCACCAGGGCGGTACACAGTCACCTTCTCTGATGTCCACTGCGGGAGAGATTTTTGTACTAGCAGAGAAACATCTCCTCTCCTTCTAAGCCCTTCCTATCATGGGGACAGACAATATCAGAGCCTATTACCTCAGTCGCCATTCTCTGCACCAAGGAAAGTGGGCCTTGAACAGACAGATTTTCAAGCAAATATTACGGTTATGGCGAGTCCCCGACATAAACCTATTTGCGACCAGAAGCAACGGAAATGTTAGACTGTTTGCTTAGCTACAGCCATCAGATCACCCAGAGGTGGTGGATGCTCTACAAGCTCAGTGGTCTTACAATCTAGCTTATGCCTTTCCCCTTTAGTTCTCAGAAAGATCAGAGAGGAAGGAGCGAGAGTGATCCTCATTGCTCCTTTCAGGCCCAGGAGGCCTTGGTTTTCGTTGCTGAAAACATTGTCAACAGGTCCAGAGCTCCTCTCTTAGGGTCCATTTCGTCATCCTCAAGTGGAGGGTCTGGCGGCGTGGAATTTGAGGAGCAGCTTCTAAGGCAGAGAGGATTCTCTGAAGCCCTAGTATGTACTCTTCTCCAAAGTAGGAAAGAGATTACCACAAAAATGTATTGTAAAGTGTGAAGAAAATTTCTACAATTCTATTCCACTTGAGAAAGACGCCGATTTGTGTGTCGAAATGCGTTGTGGTCGCACCCTGCAGCTTTGTGTAATAAACTTAAGGTAATTCTATGAAGGCTTGATCTTGTGTTACCTAGCGCCGCATTCTAACACCGCTCCTTCTATCATTCATACAATTCTATTCAGGCCCCTTACCAACCAGGTGCCTATCCCAGCTATCCTAGAATTTTTACAGAAGGGTCATGTGCTAAGTTTATGTGTCAGCACTTTAAAAGTGCAAATCTTAGCTTTGGTGCATTACACAATTGCAATGTAGCGGGGGACAGATGGAACTCTAGGTTTATACAGGCTTGTGAGCATAGTGACCCTGTACACATAGCCAGAATGCCACCCTGGGGCCTAAACTTGGTGCTGGACAATTTGACGGGTCCCCCCTTTGATCCCCTGATTTCTGCCTCTGTTAAAAATCTAACTCTGACAGCCTTACTGGTAGCCTTGACGTCAGCTAGAAGGGTGGGCGACATACATGGTCTTTCAGTAGATGCCCCCTTCCTTTCAGTATTTCAGGACAAGCTAATCTTAAAACCAGATCCAGCTTATCTACCAAAAGTGTTTTCTAGATTCCATAGGAGCCAGGAGATATATCTTCCTTCCTTTTATGAGAACCTGTCTATACCAGAGAAACACAGGTTCCATACGTTAGATGTCAGGAGACCAGTACTAGAATATACATAGATAGAACTCAGTCCTGGAAGAAAAGTAGGGCTCTGTTTGTCTCCTTTCAGGGCCACAGAAAGGGGTCTGGCACCACAAAAAAAAAAAAAAAAAAAAACTATCCCGATAGATACGAGACACGATCTGCACAGCCTTCTCCGCCAAAGGCGAGAGTCCTCCTGACGGCATTAAAGCCCATTCTACAAGGGCAATGGCTTCCTCCTGGGCTGAGAGAGCTGATGTCTCTATAGAGTTAATTTGTAAGGTGGCAACTTGGGCCTCACCTTCCAGTTTTATCAGACACTATTGTCTTGATTTGTCTTCTGCTTCTGACCTTGATTTCTGGAGATCAGTTCTCAATACTGTGGTCCCTCCCAGGTGATGGTCTCTGAAAGTCTCTCAGTGGGTGCTGTCGTGGCGATAGGAAAATCCGAGATTACTTACCAGTAATCGTATTCTATAGAGTCCACAATGGCACCCATTCACTTCCTCCAGCGCCCACCCCCCGTCCACCGTTATTTTTTATTCACTGTTTTTCTTCACTTAGAAAAGGGGTTTTGTTTACTTTCTCACTCTTATGGTGATGGTATTCTGATATACTGATTAAGATTATGTTCATGTATTTATACTGGTTTTGGCGATTCCTCCAAATTCTCTGTAACCAACTGAGGTGAGGGGGATGGGCCCTTTTTATCTGTAGGTTTCTTGTCCCTATGGTCAGATCCCCTCTCTGTGGGTGCTGTCGTGGGCTCCATAAAATACGCTTACTGGTAAGTAATCTCAGAATTTGAACATCTTCCTTTAAACATACAGAAAAAAAAATGTTTAGTTTACGGTTTTGTTGGAACAGGCCTTATAGGTTACACAAGTATTTATTAAAGTAAACGTGTCAGTGATGAGGATGGTCCTGTAAAATACTGAGCATCTGAGAAAACTAAAACCAAGGGTCCTCAGAAAATGGACCACAAAATCAGAAATTACCTTTATACTGTTTAATCCAGATGGCCCCAGAAGAACGCCACAGATAATATAGCCAAACATTGTTGGCAGTCCGATCATTGTGCATGCCCATCCAGATGGCAGGGATACCATTACTATGGTCACAATATCCTGTTGGAAAAAAAACACATTGCATTAGCATCAAAAGCAATTTACAGACATTTCTTAAGGCCCAGTTACACACACAGATAATTGTACAGATATTGTTTGCAGATCTCTGGTTGCAGTGAAATCATGGACACATTTTTACATTTGTACACGGCCACAAAATGGAACACTTAGGGCCACGTCACACACACAGATATTTGGGCAGATATTGTTCGCAGATCTCTGGTTGCAGTGAAATCATGGACACAATGTTCCATTTTGTGGTTGTATACAAATGGTATAATGTGTCCATGATTTCACTGCAACCAGAGATCTGCGAACAATATCTGCCCAAATATCTGTGTGTGTGACGTGGCCCTAAGTTTTACATTTGTACACGGCCACAAAATGGAACAATGTGTCCATGATTTCACTGCAACCAGAGATCTGCGAACAATATCTGCACAAATATGTGTGTGTGTGTGTGTGTGACGTGGCCCTTACCATCAATGCCAAAATCAAAAACAAACACTGCACTTTGCAGGATGCAGTCAGACCCCACTATGTAAAGCAAGCAGCAGGTGTAGGCTAATAAAAATCACCTCTACCTACAACAAAGTGTGGGAGGCGACCTGTCATGCACATAATGGGCTTGCTTAGGACACCATTCACACTGATACAAATGATGTAGTGTCTGAAAGCTACCCACTGGCTCTGCCACCTAATCACCTAATCAATGGGCCGCCCAGTACGATCCTTCTTCACCACTAGATAACCGGCGCCCCATGGGGCCCAGCTGCACCCCGAAAATGATAAAAAAAAAAAGTGCAAAAAAGTTTTTATGCGATAAATAAAAAAACCTTATAGATACCAACTATAAGGTTTTCCATTTATCACATAAAAAACTTTTTTGCACTTTTTTATCATTTTCGGGGTGCAGCTGGGCCCCATGGGGCGCCGTTCATCTAGTGGTGCAGAAGCATCGTACTGGGCGGCCCATTGGTTAGGTGGCAGAGCCAGTGGGTAGCTTTCAGACACTCTGCATCATTTGTATCAGTGTGAATGGTGTCCTAAGCAAGCCCATTATGTGCATGGCAGGTCGCCTCCCACATTTTGTTGTAGGTTGAGGTGATTTATTAGCCTGCACCTGCTGCTTGCTTTACATAGTGGGGTCTGACTGCATCCTGCAAGTGCAGTGTTGGTTTTTGATTTTAGCATTGATGGCAAGTTTTTCTGATGCTGCTTTTTCTCAGTAGTTCGTGTACAAATGGAACAATGTGTCCATGATTTCACTGCAACCAGAGATGTGCGAACAATCTCTGCACAATTATCTGTGTGTGTAACTGGGCCTTTACACTCCTGATTCTTTGAAAAGTAAGAAGCGATGTATCTATATCTTGGTGTGATCACCTCACACAGGATTTGCAGGGTTTATGCACACAATCCGGAAGCCACTGTGTTGTACACATCGTCTCCGGACCTGCAGGAAACAGCTGGTGAACGCAGGGACACTGTAGCAATCTTGTGCCTACTATCTGCATTTGGTGCAAGGCAGCTTCTCCCTGCATTCACTCGCTGGTGATCACTCCCGACTCCGCAGCATAAAATTAACATACTCTGGACATGTGGAGGCATGGCAACCCGCACCACAGTTGAAATAACGCTGCGGTGGGGAGAAGCATAGTGAGCATGGGATTTCTAGAAACTGTACAATGCAGCGTTTTGGACACAGTGGTAATACGCTGTGTACAAAATGCTGCTATTCTGGATTGTGCGCATGCATCCATAGAACGTTAGTGATTCTTCAGAACTGAGTTTACAAACAATAGCACATGTGACCTTTACAGGCAAAATAAAACCTTTTTCTAAATAGAAGTATACAGAAATAAAAGATTGATACATGATAATGCCGTCCATTCAGCAGGCGGTACCTTGATAAAATGGTGGTCAGCGCGAGGTATAGTGGAATCCCTGGGTTTCGTCAAAATGTACTGGTTATTTTGAGAGTCAATCAGCATACTGAGTCCCAGGTCGTCCTCTACTTGGTGCTGGGATGTATTCCTCTTCACTTCATCTTCCTCTACCCGCAGGACAGCCTCCACATTTACACCACGTACCTAATGCAAAACAAACTCTTATGAGAGTTGTCCATTATGTCATATTAGTAAACCACTACTCTAAAGTGAAGATATTTTATTGTATTTTATTATATATTATTGTATTGTATTGTATACCCTCTGAATTGTAAAGTGCTGCGGAATATGTTGGCACTATATAAAAATTATTATTACTATTATTATTACTATTATGATAGTGTGGAAGCAGCCAGGTTCATATACAATAACCCGACACCAAAACATGGCTTCAGGATTGGACACAGAAAGAAGAGGGCCCTGTGCAAGAACAAAATATCTACCCTTCTCAGACTATTATCATTATATTGCACAATTACCTCTTAGATCCTTGCTGGCTGCACGAATGTTTTACATAGAAACCAAAGGACAAAAGGAAAACTGGATGCTGGTTGATAAAGGCAACAACATGGGGCACAACAATGCTGCCAGGAGGCCACATGAAGCACTGCAGTATTAAAGCCCTACATGATGACACCCATAGTACTGCTGACTTTGATATAAAAGATGCCAAGAGTATATTGTTCAGTATGTGAAAGCTACATAAAGGTTTAGCAAGCATCTGAAACACCCAAACAGCTCATGCTTGAGTTCTATTTGCATTGGCTGATTTGGGGTTGTTAATGACTGTCAAAATCTGTCTACAAGTCAATAGTCGCTCTTACTGGTCATTTACACGGCCTGGCACTAATTGATGGGGACAATATGATCATCATGTCTCCATACAGTCTTTGTTGTCAACAGCCCAGCCCCTTGCCGACAGCGATGATTTCTATGCCCACATAAATGAACAGATGAGCTGGTGAACAAGCATTTTGCTTATTTGTTGTCAAGTTCATACCGGCCGATCGGGACTAAACGTGTAAGCAGAAAATAACTAAAAGAAATGTATCATTTACCGGGTGGTGGGCCAGCCCGTCTGCACCGGGTGGTGGGCCAGCCCGTCTGCACCGGGTGGTGGGCCAGCCCGTCTGCACCGGGTGGTGGGCCAGCCCGTCTGCACCGGGTGGTGGGCCAGCCCGTCTGCACCGGGTGGTGGGCCAGCCCCTCTGCACCGGGTGGTGGGCCAGCCCCTCTGCACCGGGTGGTGGGCCAGCCCCTCTGCACCGGGTGGTGGGCCAGCCCGTTTGCACCGGGTGGTGGGCCAGCCCGTCTGCACCGGGTGGTGGGGCAAATTTAGAAATTCTGTTTAATTCTTATACAGTGTAAACTCAGACTCGACAGTACTAAAACGCTCTAAATTTATCAAAGTGGTCCAAGGTGTATGACGATTTTATTTTAATACTGTCCAATCCGAGTTTGCACTACCCAATCAGTTCAATTACTTTGTGCAAAAAAAATGACTTTTTTTATTTTTTTTATTTTTTAATAATTCTTTATTTAAATCTTTTGTTTTATAACGAATATAACAAACAGACACTTCCACATCGTGGCATCACAGAAGAAATGACAATAAAATCTTCAGGCATACCAAATCTGTTTAAAAAAGAATACGATTAACATCTCAATGTTTCTCTATATGCGTCCACTGACAAAATGACACACAATTTTGGTGTTTTTTTTTGCACATTAAACTCCACTCGTTTCCTAACAAACCATGCGACCATTCAGCAAGGCCACGCACCCACAACCACCAAGACGCAGAATGTCTCTCCAAATCACACCTCACCACCTGTGCACTTGACCCCATCCCTCCCCACCTCCTCCCCAACCTCACTAACACACTCATTCCAGCCCCAACTCATCCCTTCCATCTATCACTACCTTCTGGTACCTTCCCCTCTGCTTTCAAGCATGCCACCATCACACCCATCCTCAAAAAGCCAAACCTTGGCCCGACTGCTATGCCCAGCTATCGCCCCATTTCGCTGCTGCCATTTGCTTCAAAACTCTTCGAGCAGTATATCCATGCTCAACTTTCCTCCACCTCTCATCAAACTCTCTCCTTGACCACCTCCAATCTGGCTTCTGCCCCCATCACTCCTCTGAAACTGTTCTGACCAAAATCACTAATGACTCACAGCCAAGACTAACAGACATTTCTCCATCCTCCTACTGCTACAGATTCTCTCTTCACCTTGGCATCAAAGATCTTGCCTTCTCCTGGATCGTCTCATACCTTTCCGACCTCACATTTAGCGTTTCCCACTCCCACACTACCTCCTCATCCCACTCTCTCTCTGTTGGGGTCCCTCAAGGCTCTGTCCTGGGGCCCCTAGTTTTCTCCATCTATACCCTTGGCCTAGGACAACTCAAAGTCCCATAGCTTCCGGTACCACCTGTATGCGGACTACACTCAGAGCTACCTCTCTGGCCCAGACTTCCCCTCTCTGCTGTCCAGAATCCCGAAGTGTCTGTCAGCCAGATCCTCCTTTACCACTTGCTTCCTAAAACTCAATGTAGACAAAACCGAACTCATCATCTTTCCTCCATCTCGTGTATCTTCCCTACCCGATCTATCTATTATGGTAAATGGCATAATGCTCTCTCCCGTACCTGAAATCAACTGCCTAGGAGTTACTCTTCCCTGTCCTTCAAACCACACATCCAAACTCTCGCCGCCTCCTGCTCAAAAATATTTCCAGAATCCGCACATTCCTCAGCCCTCAATCTACTAAAACTCTTGTACGTGCCCTCATCATCTCCCGCCTCAATTATTACAACATCCTCCTCTGCGTCCTCCCCACTAACTCTCTTGCACCACTCCAGTCTGTCCGCAACTTTGCTGCCATACTAATCCACACCTCTCCACGCTACTACCCTGTTTCTCCCCTCTGCAAATCTCTTTGTGGCGCCCCACTGGTCGGGACGCCACGTAGGGGTATTGCACCCACAAGAGTGAGTGTGTGGTATCCCTATGGCCAGGGGAGATGGGATGTCACATAAGGAACCCTCATTACACCCATCCACACACCTTAGACCAGGGGACCAATGGGTTAACCCGTTGCTTGGGAACCGGTCCCGGTGGAAGGTGCTTAGGTGGGTAGTGCAGAGTGGGGAGAAAAGTTAGTGAGATAATACAGCTGCGATCATGGGGTGTTTTTAGATCGCCAGGGATGGTGGGCGCATTATATAGACCCACCCCCCTCCACCCCCATCTGTGTAATCATAAAGGTTAGGCTTGATAGGTGTGAGAGAGGGATGAGGGAATTCTAATTTATTAAAGTATGAAAGGTAGGCTGAGCACTTAGTATAACTATGCAAAAATAAAGGACAAACCACTGTAGAAAAATGTAACCCTGTGTCAGGATGTTTATTTATGTCAAAAAGTATCCAGTTAAACTGTTATGTCCAAACTTTTGATGTGATTTAGTAGAGGGCTGTTTATCCTAATGTAATCGTCTCCTCTCCGGATGGCTTTTTATGGGTTGTTGTGGTGTTCCTTAAAGGGAACCAACCACCCCAAATGACCCCCCCGGACTGTTAATATGTGTCCATACACCTAGCAGACGCATTAGGGGCAATCGTTTTTGCTAAAAAAAAACTGATTAGTAGAATCTAAGTTATAGCTTTATAAACTTTAAATAATATTGCCGAGTGGGCGTAACCCAACGGCCGGGGGGTGGAGCGCTGTGCAATATGTAGTACCTGGTCCGGTGCCGTCCCTGCAGTCCTGGCCGGTGCTGTGCCCGCTGCTCTGTCCGGTGCTGTGCCACTGTACATGCTGTGCCGCAGGCCGGTAACATGATTATCGGTGCGGGCTCCGGGCAATGGGGACGCTTCCTGCTTCCTACTGCTAATCCCCGCCCAGGGCAGCCCTGCACCAATGAGAACGCAGGGCCAATGAGGTCATGTAACCGCCCCTGCGCTGTGATTGGCTCACAGCGGCGACCACATGACACAATAGCCCTGCGTTCTCATTGGTGCAGGGCTGCCCTGGGCAGGGATTGGCAGTAGGAAGCAGGAAGCGTCCCCATTGCCCGGAGCCCGCACCGATAATCATGTTACCGGCCTGGGGCACAGCATGTACAGTGGCACAGCACCAGACAGAGCAGCGGGCACAGCACCGGCCAGAGCAGCGGGCACAGCACCGGCCAGGACTGCAGGGACGGTACCGGACCAGGTACTACATATTGCAAAGCGCTCCACCACCCGGCCGTTAGGTTACGCCCACTCGGCAATATTTTTTAGAGTTTATAAAGCTATAACTTAGATTCTACTAATCAGTTTTTTTAGCAAAAACGATTGCCCCTAATGTGTCTGCTAGGTGTATGGACACATATTAACAGTCCGGGGGGCTCATTTGGGGTGGTTGGTTCCCTTTAATGCTAATATACCTGTGGCTATATTCAGAATTAGGGTGTTGTCTAACACAATTTACAATTGGCCTCGGCACACAGTGGGAATCGTTCTCCCTGACAGGAGACGCTGCGGACTTGAACCACCGCTGACACAGGCGTACGGAGGAGAAGTCAGGTACTGAGCACCGTAAGGTAGATTGAAAACGTTTTTTCTTCCACAGGTCGAGCTATAAATGCACAAAGTATAGTAATATGTTATGATTACAGACACCACTTATTTTGACTGTGAATTCTGAACTTCACTACCCATTCTCTTAGGAGAACCCTATTCCAATTCTAGGGCATATCAAGTGGAGAACCATAGGATCATCACTATCCAAAATTGGTAACAAGTAAAAATAGATCCTACCAATTGTAAATTGTGTTAGACAACACCCTAATTCTAAATATATCCACAGGTATGCTACCATTAAGGAACACCACAACAACCCATAAAAAGCCATCCAGAGCCCTCTACTAAATCACATCAAAAGTTCGGACGTAACTGTTTAACTGCATACTTTTTGTCATAAACAAACATCCCGACACAGGGTTAAATTTTTCTACAGTGGTTTGTTCTTTATTTATGCATATTTATACTAAGTGCTGAGCCTACCTTTCATACTTTAATGTAGTTCAAACAATAAGGTGTATGCAGCATGGAGAACAGCTAAGGCTTCCTAGCAGCTAGTTAAGAGGAGTGACAGTACTCCCCTTGGAAGCAGTTGTGCTCCAGGGTCAACTAGAATATGGGATTGTAATTTAACTTGTTCCTATAGTGAAATATTGTACCATAGTAGTGCAATATATACAACCATTAAAATATTTTAAAAGGAATAAACAATAGAGTAAATAAAAATAAAAAATAAAAAAAAGAAGTTTTCAAAAAAGTTTAACTCCTCTTCTTTTTCCCTAATTCAAAGGTAAAGAGATAGTTAAACAAATTTGGTATTGCTGCATCCTTAAGAGTCAGATTTAGGAAAATATAACATTGATTACCTGTCTGGTAAACGTCATTAAAAGAAGAAAGATCAAAGCCCCAGAATTGACATTTTCAGTTTCCACAACTTCTCGAAAAACTGCAGTAAAACGTAACTAAAATATTTTAAGTACCCCAAAACGGTATTAATAATAACGTCAGATCACAAAGCACAGAGTAAGCCCAGATATAGTTCAAGCAACAGAAAATGAATAAAAAAAATGTTTTAATGTGTAAAGAAAAAATACCTCATATGCCTATGTTGATAGTAATATAAAACATTATGTCAGAAAAGCTTAATGTGCAAGTACACAATGGTGCAACACGTACCGACTTATTGTCATCAAAAGCATGGTCCTCTATCTCTTCCTCCAATCTATCTGCTGCTTTCCGGACATCTTCAAGGATCTCATCCAGCATAGATAGGCTTTTATTCTGGTGCTGAATATTCTTCATTGCTTCCACTTGATGTTTCTCTGCTGCCAGAAGCTCCACATATTCCTTTTCTTCCTAGAAAACAAGGCACTTCAGACTTCAGACAAATTTTACATCGTAGAATACAGAGGTTGTCTACCTAGGATAATCCTTTTTTGTTAGAAGAGTCACAATAATAATCAGAAAATTGAAAATTCCTACTTCTGGAAACCATAAAAGGGAATCTGCCATCAGGTTTATACGTAATAATCTGAGAGCAGCATAAAATAGGGACAGAGACCAAGAATCCAACAATATATCACTAACTGGGCAGCTTGTTGTAGATGTAATAAAATCCCAATTTTAACTGCTACAGCCATTCTAGTGCCTGTCTAAGACCGCGTTTGGGTCCATTGTGTCAGCATGCACCCCAGTGTGGCTGCCTACTGATCCGCCCAGAGTTCTTTCGTTCTCTCTCTCGTTCTCCCTTTCATTCTCCCTCTCTCTCGTTCCCACAATACCTTCATGGTTTTCTATGGGGATTTTCATTCATGTGGATCTGTATAAAAAACGCAGAGCTGACATCAGTCAGTATCCATTCTTGCATCCGTCTGCATCTCTACACACAGGCGAATGCGTCCGAAATGCTAGTATGAAACTAGCCTAACCCTGCCAGTATCACTGATTGACAGTCTGTTTACACTGTGCATAGGATGAAAGCTGCTAATCAATAACACGGGAGTCCATCATTGACCGGACTAGCAGAACTGCAGCAGATATAACAGTTATCAAAACTACAGCAAGACACCCAGGGAGTAACACAGGAATCAGGGTCTTTGTTACTACATTATGTTGCTTTCAGATGGGGTAGCAAAAACCTGGTGACAGATTTCTTTTAATGAACAGTTGTAATCTGTAGGGAAATCTAGACACAAATTGTTTAATTTCTCCACAGCACCACCACTGCAGAAAATCCATCTGGGGACCATAGCAGGAGAGCGGACTAGTCCAGCTTCATCCCCGGCTGTCTTCTATCAGAACCGCTACAGATGACAGACAGGTCTCTCCCACAAGAATACATAGGGAAAGACCTGGGAATCAGCTCTAGTGATGCTGGGGATGGCACAAGACTAGTTTTGTCCCTTCTTATGGGCCCTGAGAGGGAGAAAATGGGGTGCAACAGCTCAGTGGAAGACACATGTGCTGCGACCACAGTAAACCATAGAATCTCAGGGGAAAGAAAAAAAAACTACTGTATACAAGGGTGTGCACTGTAATGCAGTGAAACACGCAATTTTATTGTAATATCTAGTGATGGAAGGGACAAGGCTGGGACGGGAAATAGTAATAACAATTATAAACAAGTTACAAAGTAACACAAAACTGGGCCCACACACAATTGTGATAAGGTATAACACAAAAGGACATGACACAGTAGTCCAATAATTCAGGTATATAAAGGTTGGGTGAAGCAAGCAAACTTAAAGGGGTTTTCCAACGAATAAAGTTAAATTAAAAGTTCATTTTAATCAATAGATCTTGTTATAATAAAAAATTCCACAATTGGATGTGATTAAAAAAAATGTTCTTGTGCTGAGATAATCTTATAAATTTGCTCCTACTATGTACAGTTTCATTTTTGTTTCTGACCATGTACAGAGCATTGGTTTGATCCTGGGCAGGGGAGGATGAAATAGAGTATACAGACATTACAGCACAGTTTCACAAATAATTGTTTCTTTTAGGTAAAACATTTTCTAGAAACAGGCAGAAAATGATTTACCTCATAAAAATAATCAGCTGTGATCCTGTGCTGTAATGTCTGTACACTCTTTTCCTTCCTCCCCTGCCCAGGAGAATGTGGTATGATCAGACCATGTTCCATGCATGGTCAGATACAAAAATTAAACTTTACATAGATGGGGCACATTTATAAGAATATCTCAGCGCGGGAACATTTTTATTGAAAACACATCCAATTGTGGAAATTATTATTACCGTATTTTCCTGCGTATAAGACGACTGGGCGTATAAGACGACCCCCAACTTTTCCACTTAAAATATGGAGTTTGGGATATACTCGCCGTATAAGACTACCCCCTCTTCCAACCCACTATGGTAAAACTTAAAAAAAAAAATCAGAATGGATTTCAATATGGTAATTTTAATTCAAATGCTTATGACATGCATATTATACGCCGGAAAATACGGTATGCCAAGATCTGATTAAAATTAACTTTATTCGTGGGAAAACCCTTTTAAGGAAGTTATAAAAGAAAAAAATGCTAGGGCAAGAATATAGGATGCAATACATAAGCTAAGGAACAATAAGGTAAGGACTGCAATAATACAGGCAATGATTCTGAGGAAAACCTCACAGCTAACAATTCCCCAAACTTGTGATAAATGAACAGTGCTTAAATGGTCAATGACAGAGTAATTGTAATGATAGCAGTTCCTGCAAATTATATATTACCACACTATTATCCATAAATCAGGGTAAGGCCCCTTTCACATCAGCGTTTTTTGCTGATCGCGGCAGTTGTGGTGAAAAAACCGCAACTGCCGTGATTACCGCATAACGGCCGCACTTGCGGTTCACTTGCGGCAAGCCCCATACAATGTCTATGGGGCCTGCGGTAAGTGTGCGGCAGGTGCGGTTTCAGCACTTGTAGCAGGTGTGGAAGCGAAAAAAAAACGTGGCATATCGCGTTTTTTTCGAGGCCGCACCTGCCGCAAGTCCAAAAACCGCACTTGCCGCAAGCCCACATATACATTGTATGGGGCTTGCCGCAACTGTGCCGCAAGCGCAGCCGTTATGCGGTAATCGCGGCAGATTCGTTTTTTTCACTGCATCTGCCGCGATTTAAAAAAAACGCTGATGTGAAAGGGGCCTTAGACAAGTAATGGGGCGGTCATGTATTAAGGCAGTTAAGTAACTGCTATGTGACGAAATCGATTTCCTTAGCATTGTCAAAACTGAGCAACCAAAGCCTTATATCACCTAGTTGGAGTTATGCCAGGTTCAGAAATTAACCCCTGGCATGTAAGGCATCAGTGCGGCCCAACGTGTATCGCCTGGAAGGGCTTTGTCAGGAGATGCGGCCAGTGTGCTAGGCCCCAGTCTTAAATAGTGACTATCATATTACCTTCTCCCCGTCCAGCATAAGGATGCGGCCCACCGCTGCGCCATGTCCGTGACATAATTTCCGGAAATGCGCAGTGCGAAGTGGGCTGGCCGAGGGGAGTTGAGTGCAGCCAAAGGCTGCTGCTGCATAGTTAATAGTCAGATGAAGTGTCTGGAAAGGAGAAAGCGCAAATAGGGTATACCTGTGTGGTCAGGAGGAGAACAAAAACAGGATATTGCTCACCTTTTCCAGGTTGTGACAGGCACAACCACACCAAACAACATATGCGGATTTTAATCCTGATGATGGTCTGCAGCAGCTGCCACAACTTATAAAGTGATAAGCAGGAAAACAGTGGAACGGGGTATCCAAACCACGCTACCGCCTGAAGAAAATATTCACTTCCAAAACTCAAAATTTGATGGTGATTTTTATTTTCTACGCGTTTCGGGGGTACAAGCCCCCTTCTTCAGGAAAAAAATCACAGATGTACATCTGAGGTTGCCACATTTAATAATGGCAAGCTGCCAGAATTTATGTGTGGGACAGAAACTAGGGAGGACCCTGGGGACAAGTATCTGTGATAATCAGACCATACATGGGGGTATTAAGTATCGGGGACAGAGACATGCCCTAGTACATAGATATTACTTTACTAAGTTGTGAGAGATATTAGATACATATGGGAGCCCACCCTCCACAGCCTCAAGTCCTGGTATACAAAAATCATTCTCATGGAATCCCACTGTTTGAGAACATTGGGAAAGGTTAGTAAGGAGCACATGCGATGTTGAGTACACAGGAGTAGCCAAATTTCATGCAAAGTGGTTAACAATTGCAGAGATAAGAGGATGGGGGGCTGGCCGACCCAGACATATTATGTGAAACATAATATTTTATCATACAGGTAGAGCAATCAGCCATAATAAAATGGTCAGGGCATGTGACGGTCGTTAAAGCCACGCATTCAATAAAAAGGTCCAGCAGAGTTATTTTGGACCTGATTATCGATCAACATAATGAGGGTATATAATAAAACATGCTAGTGGATTCAGTGGCGGTACTATGAACCCAGGTTTGCATGGTCAAGTTACGAGTCTAGACTCTCCCCATGGAGTATATTTAAAAGGCGGTATATGCCCAAACTTGGGCAGAGTTGACCGGCATGGTCAGATATAGTTGGCGTAAGGGACCTTGTGTGGGTACGACGATATTATCAACCCAACCTTTTTGAAGAGTGTACAATGGCACATACCAAGACAGGTATCAATTGACCGCAAATATAGACCCCATATCAGAGGTGAGCGTTACAAGTAAGCATGGGGTAGAGATCAAAATAATAATTGACTTGAGAGAGTACCCAGGTCGGCAAGAAAGGAATGTAGACAAAACCTAATATAACAAAAGAAGTGAGAGATCCATATTAGGTCACGGTCAGAGACATATAGACGTCCCATAGCTAGCTATAGTTTCTAGAGATATATGTATATCATAAGGGAAAATGAGGGGGAAAGGGCTCTGTACTCTAAGGGAGAACAATATATCCTGGTCAAGGCCCTTTTGTAGTCAATGCCAGAATCCTGTGACAGTGTAAAGGGACAAAATCTCATAGCTATTCCATATGGGAAGATAGTTCCCCGCCCACCATACTACACAACCAAGGTTCAAGGTCCATTATTGTGTAAGCTGTAGTGCCACAGGCACCTAACATTAAAGAAGACCTGTGACCCCTCTGTTGCTTGGCAAACTAAATATAGCAATGAATGCAGCATGTCTGCTGCATTCAGGGAAGTGGTTCCCCATGTCTCTAGCCCCCCGTAAGCTTTAAAAAAAGACTTTAGAAACCTTACGGTTGAGAGGTCGTCTGGGTGGAATCTCATTAAGAGGTCCTCGCTGCTGGCACAATCCTTCTTGCCTCCTCCTTGTGTGTTCCGCCCCCTCTGTGTGTCTGCCGCCGTCTCCTGTTCTGCTGCGTCTGCCCTCCTTTTCTGCTCCTGCTCTGTGTGACGTCAGGAGCAGAAGAGGAGGCGACGGCAGACACATAGAGGGGGCGGTATACACAAGGAGAAGGCAAGGTAGGCTGTGCCAGTAGCGAGGAACTCTTAAGATCCCACCCAGACGACCTCTTAATTGTAAGCTTTCTAAAAAGACTTTTTTAAAGCTTAGAGGGGGGCTAGTGCCACGGGGGACCCCTTCCCTGAATGCAGCAAACACGCTGCATTCAGTGCTGCATTTAGTTTGGCAAGCACCAGGGAAGGTGAAAGGTCCTCTTTAAGGATAGCCATATAGACATAAATAAACTGCTCAGTTTTAATCAAGGTAGGGGATTGTGATCCATAAAAATGGATTAATTTTAAAACCCAACAAGAAGCTAGATAAAATTTTTATTTATTTATTTTTTTAAAGTAACTCCAGAAGAATTTAAGGGGAATTAGAATGGGAGCATGATGCCTTAGTGGGGAATCAATGTAGAGCAGGTCAAGTCCAAATTAGAGTCCCAAACTGAAGTATGGTAAGTGAGCCATCCTGGGTCTAGGTATCTTCCGTAAAGCCCCAGAGGGAGGTTCCATGGATGTTGTGATGAAATATATGCATCTGGGTGGGTTGTAATAGTCCATTCAATCTTCCAGTTTTTTCTCTCTTTTCCAAGATCTGATCTGAAGTACTGCTGGACCCTGGCAAACAGAATAAAAAGGTGAGATTACCACTAGAGCCATCTTAGTGCCACTCTATGAGTGTGGCGATGGCAATATAGCTCATTCCGCGAGAAAACACATAAAATGGATTTCCTCATTAAGTCCATGTGGGTTCACTGTATTTAATATAAAAATCCGTCTGGATTCCCTTTGAAGAAGCCTTTATAAAAAAAAAAAAAAACCTTGTGTGACCGTTACCTCTGATTCTGTCTAGTCCAGTCACATGCAAGAGGTTCCCTTTGCAGCTGTGTTTGTTCAGAAAGTGCAATGCCACTGCGAGTGATGTTCAAGCCCTTTGCTAGATCTGAAGCAGCCAGGTTTATTGTGGAGACATGATTCTGTATCCTCCTTTTCAGTTCTTGAGAGGTCTGTCCAACGTACACCAAATTACAGGGACATGCGAGGGCATAAATTACATTCCTTGTCTTACAATTTATAAAATCTCTAAAGGTATGTTATCTACCATCAGCAGAGTTGGTGAAGCTGTTGCTTCTGGAGGACATCAGAGGACAGATATTACATTCTCCACAAGGCAAGGAACCCCGGAGGCATATACTTCGGTTGAGCCTCACTGTCAAGTCTTTTGAAATGGCTTTTCACAAGAAGGTAACCCAAGTTGGCGGCTCTCCTAGCTGTCAACGCCGGGCTTTCACCCACCATTTGGGTGATTGATTCATCATTTGTGAGAACCCCCCCAATGTGATCCCAAGATGCCATTCACCTTTGACCATTGGTTGTTGTAATTGGTGATGAAATGTAGGCATTCGTCTGCTGTCCTGGTGGTCCATATTAGGAGATCCAATTGTGTCTTGCTCCTGGTCCATTGGAAATCCGTTGAAATGACCCTCTTCAGATAGCCATGTTCTCTAAATCGGATAGTTCAATCATTGTCCTGTCTTAGATAGTCGTCATCATTGGTACAATTTCTTCTCACGTGGAGGAACTGACCTGTCGGGGTGCCCTGTTTCGTGTTGAAGGGGTGAAAGCTCCTGTATTCCAGCAAGCTGTTGGTTGCTGTTTGTTTTCAGAATAAATCTGTCGGAATCGCATTCCCCTCCTTCTTGATAGTAGTATCCAAAAATATAGTCGAAGTCTGTGACACAGTGAATGTTAGGAAAATGTTAAATTCATTAACATTAAGCGAAGACATAAATTCATTACATGCATCTTCAGGTCCAGCCCAAATGAAAAATATGTAATCAATGTATCACTTCCAAGTCTTGATATATTTTTTATACCAGCTTGAGGGAAACACAATTGTTTCTTCCCACCATCCGAGAAACAGATTTGCCACAGCAGGTGCACACTTCGCCCCCCATTGCAAGTCCGGACACTTGGCGACAGTATTGCCAATCCAAAATGAAGTAATTATGTTTCAGCACGAAGTCCAATAGATCAAGTAAGAAAGAATCATTTAATCTATTGGAGCCCTCCTGAGTGTCCAGAAAAAAATGCTGTGGCAGAGGCCGTCCTTGTGATCGATGTTAGAATAAAGCAACTCCACGTCGCAGGTCACTAGGTAATCACCATCATCAAGGTGGATCTTTTTGCATGTGCAGATGAAGAGAGGTGTTCCTCAAGTAAGAAAGCAGGTCAATAACAAGCGGCTGTAAAGAAAAAGTCAACGTTGACACAAGATTTTTCATTCAGACTCCCAATACTTGCCACTATTGCATATTGTGAGGGTGTATTGGATGTACAAGTCCAGCTCTAGATCATGCGCACTGTGCATTCTGAAGCCGGCAAGTACACCCAATACTCACTCACAATGTGCAGGACAGGAAATAGATATGCCGGGCACGTCATACCTGGAGGCAGCAAATACATTTTAGAATCTACCAAGAAGGAACAGCATATCTAAATTAGATTACCATGCCCACAGGGTCATGATAACCACGGAATGAAGGCAGGGATGGCTACCATATGAATGACCCTAAAGACCAGTCTCAAGCTCATTAACATTAGAAAATGTAAGTGTATAAATGCATTTTTTCTCCTTTAACACTACAGTATTAGCTTAGGCAGGGACGCTTAGAATAGTACTATGAAGTTGCAGGGACAGATAATGATAGCCTGAGGGCATAAATGAGCTGACAGGTTCCCTTTAAAAAGGTAGTTCATGCTCAGAAACCCTCCAATGTGACCGATGTACAACAATTCTGCAAAGCTGAGTAGCCAAAATTCCTCCAGAGCATAGTAAAAGACTCATTTCCAGCTATCGCAAACACTTGATTGTAGTTGTTGCTGCTAAGGGTGACCCAACCAGGTATTACGTTTAGGGGGACTCACTTTTTCACACAGGACCCTGTAGGTTTTTATTTATTTTTCCCTTAATAATAAACATAATTTATAGACTGCATTCTATGATGACTTGTTATCTTTGTTTTATATTTAAATTTGTTTGGTGATCTGAAACATTTAAGTGGGACAAACATGCAAAGGAAAAAAAAAAAAAAAAAAAAAGATCAGGAAGGGGGCAAACACTTTCGCAATAAAGGCTACTTTCACATCATTTTTCGCCATTCACAGCAGTTTTAAGCATCTGCCACGTAACATCACCTGCGGCAAGACTGCATTCGGATTAATTCATTCCCTATGGGACTTGCGGATGTGTGCGGCCCTTGCAGCAAGTCAATAAAACAATGCTAGCATTGTTTTTTTTCTGGTGCCGGATTTGCCCGATCCGTCAAAACAGCAAGTGCCGCACACATCCGCAAGTCCCTTACGGAAT
This sequence comes from Allobates femoralis, assembly GCA_033576535.1. Taxonomy (NCBI): domain Eukaryota; kingdom Metazoa; phylum Chordata; class Amphibia; order Anura; family Aromobatidae; genus Allobates; species Allobates femoralis. Next base: position 512,783,581 of record JARQOC010000002.1, read on the forward strand.
GAATTCATCCGAACGCAGTCTTGCCGCAACTGATGTTACGGGGCAGATGCGGCAAAATTGCTGGATCTGCCGCGAATGGTGAAAAATGCTGATGTGAAAGCAGCCTAAGCCTATGTGTGCACATAAGGCACTTATGCATGAATATCACATGGACAGGAAACCTATGGATCGCCATTCTTTCCAATGGCAGCGACACATCTTTGTAGGAAAAAGTGACACCCTGCAAGATAGTGGATTTAAAAGATTTGCCCCAAAATTCTGAGTTATCCCCATCCACTGAGGGTCTTATAACCTCCTGGAATTCCAACCGCTAAAAACTAAATGATCTCAACAATATGTTTCTACAGAGCCCCAACAGAATGGAGAATGAAGTTACTGTTGAGCATTCAGATGGGAGCTCTTTCAAAGCCCTGTTCACTGGATCACATTGGGTGGACCTGGAGTGATCAATACATTTTCCTCTATCTTATTAATGGAGAATAACTTAATACAAACCTCTCAAACACAAGATTTGGCCAGATTAGATAAATTGGACATTGGATGCTTAATTATAGTTATAGTAATTTACCAATTCTCCAGCTTAAGTGGGGCCAGGACGTTTGGATACAATATGTACTTACCACAACTGGAAAGTTTACATTATCCCTAGTGGCAATGCGTCCATCCATAAAACAATTTACCGTATATACTCGTGTATAAGCCGACCCGTGTATAAGCCGACCCCCCTACTTTTGCCCCCAAAATCTGGGAAAACCTATTGACTCGTGTATAAGCCGAGGGTGGACCCCAGCACAGGTATACAGCCCCCAGCAGTGTGGTATACAGCAGTCTCCCCAGTGGTATATACAGCCCCAGTGGTAGTATCCAGCAGCCCCAGAGGTATATACAGCCCCAGTGGCAGTATCCAGCAGCCCCAGAAGTATATACAGCCCCAGTGGTAGTATCCAGTAGCCCCAGAGGTATATACAGCCCCAGTGGTAGTATACAGTAGCCATAGAGGTATATACAGCCCCAGTGGTAGTATCCAGTAGCCCCAGAGGTATATACAGCCCCAGTGGTAGTATCCAGCAGCTCCAGAGGTATATACAGCCCCAGTGGTAGTATCCAGCAGCCCCACAGGTATATACAGCCCCAGTGGTAGTATCCAGTAGCCCCAGAGGTGTATATACAGCCCCAGTGGTAGTATACAGTAGCCATAGAGGTATATACAGCCCCAGTGGTAGTATCCAGCAGCCCCAGAAGTATATACAGCAGCCCCAGAGGTATATACAGCCCCAGTGGCAGTATCCAGCAGCCCCAGAAGTATATACAGCCCCAGTGGTAGTATCCAGTAGCCCCAGAGGTATATACAGCCCCAGTGGTAGTATACAGTAGCCATAGAGGTATATACAGCCCTAGTGGTAGTATCCAGTAGCCCCAGAGGTATATACAGCCCCAGTGGTAGTATCCAGCAGCCCCAGAGGTATATACAGCCCCAGTGGTAGTATCCAGCAGCCCCACAGGTATATACAGCCCCAGTGGTAGTATCCAGTAGCCCCAGAGGTGTATATACAGCCCCAGTGGTAGTATACAGTAGCCATAGAGGTATATACAGCCCCAGTGGTAGTATCCAGCAGCCCCAGAAGTATATACAGCAGCCCCAGAGGTATGGCTTATATTGGCAGCCAGCCTACTTACATACACATACCCATACATACACACATATATACACACACACACACACACATATATACACATACACACACACACACATATATATACAGCTTCCTACCTTGTCCCCGTTCTGCAGTGCTTTCCGGTGTCCTCCGTGCTCCGTTCCCGGTCTTCTGGGCCTTGTGGTTCCTCCTGGTTCCTCATCCTTCGGTTCTATCATGGGGGCTGCCATCTTGGGTCTTCTCTCCGCCCCCGGCCAGTGATGTCAGAGCAGGCCGCGCTGTGATTGGCTAGCACCCGTGATCACATGTCACGGGTGCTAGCCAATCACAGCGCGGCCTGCTCTGACATCACTGGCCGGGGGCGGAGAGAAGACCCAAGATGGCAGCCCCCATGATAGAACCGAAGGATGAGGAACCAGGAGGAACCACAAGGCCCAGCAGACCGGGAACGGAGCACGGAGGACACCGGAAAGCACTGCAGAACGGGGGACAAGGTAAGAAATACTGCACAGCGCCCCCCCACCCCCCCTCCCACCATAGGATTACCGTATTGACCCGTGTATAAGCCGAGGGGGGGACTTTTCAGCCCATTTTTTGGGCTGAAAAACTCGGCTTATACACGAGTATATACGGTAGTTCACAGTGTGAATAATTGAATTAGTTTGTAAAATAGAGCTAAAGCATGCAATAAACAATAATAAGATGCAAACCTTTATGGCAGCTTCTCGTAATGCTTCCAGCCTTTGCCTGCTGCTTTCCTTCATGTTCACCACATCTTTATAATCTCCCTGCAATGCTCGGCGCAGCCCATTTACCGCTTGAAACACCGAGTTCTCACTCTCATTCAGCTCCTTCTGAAAGATTTCAAAGGTGTGAACTTGGAAGAGCTTCTCTTCTGGAGACAGTCCTTGGCCCTTCTCCACTGCTTTGATAGCCTTGTTCAGCTTGTTGAGCACCACGTTCTTCTGATGGAGAAGACCAGACAGTTTCCGACAGTTGTTAAGCAGCCATTCTTTTTTCTGGCTGGCGGTGGCGCCCTTGCCTCTGTGCAGTTTAATGGCATGTTTCGCTACGCCTTCATGCTCTGCTGCATGTGATATGTGATAAAACAGCTGCAACAGTAACAACCATAGGATGAACATCTTCATGGCCGCTGCCAGTTAAATCACATACTCACACACTAGGTCTTCAGCTGACTCGATGCTGGAGCTACACATGGCTGAAGGCCTAAAAGACAACAAACAAAGTATGATCAGAAAAACTGCAACTGAGCCAAGCCACAATGTGAACGGGTCTGTAAGACTGCGTTCACACCACCACATAACTAGACCACAGAAAAAAACAGCATAACAAACATGTGGACAAACTCTGCTATAAAAAGCTAATAATAAAAAGCAAGTGCTTAGTAAAAAAATAGTATTAAAAACAGGGTACTTAGTTAATACGTTTTTTGCAAAAAATGTACATGAGCCGTTCTACCTCGCCACGGTGACCCTTATCAGAACAGTCCCATCTAATTTAAAACCTGATCCTGTATAAATATACCTCATGGATGCAGGGTGAAGATGGGCCAGAGTCCAATATGGACACAGTGCAGCAGACAGCACTTTATGTGCCTGGCTCAGAAAAGGAGGGCTGGGGCACTCCTTGTCTTGCTAAACAAGAAAATAAATGAAAAACTGCAACTGAGCCAGGGCACAATGTGAACGGGTCTGTAGGACTGCGTTCACACCATCAAATAACTAGACCACAGGAAAAAAACCAGTATAGCAAACGCGTAGAAGTATACTCTGCTATAAAAAGCTAATGATAAAACGCAAGTGCTTAGTAAAAAACAGTATCAAAAACAGGGTACTTAGTTAATACGTTTTTTGCAAAAAAACGGAATTAGACTTACCGGTAATTCTCTTTCCGGAAATCCACCACGACAGCACAACAGGAGGTTGCCTCTCGGCCCTAATAGGGGCAGGAAACACAAAGAGGTTAAATAGCCTCTCCCACCTCCTATCACCAGTGTTTACCAAGGACCAACGGAAATGAAGATCCAAGAGCAACGTATTCAAGCAGGAAGGATGTAAAAATAAAGTCCTAAAAACAAAAGGGAGGGAATTACTCGTGCTGTCGTAGTGGATTCCCCGAAAGAGAATTACCGGCAAGACTAATTCAGTTTTCTCCTCCCATCCACCACGACAGCACAATAGAAGTAATAATAAAGCAAAATCCAAGGGAGGGACCACTACTTGAAGAACATTTCTTTCAAACCCAGATGTGTATAAATAAGGATGTCTAAGCCTGCAGTGCGTAGTGAAGGCCTGAACTGAAGACCCGGTGACAGCCTCGCAGAACTGCCGGATGGAAGAGTCTGCCTTTGCAGCCCAGGACAGACACAGCCCTGGTGGTGCGAGCCTTCAAGTGGACAGTCGGAGAGAGATACATATAGCAATAGGACTCCCAGACGCCTCCTGTCCTTCGTAACGACCCCCAAATTGTACAAACAAATTGTTATCCACTCATCTTGAGTGGGTGTGTCGGGGTAGAAAAAAACAGTTCATGTTACGCCTAACATGTGAAAATCACCTTCCGTCTCAAGGTGGGGAAGGTAACAAAAGAGGGTAAGACAATCTCTTGAGAACTATAGAAGTCCACCAACACACATGGCAGGAGGGATGGATCCAAAAGGAAACAGGAGACTAACACGTGAAGGACTGGTACGAAGATGGAAGAGCCTGGAGCTCCCCAACTCTTCCGGCCGTTGCAATAGCAACCAGGAAAAGCCGGTATCCAGGAGAGTCAATGTGAGTCTATTCAAGGAAACTGATGACAAACAAAAAAAAAGGGATGCAAAGATTATGTTGACAAACCCTTCAAACAATATTGAGATCCCACGGCGGACAGGAGGACAGATTCCTGATGCTGACCTCACGATCCACAAAACCACGGATGAGCCGCCAGACTCTGATCGACGTAGGAGCGGAGAGCCGAGAACTGTACTTGCATGGTACCCGGTACCAAACCCTTGGCAAGAACGTCCTGCAGAAAGACAAGGGCCCTGGCTATGCTAGGGTATGGACATGTTACGTTAGGGGAAACAGGTCATGAGGTGAAGAACCACACCACGAATTGAAAAACATCTTCGCAAAAAGTGTGTTAGGTATCGGCGGCCTACTAGTCTGAAGCGTGGGACACTTTCCCTGATCGACACCGCACCCGCAGAATTTGGGCTTCAGTAGCCAGACTGGGAGACGGAACAGTTTCAGGTCTGGAGGAAAGAATGGCCCTCGATGTAGAAGATTGGGAATCAATGTTAGCATCATCGGGTCTGCCGCCGTCATGGGGTTGAAAACTGCTAACCAACATCGTTTTGGTCAATACGGAGCAATGAGGATTGCGATTGCGGTCGCCAATTATGGTAAGATCACCTGGAGCACTTTTGGCAACAGAAGAATCGGGGGAAAGGTGTAAGATAGGCTGAAGACCCAGGGGTGAGCCAGAGCATCGAATATCAAACCCCGGATATCCTAAGGAAGGAAAAAATAGTGAGTGGCATTTGCGGTGAGTTGCAAAGAGGCCTACATCCGGGAAACTCCCGGTATTTGCCAGCCTACGGAAAATCGGTTGATTGAGACACCATGTGCCCGGAAGCAGAGCCTGCCTGCTTAGATAATCTTCTTGCACATATGCTGGGCCGTTTAGATGAAAAGCTGACAGGGAGAAAGGATGTCTTCTGCCCAACAAAACATTCGGTATGAGACGGTCCGTAGGCTTCTGGATCGTGTGCTCCCTTGGTGGCGAAAAGGAGCTACAGTAGCCATATTGTCGGAAAAAAATTCACCTGAGTTCCTCGGATAAGCAATCTTGATATCTGAAGAGCCTCCACCACTGCTCCCAGCTCTCAGGAGTTCGAGGCACGGTCCCTTGCTTGGTGAGACCCTCGGTCTTGAAAGGCAACTGGGAGACAACATGTTAGGCTATGGGTTGAACTAGAGGGACTTAAGGTCTCTTTCAACCTTAATACTATGCTACAAGAGCCCCCCAGGCCCACTTGCAGGTGACAGCATACACCGTAACCATCAATGACTGGACTCACTGAATCCCCTGTGCCAGATATTCTCGGTCTAAGCACCCTTTGAACAAAAGCTTCACCTTACTGGGAAGATGAAGTGGCTTGAGCAGACCCAAGGGGAACCCGTTACACTGGGAGAAGACAAAGGGACCGTGAGGGCCTGGCATGAGCTTGGGCTCATGGACCCGACTGGATACACAGCGTCACGGAGCCAAGACTGACAAGGTGGATCGAATGGACCGCTGCTGTTGGAGACAACAAAGCTTTGACCTCAGGAGAAAAAAAATACATCACACGGAAGAAACCAGGGCTATCCACGAGAGTCCAGTAGACTACCCAAAGACCTGCCTCCGGGATGGAACCAGACTCCATCACCGAAGTGATCTTACAGCATAACGATGTTAGAGTCTGAATAAAGTCCTGTGTATGGTAATGCCGGAGAGGGCTGGAGGGAGCCGCTGCTCAGGAAGTCGTCGTCCAGATGACTGACATTACCTCCGCCATCACCCTGACGAATATGTGAGGTGCCGAGGAGACCCAATGGTAGCACTTGAAAGTGAAAAAGATGGCAAATATCAGAAACCGGTGATCTTCAGGGAATGGGAATATGGCATATGCCTCCTGAAGAACCAATGGTGCCATCCCCAAGTCCATCCCTATCAGGGGACGGAGGAACGTATGGACTCCATCCTGAATCTGGAGGAAGCCACATGTCAGTGCAAGGGCCTAGGTGTAGAATAGCCCGTAGAATCCCCCTGGCTCATTTAGCAGATATAGGTGAGAACAGTGTCCACTCCTGATCTCCTGTTGAGATTCCCATTGTATCACCCATAGAGACTGGCATAGAAATTCCTATTGGATCTCTCATGAGGTTTCCCATCCAGCCCGTGGCCGAGGCTACTGCTGCTTAGCTTCAACAGTCTGTCAAGGGCATGCACAGTGGGTTTACAATGGCTGCTGACCCCAATAGGAGAAGTTTAATGATCCACCTTCCAGAGGGAAGACCAAAGTTTGAGAGACAAGGGAACGACACTCTCAGATATTGGGAGGGGGAGAGGAGACACATTGACATGCCATTTCTGACAAGTTGAACAATTGGGCAGTTGAAGCAATGTGCCGTTAGAGGGGGAGAAGGTGGCAAGTCCCCCCCATATCGGAATGGTGTCACTTCTTCCACTGACGACGAGAGGAGAAGATGCTTCTCCCCTTTCCTCCTTTGGGGCCAGCTCCAATCCCTGTCCTTTTGCTGGAGGGACTGGGTCAGGGACATAAAAAAGCAAAGGAATGAACCTTCGTTTCCGCTTCCACGCCTACAAGACCACTCCTAGCTGACATGCCTCTGGACATGCTTCGAACTACACAGGTCGACCCGATATTGGCTGACATGAAAAAGGAAAGGGATTCTCAGGGTCCCCTCAATAGCCTATCAGAGAAGTCTTTGAATGGTAGTGCAGGTTTATCTGCTACCTTAGCAAGGCGGACCACAGTTTAGCAACTGAAGAATCCTAAGGGGAACGCCCCCCGCCCCATCCCGGCAGGGATGACATGGCGTGTTTCTGGAAATTTCCCTTCATTCAACCCCATCTTATGCAGGTTGACAAGAACTGGAAAACACATAAGTTTACATAGACCAAAAAGCACAGGTATTTCCCTCATGGTATCCCATACAGCCGATACCAAGTTAGCAATACCCCCAGTTGAAAATAAGACATTCTGGGGCCATCAATGTTGTGAGGAGAATCAGAATCCCCTGCGAAGCCCTCCTCTAGGCCAGACACCTCTGATGGCTCTGGAGCAGAATCCTCCATAGTGCCTCCCCCCTTCTGGGTTGTAGCCAATGGGTGGGTTCCACTGGAGGGGGCGAGACACAGCAGCCATAGAGGATCATGTAATTAAGCACTTAAGTTCGTCCATGAAAGACGGCTGCTCCACACTGACCCTGTGTGTGCACTCTAGACCTAGATCAATATAGCATGAGGAAGCGATTTGCTGAAACACCCACTGGGGGTTCAGATTCTGCTGCAGTTCCTATAACACTGTAAACAGGGAGAGAAGGAATGAGACCACAGGGGTGGGCAGTACATACCTCATACCCAGTACTTACTGGGCCTGAGTAAGAGCTGGGCTCAGCAGCTATAGTGCTTGAGGGGACATCCAAAACAGCATGCATAATACAAACATTCTGTCCTACTTCACATTGAGTCGTGCCCGGGGTCCTGTTATGCTGGGGATCCGAGGCTTAGCGCGTATGTGGCACCCCATGCCTGCCTCCCTCGTGGTCTCTCTGCAGCAGCCGCCGTTGTGCGAAGGCCGGGCGTGCAGGAAGACCGGAAGACCCGTGCTCCTCACTGGAGCGCAACCCGGAAGCGACACTCCCTGTGCCGACGTCACTTCCGTGCGAGAGAAGCACACAGGCCGCATCACGCTCCGGTGTCTCGGGAGGGAGGAAGCCGAGGAGCTACTGGAGGACCCGGCCACATGGCACCGCTCAGCATTACCCGGAGGTGCCCGGAGAGCGGTGCGGTCCTGCTCTTCCTGGAGCAGGAGCGCCCCAGAGGGGAAGAATGACTGCCCTGGTAAGAGACTGCTTTGCCGGCCCACAGCCTCAGGAGAACCTCTTCATGCCCCACAGGGACAGGAAACAGTGGTGATAGGAGGTGGAGGGGCTATTTAACCTCTTTGTGTTTCCTGCCCCTATTAGGGCCGAGAGGCAACCTCCTGTTGTGCTGTTCGTGGTGGATGGGAGGAGAAAATGTACATAAGCCGTTCTACCTCGCCACAGTGATCCTTATCAGAACGGTCCTATCTAACCAATTTAAAACCTGATCCTGTATGAATATACCTCATGGATCAGGGTGAATACGGGCCAGAGTCCATTTATTTCTTGTTTAGCAAGACAGGGAGTGCCCCACCCCTCCCATTCTGAGCCAGGCACATAAGGTGCTGTCCGCTGCACTGTGTCCATATTGGACTCTGGCCCGTCTTTACCCTGCAGCCATGAGGTATATTCATACAGGATCAGGTTTTAAAGAGGACCTGTCACCAAACCATGCATGGTGATCTAATTACAGTACTGGATGCAGCATGTCTGCTGCATCCAGACAAGGGGTCCCCCAGCACTTGAGCAGCCCTGTACCCGGAGTAAATACACTTAGAAAACGTACATCGTCCAGCCATAAAGGAGGTGGGCTAGGGGCTGCAACCAAAGGGCAGATTCAACCCCCTGCATGTGTAATCTGCCCACCGCTGCAATCATTGTCTCCCTGTCTGCAGCATAAGACAGTTTTTTTTTTTTTTTAACAAAATGTCCATTTAGCCAGCCCCCTGCGGTGACTTCACCCTTATAACCGCCCTGCTCTATGGTTAACATGGAGCAGGGCGGGGAAAGGTGGTGATATCAGAGCAGGAGGTCGGTCGCCCCGCCTCCTGCAGTGATATCACCGCTTATACCCGCCCTGCTCTATGTTAACCATAGAGCAGGGCGGGTATAAGCGGTGACGTCACCGCAGGGGGCAGGGCTATACTGATATTTTGTAAAAAAAAAAAAAAAACTATGTCTTATGCTGCAGACAGGGAGACAATGATTGGCAGCGGTGGGCAGATTACACATGCAGGGGGTGTGAATCTGCCCTTTGCTGCAGCCCCTAGCCACTTCCTTTATGGCTGGACGATGTACGTTTTCTAAGTGTATTTACACCGGGTACAGGGCTGCTCAAGTGCTGGGGGACCCCTTGTCTGCATGCAGCAGACATGCTGCATCCAGTACTGTAATTAGATCACCATGCCTGGTTTGGTGACAGGTCCTCTTTAAATTAGTTAGTAAGGACCGTTCTGATAAGGGTCACTGTGGCGAGGTAGAACGGCTTATGTACATTTTTTTGCAAAAAACGTATTAACTAAGTACCCTATTTTTTATACTGTTTTTAGTAAGCACTTACTTTTTATTACATTTTGATAGCAGAGTACTTCAAGACGTTTGTTATACTGTTTTTTTCTGTGGTCTAAAGTATGATCAGAGCAAGAGAATCCAGACTGGTTTTATAGTTAGTCCATGAGACATCAAATAGGATCTTGTGAGCCTGAAAAAGCTGATAACAGGGAACAACAGATTAAAGTCAGTAAATAGAATGAGACAAAGACACTATGCCCTGCTAAGGCAGGTTTCATATCAACGATTTTTTAAATTTGCGGCAGATCTGGCACTTTTGCCGCATCTTCCGTGTAACAGCTCACTTGTGGCAAGCCCCATTCATTCCCTATGGGACTTGTGGTCAGGTTGTTGTAAGTGCGGTTTTGCTGGATCCGGTACTTGTCGCAAGTAAAAAAAAAAAACAAAAAACGCTGCTAGTAGCTAAGTGCCGGATCTGGCAAAACCACACTTGCCACACCTAACCACAAGTTCCATGGGGAATGAATGGGGCTTGCCACAAGTGAGCCATTACAGTGCTGGATCAGCCACAATTGTACAAAAATGCTGATGTGACAGCAGCCTAAGGCTGCTTTCACACTACGATTTTTGCATTTCCGATGCTGTCCGAAAAAAATCGGACAGCATCGGACCGATTTTCGGACCCCATGCAGCCCTATGGGGATCGGACCGAATCGGATGTGCACTAAATGCCATCCGATTTGGTCCGATCCGAATCTGTCCGATTTTTTTATCGGTGCAAAAATCGGAGCTTGCTCCGATTTTTGCACCGAAAATTAAATCTGACAGATTCGGATCGGACCAGATCGGATGGCATTTAGTGCACATCCGATCCGACCCGATCAATTTAGCATGGGGCCCTATGGAGCAGGGTCCGAGAAAACATGTGATGTCTCCTCGGACCGATTTTAGTGTACTGAGCATGCTCAGTACACTAAAATAGCTCCTAAAAGTAAATTAAGGGGTTAATAAAAAAAAAAAAACTATGCTCACCTGTCCACGAGGCCCACGTCGTCTCCCGGCGTCTCCGGTGTCTCTAGGTATCTTGCCGTCTGTGCTGATAAGACCTGGCGTGATGTCACAATCACATGACTGCCAGGAACCAATAGCCGGCAGTCATGTGATTGTGACATCACGAGAGGTCCTGGCTGCACAGAACAGCAAGGCACCGGAGACGTGCGGGACCGTGCAGGAGTCGTGGACAGGTGAGAAAGGAGAGGAGGAGAGGGGAGGACAAGAGGAGAGGAGAAGGAGGACAAGAGGAGAGGAGGGGGACACATGGGGGGGCCGGAGGACACATGGGGGCAGCACATTGAAGGACTGGGGATGGACTCATAGGAGGACCGGGGGCCAAGAGGGGAGGACCGGGAGCCAAGAGGGGAGACACAGGACCGGGGGCCAAGAGGGGAGGACCGGGTGCCAAGAGGGGAGACACAGGGGATGAGAGGACCGGGGGCCAAGAGGGGAGACACAGGACCGGGGGCCAAGAGGGGAGGACCGGGTGCCAAGAGGGGAGACACAGGGGATGAGAGGACCGGGGGCCAAGAGGGGAGACACAGGACCGGGTGCCAAGAGGGGAGGACCGGGTGCCAAGAGGGGAGACACAGGGGATGAGAGGACCGGGGGCCAAGAGGGGAGACACAGGACCGGGTGCCAAGAGGGGAGGACCGGGTGCCAAGAGGGGAGACACAGGGGATGAGAGGACCGGGGGCCAAGAGGGGAGACACAGGGGATAAAGAAGAGGACCGGGGGAGAGACAGTGACAGCTAGGGAGCGATCTGACAGGAGGGCAGGCATCCTATTTTCTGTCGGAATCGGATGCCTATTTGGCACCCGATTCCAGGCATCAGAGGAATCCGATGCTGTCCGATTTATATCGGACAGCATCGGATTTTACAAAATCGTTATGTGAAAGTAGCCTAATACAGCTGAGAGTTTGTCATTATGTAGCAGTGTAGGTTATAGCGTTAAATTTTGTTCTGCCTTTTGCTTACATAGGACTCACTGGGTCACAGCTCTTTTGTCAACATGTGAATGTACAGTGTATTTGCACATTTGCAAGGTGCTGGTTATAATACAACCATAAAAGTACAAAGAAGAGGATATATCAATATCAGCAAACACAAGAAGTCATAAAAAAAAAAAAAAGGGTGAGGAATCCTTAGATAGGAAGACAAGTCACCAAGCTGCTCCTCTACCTTCTTCCAGTGTCACAAAAAACATCTTATCTGCAAAACCAACAACGATTGCTACACATTAAACAGAACTTGACACCAGATACATACCCACGATTTCAGCCATGTTTGTGTGATGCTGAAATGCTGCAGCATTTCAGAGAAAAATATAGCTTAGTAGCCGCATGAGTGAGTCAAAAAGGCTGATCCCTGGTGGCTTCTGCCCATCTGCTGCCAATGGCTGACAGGTCTCTCCCTTTACACATACGCGGGAAGAGACCTATCGCTCAAGGGGAGTAAGTGTGAAGAAGAGGGCCCGCCTATCCAACTGGGCTCGGTCATCAGCGGCTTTTAAAGCGAACCGGTCACCCCCCTGGACATCAAAAGCTATAATAGCCACCTTCTGCAGCACTAAGGCTGCATTCAGGGAAGGTGGCTATAAGCTTTTGATGCCCTTTATACTATTAAATATGAACTTATATAAAGGCTTACTCTTAAGAAGACCTAAGACCGGGAGGCGGGTTTCGCGCTCCTCCGACCCGCCTCCTCTTGTCAGTCATGGTGCTCGCCTGCTGCTGCCTCCCTCATGAACGCACGCCTCCGTTCTCGTCTATGGAGCCGCGCATGCGCTGTGCGCCGGGTGTCCAGGAAGTCGTCGGGCTGCGCGAAACCCCCCTCCCGGTCTTAGGTCTTCTTAAGAGTAAGCCTTTATATAAGTTCATATTTAATAGTATAAAGGGCATCAAAAGCTTATAGCCACCTTCCTGAATGCAGCCTTAGTGCTGCAGAAGGTGGCTATTATAGCTTTTGATGTCCAGGGGGGTGACAGGTTCGCTTTAAAGGGAAGATAATAATACTAAAGAATTTGTGATTGCAATCATTTTCAGGAAGAAACTGAGTATTATCTGACAGAATTGCAGGGGTGTCAATACTTTTGGCCACAACTGTACGTATTAAGGCCCCTTTACACACTGAGACTTTCCAGCGATATGACCTGGCCGGGATTGCTGCAAAGTCTCTCTGCAGCCCCTGGTGAGCTCTCAAACAGGCAGACTCACCAGCGACCAGCCAGCGGCGACATCGCTGGTAACCAGGGTAAACACCGGGTAACTAAGCAGTGCACGTTGCTTAGTTACTTGGTGTTTAACCTGGTTATTAGTGCCCAGCATCTAATGTGCAGCGCTGGGCATTGGCTGAGAAGTAGCTGATCGTTGGTCTCTCGCTGTCACACGCAGTGATGTGTGCTGACCAGCGGGAGACCAAGGACCAAAAAAATGGTCCTGTATGATTTGCAGCGATCTCACAGCAGGGGTCTGATCACTGCTACATGTCACACACTGCAACATCACTGGAGAGGTCACTGTTACGTCACAAAACCTGTGATGTGCTAGCGATGTTGCAGTGTATGAAGTAGCCCTAACACAAGCCTGATCTGACCACCTACAACAGTAGCCAGGACCCCCATACACCCAGAAGCCAACAAAACTATGACTTGCTCGGCCACGTCACCAAGCATTATGGCAGTCTTCTTGGGTATCCATAGTGTGACAGCGACACTGAACAAGACCGCAGAGTGGTCGAAACGTCAGCAAACCACAGTGGCTTCCTGTATTGTCATTTTGTAACAAAATAAAGAATTCACTTAAAGCAAAACTCAAAGCAAGACTCGAGAGAGCAGGGATTCATACCAATAACATTAGGTGTAAAATGGATTACAAGTCATTGGTCTTGGCAGCACATTACCTTGCATTAAAAATAATAAAAAGACGTGCTGGCGAGAACATAATTACTCTATAGGCGCAAGATCTATGGAGTTAGCGACCAGTCCATGTACATAAATGAGTTCAGCTCTGCAATACAGGATTATAAGTGACAGCTGGAGCTACAGACACCTAGGAGGATAGGGGGAGTCACAACCAAGGGAGGTCACCAGGCAGCAAAAGTGACAGTAACACCAGATATGAGACAGGCATGGTGAACAGCCCTCCCCTAGGGCAGAACATGACAGACAGGGCTACATACCTGTAGTCAGGGCAGACAGACAGACAAGGATACATACGCGCAGGCATGAAGACAGACAGGGCTACATACCTGCAGTCAGAGCACACAGACAGACAAGGCTACATACCCGCAGGCATGGCAGGCAGGAAGACAGACAGGGCTACATACCCGCAGACAGACAAGACAGGGCTACATACCTGCAGTCAGGGCAGGCAGACAGGGCTACATACCCGCAGACAGACAAGACAGGGCTACATACCTGCAGTCAGGGCAGGCAGACAGGGCTACATACCTGCAGTCAGGGCAGGCAGACAGGGCTACATACTGCAGTCAGGGCAGGCAGACAGGGCTACATACCCGCAGGCATGAAGACAGACAGGGCTACATACCTGCAGTCAGAGCACACAGACAGACAAGGCTACATACCCGCAGGCATGAAGACAGACAGGGCTACATACCTGCAGTCAGGGCAGACAGACAGACAAGGCTACATACCCGCAGGCATGAAGACAGACAGGGCTACATACCTGCAGTCAGGGCAGACAGACAGACAAGGCTACATACCCGCAGGCATGGCAGGCAGGAAGACAGACAGGGCTACATACCTGTAGTCAGGGCACACAGACAGACAAGGCTACATACCCAGAGTTAGGACAGACAGGTGTACACACCGGCTCCCTATCTCCCATCACTGCCAGCGTCACCAGGCGGCACTGTCCTCCTGTCACTGGCCGGACCACACTCACAACACCGCTCATCACACGACATCAGCCCGCGCCGCGCAGGGCGTTCTGGGACTCGTAGGCGGCAGTGACGTCACCAGGACGCGGCCCGTCAGCAGCCCTTCTGCAGGTTTGTAGTCGCCTCCTGTGAGTCTTCCGGAGAAATGTCGCCATTACTGATAACGGTTTACAGCCATTCTCCTGGTAAATGTTAGAACGGGCAGAACCCTTTGTGTGAGCAGCACTGAGGCCGCCGAGGGCGTGATATACCAGATAACAAGGCAGTGAGTGCGAGAATGTAGTGCAATATCCTTCCGCCCAGCACCACAGAGAGCGGCACACGGCTGACTACAACTCCCGAGACTCCTTGTGGAAGTGGGCGGCATTTCCCAAACACAACTGCGCATGCGCATCCTCCACCTCCGAGCCGTGGAGTTAGGTGATCCGGTGGAGATAAAATGGTAGGTGGGGGCTGGGGACAGGTTGTGTGTGGTGAGGGGCAGCAGTGGCGCCTGCTCAGGTTACGGAAGCCTCTGTGTGTGGGGGGTGGGGCCGGGAGCTGGCGCCTGCTGACCAGGGGAAGGTCACTGCTGGAGCGGACAAGTACAGACACCCTGCAGCCAGAGTGTGTGCGGCCGGCCAGCGGGACCGTACCATGTACCCCGGAGAGGGGTGTCTGCTGCGCACAGAGCCGCACACGTGTGTCAACTTGTATGGAGTTGTGAGCGGCTGCTGACAGCGGGGGGAAGGGGGTGCTGGTATTTTGGGAGCCGGCGGCTGCGCTCAGCCTTCCCTTATTTGGCCGGGTGGAGGCGCCGCTGTCACAGCAGGTTCTCCGGGACGCGGGCGGTCAGGTAGGGTCCCTACAGGTGAGAGGAGACACACTGCGGGTCAGGTAGGGTCCCTACAGGTGAGAGGAGACACACTGGGGGTCAGGTAGGGGCCCTACAGGTGAGAGGAGACACACTGGGGGTCAGGTAGGGGCCCTACAGGTGAGAGGAGACACACTGGGGGTCAGGCAGGGGCCCTACAGGTGAGAGGAGACACACTGGGGGTCAGGCAGGGGCCCTACAGGTGAGAGGAGACACACTGGGGGTCAGGCAGGGGCCCTACAGGTGAGAGGAGACACACTGGGGGTCAGGCAGGGGCCCTACAGGTGAGAGGAGACACACTGGGGGTCAGGCAGGGGCCCTACAGGTGAGAGGAGACACACTGGGGGTCAGGCAGGGGCCCTACAGGTGAGAGGAGACACACTGGGGGTCAGGCAGGGGCCCTACAGGTGAGAGGAGACACACTGGGGGTCAGGCAGGGGCCCTACAGGTGAGAGGAGACACACTGGGGGTCAGGCAGGGGCCCTACAGGTGAGAGGAGACACACTGGGGGTCAGGCAGGGGCCCTACAGGTGAGAGGAGACACACTGGGGGTCAGGCAGGGGCCCTACAGGTGAGAGGAGACACACTGGGGGTCAGGCAGGGGCCCTACAGGTGAGAGGAGACACACTGGGGGTCAGGCAGGGGCCCTACAGGTGAGAGGAGACACACTGGGGGTCAGGCAGGGGCCCTACAGGTGAGAGGAGACACACTGGGGGTCAGGCAGGGGCCCTACAGGTGAGAGGAGACACACTGGGGGTCAGGCAGGGGCCCTACAGGTGAGAGGAGACACACTGGGGGTCAGGCAGGGGCCCTACAGGTGAGAGGAGACACACTGGGGGTCAGGCAGGGGCCCTACAGGTGAGAGGAGACACACTGGGGGTCAGGCAGGGGCCCTACAGGTGAGAGGAGACACACTGGGGGTCAGGCAGGGGCCCTACAGGTGAGAGGAGACACACTGGGGGTCAGGCAGGGGCCCTACAGGTGAGAGGAGACACACTGGGGGTCAGGCAGGGGCCCTACAGGTGAGAGGAGACACACTGGGGGTCAGGCAGGGGCCCTACAGGTGAGAGGAGACACACTGGGGGTCAGGCAGGGGCCCTACAGGTGAGAGGAGACACACTGGGGGTCAGGCAGGGGCCCTACAGGTGAGAGGAGACACACTGGGGGTCAGGCAGGGGCCCTACAGGTGAGAGGAGACACACTGGGGGTCAGGCAGGGGCCCTACAGGTGAGAGGAGACACACTGGGGGTCAGGCAGGGGCCCTACAGGTGAGAGGAGACACACTGGGGGTCAGGCAGGGGCCCTACAGGTGAGAGGAGACACACTGGGGGTCAGGCAGGGGCCCTACAGGTGAGAGGAGACACACTGGGGGTCAGGCAGGGGCCCTACAGGTGAGAGGAGACACACTGGGGGTCAGGCAGGGGCCCTACAGGTGAGAGGAGACACACATGGGGGTCAGGCAGGGGCCCTACAGGTGAGAGGAGACACACTGGGGGTCAGGCAGGGGCCCTACAGGTGAGAGGAGACACACTGGGGGTCAGGCAGGGGCCCTACAGGTGAGAGGAGACACACTGGGGGTCAGGCAGGGGCCCTACAGGTGAGAGGAGACACACTGGGGGTCAGGCAGGGGCCCTACAGGTGAGCGGAGACACACTGGGGGTCAGGCAGGGGCCCTACAGGTGAGAGGAGACACACTGGGGGTCAGGCAGGGGCCCTACAGGTGAGAGGAGACACACCGGGGGTCAGGCAGGGGCCCTACAGGTGAGAGGAGACACACCGGGGGTCAGGCAGGGGCCCTACAGGTGAGAGGAGACACACCGGGGGTCAGGCAGGGGTCCTACAGGTGAGAGGAGACACACCGGGGGTCAGGTAGGGGTCCTACAGGTGAGAGGAGACACACGGGGGTCAGGTAGGGGTCCTACAGGTGAGAGGAGACACACCGGGGGTCAGGTAGGGTCCCTACAGGTGAGAGGAGACATACTGGGGGTCAGGCAGGGGCCCCGCAGCTGAGGGGAGACACACCGGGGGTCAGGCAGGGGCCCCGCAGGTGAGAGGGGGCACACGGAGGGGGAGCCAGGCATGTGCAGCCTTCGGGGTATGATGGGAGCGTTGGGCGAGCTTGCACCCTGGTGCCCATTCTGCTGATCAGTGCTGAAGTATCTCTTGGATTTGTAAGAAATAGTCATTGGTATTTATATGGGTACAGTCAATGGCCAAAACATTACAGGGAATCTGTCAGCAGGTTTTTGCTACCTGATCTGAGCGCAGCATGATGTAGGCAGAGAGATGCTGAAACAAATGATCTTTCACTTAATTACTGATTGCATTTGTTCTGTCACAATAAAATAATTTAGTTTAAAGGCCACTTTACACACACCAACTTATCTGTCCAACTTCTGACCAACTTGCTGGTTGCAGTGAAATCATGGACACATTGCTCCATTTCGTGGCTGTGTACAAATGTAACAATGTGTCCATGATTTCACTGCAACCAGCAAGTTGGTCAGAAGTTGGACAGATAAGTTGGTGTGTGTAAAGTGGCCTTAAGGAACAAAGCCAAGCTGAGATAGCTGCCCCTATCCACACCAGGCTCTCTATAGAGATTGTGTATTGAAATGGGGGTGTTTTAGACTCGCTTGTGCTTGACAAAATAGTCCTGTAATGGTAATCACAGGGTAATAATCCGTTAGTTTATGTAACCAATTGCACAGTATCTGAGGATAGATGCTCTGTTGATTTTTGTTTTTGTCTCTCATGGCCACCTTACACGTCCCAACATCGGTCCGATATTGGATCCAACGCCGCGGGAGCGCGCTTTTTCTGGGCAGAATTCCAAGATCGCATAGGAGATGGTACACAGCGCGATATCGGCAGCCAACGCAACAGCGATGTGTACGCCCGCTTGTACGGCCGACCCAGGAACGACCATTTAACATGGGAGAGAATAGGGGAAGTTGTACTCCACATCGTTGTTGGGCTTTTACACGATCTGGCTCCAACCTCCATCCAATATCGGGCCATTGGAGGCTCATTTGATCCCCGATATCGTTTTGGCATCGTATTGGACATTTATACCATACAACGCACGAACGATATCGGGGCCAACGCACAAACCACATGACTTTTTATCGGAGTTGGACGCCGATATCGGGACGTGTAAAGTGGCCATCACATCATGCTGTCCTCAGTTTACTTGGTAACAACCTGCTGACAGATTCCTTTTAATGGATTGGTTGCCAAATAGCACTGATTGGTTTCAGCATTCACAAACTGAGCAGGCCAAGAAGAGGACATTGGGGAATTTATGGACAAGCATGTGTTTGTTTTTCTTTTGTTTCTACACAGGGTGGTCCATTTATATGGATAAACCTAAACATAATGGGAATGGTTGTGATATTAACGTCCTGTTTGTGGCACATTAGTATATGGGAGTGGGAAAACTTTTCCAGATGGGGGGTGACCATGGCATCATTTTTAAGTCGGCCATTTTGGATCCAACTTTATTTTTTACAATAGGAAGGGGTCATGTGACAAATTAAACCTATTGTGAATTTCATAAGAAAAACAATAGTATGCTTGGGTTTTAACATAACTATATATTCTTTCCTGAGTTATTTACAAGTATATGAACACTTATAAAATATGTTCAAAGTGCTGCCCATTGTGTTGGATTGTCAATGTAATCCTCTTCTCAAACTCTTGACACACTGATGGCAACACTGCAGAAGAAATAAGAAAACTACCGGTATGCCAGGCAACTGCACCACTAATAATATAAAGAATACCGTATTTTTCGCTTTGTAAGACGCACTTTCATTTCCCCCAAATTGGGGGGAAAATGGGGGTGCGTCTTACAAAGCAAATAGTGAAAAAACCTGTGAAAACAAGTGCCATAAATCAATATTACCGGGCTTGCGGTGGCAGAGCAGAAAGGTGCAAGGCAGGGTCGGCAGTTGGGCAGTGCAGCAGGCCTGGAGCTGGGGGTGACGGTGCGGTGATCCACGGTCATCCGTGGTGCTCGGCGGGAGGCGTAGTGCAGGCCGGCGCCATTGCACTTCCGGTATCGGCTGCGTTTCCAGTTTGGAGAGGGAAACGTTTAATAAGTTCCTGTGTCTCCCGCACAGGACTTCAGGAAAATGGCCGCCGATCCAGTGCATGCGCAGATGGAGCTATCGGTCACTGAGCTCTCGATCTGCGCATGCGCTGCAGTTGTCATGGGGGAAATAGTCAGCGGCAGGCAGGATTCTGGGCTCCGCTGCACATGGATACCCTATGTAGAGGAGGGAGAGAAGAGTTATTTTCATCCTCTTCTGCAGGGATGGATATTGATTAGTGGAGGGAACTGTTGCTGAGCTGCCTCCACCAATAAGATATCCATCCCTGCACAATGTATGTAAAACACTTGTTTACTCACTAGCCAAGAGATCCTTGGGAAAGGTGAGCCCACATTAAAGAGAAACACAACCACCATCATCCTTCAGAATATACTGTGCCAATGGGTGTATTCTGATGGATGATGGGGGTTGTAGCCATATTCGGTGTAAATAGGAAGAGATTGTAATGTAGTCAATGTGTTTATTGCTACTGTGACTACCACCTCCCTCATCTTTCAGAATACACTCGTGTATACAGTACATGGATGTATTCCTAAGGATGAGGGGGACAGTAGTCACAATATATGGTACTCCAAGCACAGTACTGTAGTTCATAGATCCCCCATAACAGAGCGTCACCACAGATCCTCCATAACCGAGCGTCGCCACAGATCCCCCATAACAGAGCGTCATCCGCAGATCCCCCCCATAACAGAGCATCACCATTTGGCTCAAAATTTTTTTTCTTATTTTTCTCCTCTAAAACTTAAGTGCGTCTTATAATCAGGTGCGTCTTATAAAGCGAAAAATACGGTATTTGTTCAAACCCTGTGCTACACAACTAAAGTAGATACAACATTAAATGAACCAAATATGTGTTAGGGGGCCGTCACACGCTGCGACATCTTTAGCGATATTGTAAGCGATCACGTGCACGCGCGATCGCTTACAATATCGCTCACATCGCTGGTGAGATGTCACACAGACAGACTCACCAGCGATGCGGAGCCGCGATCTCGCTCGTTACTATGGTACACATCGGGTAACTAGGGCCGCGCGTCGCTTAGTTACCCGACGTGTACCATAGTTACCATCTCCCAGCATAGGCGCGGTCGCTGGGAGATGGATCATCGTGGTGTCATACACCACGATGATGCAGATCGTGGCATCATTCATCGCTGATCTGAGAACCGAACCTCAGATCAGCGATGTCACGATCAAGCGATTTACCATCGTAAATCGCTTGATTACATGCAACGATATCTTGCCCGATATCGCTTAAGCGATCAAAAAGGAGATCGCTTAAACGATATCGGGCAAGATATCGTTCCGTGTGACGGCCGCCTTAAACAGCACCACGGGCGTATATAGCAATATAACAGGGACTAATGGTGGGTTTACACACACCAATTTATCTGTTCAATCTCTGACCCAATCTCTGGTTGCAGTGAAATCATGGATACATTGCTCCATTTTGTGGCTGTGTACAACATGGAGCAATGTATCCATGATTTCACTGCAACCAGAGATTGGTTCAGAGATTGAACAGATAAATTGGTGTGTGTAAACCCACCATGAGACACTACAACGGGGTGATTGTGAAAAAATTACAAATATCTAGTTTATTCAGTACACTTACATATGCAAAGCACCAACACAGACATTTAAAAACAATTAAAAACGTGTAAAAACCTCCACATGAGGTTGTGGGTGTGCTCCCTATAAGCCAAGGCAACAGAATGGACCACCTAACAAAAAAGTGCTATGATATTAATACATGTACAAATGTACCACTATCTATACATACACAATACTACCTATTGTTCACATACGGTTACAAATCACTTATTTTTACACATAAATGGCATAATCAGAACCCATATGGTCACAAATAGAGACACAGAAGTGGCACACAAGATATGGCAAGTATATATGGACAAAGCACCAAAATTGTTAATATCACCTCGCTCCAGTATATGGAGCTATCCACATATGCATTGGTGGTGGTACCAGACAGGCTATAGGGAGACACAAAATGGAATGCCCCGTGCGTTACACCAGACACTGGCTTCCTCAGGGGCCATAAGCATGCAGACACATGCGCAAGTGTGAAGGCAGCCTTACGTCGGGGTTCGACTAGCATATGGCATCCAGTGCTTGAGGATTGGATATGATATACTAATGAGACTCTGATCAGGCTATGCTGCGAATGTGATCCAAGTGTCGGGCAACTATGATCAAGTCACAGTAAATAAAGAGAAAAGTGCCTCACCGTGTCCTGATTTGTAGTATAATCTGCCTTATTGGAGCAGGTCTCCAGCCACAGCTTTGACTCAGAAGCTTCTCATATAAAGGATATAGTGGCGAGTCCCATATTGATTAAAATCTTCATCTTTATTAAAGAAGAACATTTGACTAAAACATGTTGAGACAATAATCCAACCACTGATATTTTAATCTTGTTTAATAAAGATGAAGATTTTAATCAATATGGGACTCGCCACTATAGCCTTTATATCAGTGGTCCCCAACCTTTTTTGCATCGGGGATCAGCTATGCAAGACCACTTTTCCGGGGCCTGGCGGGGCTTTGATCATATGGGTGGGGCTATGGAGAAGAGGTGGAGTCTAGTACCCTGTTTCCCAGAAAGATGCGCCACGTCTTATTTTCAGGGGATGTCTTATTTCTCCATCCCCTTGCTGCCTCCAATATGGTAACCCCATCATCCCCTTGCAGCAGTCCCCCAATAACCCCGTCATCCCTTTGCAGCAGTCCCCCAATAACCCCATCATTCCCTTGCAGCCCCCTAATAACACACACTTACACATACATACTTGTGATGAGCGAGCAGTAAAATGCTTGGATGCTCGATGCTCAGGACAAGCATATCGAGGTGCTCGGTTGCTTGACCCGAGCACCGAGCCCAATGTTATCCTATGGGGAAATCCGAGCATTTTGCTGGCGCCACCGAAAGCATAAATGTCACTTGTGATTCAGCTGCCGCCGGCTCCTGCAGCCCCCTGGTGCCATCCGATCATCCCCTGTCCATTGCTGCACAGGCAGCAGGCATGGGGACAGGGGGTGATCGGACGGCACCTGGGGCCTGCAGGAGCGGCAGCCGCTCATTGCCTGGCAGTGTCGGCGTGGGAGCTTTAAACACAGCTTATCTGACAGCTGATTCAGGTCCTTGAACCTGATATTGATCATCTGATCGGTTTGCCGGCCAGCAAACAGATCAGATGTCGTGGGACCCCTGAACTTGGACTACGTTGGAGGGGGTGGGGTTCTTTTCTTTAGTAAAGATGGAGTCCCTAAGTGTGTTCTGTTTTTATTTCTAATAATATTTTTTGTCTGTGTTGCAGTTTTTTTTTCTATATGATTACTAGAAATTCATGGTGGTCATGTCTAATATTGGCATGACCCCATGAATTTCGGGCTTAGGGCCAGCTTTGTATTATTAGCCAGTGAGCCACTGCACCTGTGCCCTGGATGAGTTGGGTACAGCACCAGAAGATGGCATTACTATGAATGTTCCATTTTCTTCGGCAGCTGCAGACTGCAATTTGCAGCGGGGGGGGAAGCGTTGGGACCCAGAAAGCCTGGGCCCCCTTGCGCTGCGGATTCCAGTCCCCAACTGCCTAGTTGTAACTACCTAGTTGGACCCAAAAATAGAGCGAAGCCACACGTCAATTTTTTTTATTATTATTATTTTATGAAATAATTAAAGAAAAGGGCTTCCCTATATTTCTGGTTCCCACACGGGTACAAATAGGCAGCTGGGGGTTAGGGGCAGCCCATACCTGCCTGCTGTACCTGGCTGGCATACAAAAATATTGTGAAGCCCATGTCAAAAAATTTCTTTCAATAATTCATAAAAAAAATATCAATAAAAACAAACCCATTTAGGGACTGCATCTTTATTATCCCCTCAACCCTTATGTCTGTGCTGCACACTCTCAGCTCTTGCTACATCAGAGACCAAGGGGACGTACAAAGCTTCTATCCCCATGTTCCCTGAAGGAGAGCCCATAGCGCTGCAGCATCGTAAGGGGGGGAAGGAGGAGGAAACTCGGGTCAACCGAGTTGACCCCCTTACGATGCTGCAGCGCTTCGGGCTCTACTTCAGGGACCAAGGGGAAAGAAGCTTTGTTTGTCCCGTTGGTCTCTGATGTAGCAGAGCCGAGACTGTTCAGCACAGACATGAGGAAAGATACAGTCCCTAAATGTACTTGTGGATTTTTTTTTTTTTCGTTTTTTAATGAACTAGTAAAAAAACAAACAAAAATATAAGGATGCCCTTTTATTAAATTAAAAAACAAATACGTGGGGTTTCGCCGTATTTTTGGGTCCAGCCAGGTAGAACTAGGCAGCTGGGGGCTGGAATCTCACTGGGTAATAAGGGGTTAGGGTCAGCTTTGTATAATCAGCTGGCCCTAAGCCCGAAATTCATGGTGTCATGCCAATATTAGACATGACCACCATTAATTTCTAGTAATCAAATTGAAAAAAAATACAACACGAGAAAAAATATTTTTATTAAAAATAAAACAGAACACACTTAGGGACTCCATCTTTATTAAAGAAAAGAACCCCACCCCCTCCGACGTAGTCCAGGTTCGAGGGTCCCACGACGTCCAATCCGGATGCAATATCATCTGATCTGTTTGCTGGCTGCCAAACCGATCAGATGATCAATATCAGGTTCAATGACCTGAATCAGCTGTCAGATCAGCTGTGTTTAAAGCTCCTGTGCCGACACCGCCAGGAGATGAGTGGCTGCCATCACCATGAGATAAGCGGCGACGCTCATCTCCAGCAGTGTCAGCGCTGGAGATTTAAACACAGCTATCGGATCAGATGGGTTTAAATTGCCAGCCGCCAGCACGAGCACAGCACGGTCAGGTCTGATATAGACCTGATGACACTGTGCATCCAGACAATCACTGTAATGCCACAACCAACATGGCTGTGGCATTACAGTGTTGGGTAGCCAATCCCTGCATGTAGGCTGGCTCTGTAAAGAGCGCCAACACCAGAAATGGGGAGCCGAGCATCTCGGCGGTACTCGTGCTCGCCGAGCATCCCGAGTACGGTGATGCTTGAGCGAGTACCGAGCATGCTCGCTCATCACTAATAAATACACATATACACACTCACACATACATACACACACACACACTCTCACACTTTCCTCACCGGTCCTCCAGCGGCTCAGAGCCTACTTCCCCGCCCCTCACTGACAAGCTTCCCAGCGGAGGAGCCAGCAGCCAATCAGGGGCGAGCATCTAACGTCATTCGCATAATGTTAGATGCTCCCCTCTGATTGGCTGCTGGCTCCTCTGCTGGGAGCCTTGTCACTGAGGGGCAGGGAAGCGGGCACTGAGCTGCCGCACGCAGACCGCACTTCAGTTTGAAGTGCTGGTCTGCGGGTCACAGCTGCAGAGGAGAGGGGGAGTTCAATCTTCTCCATTGTCGGTCTCGGCGTATATCACACTGCAGTCGGATGACATCAGGAGTGCAGTCCATTGTTTCACTGGTACCCATGGACTTTTATGGGCATGTGTGTGATCTGAGACTCAATGCCAAACGCAGCATGCTGAGATTTCTTTCTTTCTCATGCTGCTTCAGAGTGAGAAAAAATTCACAGATAGACACTGCCTCATTCAACAATGATCTGAGTGCAATCCGATGTATTATCAGATTGCACTTGTCCGTTGTAAACGCAAGTGGAACTGAGGCCTTACTCAAACGCTAGTTGTTACTGTAGCCTTGTATGTTTTACTCTGTAATGCTACTGTGCTTCAAAGGAAACCTAGTTTGGTAGGCCTGCTGGCAATTATCCTCACTTATTCAGTCTGAGGCAGGTCCCTTTTGTCTTACCCCTAGCTCGGACACTTATCTTGGTACATCTTTCTCCATTAGAGAGAAGCCACAAGGCATCTACATCTGAAATGATCTGACAACTCCTGAGATAGAGTCGACTGCAGGCTTTTTAAAGTTCACTTTCTTTGGAACTCTGAAGAATTTTAGCATAGGACTTACATGGTTGCAATAAGTCAGCCAGTGTCTGATGCTGCCTGAACCTCAGACAACACAAATCAAACTCCTGTAAAGTTCTATTTAATGAATAACAATATAAAAAATAAAGATTTCCTGGAACCCAGTAATTGTGTAGGTGTCCTGCAACTTTCAAATATTGTTTCAATCACTTTCCTGTTTTGAAATAATTTTAAGGCTGCGTTCACACATTTGCGTATTTTGCTGCGCTTTTTTGCCACGTTTTTTGGCCGCGCAAAAAAGCGCAACAAAATACGCAGGGGCTTTCACACACTGCACTTTCTTTACTCCAGAAAGCGCAGTGATGTCACAGAGGGGAGGAAGAATCCTGCTTCCTCCTCCCCTCTGTGACAGCCCCATTAGATTTCATAGTGTATTAATATACACTGTGAAATCTAAATTAAACAGAGGCAAATGTATGTAAAATAAAAAAGAATGAATACTTCACCTGTCCGGCGCCTTCTCTCGCTGTCTGGTGCCTTCTGCCGCTCTCCGGTTCCAAGTGAGAGGTGTACTGAGAAGACCTGTGGTGACGTCAGAGGGGGGGGGGGCGTTCCCAGCGCTGATTGGCTATTCGCGGTCATGTGATATGTATCACATGACCGCGAGTCCCGGGAACGCCCCTCTGACATCACCACAGGTCCTGTCAGTACATCTCTCACTTGGAATCGGAGACCGGACAGCGGCAGAAGGCGTCTGACAGGTGAAGTATTGATTCTTTTTTATTTTACATACATTTGCCTCTGTTTAATTTAGATTTCACAGTGTATATTAATACACTGTGAAATCTAATGGGCGGCCACAGCTGTCAAAGAGGGGAGGAGGAAGCAGGATTCTTCCTCCCCTCTGGGAGAATACGCAGAAGTAGCTGCGTAAACAATTGACATATCAATGGTTTACGTAGCTGCGTTTTCTCCCGGAAAACGCACTGCGTATTTTTACGCAATGTCTGCACTGCAAAGTGAATTTCCCATTCACTTTGCAGGCAGACAAAAGGCACATTGCGTATTTTGAAAAGCGCGCGTAAAAAAACGCGGCAAAATACGCAATGTGTGAAAGTAGCCTAAAAGGCAACTGTCAGCAGGAACATATTCACATGTGCCTGTGTAAGACAAATAAATCCATACCTTTACATCAGGGGTGGGGAAGAACCTCAGGCCTCAGGCCGCCCATGCGGCCCTCAATGACCTTTTCTGTGGCCCTCGGGCAGATATTCCTGGGGACCACAGTACTTGGGCTGGCAGACACGTTTTGCCGACTGCCTGCCTATTAAATCCAATTCCCCAGTTATCTCTATGCCACAGTCTCGGCCTCCCCAGTGACGTATATGCTCCAGCCTCTCCTTTGAAATATATAGCTCTAGCAAACCTGGAAATGCAGTGACCAATATCACCTAACATCACAGCCGCACCAAGAGAAACCTTCCAGGCACCACAGTAGGGGTGAGATGACAGTTTAACCAAATACAGCAGGTTAATTTTCAAGTTGATTTGGTGCAGCCCCTGAAGGATGCTAGAAATTTCCAAATGGCCCTTGGCAGAAAAAAGGTTCCCCCACCCCTGCTGTACATGGTCGGTCTGTTTTTCCATTACTGAAATCTGTATTAGAATCAACATGCAAATGAGGCTGTATGGTTTCCCATGAACCCAATCTCCAGCCTCTTCTCTCCCCATCTCTATTCCCTGCCCAGCGCTGCCTTCTACATTGGTGCTAAGTGGGGAAAAGAGCTGAAGAGCTTCTACACATCAAAAGCACTTCAGCCTCATTTACATATGATTCCTGAACTTGTCTTTGAAAGTGCTACACGTAGATATAAATAATTCGGCTGGTGAGATCCGGCTGACAGATTCCCCTAAAAGTCTAAGCGCCACATACATTCCAAGCTGTCCAGCTCATAAGACTGTCTACTGCTCAGTTAATGCTTTGCTCTCTGCTCAGCACTACATCAGGGTCTTTGTTGAAATCTTTAAATTAAAAAAAAAATGTTTTACTGTATGAGGAAATTTGATCTATTCACCTGAAAGAAGCCAACTGTGTCGCTGAGGACAATGTCTGTGTAACCTTGCAGTAGTCATCTTTTTAGACCTACACAAATTTGGTAAACTTGGTTTTTGAGCATCTAATATATAAAGCAGTGTGTATGTACCGTATATCAGCTAAAGGAATCTGCACCGTCACATTTACAATCTTAAACATTTGAATATCAAACTTATTTGACTCGGAACGTCATACACTATGTTTTGAGGGGAAATTTTAACACCACACTTTAGTCATTCACCAAGAAAAGTCCTATTTACTGTTTGTATGAGCTAATAGATACCTCATTGGCTGTGTTGACATCCTGGATATTTATCAGGTGTCATTTTAGCAACCAATCACAGCACAGGTTGTTATAGGCAACAATGGACATTTTTACTATTACACAGCTTATGCTTGTCTGAGGCGGCCGTCACACGCTACGATATCTTGAAAGATATCGCTTGAACGCGCCTGATTAAACATCGCGTGAACGATGTCTGTGCGTGTGGCGGCAAGATACGACGAGCGAGAAGTGTTCAAATCGCAAGATCGAGATCTGAGCTCCGGACCTCACATCTTGCGATGAACGATTTAACGATCTGCTTCATCGTGGTGTATGACACCACGATGAACGATCTCCCAGCGGCAGAGCCTATGCTGGGAGATGGTAACTATGGTACACGTCGGGTTACTAAGCGATGCGTGGCGCCTAGTAACCCGATGTGTACCATAGTTACCAGCGATCTCGCTGGTCCACATCGCTGGTGAGTCTGTCTGTGTGACATCTCACCAGCGATGTGAGCGATATTGTAAGCGATCGCGCGTGCACGTGATCGCTTACAATATCGCTAGCGATATCGTAGCGTGTGACGGCCGCCTTAGAGACATTTAGGGAAGCTTGCCTAAGATGAGGAATTTGGAAAATGACGGACACTGTGACATGACTCTCAGTGAAGCAGCAGCCACAGAAACCCCAGAGCAACAAAGACACCTCTTTGCTATTCTTCTGACAACCTACCGCACACAGTCCCCAGTATACATCAGGGGGCCGCACACGGCCACCCGGCGTTGCAGCAGGAGGCCGCACATGGCCGCCCGACATTACAACCTATACTCACACAGCCCTTGTATTACCCCAGGAATCCACACATAGCCCCTTTATTATACTTCCAGCCCATGTATCTCAGTAGAGAGAAGCAAGACTTTGTTAACCCATTCTATTTTGTTATAGCTAAGAAAAGTTAGGCAGCCTTCACACTTGCGTTTGGAGCGCAGCGCACCAAATGCAGCCAAATGCTTGCGCACATGTGTTCCTATGTTTAACATGGGAACGCGTATGGCTGCGTTTGGCCACATTTGCGTACGGATGTGCATAATTTATGCGCACTCCGACCGCACTCCAAACGCAGCATGCAGCATTTTTTTGTGCGTTCGCAGGTGCTTGTTTTATCCGCAAGCGCACAAAAAATGCATGGCTCTCAATGGATCCGCATGACAGCGCAGGAGAACGCTGCAGATCTCATTGAAATCTCTCCCGGTGGCTGCCGGTGATAAGCGGCGGCCACCGGGAGATCATGCAGAGCCACAGCTGATCTCCCGCCGGTGTCAGCAGGGAGATACAGCTGATCTGACAGCTGTTTAAATCTCCCGCGCTGACACCGAATAGGTGATGTCGGCGCGGGAGATATGAAGCAGCGATCAGCTGTTTCTTATCTCCCGCACTGATATCACCCTATTCGGTGTCACCGCGGAATATTTAAACAGCTGTCAGATCAGCTGTGTCTTCAAATCTCCCGTGCCAACACCTGCGGGAGATCAGCTGTGCCGGGAGGAGGAGATCTCCACCGCTGATCTCCTCCTTCCGGCCGCCCCCAGAGGCAGGTGATTGGCTGCCCGGGCACCATACTAATGTGAACACACGCGGAGATTCTCCACTGCGTTCACATTAGTATGGCCTGCGTTTGCGTCTGCATGCCTCCGCATGCAGACACAAACGCAAGTGTGAAAGCACCTTAGTACTATCCCGGGCAACATTGGGTGCTCCAGCTAGTATGTGATAAAAATGAATACTGCAAGGCAGAGGGCAGACATTGTCCACAGTAGTTTCATTGAAGTGAGTGATTGGACCATCGGGGCTCCCATCACAATACCATCTTTCTGGGATTCCAAGATAATTACCAACATAATAACCAATGGAGAGCCCTGTAAGTTGTGTGGACCAAGCCTAAACTGCATTCTGTTTTCTGCTAAAATTCTGTCTTAGTTTTGTGTTTTCCACGTCTTTTTCTTGACAGTAAATGTGATCTATTGTATTTTAAACACAAAGTACAGTGTATTGGAAAGCTACAGAAGTAATTTGCCCTTTAAAGCAATTAACCTTTATTTATAAAAATGGGACTCTCCTTTGAGCTGCCCTTTTCCCTTGAGAACTGATATGCAGACATTAGTTAGTTATTTCTTTACCTGGATAAGAATCTTGTGGCTCTCTAGGGTCAATGACAAGTTTCAATGCTGGTTTTATTACAGTCAGGAAATTGCTTGGTAATATCTTTTTCTGTGTGTCTTAGTTGATGATCGTGACAAATCCTATTCATAGACAAGTTTGATTTATCTATTCTCCCACACAGACTTGGCTGTAATTTAGTTTCAAATGGTCTAAAGCAGGGGAGGGGAACCTTTTTCTGCCGGGGGCCATTTGGAAATTTCTACCATCCTTCGGGGGCCGCACAAAATTATCGGCTTGAAATTTACCCGCTATGTTTGGTTGAACAATCGCCTCACCCTCCTGCGGTGGCTGAGGCTGCTTCTCTTTCACGTGGCTGTGATGTTAGGTGATTCTGATCATGGGCTTTTCAACTGCTTTCCCAGATCCCTAGACATCACATGATAGGCTGGGAGCATATACATCCCTGGGGCAGCTGAGGCTGGGGTGTAGAGATCACTGGGGAGCTGGATTTAAAGGGCAAACAGTCGGCAAAACACGTCTGCCAACCCGAGCATAGCGGTCCCCAAGAATCTGCCCGGGGGCGCATAAAAGGTCATCGAGGGCCGCATGCGGGCCTGAGATTCCCCACCCCTGATCTAAAGCTTGCTATGTCTCTCCACCGACTGGTGCATATGGTAGTGGCCTTATGAAGAATGTGGTGGTCTTGATCTTTCCTGGTGCATATCATAGTGGTCTCATCAAGAAAGATAATGAATAGTAGGACAGTTCTGTCCTGTCATTTTGCAAATAATGGGTTTTCATATTGCTATTTTGCAACATCAGAAATAAGTAAAGGCCGGGAGAATATGATTGAGTCAGCTTGGCATCAGGAAATTTTAGGCATTTTTCACACCATAGATAATTTAGCAGATTTTTTATCTAAATTTGCAGGTGGAAACGTGGCAGTTTATTAACAGCAATTCTCTTATTCTTCAGAAAAAATAGCACAAAAAAATGTACTAGTGCCACTGATAACAAATCCACAGCACATCGATTTCTGCTATGTAATCCCCCTGTCAGTAGTGATGGTGACTTTGCACAACACATTTTGTGGTTCATTTTCTCCTTGTTATCAACCAAAAAAAAAAATTTTTAATTTTCACATCCCAAAGTGCTTTTCATAAAGCACCTGCAAATCCAAAAGTCTCACTACACCTCAAATGAAGTCCTTGAGCGGTCTAGTTTCCAACGTCACTTGCGAGGGTTTCTACTGTTTGCGCACCTCAGGGGATCTGTACACTTGACATAGCATCGGTTATACCCAGATTCTTTCTTTTTGTGCCATGTTCTTAAACAGTAGATTCCGACCTTATTTTCCTTGTACTTGGGAAAAATTGCTTAACGTTTTCGGGTGGATTTTCCATCATTATAACTTGTAAAAATAAGACATTTGAAGCTAAAGCAACATAAGGAAGAAGAAACAAGCTTTAGTGGTAGGGGGTTAAAGATGCAGATCCCAGATAACGTGCTTACCATAAAGTGACCATGTGAACGGTGTTCCTAGGCTCACTGCCCTCTGTGAACTGCCTGACTGATATATTGTTGCATCTTTCTGACTTTGTACAACAGAGATTGCTGACAATATTTGGTCTTCTTAGCTGGAGCATGATGTGGACGACACTGGGAAATATGCCGAGTTAGCAATTTCACGCTATACTTTTACTGCATATTAATAAATAATAGAGTTTGAAATGAACTGTGACTTTGTAGGAGTATGAAGATTATAAATGCATTACTGAGCACATCCCATTATAAATGAGCCCTGTCTACTCTGGTGATTCAGAATGTACTTAAAGATGTAAATAGTAAACTCCATACAAAACACTGCAGATGGGGGTCTGATTTGAGAAACAGGAGTGCAAAAGAACCAATGTGACGAATCAGGAGCAAATTGACCTGACAATCAGGAGCACAAAAGGACCAATGTGACCCCTGACAATCAGGAGCACAAAAGGACCAATGTGACCCCTGACAATCAGGAGCACAAAAGACCATATGACCCTGACAATCAGGAGCACAAAGACCAAAGTGACCCCTGACAATCAGGAGCACAAAAGGACCAAAGTGACCCCTGACAATCAGGAGCACAAAAGGACCAATGTGACCCCTGACAATCAGGAGCCACAACCCAAAAGGACCAATATGTGACCCTGACAATCAGGAGCACAAAAGGACCAATGGATTTTATTATCTGTGCTGTGACCCTCCATCCAAGAACAATGCAGTTCCATTGTAGTTAATGGGCTCAAGATGGACAGGCACACCATGCTGAATTAGCCTCTGTGGTTAATTAGTGCTACAGACCTAAAATACTAAGGAAGGGTAAGGATTTTAGCAGTGCAAACCTCAACAAGATATTACTGTGTCCTAGCAAAGTGCCTTCTCTTCTTTGGAAATAATATAGTCTTTATTTTCTTTCTAATTCTACAAAATGGAAAACTGAACTGAAGTTGAACACTGAGTAGAAACAATTTAGTATTCTAGTAGGAATCCTTATTGAAGGTGCATTAGTTGGCCGACCAGTTTTATGTGTCATCAGGGACCTTTATAGAAATAATGATGCTCCATAGCAATAGTCTGAATCTCCACCCAAAAAATTATTAATAGTGGAGTAGGTGGGGTCATGTCATTTAGTGATTCACAGAAAGTCATTCTTCCCAGGGCGAATGGCGTATACAGCAAGTACCCAGAACAAGTGCCCCTACTAAAGACCATTAGTATTCTCACTCACTATGGACCACTTTCATGGATTTCTTACAATATGTTGCCCTCAAAAATGCCCCCCCCCCCAACATATGAAGACCTCCAAATGCATAGTATGATGCTCCCACAGTCACTCCCCGTTGCCCCATCAGTGATACTTGT
This sequence comes from Allobates femoralis, assembly GCA_033576535.1. Lineage (NCBI taxonomy): Eukaryota > Metazoa > Chordata > Amphibia > Anura > Aromobatidae > Allobates > Allobates femoralis. The sequence continues at coordinate 512,816,516 of JARQOC010000002.1, forward strand.
ACAGTCCCATACGAGACCCCGCAGTGCCCACCGCTGGGCACACAGAAAGTGTAATCTAGTGGTGTCATCATCGCTCCTGATTCTTTGAGATTCAGAAGCACAGGCTGAAAGGTGTAATGGAGCCATCAGCTCCTTTTTCCACCATTCTTTTCAACAGAATCTGCATCCTAAGGGTGCGTGCCCACACAGTGGTTTAGTGACGTTCAAATCGTCAGTAAACCACTGGAAAATTCAAGGAGCTTAGACTCCTGAGCTCAGAAGTTTCCAGCGGTTTCTCAGTGGTTTTAAGAGCTGTTGAACAGCGTTTTACAGTCGGTTTTTCCAGCGGTTTTAAAAGCGGTTTTCTATGGAGGATTTTGTTCATGAAAGGGTAGAGTAGTGCCTCAGAAACGCTCAAAAACCGCTGAGAAGAATTGACATGTTGTATGCTGCTAAAACGCTAGGAAACCGCTCAACCTCTGGCAGATCCGCTCACATAAACCGACTGTGTGCACAGCGTTTTCTAAATTACATAGGGTTACTTGCAAGTCCTAACGCTGCTTAGGATTTACATAAATTTAAATAAAACCTATGCTAAACCGCCGGCGGTTTTCGCTGCTAAACCGACGTTAAACCACTATGTGGGCACATACCCTTACAGTTACAGTTGAGATAGTAGAAACTTGATTCCAGCTCAACCAGTTGCTCTATGCTCATCCACCTGGAGCTCAGACACCAGCCTTTCCCTGGCCTCACATCACAGATGATAGAAAAAATTGGAGTATGGCTCAACAGGACTTTTCTTTTCTTAATATTTTTCAAAAGAAAGTACAGTGCATACAAAAGAAAAATTTACATGGTCGATATGACCCAGTCAACGTGTTTTGACTGCATTAATCTTCTCCATTGTGTCAGTGGGTGGAAATTGGACTGAACTCAGATGTCAGCTGAGTGCAATCTAATGTTTCCATGTACTAGCTGACTTGCACAGTCGGGTTCAATGCATATATCGGATCAAGCTCTGACTTGCAGTAATTTTTTGCCTCAAGACAGACACTGAGAAAAAAAAAATCTGCCGTGCTCGGCCATATACAATGACATTGGTCGGAGCGCAATCCGATGTCTTGTTGGATTGCACTGGGACCAAAATTACAGCCATCTGCCCTTAGAGGGGATCAAGTGTAGGTTTTATGTCAGAAGGTTTTGGAGAACATGCTTATAACTTTTAAAGAAAATAGGTCATGGTTAATAATCTATCACCTGTTAGTTCCAGGTAAAAGGAAATTTGCAGTACTATCATGTCAGCTTGGAGAGAGCTCATGCCCTCGTCTTTGTCCTATGTTTGCATGTTGTGTCAGCCTAAAGCCACATGACATTCTGGTCTGAGCTGCTTGTGAATGACAGCAGCCAAAAACAGGATGAAATTTAGTTTTTGCTGTTGTTATCTGCAATATTTTCCAGTTTTTGGCCAAGATGCGGCCACTGCACACAGCCCTGGTCCTATTATTTTTTATATGGTACATGGCAGTCTGCTGCCAAAATGTGGGGTTTGCGCTCAAGCCTACCAATGACTTTCCTCCAGCTGTATTTTTAATTTGAGGCGGGTGAATGTGGAATGGTGTGCCCTGCACATGGATTTCTAAGGGTACCTTTACACGGCACGATGTTGGAACGATGTCTGCTAAGATCTTGGGGGCGCGCGGTCGTTTTTGACATCATTTCAACATCGCTGGTGAGATGTCACACATCTAGATTTTGTGGACAACTCACCAACCATGTGAGCAGGTATCATTCGCCAACCCCACGAACGATCCCTGCTCATTGCTGTGAAAGTATTTCAAAAAGAGTAATAGGTATTTGTGTGAGCGCTGGGGAATGCTACCAGATCGCTTGAACAACATCGTCAGGTTTTAGAACATGTTCATAAACCTGGCAACTCCAACTTGACTAATTATCGTAGTTGCATCGTTTGGTTACACACAACAACGCACTAACGATATTTCAACATCGTTGTACACGTTACTTGTCAGCGATGTCGGGCACGTTGTTGTGCCTTGTAAAGGTACCTTTAGTCATAGTAGAATAGTTTGTCTTTGATAGAGATATATAGATGCTGTCCTTTGAGTCTAGAGATCAGACATTTTAAGCTGAGAAGATCAAAGTTATCGTCTTTTGCTGATATGACGCATAATGCTGACATGAAGCATGCAAACATGCAAAGACTTAAATCTTTATAATGAATTACATGAGTACCATTCTGAAACCACTTCTGCTGCTTTTGCATCCCAAAGCATAAACTTAAATCGTCTCAGAAGGAGAAGGTGCGCCAGTTTACGGCATTTACCCAGGCTGGGGAAAGGACTGCAATATACTGTTTAACGCAGAATGACTGGAAACTAGAACTGGCAACAGACAACTACTTCCAGAATACAGCCTTATACTGCAAAGAGTCAATGAAAAGTACCATAGACAAAAAGAAATTAGAGCATTTGTATAATCGCTACAAAGGTAAGGACCTTTCATTATCTGTCTTTATGTGTAACCTCTGTGTATTGAGGGATAACTAATGGTTGGGTTTAATATACCAACAGGAGCTTTGCAATAAGTAAAGTGGGATGGGGACTTCAGGGCTTTAAAATTGATGGCTTATCTTCAGGATACTCCATCAAAGGTGTTGTCTTGAAGTAACTTCATATGTAGAACATGCCGAACACTGCTTTAACCAACCTTCTCTGTAGGTTCAGTACTGCCCCTGCATTGCTCTGTGACAGGTTACAGCAGTGACGTCACATCTACAGTGTATGCGACTGCTGCAGCCAGTTCATGGGCTCAGTAGGTATGCTGGATTAGACAGCATTAGCCGCTGAGCCCAGTGACTGACTGCAGTTGTCACAAGCGCTGTACATTTGACATCACTACTGCAACCTGTCAAAGAGCGGAGCAAGGGCAGTCCTGGACCAGGGAGGGTGTGCAGTGGGGTGCTTGTTGTTTTTTCTATGTCTGCATTTCATTAACTACTCCCATCACCCCTACCAATCACCTGAAAGTGCTGCAGCGTTCCAGCAAGCACTGCTTACCCCTTCTTGATTAGCCAGCTTTTTAGCAATAGTCCTGTCTGATATTGAAGCTAAATCCTTCTCATTTGAATGGGAAAAAAATGTAATAAACTGCAATGTCATGGTAAGTCACTACTAAAACCTGTTCAGTGGAGGTTTGGCATGATGTTCACACCTGGTGTACCTTGGGAAGTTTCCACTTCATTAAATCAATAGTGAAATCTGCATTGGTACATACTGCTGCGGAACAGGTGCAGATTTTATAGACATTTCATGCTGTAGATTTCACATTTACAATGCAGGTACATTTCCACAGCGGTTCCTGAAATCTCATTCACAATGCTCATCCTGTAATATGCAGCAGATATTTCCACAAGGAAAACAACAGTGAAAATTCTGCATTTATGCTATGTGGGAGCGGTCAGCCTCTTTATTGTTGGATGTAAAGCCTGTATGAGTGGGTGTCCAAGAAATGAAACTCGCATCCATGGCTAGAACAAAAGGTTCTGGTGTTCAGTGCCGTGTGTCCTTCAGCTCTTGACTCCTGCACTTGAGAGGCAAGATGTCTTAGGCTTTGAGTATTTCATATAAAAATTTCTGCACCTAATCTGCATTTCCTTACAGAAAAATGCATTTATGGTGATTTTTCATTGCGTTTTTGCATGAGAGAGAATTTAATATAATATGCGCCAAATCTGCAAGATAAAAACAAGCATCAAAAAACGCACTGGTGCAAATGGCCTTAAGGTACCGTCACACACGGCAATATTGCTTGGAGTTTCACTGGCAATTTGCTGGTTGCAGTGAAATCATGGACACATTGTTCTATTTTGTTGCCGTGTACAAATGGAACAATGTGTCCATGATTTCACTGCAACCAGCAAATTGCCAGTGAAATTGCAAGCAATATTGCCGCGCTTTAGTCTTGTGTTAGCCCTTAAGATATGTTAAGACACTGTGCAATTGCTTTTCTATTGATCTGCTAATTCCAGATCCACTATTGCAGGGAATGCAGTGAAACACATTGATGTTAGCTGTCCCAGCCAAGTCAATGCATTTCACTATTTTGCATTCACACGCTGCGCTTTTTACAGATCCACGTTTGGACTCAAAAGTGGCTATAGGGGGCCATATGCAGCATGGGGGGAGGCATGTGTAATCACTGGGGCGGCGCAGGCAATGTAATATGCATTGCGCCCTCAGTCCCATCACCGTGGTGCAATTTCAGCACCGCGGTGATGGACAGCGGCAGTGCATATTAAATGAGCGGGAGCAGGAGATCTCCCGCTCCCTCCTGCAGCCCCCAGCCAGCACCCCGGACCCCCAGGCACACTCCAGAGCTGCCCCAACCATCCCCTGCACTATATGATCCGTATATTCGGATTATAAGACGCACCCCCCCCCCACTTTACCCCAAAGTTTGGGGGAACAAAAGTGCGTCTTATAATCCGAAAAATACGGTATACATTGCTGAAGTAAAAGTGCCCTGCTTGCCTCCTGTCAGCTGTTTCTGTGTCCGGACCCGTGAAAATCACGGCCCCGGACACAGAAATAGCATCAGGAAGCACACCTCTGATGCAATCCTTTCCTATCTGTTGGGTCCTGCAAAAAGTAGGATCCCACAGACAGGAAAAAAATCGCAATGTGAAAGCACCCTTAGTGCAGCTTTCCTCACAAACTGACCAGCACTTCTGTCTACACAATGGCGCTTGTGGAGGAATATATGACCAGGGCAGTCAATCAGCCTCCACCACTAGGAATGCAACTCTCTTGTGAGGTGTTTTACAATTGAAAAAGGCTGATGACTAGTCTGGTCACATGATCATCCACCCGCAGACATAGTCTGATCATACTCTCCTCAACCAGCAGACATTGTCTGCTCTAAAGGCCGCTTCACACGCAAGGATATCCTGAACGATATCCTTGAAACGTCACAGATATTTGATCGTTCCAAAGATATTGTTTGCACATCCTTGCATGTAAACGAACGATAGGATGAAAAGATCGTTAGATCGTTCATCCAAGATTTGAGATCTTGACCTCAAATCTATCGTTTGTCGTCCAATTAACCACTGAAGGATGTGTGCCATCGTTCAGTGTGAAGCCTTTTGAACAATATCGTTCAAAAGTCTTCTATTCCTGGAACTGTAATTAAAAAAAATTGTTTTCTACATTTTAACAATGTTATTCATTTTAACCCGCTTTTGCAGCTCAGTGCTACATGCCAGCACTGTGCTGCTGGAGCGGGTATTAACCCGGTGTGTAAGGGGTTAATGTTATTGTTCCACATGGCCGCAGAGAGTGCCCACACTCCCCTGGAGCCATGTAGCCCAAAACATTGGAGCTCAGGGGTTAACCAAGGCAGTTTGCAGAAGCCGCACTATGTCTGCTCTGCTTCATTCATTCTTAAAAATCCGGGGGGTACTGTCCGTTCTCAGTGCGCCTTGAAAATTTACTATAGAGCTTCCTGAATAGGTAGCTGTCCTCTACTGTGGTGCTGAAGACGACACAGGGCTTCAGCACCTAAGCTGTGCGAAGACGAACAGGCTTCAGCACTAAGCGATATAAATACAGCAGAGAACAGCACCTCTTATACTGTAATGAGGAAATGTACACAAATTGCGCATCTTTTCATTACAGTGTAGGAGCTGTTCTTTGCTGTATTGATGATCGCATAAGTGCTGAAGCCCTGTGTCGTCTTCAGCACCAGAGCAGAGGACAGCTACCTATTCACAAAACAGTTTAGTAAATTTTCACGGCACACTGTGAAATGACAGTACCCCCGTTTTTTAAAGAATGATTGTAGCAGAGCCACAATACTGCGACTTCTGCAACCTGGCACAGTTAACCCCTGGGCTGCCAATGTTAGGGGCAGCATGACTACAGGGGAGTGTGGCCACTCTCTGTGGCCATGTTGGTCAGTTTAATAAACCCCATAAACACCGCTTTTTACGCACTCCTGCAGCACTGTGGCGGCAGGTGCCTCAGAGCTGCAGGAGTGTGTTTAAATGTAAAATCAGGCAGGGACATTGTCAATAAAGTGTATTTAATGCTTTTACACACAATAATTTGCCTGTGCTGCTGTCACAGCGCTGGCACATTATTGTTCATTGTCGGATTGACAGACTTGCTAACGATTCTGGCACAGAGCCAGGATGAATATCGTTCACGATATCCTTGTGTTTGACGACGCACGAACGATAATTGAATATCGTTCGTACGATTTTAGTCACGTGACTTTTCTTAAGATATCGTTGACGATATCCTTGCGTGTAAAGCGGCCTGTAGGCTCCTCCACCAGCAGACATTGTCTGATCATACGCTCCTTCACCAGCCCGACATTTATCTGATCATACGCTTCTCCACCATCAGCCGCTATCTGATCACATGCTCTCCAACAGCAGACATGCTGGTCAGTGTTTGAAGAAAGCTGCACTAAGAAGGGAAAGTCACCAACCTCTTACCTGACAATCCATCAGTGAGCTTGTTTGGACGGTCAGTCAGAAAAGTTTGCAGTTATTTAACTTTTTTTCATCTGTCCATCTGAGCTCCTCGAAACTGATTTATAACCACAGACCAAATTACAGTTGAACATGTGGGTATGCAAAGAGTCTGTAAAAGCCAAACGGTGGAATATTTGTAATGAAACCTAATGACAAAAATCCTCAACCCCTCTAAATGTTTCCCAATTGCAATGCTCCTAGGATGTAAAACAACGGTGTGTGATCCCCAAGAGTATCATTGTATTGGTGGTGGTATTAAAGGGAATCTTGTCAGGTCCTCTGTGCACCCAGAACCATGAGCAGTTCTGTGCCCATATTTATATTCCCTGCCTAAAGCCCCGTCACACATAGCAAGATTGCTGTTGCGTCACAGGTTGTGTGATGCAACAGCGACCTCGCTATGTTTGACACGCAGCAGCGACCAGGCCCCCACTGTGACATTGCGATCGTGTCGGAATGGCCTGGACCATTTTTTGATCGTCGGCTCCCGCTGGCCAGCATGCATCGGTGTGTTTCACGCCTTAACAACGACCTCGTTGGCGACTCAGATCTCAGCCACATAGGTCTGAGTTATCACACTAGCTGCTGTGTGACAGGGTCCCAACGACCACCGAAGTCGTGATACGGGTTGCCATATCGTTGCTACGTCGTTGAGTAGATCTGACTGTTTGACATCTCACCAGCGACCACGTTACGACGTTCCAGCGGTCCTATCGTTGTCGGGATCACTGGAACGTCGCCAAGTGTGACGGGACCCTAACAGTCCCTCCACTTACACAAATAAATAGCTCTTCAGAACAAGTATTTCTAAAGATCGTTTGATATGCTAATTAGGAATTTAGTCAAGGGGGCATTAGTTCTCTCGAGTAGTTGGCCCACTTATCATGTTCTCACGCTTCTGTGGGTATGATAACGTGCTTTAGAAAAGCCAGCGCCTTTGCCAGTGCCATACAAAGTTGTGCATGTGCATGGCTTTGTTCCCCTCCCAGCATTGAGCTTCTCTGATGCCGGGTGTACGCGTCCCAGCTTCAGAGAAGCATAGTGACTTCCGATCATGTGCAGTGAGCCTCTCTGAAGCTGGGACGCATACACCTGGCATTAGAGAAGCTCAATGCTGGGAGGGGAACAAGTCGCGCTCAAAAACGCCTACTTTTCTAAAGCATGTTCTCATAATTACAGGAGCGTGATAACATAGTAGGATAATTCTTTGTTCTGCAATGTTTCTCTTAAGTTCTTACGATTGGGTGGCTTATTTATGAGTACCTAATGTACACTGAGATTGATTTAATCTTGGAACAGATTTCCATTACAGTGATTGATCGTGGAAATCCGACTTCCAGTAATCCTTTTAATTAGCCAGCAAAATAAAGGATCTACAGGGTTTCTCCTTAAGTAAACCATCCTAAGAATAGCCCACAGATGTTTTGGTCTTTTAAAATACCCCCTTAAAGTACTCCATAGCCACAGTTACATATAGTAGCAGGGACAGTGTTTATTATAGTTTGTGAAAGAAAGAATGCGCATATAGGGTCTTATCTCAATTAAACACTTTCACTTATCGATGTGGAATTGCTCACCTTTGTCAGTTGTGAAACCCACAACTGGTAGCATAGCGTACAAGCAGCTGCTGCAGGGACCGCACTCCCAACGGTGACCGTGGTCATGATGTAGATTCTTGGACAAAGTGCTTCAGTGTCCGCGCTGCTGCTCCGAGACCAAAGAAACACAGACACCGGAATGTCTGGTACAGCTACAGCCTTTATTTTCCGACGCGTTTCGGAGCCTCCTCCCGAGCTCCTTCCTCAGTCCAAGAATCTACAGTGTTTATTATAGGGCTGCTCTATGGATGATATTGGTCAAATTGCTTGTTTTTAATGTTCCATGATCCATCAGACAGTACTGTCACTTCTGACTGCACAGAATATGTTGGGAACGGTTGGTTATACACTGCTGTACTTAATTGCTGCTATTGTATGTCTAGCCTATAACACATGCTTTTATTTTTTAATTCTAGACCCTCAAGATGAAAATAAAATAGGGATAGACGGAATCCAATTGTTCTGTGATGACTTGCATTTGGATCCAGCAAGTACGAGTGTATTGGTCATCGCATGGAAGTTCAGAGCTGCTACACAATGTGAATTTAGTAAAAAGGAGTTCATAGACGGCATGACAGAACTAGGGTGTGTATTGTGGTCTATCAGATCAATAAAATACATGTGATTACATCAATAGCGAGCTAGTCATCATACTAAATAGTCATCACACTATAGTAAAACATTAACATTAAGGGGGTTAATCACTCTCAGGAAAGTGGCCTCCACTTCCTCCTGTTACACTGCCAGCTCCCCGCTGCTTGGGTCTTTTTGTTTTGTGTGCAGCAGTGATGTCTTTTCGACAGCACGCAGCCAGTCACCAGCTGGGCCGAGGTAGACGGCACAAGCCACTGCTCTCAGTGATTGGCTGCAGTGGTGTTACTCACTGTAGACATGACATCACCAATGAATCCGAGTCCCAAGCAGCTTAGAAGGGGGATTACCTGTGCTGTCTATTGTTTTAGATAGTTTGGGGTCCACTTATCTGAAAGTGGAAAACCTCTTTAAATTTACGGTAAGCCGCAAACTGTACATATCTAGAAATAGGTTCTACCAATTAAGAGACTGCAGTGAGGTAGATATTAAGCCTACTGTGGGTGCAGAAGACAGACTTCATCCTACTGGTAACCTCTGATCCCTTCTGTGTTCATGTGGTCCTTGGCACTGTAAAAGTATTCTCTACCAAACAGTTATACAGTGTGTGAACCTGTGTAGTGTGGATAATGCACACAGCTGAAGTATTGTCATCATCACTGCAGACTTAAGCTATGTTCAGACTGTGCGTTTTTGATCATCCGCTTCCTCTGATCTGTTTTTGTCTCTTTATATTTTTTTTTAAGTTGGAAATCTGGACCTGCTTTCCAAAAGAAAAACAGTTCAGAAACAAATCAGCCATTTTTGATGTGTTTCTTCTAGTGTGTTTTTTTAGCCCATAGACAGTGGATTCAATAGGAAAAGCAAATCAGAAAAACGCAGCAAGAATTGACTTGCTCATTCTTTTTCATGATCACTTTTCTACCCAAAACATGGATCAGGTCACAAAAGCACAGACAGAACAACAAAACTTGAAAACCTTTTAACTTTGCTGTTATTCCTTCACTTAATTTTCACTGCAAAAACGGATTAAAAATGCACTGTCTGACCATAGCCTTACAAATCATACATATATATACCCAGTAACTTTAGGGTCCATCATATGTCTGCACTACGTTATGACCCATATTCTAGTTGAAAGCATTGTAGTAAACTAATAATTGGTTTCAAAAACAATAAATTGTAATTTAAAAAATCATAAAAATATTTAACTATAAGCAGGTAACTAATACAAATAAAGAAAGGGTGGAGGACTTTATAGACTGTATACAGTAGAATTAACTGGAGCTTTCCTCACCACATGCCCATAGAAACAGCTCATCGTGGCTTCGGTACAGTACATGTAATATGGACAGGCTCCACTAGGCACCTACGCTGTGAATGCCCTTCAGTAATACAGGTGTCTCATCAGCAAAATGCCATTGTTGATTTGCTGGATATTACAGCCAGTCTTATGCCCCTATCAGCAGTATCTTGACATCTTTGTGCCCTAAAAGATCAACTTGTTCCCTCCTGATCCCAAAGTGTGATTGACTAAATCAGTGTTCAAAATAAGTATTTTATGGATTTACATGTATTTATATTGTTTTCTCATTACAAAACTAAAAACATCTAAAACTTTTTTTCCATCCCGTCTATCTACTATGTATTGCTATTGATTAACACTTTGCTGCAAATTTATTTGTGTCCACTTGGAGTTTGTCCCTCCGCTTGATCTTAGTACATAGAGTAGCAAGCAGGTCCACTCCACGGTAAATTAATATAACCATATAACCATAAAATATAAATGTCTAATAATTTCACTGAATTCCTATTCATGTATGCGATTTTACTCCTCCAGGACGATTTTTCAGATCAGTTGTTGTTGTCGAACTTCTATTAAAGGGAATCTGTGAGCAGGTTTTTGTTTGTGTTATCTGAAGACAGCTTCCTGCATGGGTAAGGCCTCTTTCACATCAGCGTTTTTTTCAAATCGCGGTGAAAAAAACGCATCTGCCGCGATGACCGCATAGCGGCTGCACTTGCGGCACGGTTGCAGCAAGCCCCATACCATGTATAGGCGGGCTTGCGGCAAGTGCGGTTTTGGCACTTGCGGCAGGTGCGGCCGCAAAAAAAACGCACCTGCCACAAGTGCCAAAACCGCACCTGCCGCAAGCCCGCCTATACATTGTATGGGGCTTGCCGCAGCCGGTATGCGGTAATCGCGGCAGATGCGTTTTTTTCACCGCATCTGCCGCGATTTCAAATAAACGCTAGTGTGAAAGCACCCCAAGATATTGGAATCAGGGATGCCTGTATTATCAAGGTCCGATCTGTTGTTTTTCTGGAACATTGCTTTACAGAGAAGTATGCAGCAGGACTTTATCATTACTTGGACTACATTATCACGCGTACAGCAGTCCAACACACCCCCTCCTTTGATTGGCACGTTACTTTTAAAAAACGCATTGCAGACAGACCACACTTGCACCACAGTCACAACCCACTCATTGCACTCGCACCACACTCACACGACCTTACGAAATGCACTTGCAAGACTGTCATGCATCATAAACGCTTCAATTTACATGCATGCTGGTGTGCTTTTACATGCATGCTACTGTGCCTTCACCCTTAGATTCAGGATCTCTTTACCTACATCATGCTGCTCTCAGGTGAGGTAGCAAAACCTTGCTGACAGATTCCCTTTAAAAGTACAGCATATTACAACAGTTTCCTGTTGTGTCATCTTGGGCAACCACTTGGAGGCTCTCATTATAAATAAGTAAAAAAAAAAAAAAATGAGTGGGATAACATTGCCAAAAAGACCTTTATCCACTTACAAATCTGCGACTTCTTCTCCCTGAATAAGTTGCACAGGGCGTTCCCTGTGAGACTCTAAGCCTGCCTGAGCCGCTCATTATAACGCCCCGATGGGCGTGATAAATAATCCTTCTCCTCCTCGCCCTGCTGTAAAGCAAATGCGCATGGTCAGGTCGGCGGTACATCTAAAGGGTGTAGAGACGTCACCATGACTGGATGTGATGCAAATAGCGTCACACCGGCTATTACGCCCATACAGCAGGGCAAGGAGGATAAGAATTATTTATCACGCCCATCGCTGCTTAGTTACCCGATGTTTACCCTGGTTACCAGTGCTCAGCATCTAATGTGCAGCGCTGGGCACTGGCTGTGAGGTCGCTGATCGTTGGTCTTTCACTGTCACACACAGTGATGTGTGCTGACCAGCAGGAGACCAAGGACCAAAAAATGGCCTTGAACGATTTGTAGCGATCAGCGACCTCACAGCAGGGGCCTGATCGCTGCTACATGTCACACACTGCAACATCGCTGGAGAGGTCGCTGTTACGTCACAAACCCTATGACGTTTCAGCGATATCGCTAGCGATGTTGCAGTGTGTGAAGTACCCGTTACTGCACATGTTCCTGTCCTAATATTCTAAGATAAAAAAGGAGGGGGAACAAGAGGCGCAATAGTGCCCTATCAATGTGGCACTGAGTATGTATGCGGTGAAAACAGGGATTCACTCACCTGGGGCAGTTGTGTAACCCACAACTGGCTTGAAGGCGTTTTTGATGATTGTTACCAGATAGCTGCTGCAGGACTTCCACCATCCACACAGGTGTGGATATACATCAGATGATAGGGAAGGAAATGGTGTGTCACAGTCCGCGCTGCCACGATCATCCACTCCAAAGAAAACACGTGAAGATGGAACTTCCACGAAATACTTTATTTCCTCCTGCCTCCTACGCGTTTCGGTGCCCTCCTGGCACGCGTAGGAGGCAGGAGGAAATAAAGTATTTCGTGGAAGTTCCATCTTCACGTGTTTTCTTTGGAGTGGATGATCGTGGCAGCGCGGACTGTGACACACCATTTCCTTCCCTATCATCTGTCCTAATATTCTAGGACAGACCTCTTTCAATGTATCAGGATCTCAGGAAAGAGGGGATCTGTCACGCTGAGAGCGGGAGAGGCACTCAGCGTAGGACCACGACGGGGGGGGGGGGGAATAAGGAGTCCCTAAAGCTATGGGCACAAGAGGGAGAGGGTGACCCCTAGTCTTACTAGGGCTGCCCCTGTCTGCCCTAACGTCCCTATACAGTTTCCTCAACTGTCGCCGACCACGAACCTCGTCCCTCTCTGATCCTTGCACTACCTTATCTAAGGATCAGATGGAGAGGTTCACTAGACCCCTCCACTAACAACTAAAGACAAACACAAGGAAAAAACAGACAATGGGGAAAGAAAACACTTATCTTGCAGCAGAGCACAGCAACTTCCACAACCTCAGCTTCTGCTGGAGCAAGGATAATGAGTCCACAAGGAAATATCACCTGCACCGAGGGAGGGCAATGAAACTCCTTATAAAGGTGGGAAGAACCTGCTGGGTCCTAGAGACCCAGAATACTGGTGTAGAAACCAGACCGAGCACAAGACCTTCCCAGCCGTCTCCCCATGATAGGGAGATCTTATCATACCTTCTCTTTATCTACACAGAAGGTAAATGCCCCTGAAAGACGGACCGTCCTCAAACCTTATGGCTGATTGGCCAAACGCTGGGACCGTCTGCGCGTGGCCTCTACCCTGTGACAGGATCTCTCCAGGATGATAACTTGCAACTATTGTATTATACTAATCTGTACAATTAGAAGGACAACAGCTTGTCTGAAAGCTTGCCACTGAGGACGGACAAATAGCATACATGTACCTGAGGGACTCCTTTTAGAATGCTTGGTAACTTTTCTAGATGCTGAATAGTAAAGCCTAGAATTGTGGAGTATTTGTGATAAACTAAAGATTTTAACGCTTTATATCTTATTTTCTATTTCCAGGTGTGACAGTACAGACAAACTAAGAGCCCAGCTCCCTAGATTAGAACAAGAAATCAAGGACACCCTCAAATTTAAAGACTTCTATCAGTTTACATTTAATTTTGCAAAGAATCCTGGACAAAAAGGGCTTGGTATGTATTTAGGATTTTTGCCTTCTTGTACTGATTTTACTTTGTCTAGCACTGCTTATATTTTAAGACAATTGGGAAGTCCATACTATTTTATATGTAATGGGTAACAACACATAGTGGCTATTCTCATCAGTAATTACCACGTTACCTGTTACAACTCTATTGCAAGGCTTCAATGGGTTACCTTGGCAGCTGAGGGTCATCATGGTCTGTCTGTTAAGCCATACAAAGAAGTGTGCAAAGTTGGCCATACAATGGCTGAAGGCAGAGAGTTCATTTGTCTCCACTACCGACAGAACAAAATAATTCATTTTGTTAATACTTTTTATGTACCCTAAAATGGCCCCAATAAAAACTACAACTTATTCCATGAATATGAAAAATAAATCCTACACATTTTTGGTGCAACTGCATTCATACCAAGTTGTAGAATAAGTGAACCCATTACTACTTGAACATTCTTGCTGCTCGATCTACAAGCAAAATCAAAGCCTGATTGCAATTGTCTCTGGATTTCAAAGATAATACAGATTGAATAGTCTGTTAGGGGGCTATAGGGAAATGAGAGACTAGTACAGTGCCTCCCCCTAAGCACTTCTCTTCATATTGCTCTAGTGGTTGACAGCTCCCTCCTTAGGGTATGTGCACATCAGTAGTTTTGTGGGCTGTTTTTGAGCGTTTTCCGTCGGCGGTTTCCGCTGAGTTTTATGTTAATTTATGTTAATCCTAGCCACCGGTTGGATTAACATGGCAGTCAATGGCTGTGTACATTAGAACGTTTTTCTTTTTCTCCTTTCCACTTTTTTCACCGGTTTTCAAAGATAGAGCAGGTGACTTGTTTTGAGCGTTTTTCCAGCGGATCTAGCTTACAAGTGCACCAAAAACCAATCTGGAAATCGCTAAGAAAAACGCCGGGAAAATCGCCAAGAACACGCTGTACAAACGCTAGTAACCCGATCGCAAATCGTTAGCAAAACGCTAACAAAACGAGGGACACTGGCGAGTTCAGAAAACTCAGTTTCTGCCATTCTCCACCGGTTCCCGGCCGGTCTGCAGAGATGCAAAAACGACTGATGTGCACATACCCTTATTGAGTATGTTGAGAGAGTCAGCTAGAATGGTGCGGGGAGAAGCTAGACAGGGGGGCAGCATCTGACTACTGTCTTGTCTTTCTATTGTCCCCAACCAACACTTCCATTTATGTTTTTTCTGAAACTCAGCACCACTTGATTTCCAATCATGCATGTAATAATAATAATTATTCATTTATATGGCGCTATTAATTCCATAGCACTTTACATACATCAGTAATGCTGATTGAGGCTCACAGGCTAAACATCCTGTCCGTATGTCTTTGAAATGTGGGAGAAAACTGGAGTGCCCGGAGGAAACCCACGCAAACACAGGGGGAACATACAATCCTTGCAGATGTTGTCCTTGGTGGGAATTGAACCCCGGACCTCAGTGCTGCAAGGCTGCAGTGCTAACCACTGAGACACCGTGCTGCCCATATAGGCTCTAATTCATGCTTTCCGTGCTTTGGGCAGCCTGAATCGACTTAACAGGTGCCTTTAAGGAACACAACTCCCTCCTGGAAATGATTGATAGGTCTATATCCACATACACACATGGGAGAGACTTGTCAATTACCTGGAGCGGAGTGTGCCAGACCAGTCTACTCGCATCATCTTAGTTTATAGTCCACAGTCCGCTTACAAACCACATTATCTTCTAAAATGCTGTCGCATTTAGCAAAATAGCTAGTATTTTTTTTTTCTCCCTATGGTTTAAATAATTTTAGATTTCGATATCAGACTTTTATTGACCTGGCGATACAGACTATGCTTATTTTGGTCATTGATTTAATTGCTTTATTATTGGATTTTTGGATTTTGGATGTGGATAAGGGTAAATGCAAAATCTGTTTCTTCAATTTGTCTTTTTAGTTTTGTTAAGGGAATTGAAACCTTTAGTATCTAGCAAAAAAAAATAGCCTTCCATGAAGTCCAGGCTGTAGCTGAGCTTCACAGGAGTTGTAACAAGGGCCTTCAACAGGCCCCCAAATGTCGTAGCAACCCAAGTGATTGCGAAGTGACACCCTGCTGGGATGGGACAGCGACATTTAATTTGTTATTCTGCAGTGACCGCAGCTTACTGATAGAAGTTGGCACCAGCTGTAAAACACGGGCTGGAACCGATTCATATATCTACACTCACCCCGTGACATACTATTATGTCCTGGCAGGGGAACATTTAAAAAAAAAAAAAAATCTAACTCTTACTGCAAAAAACAAAACCCTCATGAAGCTGTGTATATATGAAGATGAAAAAAATGATTTTGTCATTAACTCAGGCCTGGTCACTACTGTACAATGACTGCTCATTCCATAGTAGTAAAACATTATCAGTTACTCAATTAATCAGATCAGTTTTGTTTATGTATTAATTTTTTTCTTAAATATTTCATTAACATTTTCTTACTATAATCATCAAAAATTGTGGGACATTGAAGAAACCATATTTTCTGGTCGTCATAATGGGAGACCCAGACAATGGGGTTTAGGGCTCTGCCCTCCGGAGGTCACACTAGGTACTACAAGTTTGTAGACACCGCCTCCTCCGCTTATAAACCCCTACCGCAGGGAACATCCTCAGTTTTAAACTTAGTGTGCTCGGAGGATCACGCTTTGCTTGCACTTCACTGCATTCTCACAACTTACGTGATGGCGTCTGAAGACAAGGTAATATGGTCCTAGTCGGGACCTGTGACAGCCTCCCCGCTCACCCTTAGTGGCACACGCTGGTGGAGGTACCGGAGGGCCTAGAGCCTGGACACTTGGTGTTCTCCCGGTACGCTGTCACGCTCCTCTCCATCCCTCTCTGGGGGGCTCTGGAGAGTGGGAGATAGGAGCCTTGCACAGCTCCGCTCCGTCCGAGGCCTCCCTAAATGGTGCTTACAGACCGGACTGGAGCCAGCCCAGTCCGAGGCCTCCCATTATGGTGCTTACACTCCGGACTGGTGCTGAACCCCCGTCCGAGGCCTCCCTAAATGGTGCTTACAGACCGGACCGGCACTGAGGCACTCTGTGTCTCCTGCGTGCCTGGGGGTAGTGTCGGTCACTTTATGTGTCCTGACACTCAGACCGCGCGTTACCCTCGGGTCCGCGGATCTGGAGGTGTACCCTGTGCTGGGGTCACCCTGGCTGACCGCCCTGTGAGTCACAGGGGCTGAGGCTGTAGACTGCGTATGTGTGTTTGTGCCTGCAGTCTGTGTGTGGTGTATTTCACACTATTTCCCGCGCTGCGGGCTCCGGCGCCTTCATGCTGAGGCTGCCTGGAGGATGGGAAGCTGCCCGCGCGGTGACGTCACCGATGGGCGTGTGTGTGTGTTTCCCGCGTGTTCTCGGCGCCGCCCACAGTTTCTCTGTCGGCGGCCATCTTTCCCCATCACTTCCCGGCTGGGAGCTGTCTGAAGCGCGTGGCTGCACTTCAGGGGAGACCGGAACCTATCGCGGAGGTCACACACACACCGCTTCCTCCTACCGCTTTGCTGCGGTCGGTAAGCCACCGGGATCCCCGGTTTTTTGTCTGCGATTTGGCTTATTTACCCCTACTGTGGCGATGTCCTCAGTTGGGAAGCGTGCTGCTAAGGCGGCAGAGACCACAGTTACTTGTGCTACATGCAATGGTACACTGGTGGAGGGGTCCTGCAATAACTGCGGACGCCCAGAGGCCCGGACTGCCACTGCTGAGTCAGCAGCTCCGGTGCTGTACCCTGAGGTCCAGGTGGTCCCAGGGCCATGGGAAGCTCAGAATAAGATCAATGAATCTCTGTTGTCCCAGCTGTCCTCCATGTCGCAATCCCTGGAGGTGCTTAATAGGAGGCTGGACAGCCCAGCTACTCCTTCCAGTTACCCCCGGGTGTCTCCTTCTTCTGCTGTGAGACCCCTTAAGCGAGCTCGTCGTGAGGAGTCACCCGAGCTCCAGGCTCTCTCTGAGGAGGAGCGTTCCTCTGATGGAGAGGAAGATGATGGGGGTTCGACTTTCGGGTCTGTATCTGCGTCTGAACCACCAGACGGGGTGGAGGATTTGGTATCCTCTATCAACGAGACCTTACGTCGTGACACCCCCTGAGGAGGTGACTGTACACCCGAAGGAGGTCTATCAATGGCTGCGGCCGGAGGCTAGACCAAGTGGTTCCTTTATGGACCACACTAACTTTGGAAGGGTGATTAGAGCCCCCAGGTTACACCCTGGGCGGCGTTATGTCCGAAAACGTAAGGACAATCGCTTCCCCTTCCCCCAGGAGGTGCTTCAGGAGTGGTCGCAGTCCCCAAAGGTGGACGCTTCCATGACCAGGATTGCTGCACGCTCCCTATTCTCTGCCTCTGACAGCTCCTCGTTGAAGGATGCGACTGATAGACAGGTCGAGCAACTCGCCAAGTCTTCCTATGAGGCTGTGGGGTCTTCATTTGCCCCTAATTTTGCCACGGTTTGGACCTTACAAGCAATTACTACCTGCTTGGATGGTATCACTGACCTGGCAAGGTCCAGTCCAGAGGTCATGGCACTTACCGAGAGGGCAAGAGCCTATGCGGACTACGCCAGAACGGCGACTCTGGAAACTGCCACTCGCTCAGCTGTGGCTTCGGCCAATGCTATTGCGATCCGCAGACTGTTGTGGCTGCGTCTCTGGGACTCAGATGCCACATCTAAGAAGATTTTGCAGAATCTTCCGTTTGCTGGTGACAGGCTGTTTGGCACTGAGCTGGACAAGCTGATAAAGGATTCTGCTGAGTCTAAGATACCGCAGAATAAGCCTAAGCCACGGTATACGGTGAAAAGGAACCCAAAGCAGTGGTCCTTTCGCCCCAGCTCGCATTCATCAGCATCGTCCGCTCGTACGGACCGAGGGGGCAAGCCCGCTTCTCAGTGGCGCTCTAAGAGTCGTCCAAAGAAGCCGGCGGGGGCAGCGGCTGCCACCCCCAAACCCGCCTCTACATGACTCGCTCTGCCTTCCTGCCTCCCCACAGGTGGGGGGCCGCTTGTCTCGCTTTCAGGACAAGTGGCTTCTTCACGTTCAAGATCAGTGGGTTCGAGACGTGGTCTCGCGAGGTTACAGGATAGAGCTGACGTCAAAACCCATACACCGATTCCATCGGTCGGTCCCATCGCCAGAAAAGGCTCAGGCTTTTTTCCGGGTGTTGGAGGGTCTCCGCAGGGACGGAGTGGTGGTCCCGGTGCCTTCCGGGGAGAGGTTCAGGGGTTTTTACTCCAACCTCTTTATCGTCCCGAAGAAGGACGGATCCTTCCGCCCTGTTCTGGACCTGAAGTTGTTCAACCGTCACGTGTTGGTTCGGAAGTTCCGTATGGAATCCCTGCGTTCCGTGATCGCAGCTGTGTCAAAGGGGGACTTCCTGGCGTCCATAGATATCCGAGACGCTTACCTTCACGTGCCCATTGCACCAGCTCATCAGCGCTGGTTGAGATTTGCAGTGGGGGAAGAACACTTCCAATTTGTGGCGCTGCCGTTCGGGTTGGCCTCGGCACCGCGGGTGTTCACAAAAGTGATGGCTTCCATGATGGCTCTCCTGCACGCGCAGGGGCATGCCGTCATCCCCTATTTAGACGACCTGCTGGTCAGGGCGCCATCGGAACACCTCTGTCAAGAGAGCCTGGAGGTGACCATGCGGTCTCTGGAACAGTTCGGTTGGCTTCTCAACATTCAGAAGTCAACGCTAGTTCCGACCCAGGCCTTGACATATTTGTGCATGGACTTCAACACAGCCTCGGCCCTGGTGTCTCTGCCGCGACCCAAACAGATGGCGATCCAGTCAGGAGTGCAAGCAGTCCTCCTGTCACCACAATCATCCCTACGGGTGTTGATGAAGCTGGTGGGACGCATGGTGGCGGCAATAGAGGCGGTGCCTTTTGCACAATTTCGCCTCCGTCCTCTCCAGCTGGAGATCCTCCACAGGTGGGACAAGAGGACGATCTCACTGAATCGGCTGGTGACCCTTTCCCAACCGACCAGAGATTCCCTGCAGTGGTGGCTACAACCGCACCACTTATCTCGGGGCCGGTCCTTCATAAAACCGTCTTGGTTAGTGGTGACCACCGACGCCAGTCTGAAGGGCTGGGGGGCGGTGTTCTTACACCACAGGGCCCAAGGCCTCTGGACTCAGTCGGAGTCGGCGTTGCAGATCAACGTGCTGGAGATCAAGGCGATCCATCTGGCACTCCTGGCTTTTCAGAGATTCCTCTCAGGACAACCCATTCGGGTTCAGTCCGACAATGCGACGGCCGTCGCTTATATAAATCATCAAGGAGGAACCAGGAGTGCGGAGGCTCTGGCCGAAGTTCACCGCATCCTATCCTGGGCGGAGGACAACAACTGCCTGATCTCCGCAGTTCACATCCCAGGGGTCGAAAACTGGGAGGCCGACTATCTGAGCCGACAGGGGATGGACGCCGGAGAGTGGTCTCTTCATCCGGACGTCTTCAGAGAAGTCTGCAGCAGATGGGGCACTCCGGACGTGGATCTGATGGCTTCACGGCTGAATCATCAGGTGCCGCAATACATGGCGAGGTCGTGGGACTCCCAGTCTCTGGGAGCGGACGCCCTAATCTTGACCTGGTCCAGATTCCATCTGCCGTATGTGTTCCCGCCTCTGGCTCTGATTCCCAAGGTGCTGTGGAAAATCAGGTCGGAGTGCAGGGTAGCCATTCTAGTGGCTCCAGATTGGCCCAGGAGGTCCTGGTATCCGGACCTGTGGCAACTGTCAGGCGGACACAGATGGGCTCTTCCAGAACGCGCAGACTTACTCGCGCAAGGCCCATTCTTCCACCGCAATTCCAGGGCCCTCAAGTTGACTGCATGGCTCTTGAGGCCTGGCTGCTGACGTCTAGGGGTTTCTCCCCTACAGTGGTTGCTACTATGAATCGGGCTAGGAGGCCCGTTTCCAGGAAGATATACCACAGAACGTGGAAAATCTTTTTTACCTGGTGTGCCTCTGGTGGACGTTCTCCGTGGCCCCTCTCCATCCCGACGTTGTTGGCTTTCCTACAGTCGGGTCTGGAGTTGGGATTATCCCTTGGATCTTTGAAAGGTCAAGTGTCAGCACTTTCGGTGCTGTTTGACAGGCGATTGGCGCTCCTTCCGAAGGTCCGTCAATTTCTACAGGGGGTGTCACGGATGGTTCCGCCCTACAGGAGACCTCTGGACCCTTGGGACCTTAACAGAGTCCTAGCGGCGTTACAGAAACCGCCGTTTGAGCCGCTGAGAGATATCTCTCTCTTGCGTCTGTCACAGAAAGTGGTTTTTCTGGTGGCAATTACGTCTCTGAGGAGGGTCTCAGAATTGGCTGCACTTTCGTGCAAGTCACCCTTTCTGGTGGTTCACCAGGACAAGGTGGTGTTGCGCCCACGGCCAGAATTCTTACCGAAGGTGGTTTCAACTTTTCACCTGAACCAGGAGATTGTTCTCCCTTCATTTTGCCCCGCTCCCGTTCATCAGGTTGAACGCGACCTCCATACTCTGGATCTCGTGAGAGCTGTACGCATTTATGTGTCCAGGACCGCCTCCTTTAGGAATTCGGATTCCTTATTTGTTCTCACGACGGGTCGCTGTAAGGGGGCCGCGGCTTCAAAGTCGACCTTGGCCAGATGGATTAAGACTCCCATTCAGGAGGCTTACCGGTCCTCTGGTTTGCCTCTCCCGGTGGGATTGAAGGCTCACTCTACCAGAGCTGTCGGTGCCTCCTGGGCTTTGCGACATCGAGCGTCTGCTCTTCAGGTGTGTCAGGCGGCCACTTGGTCTAGCCTGCACACATTTTCTAAGCACTATATGGTGCATGCCCATGCCTCTGCGGATGCGAGTTTGGGCAGGCGGGTTCTCCAGGCGGCGGTTGCCCACCTTTAAAGGGAACCATGTGTTATCCGTCTTGTTGAGGAACTCTTCCCGCCCTGGGGTATTGCTTTAGGACATCCCCATTGTCTGGGTCTCCCATTATGACGACCAGAAAAAAGAGAATTTTGTTTACGTACCGTAAATTCTTTTTTCTTGAGTCATCAATGGGAGACCCAGCACCCACCCAGTTGTTCCGTTGCATATTTTGCACTTGTTCTGTTCTCTGTTGAGACAGTGTTTGCCGGGTTGTTGAACCGTCTGTGCACGGCATTCTTCCCGATGTTTCGGGTGTGGTTTATTTCTCCTCGCAGCCTATGGACCAAACTGAGGATGTTCCCTGCGGTAGGGGTTTATAAGCGGAGGAGGCGGTGTCTACAAACTTGTAGTACCTAGTGTGACCTCCGGAGGGCAGAGCCCTAAACCCCATTGTCTGGGTCTCCCATTGATGACTCAAGAAAAAAGAATTTACGGTACGTAAACAAAATTCTCTTTTTTAGCTACATATGACATCTGAAAGGAAAGATTGTTTATTGAAGAGGAAGAAGTGACCAAAGTTGTAGCGTTATTGTCAGGTGGTGTCGCTGTCACATACATTTCATAGTTGCTATAAGGTACTTTATACCCTTTGATTTTCTTTAATCTTAGTTATGTTTGTTTGTTTTTTTCCCAGATTTGGATATGGCAATCGCATATTGGAATTTAGTATTGTCGGGAAGGTTCAAATTCTTAGACCTTTGGAATAAGTTTTTGTTGGTACGTATCTACTATTGTAACAAGGTTTCAGCGGTCGTAAAGCTATGTTTTGTGGCTTCATTGGTTATGATATTAGTTGCATAAAAGCGATAGACCTGATATATTTATCTGTAGACCATTGCCAGATTTCTCCAAACTGATTGTTGAGATCTGATGACACCTCAAAATATCCCTTCACAATACCATATATACTAGAGTATACGCCGAGGCCCCTAATTTTACCCTCCAAAACTAGAGAAAATTATTGACTTGAGTATAAGCCCAGGGTGTAAAATACAGTAGACCCCCATCCTGGTATATAGCCCCTAATCACTATACAGTATATAGTCCCTCATCCTGGTATACAGACCCTCATCACTGTATACGGCCCCTCTCATCATGGTATATGGCCCTCCATTACTGGCATACAACCCCCCCATCCTAGTATATAGCGGCATCACTGGTGTACAGCACCTCCATCACTGGTATATAGCCCCCCATCTCTGGTATACAGGCTTCCCATCACTGGTATAAGTCCCCATGCTGCCGCACATAAAATAATAAAGGATTGAACTTGCCCTCCATCGCTGATCTGCAGGCACTGTGGCGTCCTCCCTCTGGTCTTCCTGCTTGTACCCAGTTTCTAATCACAAGATCAGCGCAGTAGCAATGATGTCACTTATGTGCCGGCCACATCAATAGAAGCTGGGTACTGGGTACAAGCAGGAAGACCGGAGGGAGGACGCCACGGTGCCTGCAAAAGTTATGCTGAAAAACTCAGCTTATACTTGAGTATATACGTTAATTGGTTATTCCCATCACCAAGATACTATTTCAATATGTAGAAGGTGAATAATAATAATTTTAGTAAATGCCTCTAATTATAAATATAGTCTACCGTATATACTCGTGTATAAGCCGACCCGTGTATAAGCCGACCCGTGTATAAGCCGACCCCCCTACTTTTGCCCCCAAAACCTGGGAAAACCTATTGACTCGTGTATAAGCCGAGGGTGAACTCCAGCACAGGTATACAGCCCCCAGCAGTGTGGTATACAGGCCCCCCAATGGTAGTATACAGCAGCCTCCCCAGTGGTAGTATACAGCAGCAGCCCCAGTGGTATATACAGCAGCAGCTCCAGTAGTTAGTATACAGCAGCCCCAGAGGTATATACATCCCCAGTGGTAGTATACAGCATCCCCAGAGGTATATACAGCCCCGGTGGTAGTATACAGCATCCCCAGAGGTAGTATACAGCAGCCCCAGAGGTAGTATACAGCAGCCCCAAAGGTATATACAGCAGCCCCAGTGGTAGTATACAGCAGCCCCAGTGGTAGTATACAGCAGCCCCAGAGGTAGTATACAGCCCCAGTGGTAGTATACAGCAGCCCCAGAGGTAGTATACAGCAGCCTCAGAGGTATATACAGCCCCATTGGTAGTATACAGCAGCCCCAGAGGTATATACAGCCCCAGTGGTAGCATCCAGCAGCCCCAGAGGTATATACAGCCCCAGTGGTAGCATCCAGCAGCCCCAGTGGTAGTATACAGCAGCCCTAGAAGTATATACAGCCCCAGTGGTAGTATACAGCAGGCCCAGAGGTATATACAGCCCCAGTGGTAGTATCCAGCAGCCCCAGAGGTATATACAGCCCCAGTGGTAGTATACAGCAGCCCCAGAAGTATATACAGCCCTAGTGGTAGTATACAGCAGCCCCAGAGGTATATACAGCCCCAGTGTAGTATACAGCAGCCCCACAGGTATATACAGCCCCAGTGTAGTATACAGCAGCCCCACAGGTATATACAGCCCCAGTGGTAGTATACAGCAGCCCCACAGGTATATACAACCCCAGTGGTAGTATACAGCAGCCCCAGAGGTATATACAGCCCCAGTGGTAGTATACAGCATCCCCAGAGGTATATACAGCCCCAGTGTAGTATACAGCAGCCCCACAGGTATATACAGCCCCAGTGTAGTATACAGCAGCCCCACAGGTATATACAGCCCCAGTGGTAGTATACAGCATCCCCAGAGGTATATACAGCCCCGGTGGTAGCATACAGCAGCCCCAGAGGTAGTATACAGCAGCCCCAGAGGTAGTATACAGCAGCCCCAAAGGTATATACAGCAGCCCCAGTGGTAGTATACAGCAGCCCCAGAGGTAGTATACAGCCCCAGTGGTAGTATACAGCAGCCCCAGAGGTAGTATACAGCAGCCTCAGAGGTATATACAGCCCCATTGGTAGTATACAGCAGCCCCAGAGGTATATACAGCCCCAGTGGTAGCATCCAGCAGCCCCAGAGGTATATACAGCCCCAGTGGTAGCATCCAGCAGCCCCAGTGGTAGTATACAGCAGCCCCAGAAGTATATACAGCCCCAGTGATAGTATACAGCAGGCCCAGAGGTATATACAGCCCCAGTGGTAGTATCCAGCAGCCCCAGAGGTATATACAGCCCCAGTGGTAGTATACAGCAGCCCCAGAAGTATATACAGCCCTAGTGGTAGTATACAGCAGCCCCAGAGGTATATACAGCCCCAGTGTAGTATACAGCAGCCCCACACGTATATACAGCCCCAGTGTAGTATACAGCAGCCCCACAGGTATATACAGCCCCAGTGGTAGTATACAGCAGCCCCACAGGTATATACAACCCCAGTGGTAGTATACAGCAGCCCCAGAGGTATATACAGCCCCAGTGGTAGTATACAGCATCCCCAGAGGTATATACAGCCCCAGTGTAGTATACAGCAGCCCCACAGGTATATACAGCCCCAGTGTAGTATACAGCAGCCCCAGAGGTATATACAGCCCCAGTGGTAGTATACAGCATCCCCAGAGGTATATACAGCCCCGGTGGTAGTATACAGCAGCCCCAGAGGTAGTATACAGCAGCCCCAGAGGTAGTATACAGCAGCCCCAAAGGTATATACAGCAGCCCCAGTGGTAGTATACAGCAGCCCCAGAGGTAGTATACAGCCCCAGTGGTAGTATACAGCAGCCCCAGAGGTAGTATACAGCAGCCTCAGAGGTATATACAGCCCCATTGGTAGTATACAGCAGCCCCAGAGGTATATACAGCCCCAGTGGTAGCATCCAGCAGCCCCAGAGGTATATACAGCCCCAGTGGTAGCATCCAGCAGCCCCAGTGGTAGTATACAGCAGCCCCAGAAGTATATACAGCCCCAGTGATAGTATACAGCAGGCCCAGAGGTATATACAGCCCCAGTGGTAGTATCCAGCAGCCCCAGAGGTATATACAGCCCCAGTGGTAGTATACAGCAGCCCCAGAAGTATATACAGCCCTAGTGGTAGTATACAGCAGCCCCAGAGGTATATACAGCCCCAGTGTAGTATACAGCAGCCCCACACGTATATACAGCCCCAGTGTAGTATACAGCAGCCCCACAGGTATATACAGCCCCAGTGGTAGTATACAGCAGCCCCACAGGTATATACAACCCCAGTGGTAGTATACAGCAGCCCCAGAGGTATATACAGCCCCAGTGGTAGTATACAGCATCCCCAGAGGTATATACAGCCCCAGTGTAGTATACAGCAGCCCCACAGGTATATACAGCCCCAGTGTAGTATACAGCAGCCCCAGAGGTATATACAGCCCCAGTGGTAGTATACAGCATCCCCAGAGGTATATACAGCCCCGGTGGTAGTATACAGCAGCCCCAGAGGTAGTATACAGCAGCCCCAGAGGTAGTATACAGCAGCCCCAAAGGTATATACAGCAGCCCCAGTGGTAGTATACAGCAGCCCCAGAGGTAGTATACAGCCCCAGTGGTAGTATACAGCAGCCCCAGAGGTAGTATACAGCAGCCTCAGAGGTATATACAGCCCCATTGGTAGTATACAGCAGCCCCAGAGGTATATACAGCCCCAGTGGTAGCATCCAGCAGCCCCAGAGGTATATACAGCCCCAGTGGTAGCATCCAGCAGCCCCAGTGGTAGTATACAGCAGCCCCAGAAGTATATACAGCCCCAGTGATAGTATACAGCAGGCCCAGAGGTATATACAGCCCCAGTGGTAGTATCCAGCAGCCCCAGAGGTATATACAGCCCCAGTGGTAGTATACAGCAGCCCCAGAAGTATATACAGCCCTAGTGGTAGTATACAGCAGCCCCAGAGGTATATACAGCCCCAGTGTAGTATACAGCAGCCCCACACGTATATACAGCCCCAGTGTAGTATACAGCAGCCCCACAGGTATATACAGCCCCAGTGGTAGTATACAGCAGCCCCACAGGTATATACAACCCCAGTGGTAGTATACAGCAGCCCCAGAGGTATATACAGCCCCAGTGGTAGTATACAGCATCCCCAGAGGTATATACAGCCCCAGTGTAGTATACAGCAGCCCCACAGGTATATACAGCCCCAGTGTAGTATACAGCAGCCCCAGAGGTATATACAGCCCCAGTGGTAGTATACAGCATCCCCAGAGGTATATACAGCCCCGGTGGTAGTATACAGCAGCCCCAGAGGTAGTATACAGCAGCCCCAGAGGTAGTATACAGCAGCCCCAAAGGTATATACAGCAGCCCCAGTGGTAGTATACAGCAGCCCCAGAGGTAGTATACAGCCCCAGTGGTAGTATACAGCAGCCCCAGAGGTAGTATACAGCAGCCTCAGAGGTATATACAGCCCCATTGGTAGTATACAGCAGCCCCAGAGGTATATACAGCCCCAGTGGTAGCATCCAGCAGCCCCAGAGGTATATACAGCCCCAGTGGTAGTATACAGCCCCAGTGTAGTATCCAGCAGCCCCAGTAGTAATAAACAGCCCCCCCTCCTTATCATGTCCCCCCCAGGCTGCGGCAGCTGTCAAAATAACAAACACTTTATACATCACCTTCCAGCGCAGCTCCTCCGGTCCTCCGCTCCTCCGCTCGCCGGCTTCTTCTTCCTTGTTGTGCCGGCTTCTGTGACCGCGCGCAGGAAATGACGTCATCTCCTGCGCCCGGTCACATGACACCGGCACAACAAGGAAGAAGAAGCCGGCGAGCGTAGGACCGGAGGAGCGGAGGAGCTGCGCCGGAAGGTGATGTATAGAGTGTTTGTTATTTTGACAGCTGCCGCAGCCTGGGGGGGACATGATAAGGAGGGGGGCTGTTTATTACCACTGGGGGACCCATATTAAGGAGCCGCTGATGGACGGGGGGATGCCGTGCATATTCATTGCACTAATGAGGCGGCCCCACGTGACCGCCTGCGGTCACCGCGGCCTCCTCCAGCCCCCGGTCACAGCCCCCCACAGCATACCGTATGACCCGTGTATAAGCCGAGGGGGGGACTTTTCAGCCCAATTTTTGGGCTGAAAAACTCGGCTTATACACGAGTATATACGGTAGTTATCCTGATTGGTTGTGTCACTTACCCCATGTGTAGGGCATTGCAGCTTAGGTATCCATGGTTACGACCACCTAAATAGTGACAGGTAGTTGTTTGTGGTCGTAACCATGGATACCTAAGGTCCTGCAATGGCCTCACATGAAGATAACAACAGAGCTAATCCAGAGGACTATACTACATTTCTCATTGGAGACATTTACTAATATTTTACACTTACTTCATAATAGGATAGGATATTGGAGATGGGAATACCCCTTTAACACTTTTGTACTGGGCCATGTTTTATTTTTTTTTATTTTTGTTTTTTCCTACTCTTTTTTTCAAGAACCATAACTTTTTTATTTTTCTATTGACATAGCCATATCAGAGCATGTTTTTAGCAGGATAGGATATAGTATTGGGTAACCCCATTCATTTTAGCATGTAATGTACAGGAAAAATTGGGGAGAATAACCCCTTGGTGGTAAAAATCACCTAGTAATTTTGTTTTACAGCTAATTACAGTTAGGATACCACATTTATATCACTTATATTTGTTTAACTATTAAGTTTAACTGGTTAAACTGGTGCGGTTGCAACCAGCTTTGATCGCAGCAGTTACTCTTGGGTACAAGCTCATCTTTTGTGCTTGACCCATGCAGTGATGGCACACTTCTTCTGTACATGTACAGCAGCAATCACCAAGAGGTTAAATCAACTCCGCCTGTCCGGAGAAGTGGCTGTTACCGCTGTTCCCTAACACAGATGCCAGAGGTAGAAGGCATATCTGGCCTGTCTGATCCCTGGTTCTCATGGCAGATAAGACCCCCCCCACTCCCCCACCTAGTTGTCAACACATTCATCCTCAGCCAAGCCTGCATGTGCAGAGGTTGATAAGAAGGAATAGCTGCCAACTAAATAAGTGTTAATTAATTTTACAATTATTTTCCTTTCTGATTCTTACAAGTTGTCCCATGGATGAAGTTGTTTTTCTTTGCGTTTTCCACAATGGCATCTTAACATAGAAATCATTTCTGTTTTTAAACCATTCATTGTTTCCAATTTCTTTCTTACTAGGTCTATTTTTATGTGTTTTTTTCCAGCATGTTGTAACTGACTATCTTTTCTACAGCTGTAAACTATTGATTAATGTTCTCTATTCCAATCTTTTAGGAGCACCATAAGAGGTCAATCCCAAAAGACACGTGGAACCTACTATTGGATTTTGGCAATATGATTGCAGATGACATGTCCAACTATGATGAAGAAGGTATTTTATTCTACTCCAAGAGCTTCTCCTCTCATTCCAGTGTTTAGTTTCATATTTTAAAACATTTCTGCTAGTCAAATCCTAGATAAACTATGTTGGAAAACGCCAAGAAGTGGTAGCCTTGTTGGACATTGGGTCCAATCATAGCCATGCTACATTGATTCCAGCTGAAAGTATCCTCTCACTGAGCGGCTGGATAGCGGAGGGAGCGTGCATATCATGAACGTTACTGGGCACTTGCTGTACAGCAGACTCGCTGCTGTCTTTAAGCTGAAAGTTCTACAAAACCGCTGCCCAGCTCCGCGTTTTCACCACTACTTTATGCTGTTCTCACGAGGGAGAGGCAATGCATTCCTGACAGTTTTTTTTTTTTTTTTATACAATAAGCGGTCATTAAATACTATAGGTGTTTAAATAATGATTTTCCGCATCTGCCGCGTGACGGCTGCACTTGGGCACACTTACGGCAAACCCCATTCATTCTCTATGGGACTTTCGGTTAGGTGCGGCAAGTGCGCTTTGCTGCTAGCTGCGTTTTTTTTACCTGCCTCAAGTGCCAGATCTCGGCAGAACTGCATTTACCGCACCTGCCACAAGTCCCATAGAGAATGAATGGGGTGTGCCGCAAGTACAGCTGTTACGCGGCAGATGCGGTAAATCTGCAAAAACGCTGATGTGAAAGGGACCTAAGTTTGTTTTTGTTTTTTTCTTCTTAACTATCCTTGGTGACCAGTTCATTGGGTTAGTGTCTGTCTAACTTTATTTTGGATTAATTTCTTAGTAAGAATTCTGATTTTTATGCATTTTATTTATCACTTTCAGTCTAGCCACAATTATGGTTTATAATTCAAGTGTTTTGTGCCATATTTTTACAATGGCTAGGGTCACACTTGGGAGCCTGCATCTAGTACCTGGATGCATTACTGGATCCAGTTTTTCCCCTTGTCTGTTTGGAGGCATTTTTAACGGATCAGGTACCTGATAAGGTACCTGATGGTACCTATATGTACCATCAGGTACAGGATCAGGGTCCCATGTTAAAAACTGATCAGGTTTTGCTAAAAGGCCAAAAAATGTTGCAGACCCTATTAAAACCTGACTTCTCAAAAACTGGATCTAGTAGACAGATTGCACTTTGGCAAACAATTGTTAACATTGGAGTCTATGGGTCAGGTACCTGATCAGGTTTTCAGGATGAAAAACTGGATCCAGTAACTGGATTTCAAACGCAATTGTGACCCTAGCCAATGTGTGCTCATGCCCTTACATGACATTGGCATCACTGACACTATTGTTATATGTGGGAAAATAGTCCTGTGCAATAGACTGGCTTATAAAAAAGAGGAGAAAGGGGAGCGCACTAAGGCGGTAAACCGAGGGACACCAGCACAATAACTATGGTGGTCCACTCACCTGATGAGGTTGTGATGTGTCACGCCCTGAAGAAGTGGCCTGGAGGCCACGAAACACGTCGGCAATTTGTGTGTTCCGTCTGTGACTAAAGTGTGTCTTTCCTATCCTGGATCTCCTTGTGGTCAAGCGCGGATAAATCTCGATCTTTTTTTTGTGCTGTATTCATCTTTCTATTTAAGCTTTTTTTACAGCCACTTTTTAATTTGTTTGTTGCTTTTTGTTTTCTTTCTTGGATTAATTTTTAGTCTGCAACTATGTATGGATTTTAGCATTGACGGATGTTTTCACTTGATTTCTCATTTAGGACTTTTTGCAAAGTTGCACATATTCATACATATGTACTTCTCCCCCCCAGTTCTTGGAGTAATTTTAAAATTTTGGCGCAAATTTTGCAACATTTTAGAGCAACATGAACCAGATGTGCAATGTATTTGGTGAAAAAAAATCACTAGTGAACAACAACACAATGAAAAGTGACTTAAAGAAATCGCAAATGTTGAATTGGTCATTTACTATTTTATTGCCCCACATCCATAACTGAGCGTAGTGATGCTTTTAGATGCAGAAAAGCATATGCTTCACTTGTATGTGCGTGGGCTGGAAACTGCTGTAGATCATTTGCATTTTTCTTTTTATTTAACCCCTTCCGACCCGTGACACAGCATATGCGCCATGGAAACCAAAGCGTTCCCGACCTATGACACATATGCTGTGTCATCTGGGGATCGTGCTCCTGCAGGTTGAGTGAGGGTGTCACTGACCTGTCACTCGACCTGCAGGTACATGGGGACATGTACTACACCCCAGGGGGGGTCGCTTTAACCCCCTCCCCCCCCCCCCGAGGCTACAGGTGCGGTGATTGGCGCTTGAAAGTGAAAGCAAAAATCAACGTGCCTGTAATGTTTCCCTGCCACTTCTCTCCCTGTCCTCCTATCTCCGCCCCAGTCATCCACTGACTCCCCCCTGTCACCCGCTTCTCCTTCCTACCCCCCCCCCCTTCCCCCCGCTTCATCTTCCTACCCCCTTCAACTTCTGCCCCCCGCTTCTCCTTCCTGCCCCCCCCCACTTCCTCCTTACTGCCCCCCCGCTTCCTCCTCCCTCCCCCCCCAATCACCGGAGGGGCGACTGCCTCTCCCACTCACCTCTCCAACATCCGTGCTGCCCTCCTGTCGCCGCTGCAGTCCCGCTCCTCCGCTTCCGGTCCTCCTGTGCGTCCGTCCCGCCACCTCTGCTGCTTCCTGCTCCTGCAGGAAGGGATCTGATGGCCCTGCGACAGTGATCCATCATGTAATCACTGTGCTGGAGCTGTCAGATCACTTTCTGCAGCTTGATCCTGGGGATCAAGCTCCAGGATCAAGCTGCAGAAAGTGATCTGACAGCTCCAGCACAGTGATCACATGATGGATCACTGTCCCAGGGCCATCAGATCCCTTCATTGCAGTCTGATCCCTCTGCATGGGGATCGAGCTGCGGAAAGTGATCTGACAGTTCGGACGCAGTGATGCACATAGTGGGTCACTGCGCCCGGCCTCGTAGATCGCTGCTCTACAGTCCGATCCCCATGCAGAGGCATCGAGCTGCGGAAAGCGATCTTACAGCCCGGACGCAGTGATGCACATAGTGGGTCACTGTTCCCAGGCTCTTAGATCGCTGCTCTGCAGTCCAATCCCCATGCAGGGGCATCGAGCTGCGGAAAGTAATTTGACAACCCATACGCAGTATGCACATAGTGGGTCACTGCGCCCGGGCTCTAAGATCGCTGCTCTGCAGTCCGATCCCCATACAGGGGCATCGAGCTGCAGAAAGCGATCGGACAGCCCGGGCGCAGTCATGCACATAGTGGGTCAATGCGCCCGTGCTGTCAGATTGCTGCTCTGCAGCCCGATCCCCTGCATGGGGATCGAGCTGCAGAAAATGATCTGACAGCCCGGGTGCAGTGATGCACATAGTGGGTCACTGCCCCTGGCTGTCAGATCGCTTTCTGGAGCTCGATCCCCATGCTGGCGGATCGGGCTGCAGAGTAGTGATCTGACAGCAGAGGCTATCGAGCGTCGTGGGACCTTCGTAGTTCCAGCTGCCAATAAAAAGCTGGCATTAACCCCTTTATTACCCAGTTTGCCACTGGCACCAGGGCAACTGGACGAGTCTGAGTACAGCACCAGAAAATGGCACTTCAATGAATGCGCTATTTTCTGGGGCGGCTGCGGGCTGCAATTCGCAGCATGGGGGCCCAGAACACTTGGGCTTCTCCATGCTGAGGATTCCAGCCTCCAGCTGCCTAGTTGTACCTGGCTGGACCAAAAATATGGCGGAGCCCCACGCCATTTTTTTTTCTAGAATTAGTTCTAGAAATAAAAAAAAATGGGCTTCTCTGTATTTTTGGTTGCCAGCCAGGTACAACGAGGCAGCTGAGGGTTGCTGGCAGTCCGTAGCTGCCAAGTTGTACCTGGCTGGACCAAAAATATGGCAGAGCCCCACGTCATTTTTTTTTTCTAAAATCAGTTCTAGAAATATTTTTAAAAAAAAGGCCTTCGCTGTATGTTTCGTTGCCAGCCAGGTACAACTTGGCAGCTGGGGGGCTGGAATCCTCAGCGTGGAGTGACCCAAACGTGGGCCCCCACGCTGCAAATTGCAACTCACAGCCACGCCAGAAAATATCGCACTCATTAGAGGCGCCATTTTCTGGTGCTGTACCCCAACTCTACCAGTTGCCCTTGTGCTGGTGGCACACGGGTTCTCCATACACGACATGGTGTCCACTAACAATTTCAATGGAAAAATTAGCTCCAATTGTTAGCGGAAACCATATCTCGTATGGAGATCCCCTCCCTGTGTGCCTGAACATTGGAGCTCCCCCACAAGTGACCCCATTTTGGAAACTAGACCCCCAAGGAACTTATCTAGATGCATAGTGAGCACTTTGAACCCCCAGGTGTTTCACAAATTAATCCGTAAAAATGAAAAAATAATTTTTTTGTGGAAAAAAAAGTACTTTTTTAATTTTTACGGATCAATTTGTGAAGCACCTGGGGGTTCAAAATGCTCACTATGCATCTAGATAAGTTCCTTGGGGGTCTAGTTTCCAAAATGGGGTCACATGTGGGGGAGCTCCAATGTTTAGGCACATAGGGGCTCCCCATACGTGACATGGTGTCCACTAACAATTGGACGGGACCTGTCGAAGCGTTAATAGCCGCGAAACGGCGAGCCGTCGTCTGCCGACCCCCACTCCCTCTCCCTTCTTGGTTTGTCTGCGCTGATGTCAGCAGGATGAACTAAAGTTGCATCATATGGTGAGTGCCGCCCTCTTTTATCTAACCTTTGTACATATATAATTATCTCAGCAGGAGATGTGTTGATCAGACCATTCCCTTACAGTACACATCATTAACGTACATATAGGGACAATATAAGATTATCTCAGCACAGGAGATGTCGTATGATCATACCATGTCCCTGTACGGTCAGACACATCCACTACACAGTACATAGGAGGGACACATATAAAAGATTATCTCAGCACAGGGACTTTTTTTAATCACATCCATTCGTGGAACTTACAATTATTCCAAGATCTATTGATTAAAATCAACTTTATTCATGGGAAATCCTTTTTAAGTCTTAGAATACATTCACACAAACATATTTACAGTCCATGTGCACAGTTAAATGTACATTAACAGCACACGGACCAGTTGTAGCCTATGCACTAGTGCATACGACTGCTTTTCTACTCGGACCAGACTAGTGCATGCTGTGATTGGTTATCCATGTTAAAGAGGACCTGTCACCCCCCCCCCCCCCCCCCCGGTGCATGGCAAACTAAATCAGCACTGAATGCAGTGTGTCTGCTGCATTCAGGGAAGGGGTCCCCCATGTCTCTAGCCACCTTGTAGGCTGTAAAAAAAAAGACTTAGGCTGGTTTCACATTGCGTTTTAGTTAAATCTGTTTTAGTTAAATCGGACAGCATTGGATCCAAACTGATCCCTGCAATCGGATGCCAACTAGGCATCTGATTCCGACATTTTGCAGGATCAGTTTGGTCTCCTGTCACCTTGCTCCCCCTCTCTGCCTCCTGTCATCTCCTTTTTCCCCTGTTGTCCCTGCTGCCCCCTGTTGTCCCTGCTGCCCCCTGTTGTCCCCTGCTGTCCCCCTGTTGTCCCCTGCTGTCCCACAGTTTTCCCCCTGCTGTCCCACAGTTTTCCCCCTGCTGTCCCACAGTTTTCCCCCTGCTGTCCCACAGTTTTCCCCCTGCTGTCCCACAGTTTTCCCCCTGCTGTCCCACAGTTTTCCCCCTGCTGTCCCACAGTTTTCCCCCTGCTGTCCCACAGTTTTCCCCCTGCTGTCCCACAGTTTTCCCCCTGCTGTCCCACAGTTTTCCCCCTGCTGTCCCACAGTTTTCCCCCTGCGTCCACAGTTTTCCCCTGCTGTCCACAGTTTTCCCCCTGCTGTCCCTTGTTTTCCCCCTGTGTCCTTGTTTTCCCCCTGCTGTCCCTCTGTTTTCCCCCTGCTGTCCCTCTGTTTTCCCCCTGCTGTCCCTCTGTTTTCCCTCTGTCCCTCTGTTTTCCCCCTGCTGTCCCCTGTTTTCCCTGTTTTCCCCCTGCTGTCCCCCTGTTTTCACCCTACTGTCCCCCTGCTGTCCCCCTGTTTTACCCTTCTGTCCCCCTGTTCTCCCCTGTCCTCTCCTCTTCTCCCTGCTCCTCCTGTCATTCCAGCATAAAAAATCTTTATTCTCACCTGCCAGCGCTCCCCCGACATGTCCATAGAGCTCCCGATCGGTTTTACAGGACCTGCGATGATGTCAGAAGCATCATTGGGTCACATGAGCGGATACCGGGGTAACTGCTCATGTGACCCGATCAGCTGATCGGGTTGTGACATCATCCCAGGTTCTGTTACCGAGCGGGGAGCTGATGGAGACACCGGAGGAGCGCTGGCAGGTGAGAATAAAGATTTTTTATTTTAAACACTTGATTATAGAAGTTAAATTAGGCGGCACACAATAGTTTTAGTGTACTGAGCATGCTCAGTACACTAAAAATCGGGTCAGAGGAGACATCAGATGTTTCCTCGAACCCTGCTCCATAGGGCCCCATTTTAAAGTGATCGGATCAGATTTGGCATAATTGCCATCTGATTTGCCTCCGATTTGATTCTGTCCGATTTTTTTCAGGAGCCATAATCGCAGCAGTCTACGATTTTTGCTCCTGCAAAAAATCGGACAGAATTGGATCGGAGGCAAATTGGATGGCAATTATGCCAAATCTGATCCGATCCCCATTGGATAACATGGGGGCTGATTCGGATCCGATGCTGTCCGATTTTCATCGGACGGCATCGGATTTAACTAAAACGCAATGTGAAAGCAGCCTTAACCTTACAGGTAAGAGGTCGCCTGGTTGGGATCTTATTAAGAGATCCTTGCTGCTGGTACAGCCCTCCCTGCCTCCTCCTTGTGTGTTCTGCCCCCTCTATGTGTCTGCCTCCTCTTCTGTTGGGTCTGCCATCCTCTTCTGCTCCTGCTCTGTGTGACAGACATGCTGCATTTAGTGCTGCATTTAGTTTGCCATGCACCAGGGGGGCGATAGGTCCTCTTTAAAGACTAGGCTAAATTGGATGTAAACTAAGTTCTGCTACTTTCTGAAATCATTGTGCTTCTGTTCCTTGTTTATTTCGAGACCTTTGTTTGCAGTTAAGAACATATTGCTTACACAGGCTCTAGGCTGCAAAATGTGGCTTTGCTTTTGACTCCTAAGTCTATATAATATTTTTTTATTTCCAAGTTAGAAATCAACCAACAATAATTTATAGAAAATAACAATAGAATTTACCTAAGACTATTGACTGAAAAATGCTAGTAATTACACTAGAAACTACTCAGGAGTTATTGTCCAAAAATAATTAAACTTTATTGAATAAAAGCACACATACAGGTAATGACACATATAGGAAATAAATGGTGAGGAGATTCCAAAGATATGCCACACCAGGGTAATAACAGGAGACTGGGCTAACTTTCAGCTATTTCACATGCACATATTAGGGGTGACACCCATCGAAAAAGCATCCATGCAAAACGTGCGTTGGGGTCGCCACGGACTAGGGCAGCAATACTGGGCACGGAATCAGCAGCTACACTTCACAATCTTATGGGTGAGTCTGAGGGTACCTTTACACACGGCTACATTTGTAGCTTGTCACCAGGTAACTTACTGGTTGCAGTGAAATCATGGATACATGATTTCATTTGTACACAGCAACAAGATAGAACCATGTATCCATGATTTCACTGCAACCAGTAAGTTACCTGGTGACAAGCTACAAATGTAGCCGTGTGTAAAGGTACCCTGATGGATGAATGGTTGCTAACCCTGCAATTTCTCTGTGACTATTTTGCCCTTAATATGTGCATCTGAAATAGCTGAGACTTAGCCCAGTCTCCTGTTATCACCCTGGTGTGGCATAACTTTGGAATCTCCTCACCATTTATTTCCTATATATGTGTCATTACCTGTATGTGTGCTTTTAATCAATAAAGTTTAATTATTTTTGGACAATAACTCCTGAGTAGTTTCTACTAGGTAAATAAGTGAGTGGAGTGTCCCATTATCGTCCAGTTATTGCCCTATAGCTGAGTGGAATAGTCATGTATTGATCATGAGGCTCATACATGTATTGCATGCAATTTACTGGTGGAACATATACACTATGCTATGGGCAGGGTGATTAACACCAGCATTTCACATGACTGTGGACTGTGTGACCGGCGGCATTGTTTATCCTAGACCAGGGGTTTGAAACATGTGGGTTGCATGCTGCCCTTGAGGCAACTTCATGCGGCCCGCAGGCACCCTGGACCCCTTAAAGATCACAGTCTGGTCCAATGGCCGCCAACGCCACGTAAGTTGTATTGCCGGCTCTGCTAGAGACAAGCTCAGCCAAGCTATACCAATGGCAGCAGCTGACATCAGCTTATGACTTCAAGTGCTAGCCTCTGATTCGCCGACGGCTGGCATTGGAGGTGTGCGGAGAACTTGTCTCTGTGCACACCGGCAATACAACAAAAGTAAAATGCATTTGCCGGTGGCCCCTAGACAGGAAAGAGGAGGCCAAGGAAATGGAGGACATGTGAGAAGGTGTGTGTGTGTGTGTGTGTGTGTGTGTGTGTGTATGTATGATTATTATATGTATACAGCTCTGGCAAAAAGTAGGAGACCACTGCAAAATTTTCATTTTTTCTGATTTTTCTCTTTATAGGTATATTTTTGAGTAAAAGGTACATTGTTCTTTTATTCTATAAACTACTGACAACATGTCTCTAAAATTCAAAGCTAAACATTTTGTATTTATTTGCAGCAAATGAGGATCATCAAAATAATACAAAAGAAACAGTGCTTTCAGACCTCAAAAATGCAAAGAAAACAAGTTCATATTCATTTAGAAACAACAATACTAATGTTTTAACTCAAGAAAAGTTCAGAAATCAATAGTTGGTGGAATAACCGTGATTTTTAATCTCAGCTTCCATGCGTCCTGGCATGCTTTCCACCAGTCTTTCACACTGTTTTTGAGTGACCTTATGCCACTCCTACCACAAACATGTAAGCAGTTCTTCTAGCAATTTGATAGTTTGTGACCATCCATCTTCCTCTTGATTACATTCCAGAGGTTTTCAATAAGGTTCAGGTCTGGAGATTGGGCTGGCCATGACAGGGTCTTGATGTGGTGCTCTTTCATCTACACATTGCTTGACCTAACTGTGTGGCATGGGGAATTGTCTTGCTGCAAAAAACAGTCCTCAGAGTTTGGGAACATTGCCTGAGCAGAAGGAAGCAAGCATTTTTCAAGGATAACCTTGTATGCGGCTTAATTCATATGTCCTTTACAAAGATTAACCTGCCCGATTCCATCCCTAGATGCTTCACCAAATTTCACCGTGGCTGCAAGATGATGTGGCTAGTTCGCCTCTCCAGGTCTCCATCTAACAATTAGACTACCAGGTATTGGGCAAAGCTGAAAATTAGATTCATCAGAGAAGATTACCTTACTCCAGTCCTCTATGGTCCAATCCTTATGGTCTTTGGCAACCTTCTGCCTGGCTCTCCTTTGCTTCTCATTGTTGAAAGGCTTTTTTCTAGCTTTACATGACTTGAGTCCTGTCTCTAGGAGCCTGTTGCGAACTGTTCTGGCCGTGCACTTCACCCCAGCTGCCATTTGCCATTCCTTTTGTAGGTCACTTGATGTCATCTTGCGATTGCTGAGTGACATTCAAATAAGATGACACTCATCTCGGTTATGGAGGCAACATGAAGCTCACTGTATCCCTCTGCTATTAAAGCCAGAATTGAGCCCTTCTTTTCCTCACTCAAGACTTTTCTTTTCAACTCCTTTGGCATGGTAAAATTATATTTTTTTATTCAAATTGCTTTTTTTCCAAGCACTTGTTTTGCCATCTAGCTTGTCCTATTGCAAGAGGATTGTGAAGACCACAGCAGTGTTTTTTATACTTTCAATCGTTAAATAAGATTTGGTTCAGGTGATCACCTAATCAGAAACACATTAAGAAGAATGAAGTGTACTTTGGTTGAAATTCAAGTGACACTGGAATGGCATAGCCATGTCAGACATGGAGAGATGGTGATTTTTAGAAAACTGTGTAGTGGTCTCTTGATTTTTGTCAGAGCTGTATATATATGGCACAATAGCGGACATAACGAGAGACCTGGATTGGGGACATTACTACAAGAAAGGGCCAGGATTGTGCATTGCTACAAGATGAGGACCGGGATGGGGATATTACTACAAGGAGTTGACTAGAATGGTGACTTTGCTACTAGAAGAGAACAAGGGAAGGAACATTACTACAAAATGGGACCAAGTTGGGGATCATTACTGCAGTATGTTGGCCAAAATTACTATATGGTGCTAATTGTAAGATGAGATTACTTGCAAGAAGAGGATAAAATGTTAAAAAAAAATTCAGAAGGCATGGAAACATTTTTTACCTCTAAAAATGCTGTTTTATGTTTGTAATGACCCACACTATAAAACTGTGCTATAACCCATACAATGAATGCCATTTAAAAAAAAAATTAAATGAGCAAAAAATATTTTTAAAAAAGTGATCAAAGGGTGCATAGAAAGAAAATATGGTATAACTAAAAATGTCATTTTGTCCGTCTTGCAAAGGATGCTGCCGTTCAAATTATGATTATTATTTTTTTTTTATGTTCGATCCTTGTACCCATCCGAGATTGAGGCACCTGCTCTAGACTGTGGACTGCCTGACCATCTTCAGCATCTAAACTAGACTAGGGACTGTGTGACCAGCAGCAGCTTTTACATTAGACTGTGGACTGCCTGACCAGTAACAGTGTTTACACTAATCTAGGGGCTGCCTGACCCGCAGCAGCTCTTACACTGGACTATGGACTGCCTGACAAGTGGCAGTATCTACTTAACACTATGGACTGCCTGGCTTTTACATTACACTGCAAAATGTCTGACAAGCGGTAGAGTTTACATTACACTATGGACTGTCTGACGGCAGCAGCGCTTTATATTACACCATGGACTGCCTGACTTGCAGCAGCGTTTACACTAGACTATAGACTGATTGACAAGCGGCGGCGTTTAAACTACACTATAGACTAATTGACCAGCTACAGCAATTATACTAGACTATATAACAAGAAATTCTTGATATAACACAAAGACCGCATCCAAACGTGACAATTGGTTATCACCTGATTTTCACAAATCAGTATGTAGCAATAAGATCTTGTGTGGGAAATTGCCACAGGAATGTAAAAAATGTACTATGTACATCTGAAAGGTTATGTTCTGCTTACTGGATGTTAATGGTGGATTGGAATCATATTGGTTGATACACATATTCAACTCCGTTTGTCTAAAGGTACCTTTTCACGCCGCAACTATCACCGGCGAATGGTAGCAACTGAACTTGCGCATGCACGTTTTTGACAGTTGATACCGATCGCCGATGCCACATGTACACGCCGCAATTGCGTCTTCAACCTAAGGGAACGTGGCTCCCCGGAAGTTGAAACTGATCCTGCGGGAAACATCTGGTTGAATCCCGTCGCTGCTTTACACGCCGCAACCACTAAGGGAATGTGGGCGTACATGTTCAGCGCTGCAAGAACATAGGCGTGACAGAGTTGTGTATTCCGCGCCCCAAACACGCTGATTACACAACGCAATAGCGTCATGATTGGCCAGCCTGCTCAGGAAGGCTGGCTAATACATGACGCCATTGCAATTGTGTAGTGTGAATGGACAGCTCTTTAAATATGGCGCCCTGTGCAGGGACAGCCAATGGTAACACAGTAGCCCCCCCAATCATCGCTGATGGGGCGTGGTGTCCAGCACGCTGTGGCACGCCTCTAGGAAATCACTAGGCAACACAGATTCCATCCCTATCGCCCGTTCACACGCCAAAACCAGGGAAATTCACCTTCAGGGTTGCCTCTGGTTTTAGAACAATGCTCTGAAACCGCAACTGGGAGCTACTGCGAAAATCACGATCACTTTCCCCAATTACACGCCGCAACTTCGTAGCAATTTCACGGCAACCATGACTAAAATCCCGATTGCCTCTCAGTTGCTACACCACAGTTGCGGCGTGTAAAGGTACCTTAAGGGTTTCTGTTACTTGGTCATACTAAATTCTGTTTTCTTGCCTATAATTGTTTTACTTGCCAAAAAAGTATAAGGTCAAAAAAAGGAAGGAATAAAAACAATTCACTACATAGTTAAATTTAAATCCACAATGTATATAGCTACTGGAGCAGAGGGCTGTGATCCCACACCTGCCGGTATTCCTGATGCTTCTTTTAGTTGGCCCTTCATGACTTTTTTATTGTGACATGATGCATGTGTTTTAAACCTCCACTTACGGGCCAGACCCACCTGCACCTCTTTAGAGGCTCGTCGTTAGACTGGAAACACACTCTGACTCACAAGCGAGTGTCTCGGATGAGACTCAGATCAGTCATCCTGAACGGCCTCTCCCTCTCTGGTCGGGAGTGTCAGCTGCTTGTGTTTTTGTGCAGCATCACACTCCCATCCTGTCAGGGGGAAGCCTTTCAGGGTAACTGATCCAAGTCTAGTCCGAGAGACTCGCATGTGAGTCGGATAGTGTGTTTCCAGCCTTACTGCAACACTCATGACATCACGCCTGACCTACTAATCAAAAGCAGAGCTGAGGATCCCCGGCAGATAATTAGAGGTTTCCAGCGATACGTTCTGAGGGCTATGAACTAATTATGTTGTTGCTATACACTTTGTACTCTTAATCATTTTGCTCAACCTTACCATAAATGTTTCTATGTAAACCAGCTTTATTTGATGGCCCTTTTGTGTGCTAGAGCTATGTTCAGACAAGCTTATTTTCTATCTGAGTGATTTATTTGTATATTACGGACTGCACACGCATCAATGTAAGGTAAGGCACAAACAAACAAGTGTCCATATGAACTAAAAAAATATGCAGTATGTAGTAGTCCAGCATGCTCTGGGGAGGAGATTGGGCATGCAAAAAAAAAACTGTAGCCTTGATAATGATGAAGCGAGGTGGATAAAGAGGCGATCTATTACATGCACGTGACTTAATCAATTGGGCACATTCATAAGGTGGTGTGTGCCTCACCACAGATCTTACTCTGACTGGCGTAAGATTTTTGAGGTCATGCACTAGATGAGCGTGTGCTGCCTCACCCACATTATACCCTAACCCTGCCCACTTTGGTGGTACTGCCGGGATGGGATTGGCTTGAAAGTGCCTAAAGTCATATAATTTTTGCGCAAGTTCTAGTTGCACAAATATTTGATTAACTTTTCAAAGTGTACTGGCATAAACACTTTGATGAATCAGGACCTACCTGTACTGAATGCTTTTTAATGGATCCATTGAACAAATTACACTGAAACTGAAATTTTCTTTTTGCATTTTCTTCTTAATTTTTTTTTTCAGTTTGAAACTACTTATGTAAAATCTTTTTTTGTTTTTTTGTCTTTTTTTTCAGGAGCATGGCCTGTACTTATAGATGATTTTGTGGAGTATGCAAGACCTTTAGTGACGAGTGGAAAGCGCAAACCTCTTTAACCACAGACTTAAAAAGAACTAGTGATGCTTTTTGCCATTTCATTAGATAATGAAGACTGTTTTTGGCCAATAACTGAGCGGCAGAGTCACCCGGACACATGGACATGGAAAATGCTACTGTCTGAATTCTGCCTTAGAACATTGTGGTGGACAGCTCTTGGGCAAGACATGAAAAGAATGAACTTGCTGGCAGTGGAGCACTGGCTGTTTGTAGGAGGCTGGCTTCATATCTTATATTGGTTGTATCATATAGGATGTAGAGATTGCATGATTTTATACTTTGGATCTGTTGAAATAGAGGCCATTTTATTAAAGGAAATTCGAGGAAAAAGACATTTAAAGCATGCCATTCAGTTTACGAGCCAGAATAAACACCAGCAGTTACCGAACAGCTGTATTATATTGTATCTATATAAAAAGCAGTATTTGTGTTATAAATTAAATCTTTAATGGAACCTTACATGGCATGTGGTATCTTTTTTCACCACTTCACAGCCCAGACTATGGATATCTGCAACTTTCCCTACTCCCACAAACTCATTTTGATTACGGAACTTCTTATTTTTACACGTGGAATTAAAATACAGCCACTAACTTATATTCAACACGTTATAACCGGTGTATTGTGACTCTGATCAAGATACAGGAAGTAGAGTTGAATTTTGATAGAGGAATGGAGGAAAATATTTTCCAAATACAGGAAACACTTCCCCAAAAAAGTATTTCTCTGAGAGCATTTTCAAACCAACACCTTTTCTATGGAGATACACCTCAGATTGGGTAAGCGTTTCTTCAATAAGGAATGGGGGATAAGCTGCCAAGCACATCTCTTGGGGGAATTAAGAAACAAAACTGTTAGAACACAATGGACAACACTTCTGTTTTCCCTAATTACCGTATATACTCGTGTATAAGCCGAGTCCCCCCTCGGCTTATACACGAGTCATACAGCGGTGCCCAGTGGTATACAGCCCCCCCCCCCCCGTGGTATACATGGCCCCCCCTTGCTTGTGGCAGACCTGTACAGGAAGACATCATTATACTTATCGTGTTGCTGCCGCCGCCGCTCTGTCACCGCCACCGCGCTATTCCGGGTCTTCATGCTTCCTTCTCCGGTGCACAGGAAATGATGTCATTGTCTGTGCGCTGGAGAAGGAAGCTTGAAGACCCGGAATAGCGCGGTTGCGGTGACAGAGCGGCGGCGGCAGCGACACGATAAGTATAAAGATGTCTTCCTTTACAGGTCTGCCACAAGCAAGGGGGGGCCCTGTATACCACTGGGTACCGCTGTATACAGCTGGGGCTTCTGTATACAGCTGGGGCTGCTTTATACACGCTGGGGCCCTGTATACCACTGGGGCTTCTGTATACAGCTGGGGCTGCTGCATACACAGCTGGGGCCCCGTATACCACTGGGGCTTCTGTATACAGCTTGGGCTGCTGTATACACAGCTGGGGCCCTGTATACCACTGGGTACCGCTGTATACAGCTGGGGCTGCTGTAATCACTGATGGGGGGGGGCTGTATACCACTGGGGCTTCTGTATACAGCTGGGGCCCTGTATATCACTGATGGGTGGGGGGCTATATACCACTGGGGCTGCTGTATATGCTGCTGGGGCCTGTATATACCCAAAAATTGGGCTGAAAAGTAGGCCCCTCGGCTTATACGCGAGTCAATACGGCCCCAGTGTATATAGCAGCCCCAGCGGTAGTATACAGCAGCCTTAGTAATCCAGGGCCCCCCCAGCCTTGCTCCGGTAACCTGTAAAGGAAAATATACTTATCACTGTCCCGCTGCCGTCCCCGCTCGCCGCTGCCATCCACGATCCTCCATCTTCATGCGTCTTCTTCCGGCTTCCTGTGTTCGTCGCCGCCAATGACGCCATTGCCGGCGACGAATACAGGAAACCGGAAGAAGACGCATGAAGATGGAGGATCGCGGACGGCAGCGGCGAGCGGGGACGGCAGTGGGACAGTGATAAGTATATTTTCCTTTACAGGTTACCGGAGCAAGGCTGGGGGGGCCCTGGATTCCTGGGGCTGCTGTATACTATCGCTGGGGCTGCTGTATACTACCACTGGGGCTGCTGTATACTACCACTGGGGCTGTGGGGCTCCTATATACTACCACTGGGGCTGCTGTATACTACCACTGGGGCTGTGGGGCTCCTATATACTACCACTGGGGCTGCTGTATACTACCGCTGGGGCTCCTATATACTACCACTGGGGCTGCTGTATACTACCACTGGGGCTGTGGGGCTCCTATATACTACCACTGGGGCTGCTGTATACTACCGCTGGGGCTGCCGGGGCTGCTGTATACTACCACTGGGGCTGCTGGGGCTTCTATATACTACCACTGGGGCTTCTATATACTACCACTGGGGTTTAACTACACTGGCTTCT
The DNA here is from genome assembly GCA_033576535.1 of Allobates femoralis. Taxonomy (NCBI): domain Eukaryota; kingdom Metazoa; phylum Chordata; class Amphibia; order Anura; family Aromobatidae; genus Allobates; species Allobates femoralis. The sequence continues at coordinate 512,861,422 of JARQOC010000002.1, forward strand.
ATATACTACCACTGGGGCTGCTATATACTACCACTGGGGCTGCTGTATACTACCACTGGGGAGGCCTGTATACCACTGGGGGGGGGCCTGTATACCACACTGCTGGGGGCTGTATACCTGTGTTGGGGTCCACCCTCGGCTTATACACGAGTCAATAGGTTTTTCCAGATTTTTGGGGCAAAAGTAGGGGGGTCGGCTTATACATGGGTTGGCTTATACACGAGTATATACGGTAAATAAAATCGCTCAAGATTTTTATATGACACAGAGTACACTGCTAATACCATTGCTGTGTTTTCCTATTAAAGTCTGGACAGAAAAGCAGAGAAGCCCAGCTATAAAACATGTCCCAAATTTGTCCACTGATGTCCAGCTAGATTTACACTTTTTCTTATCTGGATTAAAGTTGGACACTAAAAGGTGCAGACTTGTTTTTCCAGTGCTATTAAGAAACAGCATCTGCTACTTTTTCAATCAGGATGTAAAAGCACACACTAAACCACCATGAGTGTGTTCCATTCTTATGTTCTTGATTTAATACCCCTTGGAACTCCATTTTTTGTTGCTCCTGTTTTTTCTTTTATTTTTCTTTAAATCTAATCTGTCATACCCTTCAAGAGATTTGAGGCCATTTTATTCATTGGTATTCTTTATGGTTTTTATCTAGGGGATTGTTGCTCACAGGACTCGCTGGCGGCATTTCTTTTGGGTTATCTGCTTTATTTACCTGTGAGCAACACCCCCTTAATACAGACCATAAATATTAGCACTACATAATGGGCTCAAATCTCTGGAGATGTATGGAAAGTAAAAAACGTGGTGAGCAGAAAACTCGTGGGAAAAGCAGAGATAAAATTGGATCAAACTGGCCAATTTTGACCAGATGACAAAACCTCTCTAAAGCCAGAACAAATCCTTAGCTATACACCTCAACATTTAAATTGCAAAACGAAGATGGCAGTTTCAGGGGCTTTTCAAAATTCAAGTATCAATAGACATGGTAGAGATATGCAAATGATGAAACAACTGCTAACAAACTATTTCAGTATCTATTCAGTATCAAGTATGAGTGCCACATGCAGAAATCATCATGCGTTGGCATGTTATTAATGGTTGAGGAATTTTCTGCCATGCTGAATGCACTTGGGTACACAAATAAACGAGATTCACTGCTGGCAGCTCCCTTTGGCCTTGCCGACTAATAATGTTTCAGATGTGCTCAGTGTTTGGAGGTGTTGTAGGCCACAGGTTTCTCACAGTAGCACAAGCAAAATGCAACCTGGTTTGCGGAATGTCATCTGGGACATTTTGAGAAAATTGCCTTATCACTGGTTTTAATACAGAATCAATTTATTGCCAAGGTTTTAATGTACCTGAAATGAAGACTAGAAGAGTCCAGCTAATGTACTTTATGACACCATAACCCCAGGAGTAGGACTGGTTATGTCAGGGGTGGGGAACCTCAGGCCCTCACCTTCTCTGTGGCCCTCGGGCAGATTCCTGGGGACCACAGTGCTCAGGTTGGCAGACGCGTTTTGCTGACTGGCTGCCTTTTAAATCTTGATCCCCAGTGATCTCTGTGCCCCAGCCTCAGCTTCCCCAGTGAGGTATATGCTCCCAACCTCTCGTGTGATGTCTATGGCTCTAGCAAACCTGGAAAAAAGTTGTAAATCACAATGATCAATATCACCTAATATCACAGCCACACAAAAGAGAATCAGCCCCAGCCAATCCAGGAGGGTGAGTTGATTGGTTAACCAAATATAGTGGGTTAATTTTCAAGTTGATAATTTTGTGCGGCCCCCGAAGGATGGTAGAATTTTCCAAATGGCCCCCGGCATAAAAAGGTTCCCCACCCCTGGGTTATGTTTTCTCACAAAAGGTCTCTTCAGGTCAATGCGCATACGATTTTTTCAGATTCGAATAATAGGCAGTAGTAATCCATTCTGAACTGCAAGAGAAATAACATGTCACATGTCAAGCTTTAGGCATCTAGCAGTGCCATCAGAAGGTGTTTGCAAAATATCAGCCTCGCGCCACCACTCTCAATGGCCTTCTTAAGGCAGAGCAAGACAATAATGTAAGTATATCCTCTTCAGCAATGAGTTCCACTTTTGTCTTGGATGCAACAATAGTCAGAGATTAGTCTGGAGATCACATGGACAACACCACGAAGAGGCCTTCACGAGGAAACGTAAAAAAAAGTCCCATTGCCATTTCTTTTAACACAAAAATGTGGCTTACACATTCCAACATGACCTGCAGCATCTCTGGACTTGTCTTCCATCGAGTACATCTGATATGTCATTGGTCAGCAATTGCAAAGCGAGCTAACAGCATTGCCTCTTGATGATTTGCATGCATTCATCATGGCAGAATAGACCTTAGACAACAATTACCGTATATACTCGTGTATAAGCCGACCCCCCTACTTTTGCCCCCAAAAACTGGGAAAACTTATTGACTCGCGTATAAGCCGAGGGTGGACTCCAGCACAGGTATACAACCCCCCGCAGTGAGGTATACAGCAGCCTCCCCAGTGGTAGTATACAGCAGCAGCCCCAGTGGTAGTATACAGCAGCCCCAGGTATATGCAGCCCCAGAGGTATATGCAGCCCCAGAGGTATATACAGCCCCAGAGGATATGCAGCCCCAGAGGTATATGCAGCCCCAGAGGTATATGCAGCCCCAAGGTATATGCAGCCCCAGAGGTATATAAAGCAGCCCCCCCCATATCAGTATACAGGCCCCCCCTTGGGTAGTAATCCTGTAAAGGAAATGATTAGTATACTTATCCCTCCACTGTCCCGCTGCCGCTGTCCCGCCGCCGCCATCACGCTGCTCCATCTTCATCCAGCGTCTTCCGTCTTCTTTCGGCTTCCTCCTCTGTCGCGCAGGCAATGACGTCATTGCCTGCGACCATCGGAGGAAGCCGGAAGAAGACGGAAGACGCTGGATGAAGACAGAAGAGCGCGATGGCGGCAGCGGACAGCGGAGGGATAAGTATACTAATCTCTTCCTTTACAGGATTACTACCCAAGGGGGGGCCTGTATACTGATATGGCGGGGGGGCACTGTATACTGTATAAATTGTATACAGTATACAGTGACTCGCGTATAAGCCGAGGGGGGGACTTTTCAGCCCAATTTTTGGGCTGAAAAACTCGGCTTATACGCGAGTATATACGGTAAACCCTTTCTGACACATAACGTACTGGGTACATCATTGGCCATCTCACTCCCTTTGATGTGATCTCACACACTGAGTTCACATTCCATGCGCATGTCAGCTGATATGTTCAGCTGACAAGTGTGGGTAAAGGTACCGTTACATGATAAGGTATCGTGAACGATATCGTTTAAATGTCGCAGGTTTGGAGTCATTCAAACAACATTGTTAGGACGTTGTTGCGTGAAACACCAAGATATGAGTACGATAAATCGTTGGATCGTTGATCGCAGATTTGAGAACATGTTCTCAAATCATATGATCCACGATCAGCCAACCTGCTGCATCGTTCTGTGTGACACCGCTATAACGATGTCATTCAAGACTTCGCCCATTCACATCAGTGAACAAGTATCGTCTGCTAGGTAGTGCGAACGATACCTGCTTGTTGGATGGTTGGTGCGTTGTGCACGATATATAGGTGTGTGACATCCCACCAGCAATCTCTAAACGATGTCCTAACGATCGCGCACCCCTGAGATCATTAGTGATATCGTTTCCACATTGAAGCGTGTAACGGTGCCTTTACAGATGCGGGCTGATAAGTGATCTGCACACTTTAATACCTTAGATCACACTGTCAAACACTGACAGTGTGGCCTAAGGAGGCGCACCATTCCCTGGTGCCATTGGCGACCCTGGGGTGTCGACAGGTTGCGATGACAGCACAGGGTCAGCTAATGACCACAGATGCTGTGATGCCTGAGCAGTATCACTTACAGAAAGTGATCATTTGTGCTGTACAGAGAGATGCTGAAGCATCTCTCTGCACAACACAAGCAATCGGACATTGCAGTGCTGAGACGCCCTAGGGGACCAACTAAAACAAATAAAAAGTGTAAAAAAAAATAAAATAAAAGTTAAAATCACCCGCCTTTTGCCCCATTGGAAATAACACAATTTAAAAAAAAATACACATATTTGGTATCGACACAGTCAAAAATGTCAGATACATAAAAACATAAAATCAATAAGATCTGTAAACTGCGTTACGGAAAAAAAAGGCAAATGCCAAAATTACGGTGTGTGTTTTTGGTCGGCGCAACTTGCAATAAAATGCAACAACAGATGATTAAAACAGCGCATTCACCCAAAAATCATTAGAAACATCAGCTCAAGATACAAAAAATAAGCCATCATATAGCCCCAGATCCTGGAAAATGAGAACCAGAAATAAATTAGTCCAGCATCAGCAGTGGGTATCAACAATTTAAACTCGAAACTTTATCATTCCATATTAAAAGATGAAAGAAAGATCCATCCAACAAGGTAAGTATAAAATTCATTTCATGGAAAAAAAATGCTGTTAAGACGCGTTTCGGACGCTAGTCCTTATTATGAACAGAACTTGCTGTTCATAATCAATAAGGACTAGCGTCCAAAACGCATCTGAACAGCATTTTTTCCCATGTATTGGACTTTAAACTTACTTTGTTGGATGGATCTTTCATCTTTTAATAGGGAATAATAAAGTTTGGAGTTTCAACCATTTCATACCCACTGCTGATGCTGGACTAATTTCTTTCTGGATCTCTATATATCTACAAGGCACTGTGGAAGTCCGAGCACAAGTCGTGGAGGACGAGTGAACTGAATTTTTTTCACCACTTAGATAACAGTAAAAGTATACGTTTGGTATCTATTAGTGATGGGCGAGGGTGCTCGCCCGAGCATCTCAGTACTCACAATGCTTGGCGAGCACGATGTACCAGCAAGATGCTCGGGCTCATGCTCGGGTCCACCTCCCTGCATGTTGACGCTCTTTACAGAGCCAGCCCACATGCAGGGATTGGCTGCCACACACTGTAATACCACAGCCATGTTGGTTGTGGCATTACAGGGATTGGCTGGCCGCACAGCGTCATCAGGTCTATATAAGACCTGACAGTGCTGTGCTCATCACTCTGCTCCACATTGTCAGCTAGTGTAGGGAGAGATGCTGCCGAGTGAGGGACATATTTTGGGTCTTTTAGGTAGTGTAGGTGCTGGGCTACGAAATCCATCAAAACAACAGTCTTTTTGAAGACTACTGCAGCTGTATACAGGCAGACAGGGTATATTGCACACTTCGGTGTACCACGAGAGGCTGTATACCAGTCAGCACATCTGGGGCTGCTGTACAGGCTCCTATCCATCAAAACAACAGTCCTTCTAAGGATTAATTTAGCTGTATATAGGCAGAAGGGGTATACAGCACACTTTGGTGTACCATAGGAGGCTGTATACCAGTCAGCACATCTGGGGCTGGTGTACAGGCTTCTAATATCTATCTAGCCATCCAAACAGTCCTTTTTAGGATTAAATTAGCTGTATACAGGCAGGGTATATAGCACACCATTTAAAATGTGCAAGGCCAGTGGCAAGGGACGAGGAATGGACATGATGGTGCATGCAGAGGCCGTGGGCAAGCTAGAATTGTGCCACAACAAACATCATTTTGCATGATCTTCCTGTCCTAATTCCTTGGAGACCACAGCACACCACTATTAAACTCAGAGCAGTGTCAACAGGTTGTGAGTTGGATAGCAGATAATGCTTCCAGTCAGTTTGCCACCACCACAACCATCCTGTCTTCCACATGGTCAAGTCTCAGTAGCCGTGAGTCTGGACCGCATATTCCTCACCCTGATCGTCCTTCCTCCCACCATGCCGAGTGCCTGGACAAAAATGATCCCACACGTGGACACTCTGAAGAGCTGCCCGCTCCACTTGAAGTGGGGCATGAGTAGATCATATGTAGCGATGCCAAATATTTGAGCAGCCACAGTCACACGAAGGCAACGGTGGGAAAGTGTCACAAGAGGTGGACGATGATGAGACACAATTGCCAGAAAGTGAGGAGGAGGACCAGGGTGCAGAAGTCTGAAATATGAGATAATGCGCAATAGGGTCTTATCCTTCAGACAGGTAACGGCAATAAAACTTATTGAAAGCTGCTCACCTGATATGGTTGTGTAACCCACAACCAAGTATGATCGCTTGAAAACAGCTGCTGCACGGTCCGCACCTCCAAGGGTAACCAGGGTGGAGTCTATCTGGATAAAGGATGAAGTGCCGTTCGACCTGCGCTGCTGTAAAGGACCACCAGAAACATGGGATATCTGGGATAAGATGTAGGTTTAATTCCGACGCGTTTCGGAGCTGCTACCGGGCTCCTTCCTCAGGGACAAGAGGGTGCAGATGTGGAAGACGACGTGGTGGATGATCTAGTAACTGACCCAACCTGGCAGGAGAACATGCAGAGAGAAGACAGCTGTGCACAGGGGGAGGGAAGCGTAGCACCCCAACAGGCAGGAAGAAGCAGTGTGGTGGCTGCAGACAGAAGGCGGGCAACCGTTACCCGTAACACCAACACAAAGGAGGATGCCAGTACAACTCTGGTCTTCCCGAGTCTGGCTGTTTTTTAAGGAGTCTGCTGATAATTCCAAAAAGGCCATTTGCACCACTTGCCATGCCAGCATGAGCAGGGGTAGCAAAGCTACCAGTCTGACCACCACCAGCATGATCAGGCACATAGCAGCAAAGCACCCGACTTTGTGGTCCGAACCCCAGGGTCCAGGAGCAGTGACACCACTGCTTCTTCCACTGTTGTGCATGTAAGGCAATCCCCTGTCCATAGTGCACACGAAGATGCCTCCGATCCTGACTCCTACAGATGACATCATTAGCGTCACCATCCTGCCTTTCTGTCTTCTGAAACGCACTCTGCTCAAAATCAAAGCAGATGCATTGCAGGCAGAGTTTGATGAGATGGAGCAAGGAACCATACAGGGTGATTACACACAGCCCAGCCTCATCTCATCCCAAGATGGATTGGGGGACAATGAGGAGCAGGAGGAGGAGGAAGAACAGGAGCTAGTTTCATGCGCTATAGACAGTACTACCTGCACAACTGTCATACCGTCTGTTCAGCGTGGATGGCCAGAGAACAGGGAGGAGGAGGAGAGTATGGTCAGTTGTCCTCTTGGTGAGGACACGGAAGTCTTGCCTGTTACCAGTCTGGCGCGCATGGCTGACTTTGTTACGCTGCCTGTCCCGTGACTACGCTACAAGGAGAACTTTATATCTCTTATTCCTGATGCGGAGAGGTCTACAAAAATGGGGCAGTACCAGAAGGCCCTTGTCACGGAATTAGTAAAAAATGTCCCTTCTGAATACGCTAGCGGCAGAGGTCACAGTTCGGTGGACACCCAAGGAGTACAGGCGAGAGAGACACAACTCCAATCCAGCAGAGGCAGGGGAACACTCTCAAAGATCTGGGAGAGTTTTCTCAGCCCCTCCCATGGCACAGGCCCTAAGTTGCGGGGTACTCTCACAAGGACTGCAAAGTTTGGGAAGATGCTGAAGGAGTACTTTGCCGACCATATCCAATGTCCTCTGTGATTCCTCTGTGCCTTATAATTATTGGGTTTCCAAGCTGGACACGTGGCATGAACTGGCTCTGTACGCCTTGGAAGTCCTGGCCTGCCCTGCCGCTATCGATTTGTCAGAGCGGGTTTTTAGTGCTGCAGGGGGAATTATTACTGATAAGCGCACCCACCTGTCAACTGAAAATGCTGACAGGCTGACTCTTATCAAAATGAACAAGGGCTGGATTGGACCAGACTTTTCAACACCACCAAATGATAGCAGCGTAATATAAAGTCAAAGCCAGTGTCTTTTTTGGAGAGGTATATTCCCGTGCTCCTCTTCACCCCCACACATGGCTATACACTTTGTATTTTTGGCTATTTGCTCTAGTCCTCCTCCTCATCCTCCACCACCATATCACCAGGGTGAGCCGTGGTCCATGATGCAACACCCACATAATATTTTTGAAGGGTATTTATGATGCCCGTAACCCAAAAAAAAAAGTTAGACAGTATATGCATGTATACCCCCCAGGGGTAAATGTTTCAGTCCATACTTAGTGCCTGGGCATTACAAGAATAGGAGACCCGCTCCTTTGTAATGGGAACATTGTTTTTATGAGGCCCTCCTCCAAATCTCTTAAAAAGGGCATCGGAGTGCCTCCCAATTTTTGGCAGCCTGCATAGGGAAACACTATGGGAGACCCAATTCCTAATAATGGGAACATTATAAAATGAGGCCCTCCACGTGTCTTCAAAAGGGCATCAGAGTGTCTCCCAATTTTTGGCAGCTTGCATAGGGCGACCCTGTTTTACCACGTCAGTGTGACAGGGCGGATAAGCCCTTACTTACGTAGCGCTCACTAATATACGAATTAGGCACTCTGAATACAGTTTTATGGTAAAACAATGACCTTCTGACAGCAAAACGTAATGGTGACCACTCTCTGCTTATCCTTCTTGACCTCTCTACAGCTTTTGACACAGTTGACCACCATCTCCTACTCGCTATGCTGCACTCCATTGGCATCAAGGACACGGCTCTCTCCTGGTTCTCTTCCTATCTTTCTGACCGCTCTTTCAGTGTATCATTCTCTGGCTCCACTTCCTCCCCTCTTCCCCTCACTATTGGGGTCCCTCAGGGTTCAGTCCTTGGACCTCTTCTCTCTCTACACAGCCCCGATCGGACAAACCATCAACAGATTTGGCTTCCAGTACCATCTCTATGCTGATGACACACAACTATACACTTCAGCCCCTGACCTTACTCCCGCTTTAATGAAGAACACCAATGACTGTCTAACCGCAGTCTCCAATATCATGTCCGCTCTCTATCTGAAACTCAACCTTTCCAAAACTGAACTTCTTCTGCTCCCACCCTCTGCCAACCTCCCTAAAACTGACATCTCTCTCTCGGTGTGCGGCACCACGATAACGCCCGGTCAGCCGGCTCGCTGTCTCTGTGTTTTGATGGACACTGATCTCTCCTTCACCCCATACATACAATATGTCACCCGCTCCTGTCGCTTGCACCTGAAAAATATCTCCAGAATTCGCCCTTTCCTCACCATGGAAACAACTAAAACCCTCTCCGTCGCCCTGATTCGTTCCCGCCTTGACTACTGTAATTCTTTATTAGCTGGCCTCCCCACAGTAAGCTTTCCCCTCTCCAGTCTATCCTCAATGCAGCAGCCAGGATCACCTATCTAGCATACCGTTACTCAGATGTTTCTGCTCTGTGCCAGTCACAACATTGGCTACCCGTACATTATAGAATCCAATTCAAATTGCTCGCTGTCACCCACAAAGCTATTCATGGTGCGGCACCTCCTTACCTCTCCACCCTCATCTCTGTCTACCACCCCACCCATCCCCTTCGCTCTGAACGTGACCTCAGACTAACATCGGCATTAATCCGAACCTCCCATTCTCGACTCCAAGACTTCTCCCGAGCTGCACCAAACCTCTGGAACGCTCTACCCCAAGAAATTAGGACCACCCACAACTTGGCATAGCTTCAGACGCTCCCTAAAAACACACCTCTTCAGGGCGGCCTATCCTTCTCCCTAACAGCAGTCATTTAGACATAAGATATTCATTGTTATAAGCCCCTGTACTTTGTGTTCCCATCCCGTCTTAGATTGTAAGCTCCTTCGAGCAGGGTTACCTTCATTTTTTGCCTTTTTATTGTATTTCCTAAGTTGATTCTATGTTTATTGTATGTAACTACTGCTCTGCATTACCTTTCTGTACCGTATATTTTTCTTATATGTACCATTGTACTGTAAAGCGCTGCGGAATATGTTGGCACTATACAAATAAAGTTTTATTATTATTATTATTATACCAATTTATTAAGATTACATCAGGATAATGCTCAAGTATGGAATGGCAGATATAACATTACCCTGTTCCTATAATTCAGTTCATGTAAATCATACAATTACGGTGAATCGTAGTATATGGAGAAATATGCATCAATACATACCAAGTATTGTAATATCACTTCTCCACCGGAGGGACCACAGTGTCAGTGAGAAGGAAATACTCTGGTCTTGTCATCACAGAAACCATGCGTCCACAATACCTTCTGGAATGTCCCAACACATCACCACTGAGTTTTAACACATCATCTTGTCTTGTAACATCAATCGGAGAATCACGATGAAGACAGGAGAGCTCAGTTCGGACGTCAAACGAATACAGGTTCACAAAATGACTTCACCATCAAGGAGTGTACATCATCTGTCCAATTGACAGAGAACTCCTGAGAAGTCTCTACAAGAAAGCTTCTGTCTGTATCATGATTCAGGCGACTTTTCAAGGGCTAAGACAATGGAAGTATAAAACCAGTTAATGTTTATAAGTTTGCCTTGTCGATAAAAACCAAATTGGCCAGATTCTGTAATCTCGAGAATTCTACTAAGGGCCCTTTCACATCAGCGTTTTTCGTAATTCGCGGCAGATGCGGTGAAAAAACCGCATCTGCCGCGTTTGCCGCATAACTGTTCCACTTGCGGCTCGGTTGCGGTTTTTCCCATACAAAGTATAGGGGGACTTGCGGCAGATGCGGCAAGTGCGGTATTGCACTTGCGGCAGGTGCGGCAGCGAAAAAAACCGCGGCTGACCGCGGTTTTTTTCGCTGCCGCACCTGCCGCAAGTGCAAAACCGCACTTGCCGCATCTGCCGCAAGTCCCCCTATACTTTGTATGGGAAAAACCGCAACCGCGCCGCAAGTGGAACGGTTATGCGGCAAACGCGGCAGATGCGGTTTTTTCACCGCATCTGCCGCGAATTACGAAAAACGCTGATGTGAAAGGGCCCTAATAAACATTATTCTAGACAATCGATCTGTGTATTTCTCATGGAACATAATGCATAAATGTACATACACTATTTGAACCAGGATTTTGGTTCCAATACCACTGTTTGTCAAAGCAAATATCACAGTGGTCACTTGTGTACAAATCAGGATAATGAATCTTTGAAACACACAGCTTCAAAGACCATAGAACAATTAACATTGTCTTACGTTTATTAACACAGAGTAAACACTCACTTTGTGGCTATCATGCATGAAGGACAGTTCATGTGACTGAACAAAGTTCAGCATCAATGATATTACACTTTAGTATATAGTAATATATAGTGTTTGGATTAAAATAACCATATTGCATATTTGCAATACATTCCACACTTGGTCTAGTGACCACACTATATCAAATCATATAAACAATATGTTACAATATGTAGGCTATAAGATATCCATATTTTTATTAGCACCACAGACCCACTTCCTAATAATGGGAACATACAATATTTAAAGAGGCCCTCCTCCACGTCTCTTAGAAGAAGCATCGGAGTGCCTTCCAATTTTTTTTTTTTAAATATTTAATGTAATAAAAAAATATATAATACACCAACACTGTCTTGCAAGTGAGTATGAGCCCTTACCATTTTCCCCAGGAAAAGCCATTTTGGTTACGTTTTTGAATGTTTTATTATGAGTCAGTAAAAGTGGCGTAATACTCAGACAACATTGTTCACAGCAGTGACCTGGGAGTCAGAAATGCTTAAAAGGCTCTTCCCCATGCTGTTCCCATGTCATTGTGATTTTTTTAGGGTTTATCTAGGTTGCCGGGGGTGCCGCTGGAAAAGTGCTCGGGTTTCCCATAGGTTAACATTGGGCTCCCAAACATCTCGATATGCTCGACCAAAGTATCGAGTGCCCGAGCATTTTACTGCTCGCTCGTCACTAGTATCTATGAACTCGTACCGACCCGAGGCATCATACTGACATGTCAGTCTTATGATATATTGAGTGTGGTGAATAAAAAAAATTGTGGAATTTCACTTTTTTTTGCAATTTCACCACATTTGGAATTTTTTTTCCATTTTCCAGTACATTGTATGGTAAAATGAATGAGTGTTATTCAAAAGTACAACTCGTCCAGCATAAAAACAACTCTTATACAGTGCTGTGCAAATTAATTGGGACTAAGCATTTTTTTTAAATAAAATGGTAAGTTGGGGTTACCAGGCAGTGATTCAAACCAGTTTTAACTGTTTTGAACAGGTGTGAGTGTACAACCTTGAGTAACAAATTGTGGTTTGACTGGTTTTAGTCAGAAAATAACAGCTAGCTGCCCCCCCAGCTTCAGTTGAGAGCTTGTTTCTGTGAGGAGCGGTTTAGTGTACTTTTCTCCATTCGCCTTCCACGACAGCATTGGAGGATGTCGTCCACGCCCTATTGGGGGACAGGAACACAGAGAGGTTAAAAGCCCCTCCCCTTCCTCAGTACTCCAGTGTCTTCCTGTCCCCCTTGGGGCATGGAGAGGTTCCAGTGCTGTCAGGCCGGCAGAGGCAGCATTGGGGTGTACTTACAGCCGGGCCAGGGATGGACGTCGGGGGCGGCCTCCTCCTCCTTCTCGGGGCTCCCGTGGTGGGACCATCCGGCCTTCCTGCGTCCTACGGGGCAAAGCAGGCCGTGTATTGCAACGCCGGAGGCCTGTTCAGCTCTCCGGCGTCTCCCTCCTCCAGCTGTGGTCCCTGGAGCATGCATCAGAGGTGCCGTGGAGGCACTTCCGGTTTCGGGGGTGGCACTTCCGGTTCCGGGATGGCACTTCCGGTTTCGGGCGGCGGCTCCTGTAAGGGCTGTGGCAGGCTGGGCGCGGCTCCAGGGAACCCAGCAGGACTTTCGCGCGCTACTGCCCGCGGCTGGTGACCAGGAGGAGGGAGGGAACAGGTGTTCCTCGTTGGGGGCACGGTACTTCTGGACAAGTACCCGCCGGAAGCTACACCCAGGTAAGGCTGATCCCTGAAACATGGTGGGTGATAGGCTTCCACCTCTGCTTCTGCAGAGCCCAGCGTTCCCCCAGCTCATGTAAGTGTTTCTGGGGGTGGTCACAAGGGGTAGTTATTTAAGCCCTGCACTCACACTGGGACCCCCTTCTCTTCCCTTTTTGTCTATAGGGAGACGAGGGCCGTCTGTGAAAGGGAGCAATAATGTGGCTGCGGCACAAAAGTTCCCTCTTCCTACAACAAGGTGTCGGCCATGACTGACAGTGTTGTCAGGATGGACTCCCCATCCCTGCTGGAGGAGCTCCAATCCATTAGGGAAGAGGTGCAGGCTTCTATCTCGGCACTGCGGGGTTTTGCTGCAGCTTCCGGGCCTTCCCCTCCGTAAGAGAGGAAGCTCCAGGATTGTGACTGTGGATCTCATGGAGGCTGGCCAGAGCTCAGCGTTAGAGGACGGCGAGGATATTGCCGCTGTTGCCTATGTCCAGACATGAGAATCTGGACACTACTATTTTTCCACGGAGTCCATTGGTGCATTGGTGGACACTGTCCATTGTACCATGGGAGTAGAGGTGGTGGAATCCCCTTCTTCTGTGCAGGACTAAATGTTCAGAGGCCTGAAGGGTAAGCGGCTCACCCCATCCGAGTGGATTGGAGGGTGATGACTTTGTCTGGGAGGTCCCGAAGGTGGACTCATTCAGGCGGCCTGGCTGTTGCGGCCGGGATCCTGAGGACCAAGGGTCTCTCCCAGGCAGTGATCCGCACGCTTCAGCAGAGCAGGAAGCCTGTGACAAACGCTATTCACGGGAGGGCTGGAATCGGTTCCTGTCCTGGTGTGCTCCTTCCATCCCGACCATGCATCATCCTAATGTGGCCAGGGTAGCAATCAGCTGCTATTGTAAACCCATTGTGCTTGCCTTTGACACACTGTTGAAGCTAAGCAGCAGGAGCCTCAGTCACGGGCTGGATGGGAGACCTCATGAGAGACCCAATGGGAATCTCTATGGAAGTCTCTATAAAGTCAATGGGACTTCTAACATAAAGGTCTATGGCAGTATTCCATTTGGGAAGCTTAGCATATAAGACCGCGCTGCCTTTTGAAGATTCCTCCCGGTTGAAGGACCCCCTCGTTCGTAAAATGGAGAGTGTCCTCAAAAAATCCTGGGAGGCAGCAGCTATGTCTTTAACGGTGTACATTTCCTCTACATGTGAGCAGGTCTTTTCTTTAAGTGGCTCACCCAGCTGGGAGAATTCATCCTGCAGGGTACTCCCAGGGAGGAGCTTTGGACTCCATTCCACTTCTGAGACGTGCTACGGGCTTCCTGGCCGATGCCTCTGCTGAGTCGTTCCGCGTTGGCGCCAGGTGCGCAGTGTTGGTTAACACAGCTCGCAGGGCAGTGTGGCTTACAAGGTGGAATGGGGAGGTCACGTCTAAGCTCCAGCTGTGTGGCCTCCCCTTGCAAAGGGCATTGGATGACATCCTGGAAAAGGTGTCAGACCGGAAAAGGTGTCTCCCGGAACAGGAGCCCTTTCGGAGGCAGTCCTTTTGGCCTGAGCGCAGCCAACCCTCCCAGTCTAAAGGGAAGGGTAAGTCTGGTCGCTGGGCATTCCAGTACGGGAACAAGACCCGTAATATCTTTCTCCCCCAGCAGCGGCATCACCAGCCGCCCCCTAAACAAGGTCGCCTTCCCCATTGCGGGGCGGCTCCTGCGGTTTCTGCCACAGTGGCAAGCAATCTCCTTGTGCCCTTGGATCCTCTCGACCATTTGGGAGGGTCTACGCTTGGAATTCGAGAGCCAGCCCCTCCGTGTCTTCGAGTCCTCTCCCTTCCTCAGGGAGACTCTCGCACGGTTTTTCTTGTCGGGTCTGCGACACCTGTTGGATTCGGGTGTGGGGTCCCCGGTTCCTCCTGGAGAGGAGGGCCAGGGGCGCTACTCCAGGTTGTTGTGGACCTCCAGAACGCGTATTCTCAGGTCCCCATTCACCCGTCCCACAAGCGCTTTCTGCGATTCACGATCTCCGGGGCAGGCGGGACGGTCCATTCTCGGCTTAATGTGCTGCCCTTTGGGATTTCGTCGGCCCCAGAGGTTACCAAACTCATGGGGGAAGCGATCACATTCATCCAGACCCAGGGGATATGTATGCTTCCCTATTTAGATGACATGTTGGTGGTGGCTCCTTCGGCAGTGCTTCTGCACACAAAGGTCTCCAACACATTGGAGATTCTTCAGTCCCTGGGATAGGTACCCAATCTTCGGGATTCGGAACGGGTGCCTGCAACCCGACGTCAATTTTTGGAAGTCTTGCTGGCCTCCTCCAGACAGACCTCGTTCCTTCCTGCGGCATATTAGCTTTTGCACCGCGTGAATCTGACCCGCTTCCGGGCAAGGGGGGGTCGCCCTCCTTGCGGGAAGCAATGTCCCTGTTAGGGGCCATGATGGCCTGCATTCAGTCAGTAACATGGGCTCAGGCTCCCTCCCGACTGCTCCGGGAACACATACTGAGTTCCTGGGACAGACGTCAGGATTCCTTAAACTCACGGGTCCGGACCCCGGGGCGGGTGGTAACCTCGCTTTCCTGGGGATGAATCCCAGACACCTTCCTGTGACCTCCGTTCCCACTGATGCCAGCGGTTCCGGTTGGGGCACGATGGTAGTTCGCACACCGTTCCAGGGGATTTGGAGTCGCTCGGTCAGTCGCCAGTCTTCAAACTTCTGGCAGTGGAGGAAGCGCTTCTTGCTGCAGCTCACGTTCTCCGGGGTCATCATGTCAAGGTCCTGTCAGACCATGTGACTACGGTTGCTTTCTTGCGGTACCAAGGCGGTACTCGTGGTTTACACTTGCAGGGGCTGGCAAGACTGTTCTTTTGTGGGCAGTACGCCATCTTCTCTCCTCCTCGGCAGTACATCTGAAGGGAATGGCCAATGTACAGGCAGATTCTTGAGCCGCACGGAGGTCCACCCAGGAGAATGGTGCTTCCATCCGGAAGTATTTCACTCTCTTATGGACAGGTGGGGTGTCTTTCGATCGACCTGTTCGCTTCGGGCTCGAATACAAAGGTGCCAACCTTTTTCTCCCTGACGCGGTTGGACCATCCTCGGGGGCTGGACGCTTTTGCCCATCCCTGGGACTTCCGGTTGGTGTATGCATTTCCTCCAATCCCGCCACTTCCCAAGACGTTGCAACGGATTCGGGCGGAGGGGGTGACACTATCCTGGTGGCTCCCCTGGGGCCCAAACTGGCGTGGTACGACGCCATCCGAGACCTGGGCCTGGAGGGACCGATTATGTTAGCCCAGTCTCAACCTACTGTCCCAGGGTCCTCTGTTTCAACCGGGCCCTCAGTGGCCCAACTCTTGGATTTTTGCAGCGTAGCTTGGATTTGGGGCTTCGGCCGAGCACTCTTTAAGTCCAGAGGTCGGCACTTGGGGCGGTTTTTTGCCCAGGATCTTGCTTCCCATCCATGGCTCAAGCAGTTTTTTACTTCTGCTTGGGGGTGGCGTCCCCGGATTTGGCCTTCTGTCCCTCCCTGGGATTTGATGCTTGTTCTCCAAGGGCTTGCTCGAAGTCCCTTTGCACCCTTGTCTGCTGCATCCCTTACGTCTCTCTCACAAGGTGGCGTTTTTGGTGGCCATCACTTCTGCTCCCAGAGTTGGAGAAACTGTAGGCACTCTCTGTACTGGCTCCGTGCCCCGTGGTGTCCGTTGTTCGCATTACGCTTCGGTTGCATTCATCTTTTCTTCTGAAAGTTGTCGGCTTTCCATCGGTCCCAGGATGTGGTTCTGCCTTCAATTTGTCGATCTCCTGCTAATGCGGCTGAGGCCGTGTTTCACTCCTTGGATGTGCGTCGGACTGTCCTCCTCTATCTCTGAGAGTCTGCTTCCTGGAGGTTAGATCAGAACCTGTTTGTTCGGCTTTTGGGAATAATACAGGGAAGAAGACTTCCCAGGCTACCATCACTTCCTGGATCAAGAAGGCATTCTGTGAGGTCTACGTCGCTCCGGTCCTTGCTCCTACGGTGGGGTTGAAGGCTCCTTCAACTCGGGCTGCTGCTACTCCCTGGACGGAGCAGGCTGGAGCTTCATCGGAGCTGATTTGCAGAGCGGCTACGTGGTAGCCTCTCCTCACTTTTTCTCGCCTCTATAGGTTAGATCTGTCCTTCAGTCGGGATCTGTCCTTTGGTAGGAGAGTCCTACAGGCAATAGTCCCACCCTGAGGAGTATCTGTGGTATTCCTCCAATGCTGTCGTGGAAGGCGAATGGAGAAAACTGAATTAGTCCTTACCGGTAATTCCTTTTCTTGGAGCCTTCCACGACAGCATCAGTTCCCCCCCTTGTTGGTGTTTGGTTCCGGTTTATATCAGATAATCCATGGCTAAGGGTAATCTTGGTAAACACTGGAGTACTGAGGAAGGGGAGGGGCTTTTAACCTCTCTGTGTTCCTGTCCCCCAATAGGGCGTGGACGACATCCTCCAATGCTGTCGTGGAAGGCTCCAAGAAAAGGAATTACCGGTAAGGACTAATTCAGTTTTTCTCTCAGTGTGATTCGTGCCTGTAATAATGGATGTTACTCCATGGAAGAGGTCTAGAATTATTACTCTTAATGAACATACAAGTCTGACTGTAAGAGAAATTGCTTCCACCGTTAGTATTGGAAAATCTACCGTTTCAAGAATAATTTGCACACACAATGACACTGGATAATTTTCTCCAAAACGAAAAAGGAAATGTGGAAGAAAAAGGAAAACGACACCAAGAACTGATAAAACACTTATCAGCAATAATAAAACTAAAGCAATAAAAACTTGCTTTGTCCCAATTAATTTGCACAGAACTGTATATATCTATATTGATGGAAAAATAAAACAGTTATGGCTCTTATAAGAAGGGGAGGGAAAAACAAAAAATGGAATATTGCCCGGGGGTGAAGGGTAATAATCAATAGTCAATAAATCAAGATATTTTGCAAATTTTGATCCCGTGATTTCCATAATTCCACCACTTCTTGGTTTTTGCAATTTTATTGTTGCAGAGTGTATATTGTGATATCTTTTATACCACGTTAAACTGATCCTGTTGTATTACGTCCCTACTTTCTCCTTCGCCTCATTGGGGGACACAGACCGTGGGTGTTATGCTGCTGTCCACTAGGAGGCGACACTAGGCAGAATCTGAAAAAGATTAACAGTGACTCCTCCTCTGCAGCATTACACCCCTGGAAGAGGAAATGCTTCTCCAGTTTTTGCTTAGTGTCTTGTAGGAGGCACACACACATTTTATTGCTCCTAAAATTTTTCACTTTTTGAATTTTTTACTTCAAGAAGAAGAAAAGTGGGTCTCTGATGAGACTCCCGGCATGGTCCCTCCTCGGCCACCCACTGTTGGGGCGCCTGGTTGAGGTAGACTTTTCCCCCTAACATGCCGCTCCTTCCTCGGCCCCCCAATGTTGGGGGCGCTGGGTTGAAGTTGAGACAACGGTCTTCCTTCCCCATTTCCCCACTGTTGGGGCCATTGGGTTGAAGTCGAGGTGACGGACGAGGCCTCTGATGGTGGAGCAGCATCCCTCCCTAAATTCCCCTTTGGGGTTCCTTTAGGTTGAGACACCACAGGTAGAGCCAGCAGGTGCAGCACTCAGAGCACCCCAGGAGTCCTCAGCACTGCTGAGCCACTCCATGGACTTCAGCGGCAGCATGTTCGCCGCAGTACACCCAGGACTCACAGCCTCGCTGTGTACTCCTGAGGATGCCAAGGGACCAGCAGCGAGGCAGCCAGCATCCCTCCCTAATCACCCCTGTGGGACCATTAGGTTGAGGCACCACAGGTCACAGGCCGGCTGCAGTGTAATCCAGAAGCCTCAGCCACGCTGAGTGCTTCTGATGGGCTGACATCCCGAGACTGCACATCCCAGGGCTGCAGCATATCCCAGGAGCCCCAGCCCTGCTGTGTGCTCCTGGTGGGGCCGGAGGACATCATGTCCGGCAGTACTGGCACCTATTACATGGAGCACAGACTCCCTATGTCCCTGCAGGCCAGCACCATGCCCCTGGAAGCCGGCACCTGCATATATACCAGATCCCAGGAGACCCTGACATAGGGTCCTCCGGCGGGAACCGCCACCACAATGGCGCCATAATGGCCGGGGGTCCAGCAGCTGCCTCTGTCTGCGGGCAGCTGTGTCAGGCCGAGCTCCAGGAGACCCAGTTCCTGGGTTCTCCTGTGAGGGACAGCGCCGCACTATACCTGGGAACCGCGGGGCTCCGGGGCTGTTCCGGTCCCTCCGCGGGTCTCCGCGCCGGCCGGGCACCATCTGCGGCATGAGTACATTACTAGAGGCCGCGGCTTCGGCCTAGAGAACGAGGCCGCCGCCTCTTTGCCCGCCCCCGGCCCGCCCCCGGATGACGCGATCAGCATCATGGAGGGGGCGGAACGGAGCGTGCAGGCCACTGTGGAGCAAAGTTTCATTTCCCTGCACGCTCCGCCCCCCTCCTGGTTTCTTTTACAGACCTCTCCTGCAGACATGCTGGGGGACATCTGTTGTATCATGGCAAAACCATATAATAAAGCAATATTAGGGCACCTGGTAATCCCTGCATCTAGCAGGGAATACCTTGATCCCTGCACTTCAGATATAAGTGCAGGGTACTCTGTACAGCCCCTCACAATGCTCGGAGCTCCACTATTCTTGTGGCCTGTATGCACTGGGAGCCCCACAGGACCTCTTCCCTGCCGCAGCATGCAGGCACACAGAGGAAAGGGGGCTGTACAGTAGTCCCGCCCGAGGGGTACCGGTCTGCGGTGTCCGCAGTGCCCTCATCGATGTCATGGGAACCGACATGCTTCGTCCCAGACTCCCACTGTGGGTGGCACGGTTGAGGTCGAGACTCCATTTCATATGCCGCCCCGCTTCACCAGATTTCCCTGGGAATACTGGGTTGAGGAGTCCTCCCCGAATCCTCCAGCCATGCTGTCCAGCAGTACTGGCGGCGCAGGATCTCACACTGCACACTCTCTGCAATGAAGTCAAGCAGGGCTCCCTCCCTGCTGCGGCTCTGCATGCTTTTCCCCTGCAGCACAAAGCATTGTAGCCTGGAGGATAGTGATATGGACCTTGCACCTGCGGGTTGCCAAGTTCAAATCCCCTACACCCGTGTGTCTATATATTATATGTGGATACATATATATGTATTTCTGGATGTATGTAAAGTGCTATGGAATTAATAGCACTATATAAATGGATAAATATTATTATAAGTATTATCGGAGCCTCGGCATACTTCCTCCCGACTGTGGCTCCACACAGGACATAGGACGTGACGTGGACAATAATACCACAGTAAAGGCGCTACAGGCAGCAGACCAGTCCTGCCCTCCGAAGGCCAATTTAACCACGACTCAGATCTCAATACGTCCTTAGCCCTAGAGCCGCCAGACTGTCGCTCTATTGGAAGATCTAAGATATACTGTAGCCTCAGTCCCTCACAGGCCTCCCATATCCCAGGGACGTCTGTCCAGAAGACACCTGGTCACATTGCATTCAGATGCCATGGGAGACCATAGCATTTCCCTCCCTCAGCGCACAGCCAGGCGGTCCCTCAAGCGCCGTCAGCAAACTGCATTCCAACTGGAATTCATTCAGCCAGTTCACATCTAGACTGACACGGACAAGATTCGCTTCAGTCAGGGCAGCGACAGCATTAGCAGGTCAACCAATATTGAATGCCTCGTCCGCCGCCCTACTCTGACGACCCAAACAACTCGAGTCGCCACCTCAGCTGACTACCTAATGTGCGCAGCCCTGCACGTTGCCAGTTGCTCAGCAATAGCAGCTCACAATGCCATTCCCTTAGATGTGCCCTCTGGGTACGGGAAGGGAAGAATGGACGTGGTCTCCAAGAAGCCCCTCACAGTTTTTTTCCATTCCTCAGAGGACACCTGTTCGAAGAACAGCTGGGCAAGTTAACTTCAGATGCTAAGAGACGCAAGGGCACTCCCTCCCTCAGTGCAAACCTGGACGACCGTTCCTTTCATAATTTATTAAGGTCGGTCAAGACTTAGACCGACGCTGACGAGTACTCGGTCGCCACGCAGGTACCTGTCCCAGGATACCCAGAAGGGTAGCTCATCCTGACAGAGTCAGTCTCGCCAATCCGAGACCAAATCGTCTCCACTGCGTAAAGGCTCAAGTACCTTTCCACGCTGTAAAGCCTCTCCTCATTTCAGGAGTCGCTGTGACCGTATCACGCAAAGAGCGTTTTCCAACCTATCTGTGGTCCAATCAGGAAGGTACAGTACGATCCGTACTGGACCTGAAACAACTAAACTAACATGTCCGGATAACTTATCCCACATGGTATCGCCACTCTAAGTTGCTTCCAAAGAACGATTAATATTCCTTCCGCCCATAGATATACAGGACGCCTACCCGTATATTCTTATGCAGCTACTGACCGAAAGTTTCATCAGATTTGCATTCAAACAGGAACACTTAATTAGTGGCTCCCCCGTTTCGATTCAACTACAGCTCCTTCAGTGCTCCCAAAGGTCAGGGCAGACGTCATGACTACCCCTCACTCCAGGGGTGTCATCATCCTTCCGTGCTTGGACGTTCTGCCTATCCAAAACTCTGATCCTCGTGGACTGCGAACATAGTGTCTCAGCACTGTAGACACTATAACAACCTCCACAATTATACTCCGGTTCCAACAGTTTAATATTTCACAGCTGCATCTCAGACCGCCTTCACACTCTCTATTCTCAATTCAAGGAACAAGAACCTCAATCACTCGACAGGAGTTTTTCACCTGTCCTCTGAAAGTAGGCGGTTCCCCCCCTACCCCCGGTGGCTCTGACCACTCTTTCTATCATACGGGGAAGGTTTTTCGTTCCACCACGCTGAACAGTTTAGCTGAACAGTTTAACCACTATCACGAGGCCTGACGCGATGGGGTGCAGCGTCCCACATCACAGTACACAAGGCGAGTGATCCCGCCCGGAGTCAAAAATGCCCATGAATATACGGAAGATTCCGGAAATAGTCCTAGCACTGAAGTCCTTTAGCCAATGCCACGGCTGTGACATATGTCAGTCACTAGGCGGAACCCAGAAGTCTCCAGGCAACGGATGAAGTTCATCATGTACTTCACTGGGCGGAATCCACAAACTCGGCACTATAAGCCGGTCACACGCTGGCTGTAGATGACCGGGAAGTGGTTTTTCTTCGCCCGCAAGGGGACTACCTCAAGGGAGTGTTTCCCACACCCTCACGTTGTGCCATGAATCTACCGATGCTAGGAAACCCCGGATGAGGTACTCGTGATTCCAGCCTTCAGGACCAGGTCTTATGACCCACAGTCATTGGGACCACACACACCAGTCCAGGGATGGATCCGTTTCCGTCTCTCACTCATAGCAGCCGTACCATGGCGCTTGCCGGACTGTCCAACCAGACAGTCCAGACTCACTCTTTCAAGACAGGTTATACCGTCAGACTTCCTCAACTCTGTATTGACGGCATGTCTGTTGAGACCTGGGTCTTAACCAAGCTGGGTTTTCTTAGGATATTGTGGCGAACATTATGAGAGCGAGGAAACCAGCCTCCTCAAACATTTACCGTCGCACATGAACATTTGTTTTTGGTTGCTCGGTGCACCTCTAGAAGCCATTCACTTTGGCCCTATCCCTGCCAAGAATTCTCCGTTTTCTCAATTCGGGCCTGGATTCAGGCCTGTCCTTGGGTTCTTTCAAGGGCAGTTTTCAGCCCCTTCCACCTTCTTCCACAAACGTTTTACTCCCAGACCTCAAGGAACTCCGTCCTTCGAGGGGTTTGCCATTTGATTTCCCCATTCAACAGGCCGCTACACCCGTGGGACCTAAACCTTCTCCTCACGGCTGTACAAGAACCATCCCTTAAGCCTCTATGGGTCACTCCCCTGAGCATTCTCATACTAACAGTGGTGGTTTTTGGTGGAAATTACTTTTTCCTGCAGAGTATCGGAACTTACAGCACTCTCAGGTAAATCTCCTTGTCTGGTCTTCCACCAAGACGATGTTGCCCTTCGCCGGTCCCATCCTTTCTTCCACTGGCGGGGTACTTCTTCCGACTAAATGAAGACCTCTCTCTGCCAGCTCTGTGCCTGGTTCCAGGCCAGTAGCGTAGCTAGCGGGGGGCAAGGGGGGCGATCGCCCCGGGCCCCCCCCGGCTTGAGGGCCCATTGGCCGCCCTGGGGGGGCCCCGCACTCCCTGGGGGGCCCCGCACTCCCTGGGGGGGCCCAGTGCTGGCAGCTGGCAGCCGCGCGACCGGAGGGGAGGGAGGACGGGACTTCCTGCTGTGCAGAACTGCACGCCCCTCCGCCCTCTCCTACAGCAGATGCACGCACGCAGGCGGCCGGCCGCGGTGAGTATCAGCGCCCTTCTGCACCCAGTCCGGTCCTCCTCACACCTCCACCCCACACCCCGGTCCTCCACCTCAAATCCCTCCACCAGCACCCCCCCCCCCCCGTCCCAATCCCTACGCATGGGGGGCCTGGGCGGTGATCTCGCCCCGGGGCCCGAAGCTGGCCAGCTACGCCACTGTTCCAGGCCATTGGGTCGTGAAGGCTTTACATTGTGGGACCTCGTCAGGGCCCTGCGCATCTATGTATCCAGGACAGCACCTTTTTAGGAAGTTGGATTCTCTCTTCCTTCCTCCAGAGGTCCGATATAAAGACACGTCAGCCTCTAAGGCTACTATAGCTAGATGGATTCCACCAACCATCCAGGACGCTTATACCTTCAAAAAGCCGCCCCTTCCTGCTGGTGTCGGGGCACATTCTACTACGGCCGTGGGGGCCTCCTAGGCCGTCCGGCCCCAGGCGTCAGCACATTGGTGTCGTAGGAACCAGGTGGCTCAGCCTACACACATCTACAAGTCACTGCAGTGCTCACACTCAGGCCTTGGCAGACGCAGGGCTAGGTAGATGTGTCCTCCAGGAGGCAGCAGCCCTCCTGTAGGTACATAGTTTTTCGCTGCCAGGTTCGGCATTACTAGTTCCATCGTTTTTCCCACCCAGGGACTGCTTTGGGACGTCCCACGGTCTGTGTCCCCCAATGAGGCGAAGGAGAAAAGGAGATTTTTGTGTACTCACCGTAAAATCCTTTTCTCTTAGCCTCTAATTGGGGGACACAGCACCCACCCTATTGCCCTTGTGGGCCTTTTTTCTACAGTTCTCACATAGCTTCTCAGCTGTTACATGGGTAACATGTTTACACATGTTTGCCTATTGTCACTCTGTTAACTGTTTGAACTTGTGCCTGTTTAGTTCCAGGCCTTGTAGTTCTGTGAGTCTGTTTAGTTACAGGCCTTGTTATACGATTATTACTTCGTTATCTCTTCACTGTTTTCCACATGCACCTGCTTAGTTACAGGCCTTGTGGTACTAGTGTGACTCTGCTAACCCTTAACTGTTTACACACGTGCCTGTTTGAATTCAGGCCTTGTTACACTGTTATTACCTTGTTAACTATATTTGTTTACACAGGTTGCCTACGTAGACTTCCTGTATCCCTGTTATTATCTGTTAACTCTCCTACTGCTTTAGCACAAAACTGGAGAAGCATTTCCTCTTCCAGGGGTGTAATGCTGCAGAGGAGGAGTCACTGTTAATCTTTTTCAGATTCTGCCTAGTGTCGCCTCCTAGTGGACAGCAGCATAACACCCACGGTCTGTGTCCCCCAATTAGAGGCTAAGAGAAAAGGATTTTACGGTGAGTACACAAAAATCTCCTTTTTCAAGATTTCTACTTGTCAATGAAAGGAAAACCTGTTTCCATCCGGAGGATGATTATCCATATAGTACAAACCTTTAAAATTCTTATTTGTATTATAGGGTCAGGTCCACATTAATTGTAAGGAATACCCAGTCTGATTAGAAGTGAATACGTGCAAAATAGAGAAGATGTGAGTTCATGACTCGGATGTCGTCTAAACGCATATTTGGCCATGAAATATAGATCCTGGCCATGAACAAACTCGCAATTGTGTTGCAATTTTTGCTCCAATTAATGTAAACAAAGCCAAAAAGGCAGCAATGTTGCAAAACGACAGAGGTTTTGAGCTGCTTTTCCTCAAATAACAGCAAAATACTAAAACAAAAGTAAATTGTGTCCTCGCCCTTACTGAATAGGATCCCAGAACTATTTTTCTATTTGCCTGAATATACCAGTAGGTGTCCTCATTTCTCTTCGTATATATGAGACCTTATTCTGTTCTAGTCTTTCAGTGTATGTAATGAAGGCATCACTAATAGATCAATATAATGGCAAATTTTACTTAACGATTCATCTGTAAGGGTGCTTTCACATTGTGATTTTTGTGGATCCGTGGCTGTCCATTGTAAAACAGACAGCCACGGATCCGATTTAGCCCCCATGTGTCTCTATGGGCATCAGACCACATCGGATTTGCCCTTAATGGTATACGATCTGTGTCGTATCTGATTCTGTCCGATTTTTTGCTGTATCCAAAATCGGAGACTGCTCCGATTTTGGGCACAGTGAACGAATTCGGACTGAATCGGATCCGACCCGATCCGCAGCCTTTAACATGAAGGCCTATGGAGCACTGGTCCGAGAAAACACAGGATCGTTTCTCAGACACGATATTAGTGTACTGAGCATGCGCAGTACACTAAAACCACTCTGTACCATCTAATTTCACTTCCGCAATGTATATATACATTAAGTAAAAGAAGGGTTAAAAGTAAAAAACATTCATGCTCACCTCTCCGGCGTGTCCCCCGATGCCTCCATGTAGCTTCAGACAAGGACCTGGCTGTGCGGAGCAAGCCGATTAGCTGATTGGTCACATGACCGGCATCAGCTGAGCGGTTTAAACCCCGCACCCGCCAAAACCGATCGGTTTTGGCAGGCGTCGGGGTTTAAACCGCTCAGCTGATGTTGGTCATGTCACCAATCAGCTGATCGGCTTGCTCCGCCCCACCAGGTCCTGCTGTTGGGAGCTAGATGGAGGCATCGGGGGACACGTCGGAGAAATGAGCATGATTTTTTTTTTTTAACCCTTCTTTTACTTTATTTGACTTCTGCAATGTATGTATATACATTGCAGAAGTGAAAGTGCCCTTTCAGTGTCGGGATCCGTGAAAATCATGGACCCGGACACAGAATGGTACCAGGATGCCACATGCGATCCTGTCCTTTACTGTCCGTGTGGTTCTACAAAAATAAGGATCCCCACGAACAGGAAAAAAATCGCAATGTGAAAGCACCCTAAGGCAAAAAATTCTTTCATTTTTTTATGGTTATGAATTCATGACATCTAACCTATTGTAAAGAACAGAAAATGTTTGCTGCATTGCCAAAACTACAAAGGTAAACATTTGGATGCAATGTACCAGTGTAAGAAAATTCTTTTTTTTTCTTTTAAAAAAGGCAATATGTCATAAGATTTTTGCTATTTAAACTGAGAGCTGGGAAGAGAGCTTGATTCCAGGAATGTGTATTTGCTGGGCTGTACACTGAAGTTTCAATGCAATCAGTGTTTTCTCAGCAGGAGATTATCACTGCAGGACTATTTCACATGCAACTCAGTCCAGCTAATCTATGTAACCCCATGCCCCCACCACAGTATACAGTGTACACAGGAAGCTGCCATTCATATTGTGTGCAAGTAGTAAAGTTAGGTAGCAGTTAATGTAAACATTTACACTTATAGTTTTTCCTGGAGTATTCAATCTCTGAACATTATCGCCTGATACACCAACAATAGTCAGCCATAATATGTACATCCCATCTACCCTGATACCGTCCCTTCTTGATCTTCAAATGGTGGGGTCGTTCATGTTGCTCATCGCTGACTGCACCAAGGTTTTTAGGGAATTATCAAGCTGGCTAGGCAGAAAATACACCTTGATGTTCATATTGCAACCAAACAAGAGTTTATTGACAATTTTGGTGTTATTGCTTGTGTATTTCCAAAAACTTCATTGACAAGGTCTTTGATTAGCGTTGAGCGAGTGTAATAGTTACTATTCGCTACTCACTCGGGTAGTACAGTATTCGCGATACTTGTTACTCGGCGAGTAACGCTTGTGCTCGTGACTGATGTGTCAGTTATGAATGATCTGACACATATTGCCAGCTCCCTTCAGTACACAAAGGCAGTCAGCACCGCAGTGAGAGCAGATTGAATGGTAGTCTCTCTCTGGGGGGGGGCACAGCAAGGTGTTTAATGCAGTGAAAATGCAAAAAAGCCCACCCTCCTGCCCTATCCCAAAAATACTTGTTTTATGGCCGGATGTGTGTGAGTGGAGCCTATGACTAATTGACTAACATTGGGCTCACTATTCGGACGAGTATGTGAATATTGAAAACTACTCTTTGCGAGTATAGTGATTACGAATATTTTGCTACTCGCTCATCACTATCTTTGATGATAACCAAGCTTGTATTTTATAAGCTGTCTATGGACCATCAAACACACCAACCTTTATTTTATCAAATGACAGGCTGGGAAATACTAAAATTGGGCACTTGAAACAGTCTCCTTCAGTGGGGCAGACTGTAATGAATGAGACTCAGTTAATGGGAGGTGGGAATATAATGTTCTTTTTGCCAACAAGTGGCTTATATAGAATATTGGATCTCCAGGTTTGAGGTCAGTTCTTGGATGCCAACTCCTCTCCACCCAAAGCTTCTCACAAGCTCTGCTGTCCCACAAGCACAGAAAACAGGGATACTTGGTGTATCCTCATTGCTGACCAAGATGTAAGCATACCAATTTAAGGTCAACTCAGATGAACCAATTGTGTTTGTGATATTGCAACAACTCCATGACTCTCTTTATGTCTCTGTCTTCTTCACAAGGGGAAACTGAAAAGCCAATTGACACAGCACTAGGAATAATTCAGTATTCAGGTTCGGATAAGTCTAACCAAATAGTTTTTACTACCGTGTTTCCCCGAAAGTAAGACCCTGTCTTACATTTTTTTGGGGGCCAAAAGTGGCCCCGGTCTTACTTTCGGGGGGGGGTCTTATATTGTGTGCCCCAGCAGTGTGGCCTACAGGCCCCCTCCTGCTGGGACACTGCGGGAGCGGGTCGCACGTCACGTTTCTTCTTGCAGCAGCCAGCGCGTCCGTCCTCTGTCTCTGTCCTCGGCTGTCTCCCGGATCATGTGACCCGTCGCAGCGCATGACGTCATCGCGACTGCGACCGGCCGGTCACATGATCCGGGAGACAGCCGAGGACGGACGCGCTGGCTGCTGCAAGAAGACCCTGGAGGGTAAGATGTCTGCAGCAGCAGCAGGGGGGGCCTCAGAACAGGGGGGTAGTGTGCCAGCAATAGGGGGCCCATATATACCGTATAATGCACTGCTCCCCCTGTCGCTGATTGACAGGGGGATGCAGTGCATATGTAATGAGCGGGCGCAGGTGACGTGCGACCCGCTCCCCCCCCCCTCCGCTAGGGGCCTTACATTAGGCCCCCCCGTTGTAAGGCCTTATAATCGGGGGAAGCCTTACATTAGCAGGCCCCCCCTTTACCCCCAGGCGGCCTTACAATCGGGGGGGCCTTACTTTCGGGGAAACACGGTATTACTTCTGATATTTGTCCTGAATAGTGAACATAATGCAAGTCAATGGGGAACTGGGATATGTGTCTGGGGATTTGTCTACACAAATACAATTTCCCAGGCACATAACCCTGATCGTGAGCATAGGTTACCCCATCATCAACGTCCTTGCTTTTATATTACAGAGTTTTATATGCAGTCTAATCTTCATTGCAGATAGGTAAAGTATTGTAAGGCTTTCTAGAATCACCAAGATCCTTGTGCCATCATTGGCGGCTCATTTTGATTCCCATATAAATTTTCTGTTTTGGGCTATGTGAGCTCAAAAAGTTTTTTACACGCGAACCTGATACGATTTCCAAGAAGAACAATCTGGATTTTTTTTTTCTAATGGAGAAACCTCTTGCAATTTGTGATGTTGAAATGTTTGGAGAATATTGAAAAAGATCCTTGGGTGGCTTTTTGCTCCATCACATTGACTTGTGTTGTGTTGCATGTCTTCCTCACTCCTGAAGAATGGTCAAGTCTTTTAGCTCTTCAGAGCCGTTTGAAACCTAAAACAGTTAAAAAAAAAGACTGAGCAAATGTACAGCAAGTTGATTTTGCATAGAAATGCTTATATTAATGTATTTGAGTGGTTATTCAAGCGGGTTTTGGAGCGGACTGCCTAAAAAAAAGACATCATGTGCATGTGACCCAATAGCTCATACATATTGGCTCAACATGGGCAATTTCCATTTTTAGGTTTTAATTTTTTTCCTCGAAGAGCCATAACTTTTCATTTTTTTCTGTCCACATAGACATGTGAGGGCTTGGTTCTTTTGCAGGACAAGTTGTGTTTTTGAATATCCAGAGAAAAGTAGGCACTCAAGAAATCCAAGGTAAAAAATGTATTCAATGCATATAAAATACGAAAAGTAGGCCAATACATGGCAGTGAGGGCACAACAAGGAGCACAAAAAGTGGAAGGAAGGGGAAAGGGCAACACGTTCCTGTCCGGTGTGGACCTTACTCAATGCCATAGCGTGTGAGCTGTAAACGCTCTTTCTGGATCTGTGTTTTTGAATGACACTATTCATTTTACCACAAAGTATAATAGAAAATGGGGAAAAAAAAGTTCAAAGTGCGGTGAAATCACAAAACAAAAAACGCAATCCTGACATTATTTTTTGGGAATTGTTTTTACGGTGTACACTATGTGGTAGAAATGACATGAAAATATTATTCCCGTTAGTACGATTATAGTGATACCAAACCTGTCCAGTTTTTAGTGATGAAAAAATATACAGTAATACCTCGGTTTTCGTCAACTTTGGTTATTGTAGGCTAGGGATTTTGTTAATTTTTTGTCAACAAAAAATTTGTCTCCGTTATCGTCCGTTGCCTCGGTTTTCATTGTCATGCAAGATCAGTGGACCTCGTCGCTTGCTTTGTGGAATCATCGCGCCAGCGCATTCTCCTGCTCAGTTTAGTGTTCTACAAGCACCCTGTTCATCTGTAAGTACTGTACAGTGATGTACATACAGTATTGTATGTGTAATGTATGTGTGCCTGTTAAAGTAGTGTTTTATAGGATGTACAATACTGTACATGGTTTTTCTGGGATGTACATGGTTTTTCTGGGATGCAAATATACTACTGTCATAACTATAATAAAGTACTGTATATATACTGTGCATATTCTGTATACAGTATATAGTGTCTCTCCCTTTCTCGCTGTCTTCTATACAAGAGTATTTAGAAAACTTAATGTAAAATCAGTCTTCACTTTATACAGTATTCATGTTATAACGCTGTACAGTACTGTAATTTCTCTTTTTAGTATTAAAGACTACAATTACTCACTTTAAAATGTGTTTGTTTGAAGTATCCAGTATTTTTCGCTTTATAAGACGCACCTGATTATAAGACGCACCCCCAAATTTGGTGAAGGAAAAGAGAAAAAAACATTTTAATGTTAAATGAGGTCCATCTTATAATGCCAGTGTCTGCTTTACAATCAGTATATATGTCCCTCATCCTTGTACATATATATATATACCCCATCCTTGAATATATATCCCCTCATCCTAGTACGTGGGCCTCCTCCATGCTGGATATGCCTCCAGTGACGGTACATAGCCCCCGTGATGGTGCATGGCCCCCAGTGATGGTACATAGCCCCCCATCCTGGCTATGGCCCTCAGGGATGGTACATAGCCCCCCATCCTGGCTATGGCCCTCAGTGATAGTACATAGCCCCCCATCCTGTATATGTCCCCCAGTGATGGTTCATAGCTCCCCATCCTGGCTATGGCCCCCAGTGATGGTACATAGGCCCCCATCCTGGCTATTGCTCCCATTTTTGGTACATAGCCCTCCATCCTGTATATGACCCCCAGTGATGGTACATAGCCCCCCATCCTGGCTATGGCTCCCCATCTTGCACTCACCCCCACATCCTGCACTCACCCCCTCCATTGTGTATATGGCCCCACGTGCTGCACTCACCTCCTCCATTGTACACATGCCCCCCATCCTGCACTCAACCCCCCTATTGTACCTATGCCCACCATCCTGCACTCATGCCCTCAATTGTACATATGCCCACCTTGTCCTGCACTCACCCCCTCCATTGTACATATGCCCCCATGTCCTGCTGTCACCTCCTCCATTGTACATATGCCCCCTGTCCTGCACTCACCCCTCCATTGTACATATGCCCCCCCATGTCCTGCTGTCACCCCAGTCATTGTACATATGCCCCCCTCCGTCCTGCACTCACCTCTCCATTGTACATATGCCCCCCACATACTGCTGCCACCCACCCATTGTACATATCCCCCCCATCTTGCACTCACCCCGCCATTGTACATATGCCCCCCCCCCACGTCCTGCTGTCACCCCCACTAGGGGGTGACAACAGGATTTAGGGGGGGCATATGCACAATGGAGGGGAGGACAGCAGGCTCACACAATATGTACCACTCCCCCCTACCCTGTCCATCTCCCAGTGCACCTTCAGCACTGTGGGGTGGACAGCGGCGGGTGCAGTGCATATTAAATGAGAGGGAGCACGTGACTTCTCGCTGTCTCTGCAACCCGCAGCCAGTCTCCTCTAGCCCCCAGACACTGCTCCAGACCCGACCCCACCACAGTAGATTCGGATTATAAAAAGCACCCCCACTTTCCCCCAAAATTTGGGAGAACAAAAGTGTGTTTAATAATCCGAAAAATATGATAATTGAATTTACATTGATTCCTTTGGAAATCATTGCCTTTGTTTTCGTTGGTTTCGGGCGGACTATCGACAAAAACCATGGTATCACTGTATTTTGTTTGTCACCATTTTTCAAAACCGGAATATTTTTGGTAGACAGAGCTGTGTAAGAATTTTTTTTATGGGACATGGCGATGATTTCATTGATACCATTCTGGGATAGATATGGAGCTTTGATCCCTTCTTACAGCATTATTTGGCAGGAATAAAGTAACCAAAAAATGCAACTTGTGTTTTCAATTTTTAAATTTTTTTCATTTTATGGTGTTTACTATTGGGTAATTAAAAAGTAGAACAAGAGGGTGACGATATATGTGGGCACCACAGCGTTTATAGAGAGAACTGGGCAGATGAGGTACATTGTAGCTGAACAGCCTGTGCTTGCAGAGTCCCACTGATGGTGGTCGACATGTCGAGCCTAGCCCAGGCAAGACAAATCAATCCGCTTTTGAAAAAGACTGTGGCACACTCCAGGAAAGTAAACACCTTTATTTCAAACATGTAAAAGCTGGTGCACTACGCTAGTTCAGCGTGGGGAGAGAGGGGAGACAAGCAGGACCTGTTGAAGCACAAACGTGCGAAACATATATTGTCTATACACCTGCTTGTCTCCCCCTCTCTCCCCACGCTGAACTAGCATAGTGCACCAGCTTTTACATGTTTGAAATAAAGAAGGAGTTTTAATTTTTGGGAGTTTGGGAGTGCGCCACAGTCGTCTACAGAATCGGATACTATTTGGTAATTATTTTTATATTTTGATCAGGCTTTCATTTTTAAAATGGAAGAATACGGGGCTGATTTAAACTTTTATATTTATATTTTTTAAAACATTTTTTTAACTTACATCAAACGTCTCAACGCTTCTACTGTACAGAGCAGTATATTTGCATATAGTAATCATGGTCACATGCTGAGATTCAAAGGAGCTCTGTGATGATGGGATTGGAGGTCTTCACCAGACTCCATTAACTCATAGTAACCTATCGGCGCACCACGATTGCATCACAGGGGCACTGATGGATACATAGAATGACATGCCCCTATGCTGGCATACTGTTAATGCTTAATACCACTGTCAGCTTTACAGCCACATTTATTGGATTAACTGCTTAACCTGTTAGGCAGGTTCAGGCTGTGTGTCACAGCCATTATCTGCTGGGTATAGAGCGGACTCACCCTTTTATTCCCTGCATCCACTTGCTACAGAATTGCACTGTACATATACAGATGTCTTATGCAGTTAATGTTCCTTTTTGGCTATAAAATTATTCATTTTATGTATATATGAGCCTTTACTCATTTGCGTTACTCCTGTTGTATATTTTTGTTTGTTATTTTTCCCCAGCCATTAAAAATTCAGCAAAACATTGGCTGCAATTAAATAAGCATTTGGCAGATTTGTAAAATTTGAGTAGAATTCAATTATATTGGAATAAATTTGCCCAATTCTGCTAATGAGTTAGGGTGCTTTCACATCTGCGTTTTTCATAATTCGCGGCAGATGCGGTGAAAAACCGCATCTGCCGCGTTTGCCGCATAACGGTTCCACTTGCGGCACGGTTGCGGTTTTTTCCATAGGAAGTATAGGGGACTTGCGGCAGATGCGGCAAGTGCGGTATTGCACTTGCGGCAGGTGCGGCAGAGAAAAAAACCGCAGTAAGCCGCGGTTTTTTTCTCTGCCGCACCTGCCGCAAGTGCAATACCGCACTTGCCGCATCTGCCGCAAGTCCCCCTATACTTCCTATGGAAAAAACCGCAACCGTGCCGCAAGTGGAACCGTTATGCGGCAAACGCGGCAGATGCGGTTTTTTCACCGCATCTGCCGCGAATTACGAAAAACGCTGATGTGAAAGGGCCCTAAGGCACTTCATTTCCATGGTGAGCACACATCATTCCCCGACATCTCAGCTGATTTAATAAAAAAGCAATCCAAAAGCACCGTGGCGGGACCGCACCATTACCTGCCATGATCGGAGATCCCGCAATAAGATTGCAGGATCTCTGTGTGTCAACTGATAGCCCGGGGTCCTGCAGTGACCCCGGATGCTATCAGGGATCACTTCCTGTGAGCGGTTGGCAAGCGCTGCCAGCCACAGATAGTGATCATTTGTGCTGTGTCCTGCTGCAGCTCATCTGGACATAGCACAAATGATCACACATCTGCACCATTAAGGCGCCCTATGGGGCACTGTAAAATAAAGTAAAAATAAAAAAATTAAGTTTTTAAAAATATGAGAAAAAAACACAAAAGTTTAAATCACCCCCTTTTTGCCCCATTCCAAATAAAAGTATTACAAAATTAAAGAAATGCACGTATTTGGTATCACCGCGTTCAAAAATGCCCGATCTGTTAAGATATAAAAGCAGTTAATCAGAGCTGTAAACTGCAGCGGAAAAAAAGTCCAAATGCCAAAATTACTTTATTTTGATCGCTGCAACGTTGCTATAAAATGCAACAACAGGCGATCAAAACAGGGCATCAACCCAAATATGGTATTTTTAGAAATGTCAGCTCAAGACACAAAAAATAGGCCACCACACAGCCCCAGATCCTCAAAAATTAGAATGCTACGGGTCGTGAAACATGGCGCAAAAAGTGCAATTCTATTTTTTTTTTTTTTTTTTTTTTTTTAAACTTCTGAATTTTTCTTTACCACTTAGATAACAGTGAAATACATATTTGGTATCTACAAACTTGCACCAACCCGAGGCATCATACTGACACATCAGTTTTACCATATAGTGAAAATGGTAAATAAAAAACCCAAACCCCCCCCAAACAAAATGTGTAATTGCACTTTTTTTTTGCTAATTTGCCGCACTTGGAATTTTTTTTACCATTTTCCTGTACACTATATGGTAAAATAAATTATTTCATCTGAAAGTACAACTCGTCCCACAAAAAAACAAGCTATCATATGTCTAAATTGACGGAAATATAAAACAGTTATGGCTCTTGGAAGAGGGGGAGGAAAAAAAAACGAAAATGAAAAATCGCCGAGTGGTGAATGGGTTAAAGTGGTTGTGCCTTGATACACTATACTGTTAATGATAATAAAAAAGTATTGTAGGGCTCACCACTGCGTTGCAATTATATGCTGGAGACTAGATATCCTCAACCTTCCTCTAGTGTTAGGGTCGTGACCGACCCGTTTCAGGTTTTAAATGCATACAAATTCTACATACATTTGTTTATTGCATCAAGACTTTTTGACTTTATCAGGAACTTATTTTTAAACAAAACACAATAAATAAAACTATTTTACTAAATTGTAAAATGCTCTTATTAAAATTATAACATTTGTGTTGTTGGGGTCAATTTCGACCCAGGTCTAATATAAGAGTAAAAAAACAATAATAAATCCCAAAACTGAACTCATAAACACAATATAAGCCAACAGCCCACAGCCACTCTACCTCCAACAACTTGAGTTAGGGACATGTCCAGGCATGTATGGCCAAATCAGCTTAGAGTTGGTACTTTGCAGAGTATACATCTCCAGTTTACACATGCAACAATGAGGAGAAGATTTGATGTAAGCCAAATTCTGGACTATATCTTAGATGATAATGAATCAGAGGACACACAGCACAAACTGATACAGATGGACACGTTTCTGAGGAGGAAGATGATGTGGAGTATCAACCGGAAGACACAGTTCTGATCAGTCTGATGAGGAGGTCACTGGTGCTGAAGCTGCTCCCACTGAAAGATTCAAATCCAAAAGTGGCAAGATCAGTTGGAGCTCAGTACCTCCAGATGTACATGGCAGAGCAGATGCTGAAAATGTCATACAAATGACCCCTGGGATCACAAGGTTTGCTGTGACAAGAGTAAGTGACATCAAGACATGATCTGTTTATGCCATTGTCAATAAAAAAAAGTCATTATTGCTATGACAAACCTTGAAGGAAAAAAACATGTGGAATGACCTTCATGATGATGTCCTGGATGCCTACATTGGTGTTCGTCTCCTTGCTGGAGTGTACAAATCCTGCAATGAGGTCTCTGGGACGTATCGACAGGCAAGAATATTTTCCGGGCAACAATGTCACTTCAAAATTTTCAAATGATATCAAGAGTCCTCAGATTTGTCCTCAGACAGAGACACCAGAACAAAATCTGACAAACTTGCTCCCATCAGGGATGCTTGGGAGAAATGGGTGCAGCTCCTTCCACTGATGTTCAACCCAGGGTCAGAGGTGACAGTAGATGAACGTTTTCTCCCTTTCCGCGGAAAATACCCCTTCCGGAAATACATGCCAAGTAAGCCAGGCAAATACGGCATAAAAATTTAGGCAGCCTGTGATGCAAAAACTAGCTATGCATGGAATCTACAGCTTTACACAGGCAAGTCTGCAAGCGGCATCCCTGAAAAAAACAAGGAAAACGTGTAGTCCTCGATACGATATGACTACTGGTTGCAGGGTCACAGCATTACTTGTGACAATTTTTTTACCAGCTATGACCTTGGACAAGAACTTCTCAGGAGGAAAATCACCATGGTGGGCACAGTGAAAAAAAACAAACCTGAGCTGCCCGCTGAATTGATGCAGATGAAGGACAAGGCTCCACTTTCCTGAAAGTTTGTTTTTACAGACACCACCACTGCTGTTTCATACTGCCCCAAAAAACGATGGAATGTGGTACTGATGTCCACACTTC
This sequence comes from Allobates femoralis, assembly GCA_033576535.1. Lineage (NCBI taxonomy): Eukaryota > Metazoa > Chordata > Amphibia > Anura > Aromobatidae > Allobates > Allobates femoralis. Next base: position 512,897,786 of record JARQOC010000002.1, read on the forward strand.
ACAAAGATGCAGCTGTGTCATCAGGAAGTGACAAAAAGCCCAGAATCATCCTGGACTATAACAAAAACAAAGGAGTAGTGGACAACCTGGACAAGCTGACTGCCACCTACACCTGCCAGCGAATGACTAGGAGATGGCCAATGGTTGTATTTTACAACATCCTTAATGTGTCAGCATGCAATTCATTTGTGTTGTGGACCCACATTCACCAAGGATGGAATTCAAAGAAAAAAAACAAGCGGAGGATGTTTCTTGAGATACTAGGAAGATCCCTTGTCAAGGCGCACATTGACCAAAAGGAACGAGTGCCCCGAGACCCAGCCGCTGCAGCCTTGGTCCGACAACTCCAGAGCTCAACAAGTGCTTCGTCCACACCCACAGCAACACAAAGAGCATCATCACCAGCATCCTCCTCAACCAGGCCTGCCTCAACATCAACCACAACAGCTACAACCCAGTGAGACCACCTGATTCTAAAAGAAAGAGGTGTCAGGTCTGCCCTAGCAATAAGGACAGAAAGACAAACACATCGTGCTTCGTCTGCAAAAATACCTCTGCAAAGAACACACAAAAAGTGTCACTTTTTGCCACACATGCATCTAAATACTTATGCATCTAAAAACTAGTACTTAATTTCTGTTGATTTGCTTGATTGATTGTTGTTTGTTTGTTTGACCTAGAAAGCTAATTTTATTATTATTGCTATTAATGTTAATATAATTTTCATCTTTTATTTGTATTAAAGTTCTATTAAAAAAAAATCTGTTTTTTGCCTTTTTCATAAAGTAGTTAGATATGGGTCAAAATTGACCCGTAACACCATAGATGTTACTAGAGTTAATAATATAAAATATATACCGTATATACTCGTGTATAAGCCGACCCGTGTATAAGCCGACCCCCCTACTTTTGCCCCCAAAATCTGGGAAAACCTATTGACTCGTGTATAAGCCGGGGGTGGACCCCAGCACAGGTATACAGCCCCCAGTAGTGTGGTATACAGCAGCCTCCCCAGTGGTATATACAGGCCCCAGCAGTGTTACAGCAGCCCCCAGTGGTATATACAGCAGCAGCCCAGTGGTAGTATACAGCAGCCCCAGTGGTAGTATACAGGTATATACAGCAGCCCCAGTGGTAGTATACAGCAGCCCCAGCAGCCCAGAGGTATATACAGCAGCCCCAGTGGTAGTATACAGCAGCCCCAGTGATAGTATACAGCAGCCCCAGAGGTATATACAGCATCCCCAGTGGTAGTATACAGCAGCCCCAGTGGTAGTATACAGCAGCCCCGTAGGTATACAGGCCTCCCCCATCAGTATCCAGGGCCCCCCCACCTTGCAACGGAAACCTGTAAAGTAAAATCATTATACTTATCACTGTCCTGTCGCCGCCGTCCCCGCCGCTGCCATCGCGCTCACCCGGCTTCATCCGTCTTCTTCCAGCTTCCTCTGGCGCAGATAATGACGTCATTGCCTGCGCCGACCAGAGGAAGCCGGAAGAAAACGGATGAAGCCGGGTGAGCGCGATGGCAGCGGCGGGGACGGCGGCGACAGGACAGTGATAAGTATAATGATTTTACTTTACAGGTTTCCGGAGCAAGGGGGGGGAACCCTGGATACTGATGGGGGGGGTCTGTATACTGATGGGGGTGACGGGCGGGCGGCCTGCTGTATATGACTCGCGTATAAGCCGAGGGGGGACTTTTCAGCCCAATTTTTGGGCTTAAAAACTCGGCTTATACGCGAGTATATACGGTATATGTATACTTTTTTTACATTTAAGAAATGTGTTCTAAAACCCTTCAGTAATAGTCAGGTAATAGAACAAACTTTTTTAAATTTTTATTATTCTCTTGAGGTTCATTTGACAATATTCTTATATTGAAAATGAAGGGTATGCTCTCAAATGAAAGGCCCAGGGGGCCACAACAAAAATATTAAAATCAATCCTTCCATGGATAAGAAACCCTAACAAGGTAACTAAGAGGTAAAAAAAACAAATTGGATCATAAATAACTGTTTTTAGGGTATCCTAGGGGTGATTTAAGACACGGGTCAAAACCGACCCGTTAACATAAGAAAGAGTAACAGAAAGCTAACACTAGAGGAAGGTTAAAGCCTTGACAAGTGCAGGGTGCAGGTTCCCACTGTTGCCAATAATCAGTCCAGAACAAGAAAACCCTTTTCCAGGGAAATTGTAGCACTCCCAGTCACCATCTTGATAAAATAATTTTGTGCATTATTTTCTCTTCATTAAAGGGAACCAACCACCTCAGATGACGTCTATAAGCAGTAAATACATGTCCCTGCACCCTACCTACACCATTCCAGCTATGTTTTTGCTAAGAATATTGATAAAAGCAAACCGAAATAAACACTTTGTAAACTTACATGCCTGTGTCTTGTGCAGCATGAGTGGCTTCCCTACCCCTCCCTCTCTCTTTGCAGGACGTCACTGAAGGGCGTTATATTATCTTTGTGAGGGCGGGCACACAAGGCTGCTCCCGTCCCCGCACGTCATCGGAGGCAGGCAGAGTCACGTGCACTCGCATCGTCACTTCCTGTCGGCTCCGTTCAGTGACGCGCCGCTGAGGGATACCGTATGAGCAAAACACATTGCGGCGAGCGGACGTGGTATCTTTCATTAAGCTGATACGACGTCCGCTCGCCGCAATGTGTTTTGCTCATACGGTATCCCTCAGCGGCGCGTCACTGAACGGAGCCGACAGGAAGTGACGATGCGAGTGCACGTGACTCTGCCTGCCTCCGATGACGTGCGGGGACGGGAGCAGCCTTGCGTGCCCGCCCTCACAAAGATAATATAACGCCCTTCAGTGACGTCCTGCAAAGAGAGAGGGAGGGGTAGGGAAGCCACTCATGCTGCACAAGACACAGCCCTCTAGTACGAGAGCCCGAGGGAGACGCCCTCAAGTACGCAGGCATGTAAGTTTACAAAGTGTTTATTTCAGTTTGCTTTTATCAATATTCTTAGCAAAAACATAGCTGGAATGGTGTAGGTAGGGTGCAGGGACATGTATTTACTGCTTATAGACGTCATCTGAGGTGGTTGGTTCCCTTTAAAGAGATGGTACAGGTCACATTGAATGCATTACAATCTGACGTGTTTCTAATGTTTCACACATCCTTAGTCATAGTATGATCCATACTATTTTTCTTTGTTATTTTCTTTGTGAAGGCTTGAAAGTTTATCAGCAATTTCTAATTTTTCCAACAAAGTTTACAAAGCCACATTTTTAGGGACCACATCACATTTGAAGTGACTTTGAGGGGCCTATATGACAGAAAATACCCAAAAGTGACACCATTCCAAAAATTGGACCCCTCAAGCTACTAAAACTACATTCAAGAAGATTATTAACCCTTCAGGTGCTTTTCAGGAACTAAAGCATTGTGAAAAGAATAAATCAAAATGTTACCTTTTTCAACAAAAATTTTATTTTAGTCTCAAATAATGAACTTTCACAAGGACAACAGGAGAAATTAGACTCTAAAATGTGTTGTGCAATTTCTCCCAGTATGCTGATATCTCATATGTGGTTAAAAACCACTGTTTGGGCACAAGGCAGGGATCAGAAGGCAAGGAGCGAAATTTGACTTTTCGAATAGAAAATTACCGTATATACTCGTGTATAAGCCGAGTTTTTCAGCACAAAAAATGTGCTGAAAAGTCCCCCCCTCGGCTTATACACGAGTCATAGGCCGCCCCCCCCCCATCGGTATACAGACGCCCCCCTATCAGTGGTATACAGGGCCCCCCTTGCTGCCGCACACCTGTAAAGTAATGCATCATTATACCGTATGTACTCGTGTATAAGCCGACCCATGTATAAGCCGATCCCCCTACTTTTGCCCCCAAAACCTGGGAAAACCTATTGACTCGTGTATAAGCCGAGGGTGGACCCCAGCATAGGTATACAGCCCCCAGCAGTGTGGTATACAGGCCCCCCCAGTGGTATACAGGCCTCCCCAGTGGTAGTATACAGCAGCCTCCCCAGTGGTATATACAGGCCCCAGCAGTATTACAGCAGTCTCCCCAGTGGTATATAGCAGCCCCAGTGGTGTGGTATACAGCAGCCCCAGTGGTATATAGCAGCCCCAGTGATATACAGCAGCCCCAGTGGTGCGGTATACAGCAGCCCCAGTGGTATATAGCAGCCCCAGTGGTATACAGCAGCCCCAGTGGTGTGGTATACAGCAGCCCCAGTGGTATATAGCAGCCCAGTGGTATATAGCAGCCCCAGTGGTATACAGCAGCCCCAGTGGTGTGGTATACAGCAGCCCCAGTGGTATATAGCAGCCCCAGTGGTATATAGCAGCCCCAGTGGTATATAGCAGCCCCAGAGGTATACAGCAGCCCCAGTGGTGTGGTATATAGCAGCCCCAGTGGTATATAGCAGCCCCAGGAGGTATACAGAAGCCCCAGTGGTGTGGTATACAGCAGCCCCAGTGGTATTTAGCAGCCCCAGTGGTGTACAGGCCCCCAAATGCTGGCACTCGCCCCCCCCTCTCACCCCCCTGGTGCTTGACTTACCATCCCTGGTCTTCTGCACTGCACTGCACCGCACCGGTCTTCTGTGCTCCATCCTCCATGCTCCCGTCCTCGCTGCATCCGGGGTCCCCGGACGTCGCAGTAACGATAGGCTTTCACCCGCGCCAGTGAAATCACCGGAACTCTCACAGGTGGCGTCATGACAGTAAATTAACCCTACCTGTCCAGCCAATGTTTTGTTCTGGACCACCGGGCCCCACAGCTGCAGGCGCGGTTCCATGACAGGAGGAAGAAGAAACGCCTGCCCGTGAAGTCCCGGCTACAGTGCGTCAGAACATATATACCACTGGGGAGGCTGCTGTATACCACTGGGGCTGCTGTATATATTGCTGGGGCCTGTATATACCACTGGGGAGGCTGCTGTATACTGCCACTGGGGAGGCTGCTGTATACTACCACTGGGGAGGCTGCTGTATACTACCACTGGGGAGGCTGCTGTATGCTACCACTGGGGAGGCCTGTATACCACACTGCTGGGGGCTGTATACCTGTGCTAGGGTCCACCCTCGGCTTATACACGAGTCAATAGGTTTTCCCAGGTTTTGGGGGCAAAAGTAGGGGGGTCGGCTTATACACGGGTCGGCTTATACATGAGTATATACGGTAGCTGGAATCATTAGCGGACCCCATGTCGCGTTTGGAGAACCCCTGTGTGCCTAAACTGTGGAAACCCTTCACAAGTGACCCATTTTGGAATCATCTCCCTAGGAATTTATCTAGATGGGTGGTGAGCACTTTTAACCCCCAGATGCTTTATACATTGAGCCGTGAAAATGGAAATGTACTTTGTTTTCCACAAAAATTTTCTTTTAGGCTCAGTTTTTTTTCCATTTTCACAAGGGCAACAGAATAAAATGGACCCCAAGATTTGTTGGGCAATTTGCCTTGCGTACACTGATATCCCATATATGATGGAAAACCACAGAGCTGAGACCAAATGTGCACGGCAAAGTGGGGGTCAGCCACTAACCAGTAACAAAAATTAATGAAGAGAGCCAGCACTACCTGAGGATAGCATGCAGTATAAAGTGTGCATCTGCACTTATTCAATCTGAACTGTATTATTGTTATAAATTGAGATTTTTGGCAAAAAAGGGTTCATTTTTATAAGTCACCCTGCCATGTCACGGCAGTCTTATCAGGGCGGTCCTACTCTAAATGTTCTGTTGTTTTATTTTAAATTGTGCCATATGACTTCCGCATGAAAAGTAAAATCGCAAAAAGCAGCACTCACCTGGAGCGTTTCAGAACCGCTTCCAGCTTGCCAGATAGGCATATCTGAATTAGGGCAGAACAGGCCCAGAGCCTACAGCAGATGCCACATGCTCACAGACTTTTCAGAACTGACCTTCACTGCAACCAGGTTGGCAAATCTTAAGTAAAGGCGGGATAGGCCAAGCATGTGGTGCTTGTAACTAACAAAGCCTTTGGACAGGGTATGTTTGCTGCAAATGAACTGCACAGTACCCAAAGTCGCGTGAGATTCCACTGCACAGGCGCGAGAATTCACAAATCTTGCAAGACTTCGGGCACTGTGCGGCTTCAATAGAGCACAGTGATCCACGTCATTGTTCAGGCACGAGAGTTGTAAATGACGTTGTATGTCATTCACATACATACACAGGAGGGTTGGTGTATTCAATGAAGCAGGGTGGGTTTTCCAGGCAGTGGGACGGCTTGGACAGAAGTGTGCCGCACCCCATCAGACCCTTAAGAACTCATTTACATACAGCACGGGACACATTAAAAGTTGATTAATGAGGTATGCAGGGGCATGGCTGGGGATGTAAAGGCGATTCAGGAACCTCAATTACAGTATGTTAAAGGTGGTGGGCAGGGTTTAGATCCCTGAAAATAGGTGACAGGTGCACTTTAAGTAAAGAACTGTTGTTTGAAACAAACTGGTGGTCTCCACTTCAGTCTGAAACAGTATCTGGTACTGGCCTACCAAAAGCAGTGGTGACGTGTGGCATGCAAAGAGAGATACGGCCTACAGCACAAAAGTCCACGCAGCCAGCCAGGGCCATAGGTTTCATGTAGCGTACCAGGGCATCCGGAATCATTCCCTTACCCACAACTACTGCCCCGTGACAATCTACTTAGCCCTTTGCACAGGTCGGCCAGCCGTATCTCATATAGCTGACAGAAGTTGGTGTGTGGCATCTCCAGAGCAGGAGCGTCTCCTTTTCTCACCTGCCGCAACAGTTATGGTGGACTTTACATAGCAACATGAAGAAGCGGCAGCACTCACCGGTTACAGAGGTTTTCTCTTTATTTACTTCAAGCTGTACACAGCAAATACATGGTGGTTACACAGCAGTGCTGCGGGGGGAGGATGGGGGGTCCTCAAGACAACAGACCATTTTGCGCCTCCTCAAGGCGCTTCAACAGGTTACAGCACACTGGTGAATGGCATTTCCTGCATTTTATCTCCACCTACTCACTTCATTAACCCTTTCAGCATACAAAGTGAAAAGTGACATACATCATTAAAAACACTTATACGTTTCAATGATATACAAAAAGCATCAATAAAAACACATTTACAAAAAAACAGACAAGTCATTCTTATCGTTAAAACCCAGTGGACCTGAGCTTTTAGTCTCAGGATCCACTTTGCTTTCTTCTGGAGGAGCAGTCTATGCAAATTACCCCCATTCGATGGTGTTTCTACTCTCTCTAGGCCCTTAAAAGTTAAACTACCAGAGTCCCCTTTATGAACTAATCTTATATGTTTTATTAATCTTGTAGAACCTATCCCTGTCAATAGATGTGCAATGATCTCAAAACCTTATATACAAGCATCTGATGGTTTTCCCCACATAATAACACCCACAAGGACAAAAAAATCCGTAAACGACATTCTTAGTTTTACAGGAAATAAATTGCCTTACCTCATGTACAACATGACCAGTTTTTACAGGGTTTTTCACTAAATGTTGGGAACAAAAACTGCAGTCTCCACATTTGAAATTACCTTTTGGACATTGTTTCTCCAACCATGTTTTCTCTGGAAACAACTGTTTCCTTACAATCATGTCACCTATGTTCTTACAATGTCTATGTGTCACTAAAGGTTTCCTAAGGGCCAGCTCTCTCAGATGTTTGTCACTTTCTATAAGATACTGTGGCACCCCAGGGGTTAATGTGCCACAGTAACACCACAAAGGGTTAACTCCCCACACATCCCACAACACTACACTAGCGCCTCTAGGACAGAAGGGGGAGCTAAAGCTGCTTCCCTATATATTCTGATGTGGGGAAGAGCAGAGTGGTGAGAGGAGCTAATGTTGTTTACCTCAGAGTGGCAGTGACAGTTAGTCAGTTGGAGTTAGTTCAGTTCCTGGGAGGACTGAGGAAGAAAGACTGGTGGTGTAAAGGGGCTGCCTTAGGCCTTTCCACAGCCTGCTACCCACTTCCAGGCCTAGCCAGGGTCTGAGGGAAGGAGTAAGAGAAACAGGAGAACACATATGGGAGACTGAGTTACCTTATAACTCGCCCCGGAGGAGCGCACAGACCGGATACCGGATCTGAAACTGTGACTGACACACGCAACACAGTAAACACCGGACTAGTGGAGGTTATATATCTACACTGTACCTCAGCAAAGCAACACGGCGGGGTCACAAATACCCTGTGAGGAGAGACAGGCCAGCAGCCTAGCTGAAGCGGCAGCAGGGCCACACACACAGCGCAGGAGAGGGAAGCTGAGGACAGGGTGGGAGCAACCCGGCCTCGGTACAGACTCCGTGGACAGTACTCTGCTAACAACATCATCTATTATCTCAATAGTCCACCAATTATCAATGCCTCACCTTTACACAAACACCACTTCAAAAACACCCAGAGTTCCCTATCAAGGGCTCTCAGGTGAATAATGACTACAATTTCTATTATTATTTAAGTGATCACTTTATTAGTCATAATTTTATAATTATTCCATAAAAAACATTAAAAATAAATTGCATAGGAGTACCCTAATGATTACAATAATTTATATCTGGGTCCAGGACTAAGACCACTTACATCAGTATTTATACAATGTACATTTATACAATAACCAATAGTACCAGGTACATGAGGACATGCTACTTGTTAATTTATCACTCAAGGCAGCTATACACTCTATTGTATGATTCTGGGGCTTTCATATTCAACACTGCATGTGTACCTGTATGCTAGCAATTAACCTTTCTCTGACACAGGTTACAGTATAGTGCTGCCTTGATGTTTAGTTGTAGCTGCACACTCTCTTATATATCTGGAGCTCAAGTGTTCTTAATATATATGCACACCTATGTGCTAGCAGTGCTCCTTCTAATCCAGGTTACACCTTGTGTACTGCTGCCCCCGTGTTGCATTTCTTATAGTCCCCTATTGATATCGCATACCTGGTGTGCAAATGTTTGTGGCCTCGGTCCTGGCACCCACCACCCCCAACGTACGTTTCGTCTCCTTCCTTCCAACATCATCTGCAGTAAAGACTTGGAAAACTTAAAAACCGTGAGTTTGTGTGATCCTTGTGCTCAAATCCTGCGTTCCCTCACAAGCAGCTATCATCTCTACTACTACCCCTATCCTGCAATATCCACAGCACCATCTATAGACTGTTACTATCTCTGCCCTGGGGAACCAAGCTCTACCTCCGGAGAGCCATTACATCCCCAGTTGCCAAACATCATCCCCGGAGGTTCTGCAGCAGCGGCGGTCACCCTGACCACAACCCATGGGTGGCATCACGACAAACTCCCCTGTGCAACCCTCCAAAGAAATGCCACCCCATACCATTACTAACCCTCTGCCAAACCGGTCATACCTGAAGATGTTGGAGGCAGCAGAACATTCTCCACGACGTTTGTAGACTCTTGTCATGTCTGTGAAATGTGCTCAGGGTAAACCTGCTCTCATCCGTGAAGAGCACAGGGTGCCAATGTTGAATCTGCCAATCTTGGTGTTCTCTGGCAAATTCCAATCACCCTGCACGGTGTGGGGCTGTAAGCACAACACTCACTTGTGGACATCGGGCCCTCATATCACCCTCATGGAGTCTGTTTCTGACAGTTCAAGCAGACACATGGATGTTAGTGGCCTACTTGAGGTCATTTTGCAGGGGTCTAGCACTGCTCCTCCTGTTCCTCCTCACATAAAGGAGGAGGTAGTGGTCCTGCTGCTGGGTTGTTGCCCTCCTACGGCACCTTCCAGATTTCTTGATGTACTGGCTGGACTCTTGGTATCTGCTCCATGCTCTGGACGCTATGCTAACAGACACAGCTAACCTTATTGCCACAGCTCGCATTGATGTGCGATCCTAGATGAGCTGCACTATAGGATAGAGAGTTTGTAGGAGGGTAAGGATTGAGCACAGACCATTTTTAAGGAAATAAAAATTATTTCTGTCAAGCTGGAATCTAGCAAAGGACTATTTGAGGGCATATACAAAGAGCAAATCAAGTGTGAATGAACAAACGGGATCACCTAGAAAATTTCATGACAAAGTAAAACAAATTTTATTGGGCATAATACAAAAACAACTATTTGAACACGGCAGAGCTGAAGGAGACTGTAAATGCAGTGATGTGTAGATGAGATACTGGCCAGAGTCACATTGACTTATGCGTTGTGCAAGTGCCATACAAGAAAATCTCGCATTGCACTCAGCCTATTGTTAAGCAATGATGCAGGTCAGATCTGCATTTTTGTTTTCCTCAGCCCTAATTGGACTGAGGAAAAATTTGCAACATACTGCGATTATCAGTAACTTTTGGCTCACTAGCACCCATACAAGTCTATGGATGCTAGTGAAACATTGGACGGCCATCTAAGTGCAGTGTGATATAAGCAGAGTCTGGCAATGCACCTGTGACCTTGAAGCGACCGGTGGTAAGGCCGCGGGTGTGTGTGTATGATCTTTCTCAACAGAATCCCCATACTCAGATTTAACCGGTAGTAACATTTCTTTACTGTAAAACATATTTATATCACAGTCAACCGAACTATATGCGCACTTGTATAATATTAGAGTCTCTGGATCTTCACTTCTTCCGGGTACGCAGCAAGAAAAAAACACAACAATGAAGTTTTCTTTCCCTAACTTTCCCTAAAATCACGTACCAGTCTTATCACAGAAGAAGATGTCGCTCCCACGTAGCAGGCCTGGGGAACTCCTCAGTCTTCGTCGTTGGTCTCCTTCCGCAGGTAACAGAACTTTTCTTTTAATGTCTCTCCCAGTCTCAGGGCACACAGAGCAGCAGGAGGGAGATCACAACAGCCAAATGGCTCCCTTATGTCGGTCACGGCCCCTGCACATGCACTCTGGGTGCTCGGCGGGCAAGGTTTTGCAGAGCGGCCAGAGTCACAGCACCAAAGTCCAGTGGCCCAGGATCAGTCACAGGGGCTTCTGCGGGGTGATTTTTCCGGCAAGGTGTAGCAAAGTAGTCCACTTTAAACAGACATCCACAGGCAGATCTTCTCAGCTCTGGATTTATACTGCACTGATTCTCTGCTTTTTCTTCCTGAGTAAACAACAGAGATGGTGGGGGATTTCCACCCTCTGTGATTGTACAGTCCACTGATGCCCCCTGGTGGACAAGTGCGGACTGTGCACAGTTCATTTCAGTGTCAATTTCAATAATACAATCTGAATTGTACACCTCATTACATACCCCCCACTTAAAGGTTGACAGTCCCTGTCAACAACCATCGGCTCCAAGGCAGTGATGGCCGTTGATATCACAGGGATTGATCTCCGGCGGAGTAGGGACCTCTGTTGGGGGAAACCGTCATCCCCCCGTTCACCTTCGCTCCCTTGTTCAGGGCTCACAATATCTCCAATAAACTCAGTCACGTTTTCTACTCGGGGAGAGTAGGATCGCCGGCGGGTAGCGGCGCCGGTTGGGGGCAAATCTGCTTCCTTTAACGGGAACACCCCCAGGACCGGTGACGTCGGCGGCCTCTGTACCCCTCTCTCCCTTCACAACATCAAACTGTACCACCTCCCCATCACCAACGCTGCGGAGGCACTTACGAGGATTGTTACGCTTTATGGCAGTCTGATGTACAAACACGTCCTCCATTGTGTCATTCCTGCTGATGAAGCCATACCCATCGCGGACATTAAACCACTTCACCGTCCCCTGGACCCGAGTGGCCAGCACTTGCTTATCGGTCTGGCTCTGTCTCTTCACACCCTTTTCCCTGATCTCCCCCGCCGAGCGAGCCGCTTTGGCGGGGGCGTCTAGTTTAAAGGTGGCTGCTGTTGTGGGGCATAACTTGCTGGTTCTGGTATATCGGACCACGGGTGGAGGATGCGGACAACGGTTTGCCCTATGGCGGGGGTCGCCGCATGTCCAGCACCTTCCCATAGGCCGGCTGGGTTGCTGTCTCGCTTGCCTGTCCGCCTGTTGGTCTAGCATGAGCTGTAGCTGTAGTATCTGTTTCTGCAACTCTGCTACTATCTGCTTCAATTCTTCCGTGTCACTGTTCGGAGTGCTGGCACCGGATATGGACCTGCAGGCCGTAGTATAAGTCTGGTTATGAGTTACTACCGGGGGGAGATTCTGTTGATCACACATCCTGCCGACTACGCCAGATGAAGCGACCGGTGGTAAGGCCGCGGGTGTGTGTGTATGATCTTTCTCAACAGAATCCCCATACTCAGATTTAACCGGTAGTAACATTTCTTTACTGTAAAACATATTTATATCACAGTCAACCGAACTATATGCGCACTTGTATAATATTAGAGTCTCTGGATCTTCACTTCTTCCGGGTACGCAGCAAGAAAAAAACACAAGAATGAAGTTTTCTTTCCCTAACTTTCCCTAAAATCACGTACCAGTCTTATCACAGAAGAAGATGTCGCTCCCACGTAGCAGGCCTGGGGAACTCCTCAGTCTTCGTTGTTGGTCTCCTTCAGCAGGTAACAGAACTTTTCTTTTAATGTCTCTCCCAGTCTCAGGGCACACAGAGCAGCAGGAGGGAGATCACAACAGCCAAATGGCTCCCTTATGTCGGTCACGGCCCTGCACATGCACTCTGGGTGCTCGGCGGGCAAGGTTTTGCAGAGCGGCCAGAGTCACAGCACCAAAGTCCAGTGGCCCAGGATCAGTCGCAGGGGCTTCTGCGGGGTGATTTTTCCGGCAAGGTGTAGCAAAGTAGTCCACTTTAAACAGACATCCACAGCAGATCTTCTCAGCTCTGGATTTATACTGCACTGATTCTCTGCTTTTTCTTCCTGAGTAAACAACAGAGATGGTGGGGGATTTCCACCTCTGTGATTGTACAGTCCACTGATGCCTCCTGGTGGACAAGTGCGGACTGTGCACAGTTCATTTCAGTGTCAATTTCAATAATACAATCTGAATTGTACACCTCATTACAACCTGATCGCAGGATCGGAGAACAGTAGAATCACACTCGGCCCTTACTCGCCCTGAGCTGAGTGTCATTGGCATATCACAGTTGATGATCTCTCATCATCTACTAAAAGTAGAGACTGATGGGTGACACATGTGTTTGATGGTGCTAGGTGGAAAAATACATTATAAAATAACATCTGCACATTGAACACTAAGAAAAATTTCTCATCAAATGCCATACGGTGGTGTGGCCCCAGACAATAAATTAGAGGCATCTGCTATCACATGGCTTTTCTTGTTATCCTTCCCACAATCTCTCATGTTCAATACGATGTACCGGGCACACATGAAAACATAAAATTATATTATTTATTCAAGTTATCCACTATAAAGATTTTCTGTGAACATTTATAACTGTTTAAGAGCTTTTAAAGGGGAACTCTGGGGAGATTAAAAAAAAATTTGCACTCTCCCTGCCCTCCTTTATGATGAAGCAGAGCTGGGCACTACAGTTCTAGGATCTAAAGATCACTTATAAATCAATAAAATCATATCTGCTCGTCAGCTACCACGCATCCCTTTGGAGACAGAAAAATTCATCCTCATGTTGCAGCAGTGACGGGAGAAACCTCAGGGGCATGGACCCTGAGGGATCCAGGATCATCTTACATGTATCCTGCCCCCCTCATACTTCTGTATGAACAGGGAGTGTGGCAGGGGTGTGGCCACCGACCCATGGTCACATTACAATCCTGCCACTGATATACCTTCCTATGTAATATAAGAACAAGGGTGTTCTCCCTTCAAATAGCAATCATACGACCAGAAATAGATACATGGTATGATATTTTGCTGTACAATGATATCATGGTGCATAATGTGTACTGGCATGCATCAGGCTAGGAGCAGAGACAAAGCACTACATTGATTGATTCAGCACTGCCATGGTCTCCCCTCCCCCATATCAACTTGATAGCTTCCTGTCCCTTGAAACATTACCACTATGCATGACTGAATTTCTCTGTCCCAGAAGGGAGGGGTGATTGCTGGGGAGCAGATACTATTTTATTGATTTATAAGCGATCTATAGATCCTAGAACCCTTATGTAGGAGGGCATGGACAGTACAATTTTTTTTTATCTCCCCGGAGTTTCCCTTTAACAGCAAAGTGTGTTGTGGCACAAGTCCTGTAAGTGGAAGAGGATGGTTAAAATTAAGGGGGCATATCTTACTATAGTGCACATGTCTTCAAGACTAGCTTTAGGAATGCCAGTCTTGATTGATCAAGGCCTATAACATTTCAATATAAATGACTAATTTGTTCAAGCAATATTGACATCACAGTCAGACACCACTTCTAGGGGCCAATGTCTTACTATATGTTTGTTAAATTGTGGCTAGATCTTCTTTCACTGAAGCTTAAGGGCCGATTACACGCTACGATATCATTAACAATATCGTTTGTACGTCACAGCTTTTTGGATGGAGCAATGACGTTGTAACGACGTCGTTGCGTGTGACGAGTAGAAACGATCAACGATAAGTCGGCTGATCGTTGATGGGAGGTTTTTGAACCGGACCTTAAACCAAACGGTGATCGTCCGTCCAACCTGCAGCATCGGTGTGTGTGACACCTTGATAACTATGTATCGAGCCCATTATGGGACGGGGTACTCGGTACCGGACCAGGTCTGCTACAGGGGATGTCACGGATGGTCCTGTCTGGACCGTGTTCCTGGCCTGACAGTGAAATAGGGGAATATTTACAGGGGATAATGTCAGTCGTGACGCCACCCACAGTGTGTGGCCAGTAGTGGGGCCACCGCTGCCGCAGAACCTCCGGGGATGATGTAATGGCAGCTAGGATGGAATAGTTCTCCGTGGGCAGAACTGGGTTCCCCGGGGTAGTGATGATAAAATCTATTGTGTAAGGTATGGTGCAGGCCTGTGCTGGGTGCAATGCACTTACTTTCCTGAAGCTGCAGAAATCCTCCTTCAGTGCTGGAGCTGACAAGCTGTGGCTCTCCAGGCGGGGATCTTCTGCAGACCTGTGTGGAGGGAATCATGTGCAGGCAGAAACATGCGAGGGAGTCGGAGTCAGGGTTCACCGTATTTACTTCTCAACGTTCTCTCTCAGTTACAGCTCCAGTTACAGTTCACAGTTACAAGTTACAGTCTTTACACGGGCATAACTCTCCCCTCTAGGTTCCTTTACTCCCTGCAGCCAGGTTGTTCCTTCTATGACCCCTCACTCTGTCTCTGTGTCCTTTCCAGGCTTTTGATTTCTCTCTCTTTGTTCACTTGGTGTGTGGACTCCGGACAGTATGGCGGTGGCTCGGACTCCTGTGAGCCCTCTGGGTTGCCACTGAGCTGCCTGTCCTTTGGGGTAGGGGCCCTAACGTGTAGCTGAGGTCCCCCGTCGGTTGTCTGGGGATGCCGGGTGAAGCAACGGTCCCCTATAGAGCCGACACTCTACTCTTAGCCTAGCCTCCAATAGTCCTCGGTGGTGAGGCTCTATCAGGCTCTCTCTAACCATGTCATCGGGTTCAATAGGAGGGCTACTCCGCCTGCAGTCTGAAGTCTCAGCCGTGGTTCTAGGACCCAGTATCACTGGCCCTCTGTCCCTCACACTCCTGGGGTGCTGGCTCCGGATGGGCTTTCTCTCTGTGGCTCACACTGGCTCTCCAGATTCTGCGCTCCTTCCACCCCACTCTTCCAGGACATGTGCTTCTTTCTGTACTGCTCAGCCTTCCTCGGCCTACTGCTGTCTTTCGGCCTGTGCCGTGCTCCTCAGCCTGCTGCTGGTCTGTGTCTTTGCTGCTGGCACCCTGGGCCTACTGACTCCTTTCTCCTTCCCCTTCTCTATATCTACCCTCTGTCACCTGACTTACTGTTGGCCCACCCAGTCTCTAAACCCACCACCCCTTGCCTGCCTAGAGTTCCCAGGCTCCGGGTTGGGTGCTGTTCTCTACTGCTACGTGGGTTGTGTGGGCTGTGAGGGTGTTGGTGTTCAACTGTCTTTCCTACCTGCCTGGCTGCAGTTCCCTTTGTGGCCTCCTGAACGCAGGGGCCCACATATGTCGTTAACGACTTTGCCTATTCAGAACTGAAGGACGTAGGCGATCAAACGACCGCAAGTATCGTTCGCTTGTCATGGAATCGTTGCTGCGACATTAACGATATCTGTACGTGTGACATTTCACTAGCGATCATTGAACGACGTTCAAGCGATCAAGGTCAAGTCCAGGGTGGACCGACCGTGGTGCAGCTGGATCAGCTGCACCAGGGCCCCACTGGCTAGGGGGCCCCTCAAGAACCTTTGGGGGCCCTGCAGCCGCCCCTCGTGACCTTGTGTCAGAGGACAGGAGGTTAACTGAGGCAAACTTCCTGCTTCCCTTGGCTGATCCCGCCCCTCCTCTCCTCTGCCGCCTCGGCTCTCAGACCTGCAATTAGCCGGCGGCGCCCCCCGCTTCTCACCGACATCTGGCAGCACTAACCCCCCCGTTCTCAACTACAACTACGAGCAGCCCCCCGCCCCTCAACAGAAACTTCTGCTGCACCAGGGCCCACCAGGCTCTAGTTCTGCCACTGGTCAAGTCGGATCGTAGGTCGGCTGTTTCGACCATTGAAATGTGTAACGGGGCCTTTACTCCTAAACCTGATAACTTATAGGAGGATCATCTGTTTTTATTCAAGTTTGGCACAAAGGAACAGATCCATGAAACAGTAATGCAAATCAAAACCTTTTGACTTGCACACATGTCTTACAGATCCACATTTCCTTGAATGATCCACAGATCAGGATAGGACCTGCTCTGAGTCACTTTGATCTAACTCTTGGCTTTGTGACTTTTAATGGATTCTACTCTAGGGATTAGTGTTGTCCAAGGAACAAAATCACACTGGCTCTTGGATGTATGTGTGAATTTACTTTGAGTGCTAATTTTTATGATTACAACCATAAAAATTTACATCAGATAAAAAGTTCCATCTCTCTGAAATCATATAATGGATTAAAAAAGACAAACAAACAAAAGGCTACTCAGGGAAACGAGTATGTAGTATGAACTGACCACGCATAACATTGCAACATTTTTCTCCTTAAAGTTGCAAAAGGGTTTATGCCACAAATAGAGGTGGTAATCCTGATCATGCAAGGCAATCGATCAGGGTCAGGAATAAAATATCTCATACAGCTGAGCTGCCTGAATAGTGGCTTAACAACTCTAGAGTGTTTACTGAACCAAAATATATTCTAAGACCACTCTGAAATGGGGAATGACAAAATCAATTGCAGTATTTCGCAGTATCCAAGGATGACAGCCCTCTGCAGTATATGAGATGTTAATCTCATGGTGTTTTTCCTCCAGCAGTTAAAGGACTGGGGTCTCTCCTCTAATAGTCATCAGCATGTATGTTCTAAATGGTGTGTATTTTTTTCTTATTCATGAAGGTGAGTTGTGAAAAGTTGTGGAAGTCTACATATGTAATCCATCGAATAAAAATAGTATACATAGTAAGGGTTTTTTCAGTAGTATATGCCTGTTTAGCACTTAATTATGTCGGCCGGCACGCAGAGTGTCTTCCGTCTCCTTACATGTACCTCTGTAGAGCTATATGTTGTCCATGTATCATGTACTTGTCTTTGTACACCCTTCCACATGTAAAGCGCCATGGAAGTAATGACGCTATAATAATAAGTATAATAATAATAATTATGTAATGAGGTGGAAGTGCTGCACACACACCCTTGAAGATAATGTGATTTTTGCAATGTAATGGGAAGACAAGAAAGTTATTTACTGGGAGGTGAGAGTAGTTAACTCCAATATTGGACAAGGAAACTCGGACAGTGCCAGTCCCAATAAAGAAGAAGGGTTGGTGAAAGACTTGGTAACTACTCAGTAAAAAACTACTGTGCTCGACAACGGGCCCCCTGGGTTGAACGGCACCCATCATGCTACTGGGAAAGAGCCAAATGAAGGTTTGAAATAGCCGAGACAGTTATGACGCAAGGGGGGATTCGCACATGGACCCCAATTACTGATGTGGATTATGGAGAAAAGGACCGCATGCGCTGGAGTGACTGATATATCACTGGAACATGGAATGTGAGATGAATGACTATAAGAAAGTTGGATATTGTTAAGAAGGAAATGGAGAGAACAGGAGTGGATCTTTTAAGCATAAGTGTATTACATTGGATAGGCTCATGAGACATCATTCAGATGATTACACTGTCTACTACTCAGGGAGCGAGACGGAGAAGAGAAGGGGAGTTGCACTGATTGTTAAAGGCCCCTCAGTGTGTAGAGAACCCAAAATACCTCAATGACTGCATGATGTACATCGCATCCAAGGGAAGCCACTGAATGTGACAATCTTGCAATCATATGCAATTGGAAGATAAATCTGCAGATGCACTCATGGAGAAGTGTATAAACCAAAAAATCGGAGCAGATGAGGAAGCAGGGGTGGATGGCAAACATGTCCTAGGTGAAAAGAAAGAAGCTGGCAACCCTTCTTACAGTTTTTCCTGGAGAACAAGCTAGTAATCACCAACACCTTTTTCACCTTACCCAAGTAACATCTCTACCCTTTCGACATTCCCAAATGGACACAGTCAAATTAAAGAACAGTTTCAACTTGCTTATAGATGACAAAAAGAATCCTGATGAATAGTGGGCTTAAATTAAAGGTATCATTATCAAAATAGCAGAAGAACAAGTGCCACACATGGAGCAAATACAGGGAGGAAATTGTCTAACTGCATCCATCCCCCAGACTGCCAGCAATAGAAGAGAGGCAAGGGCCAGAGGAAACAATTGGTTTTTATCCCATTGCCAAAGAAAGGTGACCTGAGAGACTATACCTGTGACGGGGTATGCGACAGAGCAGGAAGGAACACCAGGCCGATGAATAATCCAACAAGATTTATTTGAACAAGGTAAGTGGAACAGCACAACTAGAGAGTCCGTAATGAGTCCACAACAACAGTAACAAGTCGGGGGGTGTCACCTGGTACTCTGACGCCAAGACCATTTAGAAATAGTCCTTGGATGAGTTCAATGGATACAACAGATGACATACACCACACACTCCCACGTGGCAGCTTATATAAATCCACACAGTACACAAGGCTCTGGCTGCAGCTTCAAACCCTCCACCTTCAGGACTCACTTCACATCTGACTGGGCCGAACATAAGTCCATTATTCTGTGTCTTGGCATCTGCCAATTAATGGGGGAAGGGTTCACACCCACTTTTGAGCATGTGGCAAAGTGGAGAAGTTTCCATAAACTACAGGCTTGTATTGAATGAGTCCCTATGCTGAGAAGGGGCATTTAGCATAGAATTATTCTTTTAGGATGACCTGGAGGAAGGTCTCCCAAGTAGGGATGAGCGAGTCTACTCGCTAGGACTCGTTACTCGGCGATTCTTAAGGGACTCGCTGGACTCGGGAATCGGCGAGTCTTTTAGCGAATACTCGCTCAGTAACGAGTCCAATGCAAGTGAATGGCAATCTTAGTTTTGTCAGAGTTTACTTTATCTCACTCGCTAGACTCGCTAGACTCGCTCTATCACATCACTATATAGCTTGAATCTCCCCAAACAGC
Organism: Allobates femoralis; assembly: GCA_033576535.1. NCBI lineage: Eukaryota > Metazoa > Chordata > Amphibia > Anura > Aromobatidae > Allobates > Allobates femoralis. Next base: position 512,917,329 of record JARQOC010000002.1, read on the forward strand.
AGCGAGTCTGAGCGAGTCTACGAGTCCGAATCCTAGCGAGTCTGCGATTCCGAGTCCTGTATTCTCTATTCGGGACTCGCGAATCCAGAATCTTTTATGTTACTAGTCAGCATTGCGTGTTAGGTCAGAAAACTTGTGAAGATAGCCAATCATAGTCAGTAATGCCATAGCAGCTTTGGTTGTGTCAGGACTATGATTGGCTGCTGTCCATCGTGATGCCTATGTCATCTATGACAGGCAAGGCAGTATATAAGGCTTGCCCCCGCCATTTTGGGCACATTCCTGAGAAGAGCTGACCTAGTGCAGGGAGACTTGGAGCAGATCTAGGGACAGTTAGGCAGTGTAGGAGTCACATATAACCCAAAAGTTCTTTTCAGAACTAACAGGACGGAGTGTAGGAGTCAAGATTCCTCACACATAACCCAAAAGTTCTTTTCAGAACTACCAGGACGGAGGATTGCTGTACAGGACTGTAAGGAAGGGAGATAGGAGCAGCCTTACAGTGAATCCAGCACCATCCTCAGAGCTTAGTTCACCCAGCTTTCCTCAGAGCTGTAATCCTAAGCTTTTTCTTATTTTTGGCACTAGTCTACCAAATAATTTTGGTGCCATTTTTCCACAAAAAATTTCCTGTGCTAGTGCGTTGCTGTACGGTGTCCTGCCTGCAGCTCGCACGGTACTTGTAAACTTGCACGCAGCCAGCACCGCAGCCTAACAGTGCCTGGTTCTGCGTACTAAACAATTTTTTCCTGTGCCAGTGCGTTGCTGTACGGTGTCCTGCCTGCAGCTCGCACGGTACTTGTAAACTTGCACGCAGCCAGCACCGCAGCCTAACAGTGCCTGGTTCTGCGTACTAAACAATTTTTTCCTGTGCCAGTGCGTTGCTGTACGGTGTCCTGCCTGCAGCTCGCACGGTACTTGTAAACTTGCACGCAGCCAGCACCGCAGCCTAACAGTGCCTGGTTCTGCGTACTAAACAATTTTTTCCTGTGCCAGTGCGTTGCTGTACGGTGTCCTGCCTGCAGCTCGCACGGTACTTGTAAACTTGCACGCAGCCAGCACCGCAGCCTAACAGTGCCTGGTTCTGCGTACTAAACAATTTTTTCCTGTACCAGTGCGTTGCTGTACGGTGTCCTGCCTGCAGCTCGCACGGTACCATCCATCTGTCTTAAAATATCGCAGGGTGCTTTCACATCTGCGTTTTTCGTAATTCGCGGCAGATGCGGTGAAAAAACCGCATCTGCCGCGTTTGCCGCATAACGGTTCCACTTGCGGCACGGTTGCGGTTTTTTCCATAGGAAGTATAGGGGGACTTGCGGCAGATGCGGCAAGTGCGGTATTGCACTTGCGGCAGGTGCGGCAGAGAAAAAAACCGCGGCTTACTGCGGTTTTTTTCGCTGCCGCACCTGCCGCAAGTGCAATACCGCACTTGCCGCATCTGCCGCAAGTCCCCCTATACTTCCTATGGAAAAAACCGCAACCGTGCCGCAAGTGGAACCGTTATGCGGCAAACGCGGCAGATGCGGTTTTTTCACCGCATCTGCCGCGAATTACGAAAAACGCAGATGTGAAAGCACCATTACAAGCCCCCAGAAAGCCACCAGAAATTATAAAATGTTTGCTTTTACAGCATGGTGTGTGCCCGAGAATCGCTTCCCCCTCCCATCATCGGCTCCAAATAAGAGAAAAACCTGCGAGTTTGGACTCGCACACTTTCAGAGACACATCAGCGATTTGGAAATAGCATTATTCGTTATTACTCGGTTCCCTATTCATTAACATTGGACTCGCTAGACTCGCAACGAGTAGCGAGTCCTGGGCTCGGACTCGTGCGGGTCTAGCGATTCCGAGTAATTTAGGACTCGCTCATCCCTACTCCCAAGTTAAGGCCCCATTTCCCTCCGGCCAGCGATGACATACTTGTTTGAGTCTGTGGGCATATATCTTGAAAGACACTTTCCCATTATAGGCTAAGGAGCGGAACTGAGTCCTGTAAGTGTCTGGAGTTACAGCATCATTTTCTAGAAGGGTCTCTTTAATGTCCTCATGCTCGCAGTTCCACCGAGGGTCCATAGCGCTATAGGCTTCAGCAGCCCCACCCTCTAAGAGCCCCACTAGATGTCTGACTCGCTCCCTTTCTGGGACTTCCATAAATCGGCATTGATGCTCGAAGTCCTGGAAGAAGTCCTCAATGTCACCTGCAGCCTCATTAAATGGCTTGAAGTCCTTGCGGGACACTCTTGGGAGTTCCCTCATGGTATATACTGTGGTTACAGTCTGTCTGGAGCTCCTAGCTGCTTCCGTCAAGCGCTGTCTCCACTTAATTCTGCGAATTACCTCCATCTTATATTCGATGGGGACCTTATCTCCAAGCAGTGCCATCTCCTCCTTATACCACATAACTCACTGACTTTTATGGGTATTTACCTCCAGCTCCTGTCTTTCCTCCCTTTGTTGTGGGAATCCTTCCTTAGTGCCATCTTGCAGGCAAGCTCCTTCCAAAGCCTCAATTAGTTGCTCCTTGGAGAATCCTTTGTAGCAGACTCCTAATTCACAGGCCTTTGTTTGTAGGCTCCACACAGTCTAGTTCCTGAGGTTCTGGTTCCAGACATTGATGGGCCACTGTCCTCCATTCCTTCTGTTCTCATCCCTCCGCTGCCAACCAGTTTGTAACAGAGTGTGTGACAGAGCAGGAAGGAACATCAGGCCGATAAACAATCCAATGAGGTTTATTTGAACAGGGAAAGTGGAATAGCACAAATGACGGTAAATCTGCAGAGTCCGTAATGAGTCCACAACAACAGTAACAAGTCCGGGGCCGTCACCCGGTACTCCGATGCCAGGGAAATTTAAAAATAGTTCTTGTATGAATTCAATGGATCCAACAGATGACATACACCACATACTCCCACGTGGCAGCTTCTATAAATCCACATAGGGCACGAGGGTCTGGCCGCAGCTTCAAACCCTCTACCTTCAGGACTCACTTCACATCTGACTGGGCCGAATAAGAGTCTATTATTCTGTGTCTTGGTATCTGCCCTTTGAGAGGGAAGGGTTCACACCCACTTTTGAGCATGTAGCAAAGTGGAGAAGTTTCTATAAACTACAGGCTTGTATTGAATGAGTCCTATGCTGAGAAGAACAAAGACACGTACCCACTAGATGTAGTACAAGAGATGACCTAGGCCTGATTACATTACACAAAGTCTAGGAACACAGGCCAGGGAAGGGGACACATTGCAACACAGGTTACATTACAGTAGATGAATACAGGTTGGGGAGGAACACGCTGTTACAGTGCCAACTACAGAGCCATCGCCCTGATCCCACACTCCTGCAAGGTTCCTCTCAAAATCATCCAAACGTGACTGGGCAATATCCTTGATTGCGAACTTCTAGATTTCCAAACTGGGTTCTGCAAAGGCAGGGAAACCTGAGACCACATTGCCAACATAAGATGAATCACGGAGAAGGTGAGGGAGTATCAGAAAGAGCTCTAAGGGTACCTTTACACGCCGCTACTGGCGGGTGGATACAACCAGCTACTTGCGAGAAATGTATCTTGCATCGGCAATGTACCCCGTAGTAGTGGCGTGTGAAGACGGTAGTAGCCACCCGGCAGTAGATGCACCTGTTTCCGAGCACTGCCCTGAAACAGGTGGCTACACAGCCGATTGTAGCGACCTGTATCGGCGTGTAAAGAAGGAACAGAAGGGTTGTTTCTACACCATGCTATGTACCTGGTATGTAGCTGGGGCGTGACACAGGCTCCGGGTTACCGCGCCCCATCAGCGATCATTGAAGGAAGCTCCTGCATTACGATTGGTAGTCGCTGCATAGGGAGGCATATTTAAGGAGCTGACCAGTCACACTACACAATTGCTCGAGCGTCATGTATTAAACAGCCTCCTGCGATGCCTGCCCAATCATGATGTTCTTGCTTTGTCCTATCAGCGTACGGACGTCTCGTAATCCACAATTGTGGCACGCCTATGTGTTGTCCCTGCTGCACCAGGTCCACCCATATTAGCTTGTTGTAGCGGTGTGTAAATGAGGTAAGGTGAGCTACAGAAGGTGACTTGAGACACCCGGCGGTGTATCTAGAGATAGATGTAACCTACTGTAGCGCACCTTGTGGCGGCGTGTAAAGGTGGTGCGATTACCGTTTGTAACCGTTTGTGCGTGCTCGTGCACGTGAAGTAGCTGGTTGTATCCACCCGCCAGTAGCAGCGTGTAAAGGTACCCTAAGGGTGCTTACACATCAGCGGTTATTTCAAATCGCGGCAGATGCGGTGAAAAAACCGCATCTGCCGCGATTACCGCATACCGGCTGCACTTGCGGCACGGTTGTGGCGCGGTTGCGGTAAACACCATACAAGGTATAGGTGGACTTGCGGCAGGTGCGGCAAGTGCGGTTTTGGCCGCACCTGCCGCAAGCCCGCCTATACCTTGTATGGCGTTTACCGCAACCGCGCCACAACTGTGCCGCAAGTGCAGCCGGTATGCGGTAATCGCGGCAGATGCGGTTTTTTCACCGCATCTGCCGCGATTTGAAATAACCGCTGATGTGAAAGCACCCTAAGGCTGGGTTCACATTGGCGTTCCCCTCCGCAGCGTTCTGCGGAGGGGAAGTGCCATGTGTGCGCAGCCAGCAGAAGCCCCTATCCTTATAATGAGAGCGCACGGTGCTGCGCTTGACTGCGCATGACCGTGCGCTCCCACTCACTCCCATATGTGATTTGTACGCAGGCGGATGCCTGCGCACAAATCACACAGTCTTGTCCGCACCAGGGACGCGACATGTTGCATTCCTGGTGCGGAGGAGAGTGTGTGATTTGTGCGCAGGCATCCGTAGTGGGCCCCGGTGCAAGACATTTTTCAGGGCCCCCCCCCACCCCTCATAGTGGCGACAAAGTAATGTAAACATACAGCCCAGCATAGCTGCCAGGTAATATATACAGCCCAGCACAGCCTCCAGGTAATATATACAGCCCAGCACAGCCGCCAGGTAATATATACAGCCCAGCACAGCCGCCTGGTAACATATACAGTCCAGCACAGCCGCCTGGTAACATATACAGTCCAGCACAGCCGCCAGGTAACATATACACTACAGCCCAGCACAGCCTCCAGGTAATATATACAGTCCAGCACAGCCGCCAGGTAACATATACACTACAACCCAGCACAGCCTCCAAGTAATATATACAGACTAGCACAGCCGAGCATAGCCTCCAAGTAATATATGCAGCCCAAAAACAGCATCCAGTTAATATATACAGCCCAGCATAGCCTGGTATAACATATATAGCCCAAGACAGCCTCAAGGAGAATATATATACTAGATGTGTGCCTGATGCTATCGCATCGGAGGGTGAGGATCGGTGCGGCGGCGGCAGGATGCGGGGGGTGGCCAAGTGGACACACACTCACCTACACACACAGACACACACCTACACACCCCCATCCGGTCTCACCCATTGTTGATGGAAGCTTGAAACGGGAATGAGGTGGTCAGCGCAGGATGGAGGCTCGGTGATCAGTGCAGGATGGAGGGGGTTAATGGTGGAGGAGCATAGGGTCAGATGGGGGCTCTATGGTGGGTGCTGGAGCTCCCCCTGTAGCTGGCTGGGCTTCGGGGAGCGGTCTGATCCCGGTGGCTGGTACTGGGCACGGCGGCTGCTGGCGGCGAGATGTGCCGCACACCGCATGCCGCCCGCCATAACCAGCGTGGTGGCGACCAGGTATAGTACAGTGGCGGCTCTGCTAGCAATCCCCCCTCCCCGCTTGCGGCGGCTCCAATACCACCCCCCTCCCCCGCTCCTTTGTCGCGGTGGCTCCACTAGCACCCCCCCCTCCCGGTCGTGGCGGCTCCACTAGCACCTCCCAAATTCTCCACCCCCTCAGCTCAGGCAGCAGAGGGGCTTCATTCACCCCTGACCACACACACATCCATATGTACACACATACAGTGTATATACACACACATGCATATGTACACACATATACAGTATATACACACATCCATGTGTACATGCATATACAGTATATACACACATCCATGTGTACAATCATATACAGTATATATACACCGATATGAAGACATCCATATGTACACAGATATACAGAATACAGTATATATGCACACACATCCATATGTACACACACAGACACTCATATACAGTACACATACACAGAGGTAGGGAGATAAGTGACCTCATCAGTGGTGGTCTGCAGACCGGTCACAGTTATCAGTCCAGTCCAGGACTCTGTGGTCAGGGGTCGGTCGGCCGCTTTGTCTGTGGTATGATGGGATTTATGGCGGCTGTTTGAAATCCCTCAGATAGGGATCTTCCATGGACAGTGAAAGTTCAAACAGCAGCCATAAATGACCTGCAGCTACAAGACAGGATCCAGAGCATCTCCCCACTGTGCAGAAACCTCGGGCCCCAGCGGCATATTGAGAACTCCGGATAAACACTTTCCTCCAGCCTGACTGCACCTGTAATGGGGAGCTCTGCAGTAATACAGCCTCTTACCGGCCAGGATGAAGGAGCCCACACAGGTGGTGACGCCGGACAGGAAGATGGATGGGAAGATGCCAGGTACCAGCAGGCAGAGCAGGAACTGCATGGCCCCACCAGCAGAGCAGGATGTAGAGCAGGAGGTGTTCAGCAGCTGGAGCCGCTGAGGAGTGGAGCTGACACACTCCTCCTCCAAGAAGCGGCTGCAGGGACAGAGCTGGAAGCTCCACCCCGGCAATACTACTTCCCCGACTGTGCCCGGCTGGCGGCCGCAGAGATATCTAAAGGGGCCGCGGCCGCCAACAGGATGAGGCACCCGCACAGAGCAGGTGCGCAATGTGTTAAAATCCCCCCCCCCACTCATATTGAAACCTGGAGATTCTCCTCCTGCGGCCACTACCACCCTCCTGTCAGGGAGCGGAACGGACCCGCCGCTGGAGCCTTCAGGGGCCCCCTAGCTGGCCCGGGCCCTGGTGCAGCACGGTAGTTCCGCCCCTGTGGGAGTGAATGGGAGCGCACGGTCATGCACATTCAAGCGCAGCACCGTGCACTCTCATTATAAAGATAGGGGCTTCTGCTGGCTGCGCACACATGGCGCTTCCCCTCCGCAGCGTTCTGCGGAGGGGAACGCCAATGTGAACCCAGCCTAACTGTGCTTCATTGATTACACCAAGACGTTCGTCTGTGTCGAACATGACAAGCTCTGGAAATGATTGTATGAGCTAGTAGTACCTGCACACCTGATTAAATTGATGAAGTCACTCTATGACAACCAGGAAGCTACACTATCAACCAAATTTAAGGACACTTAAGGAGTATTTTAAGATAAAAAAGGACACAAGACAAGGCTGCATCATCTCTCCTTTCCTTTTTAACCTCTAAGCAGGAGTGATCAAGAGGAAGCTCAATTTGAATGTGTCATCAGTTGGGGCCCTATATAAGCAAGTAAAATAAAACATTAAGTGGATATCTGAACATCATTAATATTCTGGTGTCATCCTATGAACATGCAAAGTGTTCCAGACTCAAAGTAGCATAAGGTAATTTGCCTAACTTTCTGTTTTCTTATCCTGCTGTTAACAAAAGTTGAAGGAAATGCATACCAATAACTAGTTTTGAATCTATACACAGTTAAAGTGGCAAAAGAGATGATACCACAAATAGAGGTGGTAAGCCTGATCATGCAAGGTGATCAGTAATGGCAGGAATAAAAGATCTCATAATGCTGAGCTGCCTGAATTGAGGTTTAACAACTCTAGAGGGTTTTTACTGAACCAAGATATCTTCCAAGACCACTCAGAAATGCGAATTACAACCTTCCAGTATTTTGCACCCTATAGAGGATGGACTGTGCGCTGGAAGTAGATTTGCTGTATTTTTCGTGGTATTTTTCTTCCAGTAGGTGCAAATAAGTCTGTGGAGCCTCGGTTAGGAGTCTCAAACACAGGACTAGCCAGATATCCTTCCAGGGAAGGACCCAGTCAAGGGGTGGCTCCTTGCGGAGAACACCATAACCACCATGTTAAGTGGCCCTTTTAGTCAATATCCAGCTCTTTTACAAGCTTAGAGATATGACAAGGGAATACCAAAACCAGGTATACATCCACAGACAGCTGTTTCGGGGTGTTGCCCCTCATCAGTGTGGAGTAGGATTCTGGCTAGGTGGAAGCAAGGCCTAGTAGACCAACATCACAAAGTATTCACTGATCTCAGGGAGACCAGTCCAAGAAAACACTGCGGGCAGCTGGCTAAAGCGCTCAACACAGTGAATTCCTAGGCGCAGTGTTTTCTTGGACTGGTCTCCCTGAGATCAGTGAATACTTTGTGATGTTGGTCTACTAGGCCTTGCTTCCACCTAGCCAGAATCCTACTCCACACTGATGAGGGGCAACACCCCGAAACAGCTGTCTGTGGATGGATACCTGGTCTTGGTATTCCCTTGTCATATCTCTAAGCTTGTAAAAGAGCTGGATATTGACTAAAAGGGCCACTTAACATGGTGGTTATGGTGTTCTCCGCAAGGAGCCACCCCTTGACTGGGTCCTTCCCTGGAAGGATATCTGGCTAGTCCTGTGTTTGAGACTCCTAACCGAGGCTGCACAGACTTATTTGCATATTCATAAATCCCAGGAGGTAATGCGCCTAGGAATTCACTGTGTTGAGCGCTTTAGCCAGCTGCCCGCAGTGTTTTCTTGGACTGGTCTCCCTGAGATCAGTGACTACTTTGTGATGTTCTTCCAGTAGGTAAAATACAGCATGGTTTAGTTCTTCACAGCAATAATTTTGTATGGGCTAATTAGAGTAATGTGCTTTTTTGTTTTGTTTTATTAATTTATTTTTTTTATAATCATGTAAGTGAATTGGAAAAACCTGCACAATGTCTATTGTAAACTTCAGTTATTTTCTGGATGGTGTTTGGTTAAAAATTGAGATCTCTTGTAGAAAGAGTTTAAGAAGGTTTTTTCAATGCAAGAACAGGTTGCTGTTCGTTTATTTGCAGTCGTTCTCCCAAGATACTGTAATACACAGTGTCTTGTGAAAGTATTTGCCCCCCTTGAACTTTTCAACCTTTTGCCACATTTCAGGCTTCAAACATAATGATATAAATTCAATTTTTTTTGTGAAGAATCAACAAGTAGGACACAATCGTGAAGTGGAACGAAATTTATTAGATATTTTAAACTTTTTTAACAAATAAAAAACTGAAAAGTGGGGCGTGCAATATTATTCGTCCCCCTTGAGTTAATACTTTGTAGCTCCACCTTTTGCTGTGATTACAGCTGCAAGTCGCGTATGTCTCTTTCAGTTTAGCACATTGAGAGACTGAGATTCTTGCCGATTCTTCCTTGCAAAACAGCTGGAGCTCAGTGAGGTTGGATGGAGAGCGTTTGTGAACAGCAGTTTCCAGCTCTTTCCACAGATTCTCGATTGGATTCAGGTCTGGACTTTGACTTCGCCATTCTAACACCTGGATATGGCTACTTTCACACTACAATTTTTGTAAAATCCGATGCTGTCTGATATAAATCGGACAGCATCGGCTCCATCTGATGCCTGGAATCGGATGCCAAATAGGCGTCCGATTCCGACATTTTATCTGATGCCCGCCCTCCTGTCACCTCGCTCCCTGTCAGCTGTCGGCTGTCTCTCCCCCGGTACTCCCGCTTCTCCCCTCTACTGCCCGGTCCTCTCCTCTTCTCCCCTGTGTCTCCTCTCTTCTCCACTGTCCTCTCCTCTTCTCCCCCGGTCTTCAGCTCTGCTCCCCCGTCCTCCCCTCTTCTCCACCGTCCCCTCCTCTTCTTCCCCGGTCCTCAGCTCTGCTCCCCCATCCTCCCCTCTTCTCTCCCAGTCCTTCCATCTGCACCCCCATCCTCCGCTCTTCTCCCCCGGTCCTCCAATGTGCACCCCCGTCCTCCCCTCTTCTCCCCCGGTCTTCCAATGTGCACCCCCGTCCTCCCCTCTTCTCGCCCGGTCCTCCAATGTGCACCCCCATCCTCCCCTCTTCTCCCCAGGTTCTCCAATGTGCTCCCCCTCTCCTCCAATCTTTTCTCACCTGTCCACGACTCCTGCACGGTCCCACACGCTCCCGTGTCTCCCGGTTTCTTGCTGTCTGTGCTGACAGGACCTCTCATGACGTCACACTCACATGACTGTCGCTAACTGGTTACTGGCGGTCATGTTGACTCACCGCGGCCGGCGGACTCCGGTTGATACAGGCGATTCTTCTCCTTCCTTGTCACGGGTGGACTGCGCCTGCCGGTAGTGGGGCCCGGTGTAGTGCAGATCAAAATTAAGGACGTCTTACGGGAACAGATTAAAGGGGGGTTTAATTTGTTTTCTTCGTGACGCCACCTATGAGTAGTTCGGTAAGGGTTACCGACGCTGCGGAACCCCCGGGGGATGGACAGCAGCAAGATGTTACGCTCCCCACAGGCTGAGCGGTGATCCCCGGGGGCTGGAGCTGCTCAAGATGTTGTGCGGCAGCTGCGGTTACCTTTAGTTAATGACGGACAGTTCATAAGGAGACACGGACACAGATAGTCTCTGCAACGGGTCTTTACTGTAACCAGCAGGCAGTACATGGCTTACAGTGGTTGAGTAGTAGACCGGGTGGACTCAGCAGTGATAGTGTTCCTCAGAGATCCGCAGTGTACCTCCATTCTACCTCCTTAGTTTGTGTTGCCAGCGTCGCCCAGGAATACCAGATCGGGTACGGGGAGGCTGCTTCAATGCCCTATCCATGATGTACGTTCTGGATGCTTTGGGGAGCCTTGGATCCCTCAGTGGGTACACCGCTGGTTAGACGACTGGAGACTGGCTGGTGGTGGGGTGCTCCTATAAAGCTGCTCCTCCACGGGGCTGGTTCGCGTGGCAGAGGTGAACTGCTGCCAGCTTCGGTACCAGTGAACCGGCTGTGAGTTGTGGGCACGGGAGTCTTTTGGGAACCCGTGTAGATAAGCCCAATCCCGGTAGTTAAGGCCTCAGGTGCTGACACCCGACCGGTGACGGCCCAGGGGCCCGCACGGGGTGCGGAGCCCCCGCTCCTCTCCAAGTTCTAGTCTGTTCTCTCCAGATTCTAGATTCTGACTTGACTAACTCTAGAATACTGTGTGTTCTCCTACACTACCCTAACACTCCACCCACCAGGACCTATGATTGGTCCCCTGTTCTAGGTGTTGTATGTTGGGTTGGATCTCAGAGTTAACTATTGCACTGCTTTGTCAGAGAATATTGCGGCTGCAATACTCCCTTGTGACGCACTCGTTGCGGGGCGCCACACTCCCCCTTGGTTAAATCAGCTTGTCCCCAAGCGTCAAACTACTCACATTACAGAGGTTTTTGCATTTTTATACATATATATGACACACTTTTATTAAAATAGAAAACAGGTAAAGGTATGCTTTTGGTGATATAAGCAAAGAAACAGGTAATCACTTTGTGCGGACCCGGCGGGCGGTCGGCTGTACTTTAACTAGAGTCCAGGCTGTAGCCGCAAGATCACACAGTCAATGATTAACGGGAACAGAGTCATTGATGAAGTTCAAGTTTTAAAGTCACTGGCTCTGAGAACGATGGCGCACCCGGATAGCGAACCACCCATCTGCACAAGCATAGCGCTCGTAGGTGATAATATCGCCCCGGTATAGGTCGCGATCGGGATGTCCTCTTGGCAAGTTTGACTCAACGTCCCGGCGCCCCACAAACACCTCCTCATTCAAACCCACCTCCCAAGCGAACCCCCACCCGGTATTTAAATTAAAGGTGGAAATTCTACCTTCACGGCGGAGTTCATCAGGCAGCGGCGGCTGGCGGCGAGCCTCGGCACGGGCCTCCATGTTGGCGCGTTCTCTGGCTTGCCACTCCTCTCGTCGTCTCTGGCGTACATCTCCGTCGTTACGGCTTGGGGTGTAGAGATGAGTAATGGAGCTGGTGGTTTGGCGGGAAGCTTGAACTTGGCGGGCTGTCTGTATCGGAACCCGGTGGAACGGCACAGGGGAAGGTGTCGGCAGTGCACCCGACCAGTGTACCCGAGCTGTATGCCCGGAAGGAAGTTCCTTGTTGTCTCCCCAAGCGAACCCGGTGTCGAAATCCTCAGCGGTGCTGTGGGTCTCGTCGTCATCCTCTCCGACCTCTTCCTCGATGACCACATCAGGCTGCTCGATGATGAGAGATGTTGAAGCTTGTTCCGTTGTACAACAGGGCGGTGGTGCTGCGGATCCTTCCGTAGGGACGTCCTGCAAGGCTTCCAGGCGGCCTGCCTCTTCATCTGTTTCCGCAGGTAAAGGTGTTTCAATCCCGGTTACCAGGTAGGCCTCGGCAATGGCAAGGGAAGCCTCCGGTACGGGGATAAAACAGGCGACTGTCTCTGTTGTGGTGAAACATGTCGCGGGTTCCTCAGTGGGAACCTGGTAAAGATCGAGTTCTTCAATGGAGCGTGTTATGAGCTCCGGCTCAAGAACGGAATCGGTTGCGATATTGGTCGCTGGAACGGGTCGAGTTGCGGCCTCCACCGGAATGACACAGTCTATCGGCTCAGGTGACGGAGCAGGACAGGTGGTAGGCGACGGTGAGGCGGTCGAGAAGCTGGTGACGTCGTCTGGGCTTGGAGAAGCTGTACCCGGTCGGCTCTGCTGCATCGCATGGTGTAGTCGTCTGCCTAGGGTCGCGCTCCAGCTACGGATCGTCCATTCCACTGTCTCTAGTAACCGCACCCGGAGGTCTTGTAGAGCCTCGAGCCAGAAGTCGGGACTGCCGTCTATGGTAAGGGCAGGATCCGGACCCGGTTGGCTGATGGCTGCTCTGGCCTCCGCCTCGACCTCACGCATCAGGTCTTGGAGTCTCATGCTGGCCATTCTTCTTGGAGGGAAACCACACCCGTAGAACCGGTAAGACGTTCTGGTTGAGCTGGTGAAGATGTCTTCTCTTTCTGGCGGTGTGTCTATGACACTCCCATTTCCTCTGGGCTTTTGTAGTCCAATCGTGGGAAAAGTCTTTGGGGTCCGCCCCCATGGTTGATTCGAGCAATCAGGGCGGACAAAGAGTTTGGCGCCTTTTGTCTTTAGCCCTCCCACAGTGAGGGGGGGGGTTGACTCACTCCTGGGCTTCACGTGGCGGCTTCTTGTGGCGGGAACGCCATCTTGGGCGCCATCTTGACCCAATGGTGTAAAGGCGGGAAAGTTCTTTTAGGGACGAACAAAGTCCAATTGTAGACAATAAAGTCCAGTTTAAGCACATTATACTCGTTGGGTAACGGGCCTGCTCGTATCCTGTTCGTGACGCCAAATTCTGACTCACCGCGGCCGGCGGACTCCGGTTGATACAGGCGATTCTTCTCCTTCCTTGTCACGGGTGGACTGCGCCTGCCGGTAGTGGGGCCCGGTGTAGTGCAGATCAAAATTAAGGACGTCTTACGGGAACAGATTAAAGGGGGGTTTAATTTGTTTTCTTCGTGACGCCACCTATGAGTAGTTCGGTAAGGGTTACCGACGCTGCGGAACCCCCGGGGGATGGACAGCAGCAAGATGTTACGCTCCCCACAGGCTGAGCGGTGATCCCCGGGGGCTGGAGCTGCTCAAGATGTTGTGCGGCAGCTGCGGTTACCTTTAGTTAATGACGGACAGTTCATAAGGAGACACGGACACAGATAGTCTCTGCAACGGGTCTTTACTGTAACCAGCAGGCAGTACATGGCTTACAGTGGTTGAGTAGTAGACCGGGTGGACTCAGCAGTGATAGTGTTCCTCAGAGATCCACAGTGTACCTCCATTCTACCTCCTTAGTTTGTGTTGCCAGCGTCGCCCAGGAATACCAGATCGGGTACGGGGAGGCTGCTTCAATGCCCTATCCATGATGTACGTTCTGGATGCTTTGGGGAGCCTTGGATCCCTCAGTGGGTACACCGCTGGTTAGACGACTGGAGACTGGCTGGTGGTGGGGTGCTCCTATAAAGCTGCTCCTCCACGGGGCTGGTTCGCGTGGCAGAGGTGAACTGCTGCCAGCTTCGGTACCAGTGAACCGGCTGTGAGTTGTGGGCACGGGAGTCTTTTGGGAACCCCTGTAGATAAGCCCAATCCCGGTAGTTAAGGCCTCAGGTGCTGACACCCGACCGGTGACGGCCCAGGGGCCCGCACGGGGTGCGGAGCCCCCGCTCCTCTCCAAGTTCTAGTCTGTTCTCTCCAGATTCTAGATTCTGACTTGACTAACTCTAGAATACTGTGTATTCTCCTACACTACCCTAACACTCCACCCACCAGGACCTATGATTGGTCCCCTGTTCTAGGTGTTGTATGTTGGGTTGGATCTCAGAGTTAACTATTGCACTGCTTTGTCAGAGAATATTGCGGCTGCAATACTCCCTTGTGACGCACTCGTTGCGGGGCGCCACAATGTGATTGTGACATCACGGCAGGTCCTGTCAGCAGAGAACAGCAAGACACCGGGAGACACGGGAGATGCGCGGGAGACGCCGGGGGCCTCGTGGACAGGTGAGCATAGATTTTTTTTTTTTTGTTAACCCCTTACTTTACTGTTAGGAGCTATTTTAGTGTACTGAGCATACTCAGTACACTAAACTCGGGTCCGAGGAGACATCAGATGTTTCTTCGGACCCTGCTCCATAGGGCCCCATGTTAAATTGATCGGACCGAATCGGATGTGCACTAAATGGCATCCGATTTGGTCTTATCCAAGTTTGTCCGATTTTATTTTCGGTGCAAAAATTGGAGCATGCTCCGATTTTTGCACCGATAAAAAAATCGGACAAAATCGGACAGAATCGGATCGGACCAAATCGGATGCCATTTAGTGCACATCCGATTCGGTCGGATGCCCATAGGGCTGCATGGGGGCCAAAATCGGTCCGATGCTGTCTGATTTTTATCGGACAGCATCGGAAATACAAATTCGTAGTGTGAAACCAGCCTGTTTATTTTTGAACCATTCCATTGAAGACTTTGCTTTATGTTTGGGAGCATTGTCTTGTTGGAAAATAAATCTCCGTCCCAGTCTCAGGTCTTTTGCAGACTCCAACAGGTTTTCTTCCAGCATGGTCCTGTATTTGGCTCCGTCCATCTTTCCATCAATTTGACCCATCTTCCCTGTCCCTGCTGAAGAAAAGCAGCCCCAAACCATGATGATGCCACCACCATGTTTGACAGTGGGGATGCTGTTTTGAGGGTGATGAGCTGTGTTGCTTTTACGCCAAACATATCGTTTTGCATTGTGGCCAAAAAGTTTGATTTTGGTTTCATCTAACCAGAGCACCTTTTTCCACATGTTTGCTGTAGGCCGGGTTACACACAACGATATCGCTAACAATATCGTTGCAACGTCACCGGTTTTGTAGCGATGCCGCTGCATGTGACATGTACCAACGACCCGTGATCAGCTCGCTGATCGCAGATCGTTGGTAAATGGCCAGGAATATTTTTTCGTTGTTGGTCTCCCGCTGGGCAGACAGCATCGGCGTGTGTGACAGCGGGAGACCAACGATCAACGACCTCCCAGTGCCGCATAGTACACACTGGGACATGGTAACCAGGGTAAACATCAGGTAACTAAGCTCTGTGCTATGCTTAGTTACCCGATGTGTACCCTGGTTACCAGCGTGATCGCTGGTGAGTCTGCCTGTGTGACAGCTCACCAGCGATCAGATAGCGATGTCCCAGCGATCCCGATCGTTGATTGGGTCGCTGGGACATTGCAGCGTGTAATGGGGCCTTTAGTCTCCCAGCTGGCTTGTGGCAAACTTCCAATGAGAGTTTTTAAGGATATCTTTGAGAGATGGCTTTCTTCTTGCCGCTCTTCCATAAAGTTAATGACCTTCATTGAAGATGCATGTTTATACTCCATATAATTTAAGAGACACATCTATTACATGGACAAGACTAGTCGCGCCTCAGGCACAAATGGATATCAACATACACAACGACCATATGTCTTATGCAAACACTTCAACATTTTATTATTAAAATCCAATTGATAGAGGGACAATACATAACAGAAAAAGCAGCATCCAGTTGGTGGGCAAGCACCAGAACCTGTGTGCTGTTTATTCTATTGGTTACATGAAGGAGGAAACCATATGAAAATATTATTCCAAGACTGGAACTATACTATATTTGATCTACTATGATGAACTATCTATTATATAATTGCGAATGGCTTTTTTGCCCCTTCTGAGTCCACTCGCGCTGCGAGTCAGCGTGGTCATGTGGATACGCCCGAAGCATTGGCCGCGCAGTTCTAAGGCGACTCGCTATGCCCGCGCAGCGGGCATGGCGAGTCGCCTTAGGAGTGCGAAGCATTGGCCGCGAAGCGGCCATTGCGAGTCAGAGACTCGCTCTTCTAGAATCCCGATGCATGTGCATCGGGCACACAGCTAGTATCTTTATAAATGCTTATTTTGTGGATGTCTACTACTCCGTAACATCCCTTTTATTGTGCATGTAATTTCTGCATGAAACATGTATTACATGTATTATAAGGTTACCTTGCTAGAATTTAATGCATTCATATGTGGACCGCCAGGTTTTGGACCAGTTTTGATAGATTGAGCGTCTTCATATGCTCTATTATGACATTTCCCCTCCATATTGATGTTGTTTAGCCGTCACCATGACAGCGGTGATGTTAGGGGGCGGTCCGCCCGCTCATTGGCTGTTCCCGATCATGTGCTTGGTCACATGACTGGGGGCAGGGTGATGTGGCGGTGGCTCCTCCCCCTGCTTCTCTGCTCTCAGACGGCTTCACACACGTGGGTGCACACCTGTACCTCATTCACACCAGCTGGCCAGCCTCTTTTTAAACCCTCCAAGACTCAGCTAGGTGCCCCCTGACGAAGGAAGCCGAAACGGCCGTAGAGTCGGCGGTACCATTACCTACAGGTCTACATGGTAACTTGCACTTTGTTTACTTCATGACTGTGATGCATGATACTGAATGCACTTTGGTAGTAGTGGATCTAGATTCTGTTTTGGCATGTGCAGATTAACTCTTTGAGTACTGATCTGCAAAATAACAATGGTGCTACTGCCATATATATTATATACACTGTTTAGACATATCCAAGATAAATATATGTGAGGATATGATGCATATTTATGTATGGGGGTTTGTACATAAGAAATATCTGATGTAATTTTATACTATAACCCTGTTCAGTGTATAGTGCTTTGATATCCTGCTCTGTAACTTGCACTTTTGCTACAACAACTACCTCAGGTTCTGGTGCTTGCGCACCAACTGGATGCTGCTTTTTCTGTTATGTATTGCCCCTCTATCAATTGGATTTTAATAATAAAATGTTGAAGTGTTTGCATAAGACATATGGTTGTTGTGTATGTTAATATCCATTTGTGCTCTTCCATAAAGGCCAGATTTGTGCAGTGTACGACTGATTGTTGTCCTATGGACAGACTCTCCCACCTCAGCTGTAGATCTCAGTAGTTCATCCAGAGTGATCATGGGCCTTTTGGCTGCATCTCTCATCAGTCTTCTCCTTGTTCGAGATGAAAGTTTAGAGGGACAGCCGTGTCTTGGTAGATTTGCAGTGGTCTCATACTCCTTCCATTTCAATATGATCGCTTGCACAGTGCTCCTTGAGATGTTTAAAACTTGGGAAATCTTTTTGTATCCAAATCCGGCTTTAAACTTTGCGACAACAGTATCTCGGACCTGCCTGGTGTGTTCCTTGGTCTTCATGATGCTCTCTGCACTTGAAACAGAATCCTGAGACTATCACAGAGCAGGTGCATTTATACGCGGACTTGGTTATACACAGGTGGATTCTATTTATCATTACCAGCCATTTAAGACAACATTGCATCATTCAGACATCCTCACTGAACGTCTGGAGTGAGTTTGCAGCACTGAAAGTAAAGGGGCCGAATAATATTGCATGCCCCACTTTTCAGTTTTTTATTTGTTAAAAAAGTTTAAAATATCCAATAAATTTCGTTCCACTTCACAACTGTGTCCCACTTGTTGTTGATTCTTCACAAAAATATTAGAATTTATATCTTTATGTCTGAAGCCTGAAATGTGGCAAAAGGTTGAAAAGTTCAAGGGGGCCAAATACTTTCACAACGCACTGTAAATAGAGTCATGGTCAAAAGTGTTGGCACCTTTGAAATTGTTCCAGAAAGTTAAGTATTTCTTTCAGAATATTATCGCAATGACACATGTTTTGTTAATCACATGTTTATTTCCTTTGTGTGTATTGGAAAAACAACAAAAAACTAAACAGAAAAATGGTAAATTGGA
This sequence comes from Allobates femoralis, assembly GCA_033576535.1. NCBI lineage: Eukaryota > Metazoa > Chordata > Amphibia > Anura > Aromobatidae > Allobates > Allobates femoralis. The sequence continues at coordinate 512,935,619 of JARQOC010000002.1, forward strand.
CATAATTTCACACAAAACTCCCAAAATGAGCCACACAAAATTGTTGGCACCTTTCTAGAATTGTAGGCACACAACTTTGTTTCAAGCATGTGATGTTCATTCTGACTCATCTGTGACAATAACAGATGTGGGCAATATGGAAATCATGCCTACAACCAAATAAAAAGGGGAGTAGTTGACTCAATATTTGCATTGTGTGTCTGCATGTGCCACACTAAGCATGGAGAACAGAAAGAAAAGAAAACTGTTGTTACACTCACCCAGGTGTGAGTGGGAATAGTAGGTTCGCTGGAGACAGATGCTGAGAGGTAGACTTGGCTGGCTCACTAGAGGCCTGTGCATGCAGACTTACGTAGCAGGCTCACTTGAAGCAGGGACTAAAGCAAGACAAGGAATTAGTAATAGTAAGATATAAGGTAAAGGCAAGGTACGAGGCAAGGGATCTGACAACAAGCATCGTTACTAAGGACAGGAAATGTTACTCAGGCGCTTCCCCTAAGGGAAGGGTGCCTTATATACACTGAGCCTTTCAGCAATAGACTGAGAGGCACTTCCAGGTCAGGGCGTGCTGGCCCTTCAAATCTAAGCAAGATTTGGTGGGCATCGCCTAAGGAAGGTCATGAAAGAACTCCTCAGTGATAACAGACTTAGGGCAGAGAAGGCTGCAGATGTGGAGCCAGGAGACATAACTGGATTGCACACCAGGTGAGAGACCTGTATGGGAGAGAGCACAGCAGCCTGGGCAGACCATACGGAGCCACGTGCTGGGCATTGATATCTCTGCCCAGTGGAGACCGGTCATGTGGCTGGAGGCATGACACTACTCCCCTTCTTATGTCCCCTCTTTTCTGGCCAGCCAGAAATAAGGTGATGAGCACTGATGTTTTCTCTAGGCTCCAACGATTTTTGCTCTAGTCCACATCCTTTCCAATCAACTAAAAAGAAAGTCTTGTTACCGCTTCAGGATCTCTTTGACCTCAAAGACATCCTCAGCACTTACTAGTGTATGTGGTGTACCAGGATCTTGAAAGTAGCGGCTGAGAATGACTGGCTTCAGAAGAGACTATATACAAAGCTTAACCTGGCACTCTACTTAAAAAAGCAAGAGAGGGTTGATCCTTTTGGTGTTTTTATTTGTGGAGTTTGTGAAAGTTCATCAATCATCAAACGTTTCGGCTCATGCAAGAGCCTTCATCAAGTGATTCTGTACAATATATACAATAGAAATAAAAAACAGGTATCAGACACAATTTGTGGCCACCGAACCCTACTTGCTTAGACACAGTGAGTGGGAGGTATTCATATTTGAAACTTAAGGAGGCCTTCCTTAATTCATAGTTTTGATGCCTTCAGTGTGAATCTACAATTTTCATAGTCATGAAAATACAGAAAACTCTTTGAATGAGAAGGTGTGTCCAAACTTATGGTCTGTACTGTATATCTACTCTCCCCTGATGAAGCAAGTATTCTAAGAATAAATGTACGTTGGGTTAAAAAAACGGGGTATCCTCTGCTGTGGTGGTCCAGTGTAAGATCTCATGCCTTCAGTATCCACTTGATATGGTGATTTAATTACAATATACTCTCCATATCATATCCACTGTCCTGGCATATGGGTCAGTTTGTGCTGCATATTTTCACAGCACCTCATACTATTAGTAATACTTGTGTATGTTATGTTAGCAGCATGATCTGTCGATCTCGGTCATGATTATGCACTAGCACTTTACTGAGTTATATGTTGTGTGAGGTAGCGCCCCAGGGTAACCCGCTTGGCATGGGGAAAATGACAGCAGCGACTACATTTCAACGTAACATAAGCAGCGGATTTATTAATTTCTGTCATAAACCGCTTTCAACACATAAACCATAACACTATTTCCATTTTCACATATAATATGCATGTCCTTACATTGCATTATATGACATTCCCATATGACATTACATTACAGGACATTCACATACGTTTTCCCCAGAACTTCAAGGCGTCACCCACCGACCCTTGCAGACCTCAGTCTGGTTCTAAAGACGGCTATCACCGTCTATCACCCTGACAGGGATCATTCCCCATCCTATTGCACACGAGTCATCACACATGGCACTTTTTCATAAACCATTATGACTCATGCATGACACAGCATTCATGGCATTTTTACATACACCAATATGCTACACACTCAGGGCCCACAATAGTAACAGGAGCACTGTCACTTAGTACACACAAGACCACCTGGCCCTTGAGCCGTCCTCGGTCCTGGACACTGGCTGGCATGCACACATCAGGTGCACTAGCATGGAGCTGGCAGGCTCCCATCACTTCCAGCACGTCTTCACATGGCAGTGGTCTGGACTTCTCTGATTCCCATCGTCCTCTCCTCACTCAGACACCTGGCAGGTTCTTATCCAGGCTGCCTCTCACAGCTGCAATCCAGTGAGTCAATCAGCACATCTCTCACACACAGACCTGAGATGTGATTAACCCCCTGTGCACCATTCAGGTTTAGCCCAGCAAAGCACTCATCCCCACAGGTTCAGACACTGCCGCTCATTAGGCTCATGAATCTTGCAGCTCTTCAGCACTCACACTCAGCTGTTCACTCAGCACATGAAAACCCTTCAGTTGTTAACCCCCTATATACCGGACAGGTTTCACACAGCACACACAATCAGGAAAACCAGCCCATGTGAACAGAGACCTGCATTAATAACCGGTGTGATGCACCCGGCCAGGGGCCACATCACCACAGTTGGTACTAGACCTATATTTGAATGCTCTTGCTTGCAATATAAAATGTCTGTACCACTTGTTCTACCTTTTGTAATCTAATTACCAATGTGTATATAACTTTGTGACTTGTTGCCATTCTCTCATAAATTGCTACATGATTCAGATATCCAGTGGCATTGAGGTTTCCATTGATGAAGAATGGCCCCACTATCTTTGTACCCCATATACCACACCATACCATCAATGTTTGTGTTCCAACAGTCTTGGAGGGATCTAACCTCTGTGGGTTAGTGTCAGACCAATAGCGCTGGTTTTGTTTGTTAACTTCACCATTCACAAAAAAGTTTGCCTCATCACTCATCCGAAGGCAATTGTCTATGCTGTGAAGATATGAGATGTGCAGCATCTGAAACAACGCATACTGGAAGGGATGACACGGGTGGTCCGTGCCTGAGCCTATGCCCTTGAGCAGACAATAAAAAGTGAAAATAAAATAAAGTAGTTCGTGACGCCACCTGTAGGTCTGGTGATGGCACCGGTGCTGCTGGAACCTCCAGGTTGATGGGCGGCAACAAGGTTTACAGGGTAATGCAGTTCTTTCAGCCGGGTAGTGGACCGGGTGGTCCTGGTAGCGAGTAGTGTCCCTCTGAAGCTCCGTTGGTGTTCCTTCTCTATCACGTTCTCTGTCCTGCTCTGCTGCCCTGCACAATCCCACTTGTTGGACCAGGCCCATCAGGTGATATGGGAACCCTCTATCTCCAGAGGTGAACCCGACCCAGTCTAGTGCTTCTGGCGGAGACTGTGCTGGTGTAGGGCGGTTGGATCTTGCTCCTAAGAAGCTTGCGACCACGCCGGTGAATTTGCAGTCCAGAGATCTACCTCTGATCCACGTAGGAGCCGGTACCCCGCTTTGGACTGGGCCAGGGTATTTGGTTACCATACTTCTCTGCCCCTTTCTCTTCTGAGTCACTAGGTTGAGGTGCCCTCCCCTTTTAGCTTCTCCTCTGCTGTTCTCTATAGCTTCTCCTCACTTCACAGCTCTGCACTGCACTTCTGCTTCTTGCTTTCTTCACTGCTCTTTCCCTCTATCCCCACTCACTTTATAACCTGGCTTCTCCACCCACTGGGACCAGTTACCCTAGTAACGGGCGTCTGATTGGTCCCCTATCACTAGGTGTGTGTATGTGGTGCTGGAGCTTCAGGCTTCTACTACTCCTTACCAGAACAAAGCATACTGCACCTTCTGTTAGGGGTGCAGTATCCTTTTGTAGCGCGCTGACTAGCGGTGTGCTACACATACAAACTCCTTGCAGATCGTGTGCTTGAACCCAGGAGCCCTGCATTGCAAGACTACAATACTAACCACTGAGCAACTGTGCAGTTGTTAAATAAATATGTTGCTGTAGTCCCAAATTTTTCATTTTCACAAGGGTAACTGGAGAAAAGGGACACCATAATTTATTATGCAATTTTGAAAGAAAAAAAGATAGAAAGAAAGAAAGAAAGAAAGAACCATTCGCCTTTTGGAGCACAATTTTTACTAGTATAGAATGTGGTATATCACATTTATAGAACCTCCTGTGATGACAAAATACACATATGTAGTTAACATTTTTTTAACATTGGAATGTTCACATTAAATATTCAATTTTTTCCTTGAAAATTTAGCACTTTGACCCAATATTTCAATTTTCAAGAAATCTAATAGGAAAAATTGTGTAATAAATTGTATGGTCCATTTTGTCCCAAGTACACTAACACCAAAATGTGGTCAGAAGCTACTACAAAGTGCAAAGATCAGAAGGGAAGGAGCACTTATTGGTATGCATATTTTCCTGGTGTTGTATCTCTTGGTTCTGACTCAATGTTAGGCTACCAGTTAGGCGTGATAAGACAGATTTGTAAAATTCGAGTTAAGCCCCTGTCACACAGAAGCGTGATCGCTAGCGAGATCGCTGTTGTGTCACAGGTTTTTTTTTAGAAGTAAAAGTTTTGGTACCATGTTAGCCAGTAGAGAAAATGTTGATTGCTTTCAGTGTGAAAAACGCGATACAAATCTTGTGGTTGTGATACCTTTTAATGGCTCACAAAAATAAAATAAGTGATGTTATAAGGCGAGCTTTCGAGACAACTCAGGTTTCTTCGTCAGGCATGGTTTGTGATGCAACAGCAACCTCGCCAGCGATCTTGCGATGTTTGACACGTAGCAGCGACAGGGCCCCCGCTGTGACATTGGCGATTGTGTCAGAATGGCCTGGACCATTTTTTGATCGTCGGGCTCCCACTGGCCAGCATGCATTGGTGTGTTTGACGCCTTAACAATGACCTCGTTGGCAACTCAGAACTCAGCCACATAGGTCAGAGTCGTCAGCTGTGTGACAGGGTCCCAATGACTGCCGAGGTCGTTATACCGGTCGCCGTGTCGTTGCTGCATCGTTCAGTAGATCTGACTGTTTGACATCTCACCAGCGACCACATAGCGATGTTCAAGCGATCCTTACCAGGTCATATCATTGTCGGGATCGCTGGAACGTCACCAAGTGTGACGGGACCCTTACTGATGCACAAAGGTCAACACCCTAAGCAGTTCTGTTTACTGAGACAGTAAGCAAGATCTTTATACCATTTACATACAAACACTCCATTCTAGGTTCCCATGGGAAATTCTACCAAACTTCCCTTTCTCGGGAGTAAGTCATGATAACATTTACTTCTCATACTTTTCTTATCATACTCTCCATAACACATGGTTTCTCAAAACAATGCAAATGAGATAAAAAAAAATATACACAAAATATTGGACAAAATCCCAAACTAGCAAAATATTAACCATTCTATTTCACTGGAATGGATTGTGGGTTTCATGTTTTATTAGCAGTGTCACTGAGGTGCCAGAATAGCAGAAGCCCCCATAAGTGACCCCATTTTACAAACAATATCCCTCACTTATTCATTTAGGGGTGTACTGATCATATTGACAACATAGGTGTTTCACAAAATGTTATGCCATAATTTGGTGGAGAAAAAAAAAATCACTTTTACCACTAAAATGTCTTTTTAGCACTAGATTTTACATTAGCACAAGAGTAAAAAGGCAAAAAAGACCCCATAATTTCTTACACAATTTTATACTAATGCAAGTAAATTAGCAGCATTTTAATCTTATTTCCTAACTTGAATATATCCTAAAGCACAGAATAAAAATGTAAAATTACATAAATGAAAAAGAACACTAATCAAAAGTAGAGAATAGAGATGAGTGGTGTTCGATTCGAAATGTTCGCCAATCTCAAATTTGAGCTGTTTTGGGCAGTGTTCGAGTCATTCGGCAAATGCAAACTATTAGCTTCAAATTCGGCAGTTCGAGGTTATGTTCGATAACGGTTCGTTCACCAAAAGCGTAACTGGCTTTTCACAGGCTTTTTTTTCTCCTAACCGTATATACAGTGGGGCGGTGCAGGGTGTCAGCCAATCACACACACACACAGCAAAGTGCATTTTTTGCACACAAGCAAGGGCATGTGTCATTGGCTGTGTTTGTCACATGTCCTTGCCCTATAAGACACGGCTATTTTCCTCATCGCCGCCATTACCTCAGTGCTGCAGTTGTGTGTCAGTCAGGCACCGCTACTACTACTGCTGTGGGCGCTATGAAGTGTGACTAAGAGATAGGTTTAGGGAGTAGGGACTAGTTGGAATATCAGCCCTTTTGAGGGCTTATTCAGTCTAGCACTGCTGTGAAGAAAGCTACACCACCTGTCTTCAGTAGCCAATTATTTACTGCAACTAGCCCAGGCAATCCTTTTGGGCTAGTAGCAGTGTCTGGTAGTCAGCGGTGTAGCCCAGCTGTGATGTAAGCTACACTGCCTGTCTATCCAGTAGCCAATTTTTTACTGCAGCTAGCCCAGGCAATCCTTTTGGGCTAGTAACAGTGTCTGTTAGTCAGTGGTGTAGCCCACTTGTGAACCAAGCTACACTGCCTGTCTATTTCATACTAATTTTTAACTGCATCTAGCCCAGGTAATACTTTGGGCCTAGCAGCAGTGTCTGTAAGTCAGTGGTGTAGCCCACTTGTGAACCAAGCTACACCGCCTGTCTATTTCATACTAATTTTTAACTGCATCTAGCCCAGGTAATAGTTTGGGCCTAGTAGCACTGTTTGGCCACTCAGCTCTGCTCAACTTTTTTTTATGCCAACAACTGCAGAGTTTCCAATTTGTTTACATACAAAATGAGTGATGATTTCACAGATCCGGTCACATGACTCGTCAGCTGACCGGGTCTCTTACATCATCACAGGCTCTTCTGCCCTGATGGTGCTGCAGCGTTGGAGCCGGTAACAGGTGATGTATCCTCCGGGAGGAGGTTTTTTTTATTTTTTTACACACAGGGAGAGGACAGGGGACAGGATAGGGAGAATAGCAGGGGCACAAAATAGAGGAGCGAGGGCACAGAATAGCATAGGAGAGGGAAGAAGATGGAGGAGCAGAAGCAGGGAAAGACAGGGGATACGGAGCCAACATCGGATCCGAGGTGAACTCGGATCCGATGTCCATAGGCTCCCATGTTGTGGGCCCTCGGATCAGCCTCGGATCAGCAGTGATCCGAGGCTGTCCGATGTGAGTCACGGACAGGTCGGGTCATTGGTGGGATGGCTGAAACATTGCTATATGTAACAGGGCCTTTAATCTTGCACCTAGTGCTAATTTCTTAATTATTTGACACTATTTAATAACGTAATTTTCATTTTTGCACTCACTTTTCAAAAATGGTGTGCCTTTGCAAAGTCACTGAAACCCTCCGGAAGCAGGTTGTCCAGATGAAGGCCAAAGGGGTCACCCTATCAGCCATAGCAACAGAAGTTGGTCGTTCCAAGTCTGTGATTTCTAGAATATTGCATATTTACAACTTCACAAGCTGTTTTGAGTTCCCCAAGAAGGCTGGTTGACCTCAACAGACAAATGCAAGAGTGGACTGGATAATGTAGAGAATCTCCATGGGTAATCATTTCAACACTGCAGTTGGAATAGCTTGCCAGTTCAGCACTGAACAGAGTAAGAATCTGACTTGTCATACAATGTCACGACATTTAAGAGGACTTGGACTGAAAGCTCACTCTGCAGGGACCAAACTTCTCATTACAGTTGTGGCCAAAAGTATTGACACCCCTGCAATTCTGTCAGATAATACTCAGTTTCTTCCTGAAAATGATTGCAATCACAAATTCTTTGGTATTATTATCTTCATTTAATTTGTCTTCAATAAAAAAACACAAAAAGAATTGTCCTAAAGCCAAATTGGATCTAATTCTTCACCAAACATAAAAAAGGGGGTGGACAAAAGTATTGGCACTGTTAGAAAAATCATGCAATGCTTCTCCAATTTGTGTAATTAACAGCACCTGTAATTTACCTGTGGCACCTAACAGGTGTTGGCAATAACTAAATCACACTTGCAGCCAGTTGACATGGATTAAAGTTGACTCAACCTCTGTCCTGTGTCCTTGTGTGTACCACATTGAGCATGGAGAAAAGAAAGAAGACCAAAGAACTGTCTGAGGACTTGAGAAACCAAATTGTGAGGAAGCATGAGCAATCTCAAGGCTACAAGGTCTCCAAAGACCTGAATGTTCCTGTGTCTACTGTGCGCAGTGTCATCAAGAAGTTTAAAGCCCATGGCACTGTGGCTAACCTCCCTAGATGTGGACGGAAAAGAAAAATTGACGAGAGATTTCAACGCAGGATTGTGCGGATGGTGGATGAAGAACCTCAACTAACATCCAAAGTTCAAGCTGCCCTGCAGTCCGAGGGTGCTACAGTGTCAACCCGTACTATCCGTCGGTGTCTGAATGAAAATGGACTGTATGGTAAGATACCCAGGAAGACCCCACTTCTTACCCCGAGACATAAAAAAGCCAGGCTGGAGTTTGACAAAACTTACCTGAGAAAGCCTACAACGTTTTGGAAGAATGTTCTCTGGTCAGATTAGACAAAAGTAGAGCTTTTTGGGCAAAGGCATCAACATAGAGTTTACAGGAGAAAAAAAGAGGCATTCAAAGAAAAGAACACGGTCCCTACAGTCAAACATGGCGGAGGTTCCCTGATGTTTTGGGGTTGCTTTGCTGCCTCTGGCACTGGACTGCTTGACCGTGTGCAGGGCCGGCTCCAGGTTTCTGTGGGCCCCGGGCGAAAAGGTCTCAGTGGGCCCCCTTTAAGTACATATCGCGGACTATATATATGTATATATATATATATATATATATATATATATATATTGCCGCACACTTACCACAAGCCCCATAGACAATGCATGGGGCTTGCCGCAAACGTGCAGCAAGTGCAGCCGCTAGACGGAAAATGCGGCAGATGCGGGGTTTTTTTTACCGCAACTGCCACATTTAAAAAAAAACTCCTATGTGAAGGCAGCCTTACAGGAACAGTGACTGCCGAAACCAGCAAGAGCTGTTTCTGACAGTGAGTATATTACACGACGTTAGGAGCGGGCTAAAATGCATTTGCGTTCCCTTGCGCTTTTTAAAAATACCCTTCAAATGCAAAATGATGCATTTTTGTGCGTCTGAGGATGCTTGGTATATACACAAGCATCCTGAAGACAAATAATGGAAGCAGCTCAATGGAGCCGTACTGCCATATGGTGGCACCGCAGCCAAGCGGAGTGTCTGGCCGTCCAGATCTCTCTTTCTCCTCACCTTTCTTCTTGCCGCTCCGGTCTCCTCCGGTCGCTCTGCACATATCAGCACAGTGATGACATCATGCCCCTCCATGCTGAGCTGCAGAATGCAGACAGCGGCAGAAGAGACTCTGGAGAAGAATGCTGCTGGCAAAGGTGGCTGAGACTATAGGAGCGGAATCCGCGGGGGGCTACCACTGGTACACATACTTCGTACACACGCGGCTCTGCTTCGTACACCTCGTACGCACGCGGCTCTGCTCCGTACACCTCGTACGCAAGCGGCTCTGCTCCGTACACCTCGTACGCACGCGGCTCTGCTCCGTACACCTCGTACGCACGCGGCTCTGCTCCGTACACCTCGTACGCACGCGGCTCCGCTCCGTACACCTCGTACGCACGCGGCTCCGCTCCGTACACCTCGTACGCACGCGGCTCCGCTCCGTACACCTCGTACGCACGCGGCTCCGCTCCGTACACCTCGTACGCACGCGGCTCCGCTCCGTACACCTCGTACGCACGCGGCTCCGCTCCGTACACCTCGTACGCACGCGGCTCCGCTCCGTACACCTCGTACGCACGCGGCTCCGCTCCGTACACCTCGTACACACGCGGCTCCGCTCCGTACAACTCATACACACACGGCTCTGCTCCGTACAACTCGTACACACACGGCTCTGCTCCGTACACCTCGTACACACACGGCTCTGCTCCGTACACCTCATACACACATGGCTCTGCTCCGTACACCTAGTACCCACTCGGCTCCGCTCCGTACACACACAGCTCCGCTCCATGCACCTAGTACACACTCGCCTCTGCTACATTCACACTGTAAATCCCTCCTGACCCCACACATAACCTTCACCTAATTGCCATACACCTAGTACACACTCGCCTCTGCTACATTCACACTGTAAATGCCTCCTGACCACACACAAACTTCACCTTATTTGAGCATCATTCATGGTGGCCAGCACAGTCCTGGATACACTGAGGAGCTGATCATGAGACCCCTGACTCCTCCCCATCCATTGACATCATCACAGGTCCTGTCAGCCTGAGCCCAGAGTGTGCAGCTCTGTCGGCTCCCGTGGAGGGGGGAGGAGGGAGACCTCCGGTGCTGCAGGAGCCTGAAAATGACCCCCCAGCTGCCCCCTGGATATGGCTCTGGCTGTGGGGGCAGTGCTCAGGGGCCCCTGAGACTAGGGTCACACTTGCATTGTGACCCTAGCCTTATGCAAGTATTGTATGTTGCAGCGCATAGCGTTTAATGCTATGCGCTGGAGGCAGCCCATAGAAACCCGACGTTTACCTTGACAACCACTGGTTGTCAATGCAAACATCGGGTTTCTATGAGCTCAGATGCTGGCAGCGCATAGCGTTAAACGCTCTGCGCTGCAGCAGACAATACTTGCATAAGGCTAGGGTCACAACACAAGTGTGACCCTAGCCCTCAGGGGCCCGGTGGGCCCCCTCCAAGCAGTCGGGCCCCGACACTTGCCCGGGTACGCCGGGTGCTGATGCCGGCCCTGACCGTGTGCATGGCATTATGAAGTCTGAAGACTACCAACAAATTTTGCAGCATAATGTAGGGCCCAGTGTTAAAAAGCTTGGTCTCCCTCAGAGGTCATGGGTCTTCCAGCAGGACAATGACCCAAAACACATTTCAAAAAGCACAAGAAAATGGTTTGAGAGAAAGCACTGGAGACTTCTAAGGTGGCCAGCAATGAGTCCAGACCTGAATCCCATAGAACACCTGTGGAGAGATCTAAAAATGGCAGTTTGCAGAAGGCACCCTTCAAATATCAGTGACCTGGAGCAGTTTGCCAAAGAAGAATGGTCTAAAATTCCAGCAGAGCATTGTAAGAAACTCATTGATGGTTACCGGAAGCGGTTGATCGCAGTTATTTTGGCTAAAGGTTGTGCAGCCAAGTATTAGGCTGAGGGTGTCAATACTTTTGTCTGGCCCATTTTTGGAGTTTTGTGTGAAATTATCAATGTTTTGCTTATTGCTTCATTCTCTTTTGTGTTTTTTCATTTAAGACAAATTAAATGAAGATAATAATATCAAAGAATTTGTGATTGCAATAATTTTCAGGAAGAAACTGAGCATTATCTGACAGAATTGCAGGGGTGTCAATACTTTTGGCCACAACTTTGGTAAGGAGCATGTTGTGTGGATAGAGGAGAAGTGGTCCACAGTTTATTTTAGTGATGAAAGCAAGTTTAATTTATTTGGGTCTCATGGGAAACATTGTATTCATCGACAAGCTGGGGAAAGACTGAACCCAAATAGTGTAAAGAAATCAGTGAAAGGTGGTGGAGAAAGTGTGTATAAGAACCTTCTTCAACAGCACGTGGTTCCTTACTTGCATTCAGCACTGAATCAGCCAGCAATTTTCATGCAGGGCAATGACCCCTGTAGTGGTGACATGGAGGTCAGTGGGTGCTCTCATTCGCTGGCCCAGCCGCCTTCAGAATGAGGGCATGGAACAGGGCTCATCTCAACTAAACACCCAAACTCCCTAACCATGGGTGGAACACTACTCAGACAACACAGGGTTAGGGAAAGACACAATAGTAATACTTTATTGGATCCCCAACATTCAAAGGCATATAACACATTACAAGCAAACACACAATGTAACAGGCAACAGAGTCTCACCCCTCCGCTGGCTCACCAGGGATTAGAATCTTTGTTTCTTTTGGGTTTCCAGGGCCACTTACACCAATCCAGCAGCACCCACTTCTGACGGGCACCCACCGAGAGAGGAAGAGTGGCAAACTTAGGAAGCTGACTGAGTATAGCAAATTCTGTAGCCAGGTGACTGAATTGTCCCAACCTAGATTTCTTCCGTAAATAGTCTCTGATAGTCCAGCCAAATTCTAGGCTGAAATCCTGCAGAATATAATACAGTTTTGCTGCTCCTCCAATTGGAACCGAAGCTCCTAGATTGAGGCCATGCAGAGTATGAAACATGATGCTATCCTGACAGCCGAAATAGAAATTTCTAGGCCGAGGTTATGGTCTTCCTAATGGGACTGCAGCCCTTAGAATGAAGCCATGTAGCATATGAACTACTGGTGAATGAAACAGACCCCCCCCCCACTTATTTATCACATCTCAGGGCATTGTGGTCCTCCAGGAGTGGTGGAATGAGGCTGTGCTCTTATTGGCTGGATTTCAAGACAAATGCTTAAATCTCCTTTGAGTGTTCTAGACAAAGGGGAGTAAGGTGATTTACATTAACCCCTTAAGGACCGAGTCACTTTGCACCCTAATGACCGGACCATTTTTTGTAATTCTGACCACTCTCCCTTTATGAGGTAATATCTCTGGAACGCTTCAACCGATCCTAGCGATTCTGAGATTGTTTTTTCGTGACATATTGGGCTTCATGTTAGTATTAAATTTAGGTCGATAATTTTAGCGTTTATTTGTGAAAAAATCAAAAATTTGGCAAAAATTTTGAAAATTTAGCAATTTTCATATTTTTAATTTTTATTCTGCTAAACCAGAGAGTTATGTGCCACAAAATAGTTAATAAATCACATTTCCCACATGCCTACTTCACATCAGCACAATTTTGGAAGAAAAATGAAAAATTGGTAGGACGTTATAAGGGTTCAAAGTTCATCAGCAATTTCTCATTTTTCCAGCAAAATTTACAAAACCATTTTTTTAGTGACCACATCACATTTGAAGTCTCTTTGAGGGGTGTACATGACAGAAAATACCCAAAAGTGACACTATTCCAAAAACTGCACCCCTCAAGCTACTCAAAACTACATTCAAGAAGATTATTAACCCTTCAGGTGCTTCACAGGGACTAAAATAAAGTTGAAGGAAAAAATGGACATTTTAATTTTTGTAACAAAAATGTTCTTTTAGCCTCAATTTTTTCATTTTCACATGGGCAACAGGATAAAATGCATCCTAAAATTTGTTGGGCAATTTCTCCTGAGTACACTGATACCTCATATGTGGTCATAAACCAATGTTTGGGCGCACGGCAGGGCTCAGAAGGGAAGGAGCGCAATTTGAATTTTAGAGCCAATTTTCCGTTCAAAAAGTGAAATGGCGCTCCTTCACCTCTGAGCCCTGCCGTGCGCCCAAACAGTGGTTTATGACCACATATAAGGTATCGGTGTGCTCAGGAACAATTGCCCAACAAATTTTGGGATGTATTTTATCAGTTTGCCCATGTGAAACTGAAAAAATGTAGGCAAAAATAAATTTGTGGTGAAAAAAAAGTGCTTTTTCATTTTTATGGATAAATTTGAAGCGTCTAAGGGTTCAAACTGCTCACTATGCATCTAGATACTTTCCTTAGGGGGTCTAGTTTCCAAAATGGGGTCATTTGTGGGGGAGCTCCAATGTGGAGACACACGGGGACCCTCCAAACGCGACATGGTGTCCTCTAACAATTTGAATGGAAAATGAGCTCAATTTGTTAGCGGACACCATGTCGCGTTGGGAGGGTCACTGTGTGTCTCCACATTGGAGCTCCCCCACAAGTGACCCCATTTTGGAAACTAGACCCCCAAAGGATTATATCTAGATGCATAGTGAGCACTTTGAACCCCCAGATGCTTCACAAATTGATCCGTAATAATGAAAAAAGAAATTATTTGTGGGAAAAAAAAGTGCTTTTTCATTTTTACAGATGAATTTCTGAAGCATCTGGGGGTTCAAAGTGCTCACTATGCATCTATATACGTTCCTTTGGGGGTCTAGTTTCCAAAATAGGGTCACTTGTGGGGGAGCTCCAATGTGGAGACACACAGGGACCCTCCAAACTCGACATGGTGTCCGCTAACAAATTGAGCTAATTTTCCATTCAAATTGTTAGCGGACACCATGTCGCGTTTGGAGAGTCCCGGTGTGTCTCCACATTGGAGCTCCCCCACAAGTCACCCCATTTTGGAAACTAGACCCCCGAAGGAACGTATCTAGATGCATAGTGAGCAATTTGAACCCCCAGATGCTTCACAAATTCATCCATAAAAATGAAAAAGCACTTTTTTTTCCACAAAAAGTTTCTTTTTTCATTTTTACGGATCAATTTGTGAAGCACCTGGGGGTTCAAAGTGCTCACTATGCATCTAGATACGTTCCTTAGGGGGTCTAGTTTCCAAAATGGGGTGACTTGTGGGGGAGGTCCAATGCGGAGACACACAGGGACCCTCCAAACGCAACATGGTGTCCGCTAACAAATTGAGCTCATTTTCCATTCAAATTGTTAGCGGACACCATGTCGCGTTTGGAGGGTCCCTGTGTGTCTCCACATTGGAGCTCCCCCACAAGTGACCCCATTTTGGAAACTAGACCCCCCAAGGATTATATCTAGATGACTTTGAACCCCCAGGTGCTTCACAAATTGATCCGTAAAAATGAAAAAAGAAACTTTTTTGTGGAAAAAAAAGTGCTTTTTCATTTTTATGGATGAATTTGTGAAGCATCTGGGGGTTCAAAGTGCTCACTATGCATCTAGATACGTTCCTTCGGGGGTCTAGTTTCCAAAATGGGGTCATTTGTGGGGGAGCTCCAATGTTCAGGCACACAGGGAGGGTCTCTCCATACCCGACATGGTTTCCGCTAACAATTGGAGCTAATTTTCTATTGAAATTGTTAGCGGACACCATGTCGCATATGGAGAACCCGTGTGCCACCAGCACAAGGGCAACTGGTAGAGTTGGGGTACAGCACCAGAAAATGCCGCCTCTAATGAATGCGCTATGTTCTTGGGTGGCTGTGGGTTGAAATTTGCAGCGCGGGGGACCCACAACATTTGGGTCTCTCCACGCTGAGGATTCCAGTTAGCCAGCGACCAAGTTGTACATGGCTGGCTACAAAAAATACAGCGAAGCCCATTTTTTTTTATTTCTACAACTAATTCTAGAAAAAAAAAATGACGTAGGGCTCCGCCATATTTTTGGTCCAGCCAGGTACAACTTGGCAGCTACAGACTGCCAGCAACCCCCAGCTGCCTCGTTGTACCTGGCTGCAACCAAAAATACAGCACAGCACATTTTTTATTTCTAGAACTAATTCTAGAAAAAAAAAATGGCGTAGGGCTCCGCCATATTTTTGGTCCAGCCAGGTACAACTTGGCAGCTACAGACTGCCAGCAACCCCCAGCTGCCTTGTTGTACCTGGCTGCAACCAAAAATACAGCGAAGCCCATTTTTTTTTATTTCTAGAACTAATTCTAGAAAAAAAAAATGACGTAGGGCTCCGCCATATTTTTGGCCCAGCCAGGTACAACTAGGCAGCTGGGGGCTGGAATCCTCAGCATAGAGAGGCCCAAGCGTTCTGGGCCCCCCATGCTGCGAATTGCAGCCCGCAGCCGCCCAGAAAATGGCGCATTCATTGAAGCGCCATTTTCTGGCGCTGTACCCAGACTCTTCCAGTTGCCCTGGTGCCGGTGGCAAACTGGGTAATAAAGGGGTTAATACCAGCTTTGCATTGGCAGCTGGCACTAAGCCCAAGGTTCATAATGTCGCGCCAATGTTAGACCCGGCCATTAGGAACCTTTAAGTAAATGGTAAAAAAGACACACACTGTGAAAAAATCAATTTATTTTAACAAAAAACACAAACACATAATTGGACTCCATCTTTATTACCCCCCACATGCCCTCCGACGTAGTCCATAACGATTGTCCTATGATGGTCAGTCGCCTCCAGAGACTCCAGCGAGGGATCAAGGGTCCTGCTGCTGCAGTCTCTGAGGTCACACTGATGCTGCACTGTAAGGCAATGATTTGCCATACAGTGCAGCTGTCAGTTCTGCAAACCCTAGTCCCAGAGATTACATGATCTCTGAGGCTTGGGTAAGGTTACCAGATGTTGCCATGGCAACCTCAGGTCACCAGACGTTGCCATGGCAACCTCAGGTTAACAGACGTCGCCATGGCAACCTCAGGTTACCAGAAGTTGCCATGGTAACCTTAGGTTGCCATGCCGACATATGGTAACCTTAGGTTGCCATGGCAACGTCTGGTAACCTGAGGTTGCCATGGCAACGTCTGGTAACCTGAGGTTGTCATGGCAGCATCTGGTAGCCTGAGGTTGTCATGGCGACATCTGATAACCTGAGGTTGTCATGGCAACATCAGATCACCTGAGGTTGCCATGAAAGTTTAATTTATTTGGGTCTGGGGGAAACTTTGTTTTCATCGACAAGCTGGGGGGAAAGACTGAACCCAAATAGTGTAAAGAAATCGTGAAAGGTGGTGGAGAAAAGTGTGTTAAGGAACCTTCTTAAACAGCAGGGGTTTCCCTTTACTTGCATTCAGCACCTAAATCCCAGCAATTTTCATGGGGGGCAATACCCCTTTTAGGGTGACATGGAGGGCAGGGGTGCTCTCATTGCTGGCCCAAAGCCGCTTCAGAATGAGGGTTTGGAAAACAGGGCTCATTCACTAAACACCCAAAACTCCCTAACCATGGGTGGAACACTACTCAGACAACACAGGGTTAGGAAAGACAAATAGTAATACTTTATTGGATCCCCAACATTCAAAGGCATATAACACATTACAAGCAAAACACACAATGTAAAGGCAACAGAGTCTCACCCCTCGTGGCCTACCAGGGATTAGAATCTTTGTTTCTTTTGGGTTTCAGGGCCATTACACCAATCCAGCTGCACCCACTTTCGGGACGCGGATACCACCGAGAGAGGGAAAAAAAGGTGGCAAACTTAGGAAGCTGACTGATTTATAGCAAATTCTGTAGCAGGTGACTGAATTGCCCCAAACCTAGATTTCTTCCGTAAATGTCTCTGATAGTCCAGCCAAATTCTAGGCTGAAATCCTGCAGAATATAATACAGTTTTGTGCCCCTCCAATTGAACCAAAGCTCCTAGATTGAGGCCATGCAGAGTATGAAACATGATGCTATCCTGACAGCCGAAATAAAAATTTTCTAGGCCGAGGTTATGGTCTTCCTAATGGGACTGCAGCCCTTAGAATGAAGCCATGTAGCATATGAACTACTGGTGAATGAAACAGACCCCCCCCCACTTATTTATCACATTCAGGGCATTGTGGTCCCCCAGGAGTGGTGGAATGAGGCTGTGCTCTTATTGGCTGGATTTAAAGGGAAAAAATGCTTTAAAATTCCTTTGAGTGTTCTAGACAAAGGGGAGTAAGGTGATTTACATTAACCCCTTAAGGACCGAGTCCTTGCACTAATGACCCGGGCCCTTTTTTGTAATTTGACCACTCTCCCTTTTGAGGTAATTTCTCTGGAACGTTCAACGTCCTAGGATTCTGAGATTGTTTTTTCCGTGACATATTGGGCTTCGTTGTATTAAAATTTAGGTCGATAATTTAGCGTTTATTTGTGAAAAAAAAAACAAAAAATTTTGGCAAAAAAATTTTGAAAATTTAAGAATTTTTTATTTTTAATTTTTATTCTGATAAACCCGAGAGTTTGTGCCACAAAATAGTTAAAAATCACATTTCCCACATGCCCATTCAATCGCACAATTTTGGGGGAAAAAAATGAAAAATTTTGGTAGGACGTTATAAGGGGTTTAAAGTTTTATCAGCAAAAATTTCATTTTTCCCGCAAAATTTACAAAACCCCTTTTTTTTTTGTGACCACATACATTTTTAAGTCTCTTTGAGGGGTTTTTTTGACAGAAAAAATACCCAAAAGTGAAAATATTCCAAAAAAATGCCACCCTCAAAACTACTCAAAACTACTTCAAGAAGATTTTTTAAACCTTCGGTGCTTCACAGGGACTAAAATAAAGTTGAAGGGAAAAAATGGAATTTTAATTTTTGTAACAAAAAGTTCTTTTAGCCTCAAAATTTTTTTATTTTCACATGGGGAAAAGGATAAAATGCCCCCAAAATTTGTTGGGAATTTCTCTGGTACACTGATACTCATATGTGGTCTTTTAAACCCAAGTTTGGGCGCAGGCGGGGTCAGAAGGGAAAAGGGGCGCAATTTGAATTTTTGAGCCAATTTTCCCTTTAAAAAGTGAAATGGCGCTCCTTCACCTCTGAGCCCTGCCGTGCGCCCAAACAGTGGTTTATGACCACATATAAGGTATCGGTGTGCTCAGGAACAATTGCCCAACAAATTTTGGGATGTATTTTATCAGTTTGCCCATGTGAAACTGAAAAAATGTAGGCAAAAATAAATTTGTGGTGAAAAAAAAAGTGCTTTTTCATTTTTATGGATAAATTTGAAGCGTCTAAGGGTTCAAACTGCTCACTATGCATCTAGATACTTTCCTTAGGGGGTCTAGTTTCCAAAATGGGGTCATTTGTGGGGGAGCTCCAATGTGGAGACACACGGGGACCCTCCAAACGCGACATGGTGTCCTCTAACAATTTGAATGGAAAATGAGCTCAATTTGTTAGCGGACACCATGTCGCGTTTGTGAGGGTCACTGTGTGTCTCCACATTGGAGCTCCCCCACAAGTGACCCCATTTTGGAAACTAGACCCCCAAAGGATTATATCTAGATGCATAGTGAGCACTTTGAACCCCCAGATGCTTCACAAATTGATCCGTAATAAATGAAAAAAGAAATTATTTGTGGAAAAAAAAGTTGCTTTTTCATTTTTACAGGATGAATTTCTGAAGCATCTGGGGGTTCAAAGTGCTCACTATGCATCTAATATACGTTCCTTTGGGGGTCTAGTTTCCAAAATAGGGTCACTTGTGGGGGAGCTCCAATGTGGAGACACACAGGGACCCTCCAAACTCGACATGGTGTCCGCTAACAAATTGAGCTAATTTTCCATTCAAATTGTTAGCGGACACCATGTCGCGTTTGGAGAGTCCCGGTGTGTCTCCACATTGGAGCTCCCCCACAAGTCACCCCATTTTGGAAACTAGACCCCGAAGGAACGTATCTAGATGCATAGTGAGCAATTTGAACCCCCAGATGCTTCACAAATTCATCCATAAAAATGAAAAAGCACTTTTTTTTCCACAAAAAGTTTCTTTTTTCATTTTTACGGATCAATTTGTGAAGCACCTGGGGGTTCAAAGTGCTCACTATGCATCTAGATACGTTCCTTAGGGGGTCTAGTTTCCAAAATGGGGTGACTTGTGGGGGAGGTCCAATGCGGAGACACACAGGGACCCTCCAAACGCAACATGGTGTCCGCTAACAAATTGAGCTCATTTTCCATTCAAATTGTTAGCGGACACCATGTCGCGTTTGGAGGGTCCCTGTGTGTCTCCACATTGGAGCTCCCCCACAAGTGACCCCATTTTGGAAACTAGACCCCCCAAGGATTATATCTAGATGACTTTGAACCCCCAGGTGCTTCACAAATTGATCCGTAAAAAATGAAAAAAGAAACTTTTTTGTGGAAAAAAAAAGTGCTTTTTCATTTTTATGGATGAATTTGTGAAGCATCTGGGGGTTCAAAGTGCTCACTATGCATCTAGATACGTTCCTTCGGGGGTCTAGTTTCCAAAATGGGGTCATTTGTGGGGGAGCTCCAATGTTCAGGCACACAGGGAGGGTCTCTCCATACCCGACATGGTTTCCGCTAACAATTGGAGCTAATTTTCTATTGAAATTGTTAGCGGACACCATGTCGCATATGGAGAACCCGTGTGCCACCAGCACAAGGGCAACTGGTAGAGTTGGGGTACAGCACCAGAAAATGCCGCCTCTAATGAATGCGCTATGTTCTTGGGTGGCTGTGGGTTGAAATTTGCAGCGCGGGGGACCCACAACATTTGGGTCTCTCCACGCTGAGGATTCCAGTTAGCCAGCGACCAAGTTGTACATGGCTGGCTACAAAAAATACAGCGAAGCCCATTTTTTTTTTATTTCTACAACTAATTCTAGAAAAAAAAAATGACGTAGGGCTCCGCCATATTTTTGGTCCAGCCAGGTACAACTTGGCAGCTACAGACTGCCAGCAACCCCCAGCTGCCTCGTTGTACCTGGCTGCAACCAAAAATACAGCACAGCACATTTTTTATTTCTAGAACTAATTCTAGAAAAAAAAAATGGCGTAGGGCTCCGCCATATTTTTGGTCCAGCCAGGTACAACTTGGCAGCTACAGACTGCCAGCAACCCCCAGCTGCCTTGTTGTACCTGGCTGCAACCAAAAATACAGCGAAGCCCATTTTTTTTTATTTCTAGAACTAATTCTAGAAAAAAAAAATGACGTAGGGCTCCGCCATATTTTTGGCCCAGCCAGGTACAACTAGGCAGCTGGGGGCTGGAATCCTCAGCATAGAGAGGCCCAAGCGTTCTGGGCCCCCCATGCTGCGAATTGCAGCCCGCAGCCGCCCCAGAAAATGGCGCATTCATTGAAGCGCCATTTTCTGGCGCTGTACCCAGACTCTTCCAGTTGCCCTGGTGCCGGTGGCAAACTGGGTAATAAAGGGGTTAATACCAGCTTTGCATTGGCAGCTGGCACTAAGCCCAAGGTTCATAATGTCGCGCCAATGTTAGACCCGGCCATTAGGAACCTTTAAGTAAATGGTAAAAAAAGACACACACTGTGAAAAAATCAATTTATTTTAACAAAAAACAAACACATAATTGGACTCCATCTTTATTACCCCCCACATGCCCTCCGACGTAGTCCATAACGATTGTCCTATGATGGTCAGTCGCCTCCAGAGACTCCAGCGAGGGATCAAGGGTCCTGCTGCTGCAGTCTCTGAGGTCACACTGATGCTGCACTGTAAGGCAATGATTTGCCATACAGTGCAGCTGTCAGTTCTGCAAACCCTAGTCCCAGAGATTACATGATCTCTGAGGCTTGGGTAAGGTTACCAGATGTTGCCATGGCAACCTCAGGTCACCAGACGTTGCCATGGCAACCTCAGGTTAACAGACGTCGCCATGGCAACCTCAGGTTACCAGAAGTTGCCATGGTAACCTTAGGTTGCCATGCCGACATATGGTAACCTTAGGTTGCCATGGCAACGTCTGGTAACCTGAGGTTGCCATGGCAACGTCTGGTAACCTGAGGTTGTCATGGCAGCATCTGGTAGCCTGAGGTTGTCATGGCGACATCTGATAACCTGAGGTTGTCATGGCAACATCAGATCACCTGAGGTTGCCATGGCAGATGTCGCCATGGCAACTGCAGGTTAGCAGAGGTCGCCATGACAACCTTAGGTTACCAGATGTCGCCATGGCAACCTAAGGTTACCCTGGTGATATCTGGTAACCTGAGGTTACCATGGCGACATATGGTAACCTGAGGTTGCCATGGCAACATCTGGTAACCTAAGGTTGCCATGGTGACATCTGGTAACCTGAGGTTGCCATTGGGGGAGAGGTGAGTGACCCTGCACTCCCTCTCCCCAGAACCTAAGGGGGTGACACAGAGCCAGGGACAGCGACCACATAGTGATCGCTGCCCCTGGCTGTCAGATCGCTGCTCTGAGCCTCATCTCCTCTAAGTAGGGGATGAGGCTGAGAGGAGCGCTGCTGAGCAGGCAGTCGGCGGCCGGGCAGCCAGGATGAAGGAGGAGAGCGGCACCCCAGAAGACCGGAGGAGGTGAGCGGGACACAGGATGAAGGAGGAGAGCGGCACCGGACCGGAGGAGGAGAGAGGCTGCATGAAGACCGGGGGAGGTGAGCCGCGCCAGGATGGAGACCGGGGACCGGAGACAGGACAGAGGGGAGGAGGAAGCGGGGAGAGGACGGAGGGGAGCAGAGATAGTAGAGAGGGGAGGAGGAAGCGGAGCACGGAGCAGGGAGGAGGGAGGGAAGCAGAGATAGGAGGGAGGGGAACGGAGTCTGGACACTGGACAGCAGAGGAAGAAGTGGGAGTGGAGGAAGGAGACCGGGAGGCAGGAGAGGGGGCCAGGAGCACATGGGTGGAAGGGCACTTAGGGCAGTGGACACAGGCAGGGGAGGATTGCAGGAGCCGGGCACAGCTGACAGCCCGGCTCCTGCAGCGATCGCACGGGGAAATGCTCATATTCAGCATTTCCCTGCGCGATCATGATGTGATCGGTCGGTCAGATTGACTGACCGATCACATCGCTCTGAGGTGTGGGGACCCCTAAAAAGGGTCCCCACACCTCTTCCCCTAACCCTTGGCTGTCACTGACAGCTGTTAGATTTGAGCTGTCACTGTTTGTTTACAAGCAGTGACAGTTCAAAGCCATGACGAGTATACTCGTCATGATGCGGGAACTGACATCTTTTCATGACGAGTATACTCGTCATTAGTCGTAAAGGGGTTAAATTAGCAAAGGAAGACACCGAATAGTCTAGCACAAAACAATGTCTTAACAAACATGAGATAACAAACAAAATACCAATAGTCTGGCCAAATTAGGAACATTAACCCCCAGCATGCACTGAGAAAAGATGTGTCTTCACACCTGTCACAGAGCAATATGGGTAAAGCAGTTCCTTGAAACAGAAAACATTGAAACAATGAAATGGCCGCCCACAGTCCTGAAAACCTCTGGAAAATCCTTGGTCAAAAAGTTATGGCAAAGATACCGACAAAAGTCACAGAACTATGGAAGAGACTGGAAGAAGAGTGAACCATAATCACACCAGAGCAGTGTAAGAGACTAGTGATGTCCTGTGGCCACAGATGTGTGAAGTCATTCAAAGCAAAGGCCTGTACACTTCCTACTGATTGCTGACTCTTGTAACCTTCACAAAGTTTAGTTTTCTCTGTGCTACAGTCATTGCTGTTCTCTATTTATGATCATCACGTTTGATGTAAAATAAAGTTTTAAGTTGATAAACTTTGGATATTTTGGGAAACACTGTTCTAGTGGCAAGCATACTGTGTTACGTGCACTGTGGCTGTATTATACTGTGGGAAATGTGAGAGAAGCTTCACTGTAAGGATATCATGCGGTGTGTCTGGGGGTGTATTTTTTGAGGAATCATACTCTTTTGGACTCATGTAAGAGGTATAATTGTTAGTAGGAATAATAAGGGCCTTCAGTAAATACACAATTATTGAATACATGATGAAAAACATGTCCCTCTCCTTGTCTTTAAGTATTGGGAGGTATCTGCTTCTGTGCCTGTACCTATGAGCAAGGCATGTGTTCACTCCACCGAATAGTATTTTTTTTTGGGTGCAGAAAGAAGGAGGCCCAAATAGAGCTATTGCAGTAGCCAGTAACTACACTGTGCTGCTGAGTTCTCCCTGTAACTACATTGTGCTGCTGAGTTCTCCCTGTAACTACATTGTGCTGCTGAGTTCTCCCTGTAACTACATTGTGCTGCTGAGTTCTCACTGTAAATCACTTTGTTCTTGCATCCGTTACGGAGGTTTTCAGCTATTCGATTGGTGTGCTAGGTGTTGGATCTCAAGCTATTTCAAATTGTCAACCTCTCCTGTGGAAAATTAATCAATTGTTAAGTCCTGGACAATCCATTTAATCTCTAGTCCACATTACTAAAGTTTCTATATCTTGAACCATGACCACTTACAAATCTGAAACAACTATATTTAAAGGGAACCAACCAGCAGGATTTAGGGCTCTAAAGTGTAGCTAGTGCCTTACTGTGATTGGGACACTGAATGCAACATGCCTTTACTTGAATGATTCCATGTTTGATTGCAGAGAAAAGTGTCATAAAACTCCTGGAAAACAGGGCAGCAGATGAGTGATGTGTGCAGCACTGCAACACTATTTGGCCTTGTTGTTTTTTTCTCCTCCCCTGTGGGAATGCATTTCGGCTGTAAGCCAAACCCTCACCCCCTCCCTTTCATCCCTCCTTTCAGTTTTGTCAGGCAACCTGTGGCTGGAGTATAGTGACAGAGTACAAGAGCCAGAAACTGAAAGTAGAGATAAGAGGAAGGATGGGGGAAGGTTGGCATACATCCAAAAGGCTTGCCCACAGAGGAGCAAAATAAAAGAACCCCAAATAGTAATGCAGTGTTGCACATATCAATCATCTGCTGTCCTGTTTTCCTGGAGTTTTATGACACTTTTCTGTTCAATCAAACATGGACTCATTCAAGCAAAAGTATGATTGCATTCAGTATCCCAGTGCCCTAAATCCTGCTGGATGGTTCCCTTTAAAGTGTGAAAAGTTGCTGTCATTTTAAATGCTATTCCTTAGAAGGTATATATATAAAAATACATGTCTCTGTCACATGTCTCATATGGTTAAAGATTAACACCTTAGTTTTGGGGGGAAAAAAGAATTAGATTTTTTTTGTGCTAGTATGAAAGAACATATTCTAGCTGTACAAGTCTTGCACGTTGATATATAATACCTTGGAAAGTAATCCATTTAATTCATTGGACTGTAATACAGATCTAGAATGTGTGAATAGACGATGTCCAGTTAAAGCATTGCTAGTAATGGGGATGTAACAGGTTGTGATAAGGAGAGCACTGCCATTTATAGCCAGCGACAGGAGCTCTGCCAGCCATAGAGTGACACTATAGTTAGACCCGGTCCTTTCCAGACAAAAGAAGTAGGAGCTGAAACACGCTCATCATGGAGAAATTTACAGCTGCTATGCTCCTGGCTGCGGTGGGCGACTCACTGGGATATAAAAACTTTAGTTGGGAAATCTGTCCTTCAGGTGTAAAGATTCTTCAGGAGCTGAAAGATCTTGGCGGTTTAGAGAAGTTGTTGCTATCAACAGACAAATGGCCAGTCAGTCACAACACCCTAATGCATGTGGCTACTGCAGAGGCTCTCGTCACAGGTAAGAAATCTACATTGAAATCCATATAATTTTGTAAACGTGTACATTGAGTGTATCATGGAAACAAGGTACATAATTCAGCAATCAATTTACAATTGTTAATCTCTACTCAGTGTCACTTACTATCTGATCCCCTTCTCCCCATAAAGAATCTTTAGGCTGGTTTTGCAATAAGAATTTATTTTTATAAATCTAGTTGCAGTTTTTGAGCCAGGAGTAGAGGAGAAATATGTTCTTTTTCACTCCATTTCTAGTTTTCCTTTAAAAAAACAAAACAAAACATGCAATGATTGAAAAAAAAGAAAAGGAAAATGGAAATTAATGAAAAAGTAATACCGTTCAACTTTATACACTGTGACTAACTTTGATGGTACCTTTACACGCCGCCACTGCAGGATGGATACCAACGGCTACTTCACGTGCACGAGCACGCCCAAACGGTTACCAACGGGAACCGCACCCTCTTTACACGCCGCCACAAGGTGCGCTACACTACGCTACATCTACAGCTAGCTACATCGCCGGGTGTCGCAAGTAGCCGTCTGTAGCTCAGCGTACCAGCTTTACACACCGCCACCACAGAGTCATCTGGGAGCAACAAAGGCAGGACGTAAACCAAATAGGCGTGCCACAGACCTGTACGCCGCGCCCAAACCACAACCATTGGCCAACAGTACGGAGTTGTGATTGGGCACGACGCGAAGGGCGGATGGCGGACACGTGACGTAGGAGTGTTCGGACTGTGGCACGGAGTAAGCGCTTGTGAGATGGCGGAGTGTGATGGAAGAGCCAATCGTAACGCAGCATCTTCCACCAATGATCGCAGAAGGGGCGCGGTAACACGGAGCCTGGGTGACGCCTTAGCTACATTGCTGCTACATCGCCGGGTGTCCAGAGTTCCCTTCTGTAGCTTCTTTACACGCCGATTCAGCTCGCTACAATCGGCGATGTAGCCATCTGTTTATGGGCAGTGCACGGATACAGAGGTATCTGTAGCCGGCTGTGTCGTCCCGTCTTCACACGCCGCTACTACGGGCCATATTGGCGCGACAAGCTACAATCGTAGCCTGTAGCGGGTTGTATGCATCCTGTTGTAGCGGCGTGTAAAGGTACCATAAATGTAACTTTAAATGTAGCTATAAGGCCATGTGCACACGCTGAGTATTTGATGAGTTTTTTACCTCAGGATTTGTAAACAAGACCAGGAATGGAGCAATCAGAGGAAAAGTCTAATAGAAACACCTGCACCACTTCTGTATTATCCACTCCTGGTTTTGGCTACAAATCCTGAGGTAAAAAACTCATCAAATACTCAGTGTGTGCACGTGGCCTTAAAGGTGAGCTAGCATATAGACAATATGTATTTATATAGTATGGTAGCAAAATTGGAGGTATCCTCTATATATTTACTGAGTAGAAAGGACAGGTACATAGGTCCCGATCCATGAAGGTATTGCCAGCTTTCTGGAATAAACAGCTGCAATTGACACAAAAGTCTTGCACAATTTCGAGAGTTACGCAAGAATGTTGTGGCTTTTGTGTTTTTTTCACATCAATCCCAGTTTGCCAAATTGGAACAGGGACAGTGTGGCTAAGCCTATTGTGAAACATGTATACCACAAAAGCGGCATAAGTCTTTATGACAGCATACTGTATACGATAGGAGTACATTCCTCTGCCCTATTGTACTCGTATGACTGATTTGTCGTTGTTTTACTACGTGTCTTTGTCTACCCTCACACTTGTAAAGCGCCATGTAACCCAATGGCGCTATATAAATACTTAATAATAATAATAATTTCTGGTGTAGGTGCACGCCAGTTAAGAGATGCGCCTAATTCATTAACTGCTGTGCGACTCCTGCACCTAACTACAATCACCATCATCCCCATATACTGTTATACCGACCCTGGGGCCCTGCTCCACTTGTGGGGAGCATTACCATCCTGGCAGATGCACCATCTGCCCCAGAGACCCAAAAACAGCAGCGCTGGTCACCCATGACCAGGTACTACAGGTGGCGTCACGTGCAAACTCATCATCCCCTGTAAATAATCCCCATCACTGCATGGCCAGGGCCATGGAGCTGGGCCACAGCCACCTTGATCTCCCAGAACGTCAACCGGCCCAGCTACCGAGTACCCCAGGCCCTTGCGGCCATTGCACATTCTCGGATGTCTCCTGAAAAGTGGACTTCTAAGCAGTCTACTCAAAATGGGCTGTGACAACTAGAGATAAGCAAACTTTCCCTGAACAGCTTCTCCAATTTCAAATTAGGCAAGGACATTGCAGATTCAGTTTGTAATCGGGATCCTCAGCAATTTACTAAAAAATCTTCGAACACTGCTTTGTTCAGGAAAAAGTTTGAAATTTTAAAATGGCCCTAAAACTTTTCCTGAGATGTTGGAGCCAAAATGCTGGATGACCTGCTGGCTTAGAACAACACCTAACCTTACAGTTAGGAGTGTTCCCAGTCCAAGTCTACCATTTTCTTTTAACCTGTAGAATGTAATGGAACTTTGAAATAATTTTTTAAGCTTCTTCGAGTTTGCAGATGTTGGGACACCTTGAGCGTGTGAATTTTTGAAACAGTGCGAGATGTGGCAGCAGTTGTGAAGTCCAGGAACCTTAAAATGTCCTTTAAACATCCTTTTAAGAGGGCTTTGTATTTTTTTCTTTTAAGATTTTTTAAGTTTCATTATTTATTTATTATTTAATTTTTTTTAGAGGGCAAACCTTTACTATTGCAGAGGGTCAGCAGCATGCGAGGCCACCTCTTCTACACTTATCAGATAGCAATTCATATAAAAATAGCATATGCTCATAACATGCTTAACATGGTCTTATGGGTCTGTTCACAATCATGAAACACCATATTATGGATATTTCATCTTGAAAATGTGCAATCCCTTTATTTCCTTTCCTTACATACGTTTACAGTAGAATACAGATTTCTGTCTTGTGCACAAGTGTGTTTTATGTATTATTAAAGGGAACCAACCACCTCAGATGACGTGTATAAGCTGTTAATACATGTCCCTGGACCCTATGTACACCATTGCAGCTATCTTTTTGCTAAGAATATTGATAACAGCAAACCGAAATAAACAGTTTATAAACTTACATGACTTCAGTACGAGAGGGCGTCTCCCTTGGGCTCCAGTACGAGAGGGCTGTGTCTCCAGCAGCCTGAGTGGCTTTCCTCCCCCTCCCTCTCTGTTTGCAGGACGTCACTGAAGGACGTGATATTATCTTTCTGTGGGCGGGCACGGACGGGAGCTGGCTTGCGTGCCCGCCCACAATAAGATAATATCACGTCCTTCAGTGACGTCCTGCAAACAGAGAGGGAGGGGGAGGAAAGCCACTCAGGCTGCTGGAGACACAGCCCTCTCGTACTGGAGCCCGAGGGAGACGCCCTCATGTAGTAAAGCCATGTAAGTTTATAAACTGTTTATTTCGGTTTGCTGTTATCAATATTCTTAGCAAAAAGATAGCTGCAATGGTGTAGGTAGGGTCCAGGGACATGTATTAACAGCTTATACACGTCATCTGAGGTGGTTGGTTCCCTTTAATCTTGGACCTGTCCGTGCATTGCTGCCCACTAGCCTTCCTCAATATTCCAGAAGAATTGATGGTAAGCTGAAAATAAACTATTTTTCTTTTTCTTATTTGTCCTCCAAATATGTCAGGCTTCAATAATCACTCCCCCAACCCGCAAGCTCAGGTGTTACCTGTGGCATGGGAAATGGGATTTGTAAATCAGGTGCCTTCTGCAGCCCACCCCATGGAGTGGTTAATGAGGAGCTAGGCAACAGGATTGGGCAAACAATAATATCATGTAAATAATTGGGTCCTGGCCCTGGAAGAAACAGATCCCTGGGCAAAAGAAAGACACTTCACCAAGGGGGGCTAGTGCTATCTTAGGATTGCCGTACAATGCAGCTACACTGTTCGACCATGTGCCTGCAGTCCACAATTTAGAGACATGATGGATCCACTCCAAGACATGTCTGCTCTGGAGAACGTGACTTCTCAACACCTTAGAAGATAAGGGTGACTCACCGTGGCCGGGGACTCCGGTTTAGACAGGCTGTAGCTCCTTCCTCCTTGTCACGGGTGGGCCGCGCCTGCCGGTAGTGAGGCCCGGTTGAGTGCAGATCAAAAGTCGAAGACGTCTTGTAGGAACAGATTAAAGGGGTTAATTTATTCGTGACGCCACCTATGAGTAGTTCGGTAAGTCCTACCGACGCTGCGAGACCTCCGGGGGATGGATAGCAGCAAGATGGAACGCTCCCCACAGGCTGAGCGGTGATCCCCGGAGGCTGGAGCTGCTTAAGATGTTGTGCGGCAGCTGCGGTTACCTTGTGTGCGGGCGGATGCAATCATAAGGAAGCACGGACACTGAAAGTCTCTGTAACGGGTCTTTACTGTAACCAGCAGGCAGTACATGGCATACAGTTAACGGGTAGTGGATCGGGTGGACTCAGCAGTGATAGGTGTCCCTCAAAGATCCGTAGTGTTCTTCCATTCTAGCTATTTGCCATTGTCGCCCAGGAATACCAGGTCGGGTACGGGGAGGCTGCTTCAATCCCTATCCAAGATGTACGTTATGGATGTTTTGGGGAGCCTTGGATCCCTCGGTGGGTACACCGCTGGTTAGACGACTGGAATTTGGCGGGTGGTGGGGTGCTCCTGTGAAGCTACTCCTCCACGCTTCTGGTTCGCGTAGCAGAGGTGAACTGCTGCCAGCTTCGGTACCAGTGAACCGGCTGTGAGTTGGGCACGGGGGTCTTTTGGAACCCGTGGTTGGTGATGCCCGATCCCGGTTGTTCAGGCCTCAGGTACTAACACCCGACCGGTGACGGCCCAGGGGCTGCACAGCGGTGCAGAGCCCCCGCTCCTACTTCAAGTTCAAGTCTCTCTTCAGACTAGACTCTAGACTCTCTCAGACTAACTAACTAAAGTCTGTACTTCTCCTACACACTACCCTTGCACTCCGCCCACCAGGACCCTGGATTGGCCCTCTATGTTAAGTGATGCATGCAGGGTTTGGATCTCTAAGTTAACCAGATAACTGCTGGGTCAGAGAATATTGCTGCTGCATTTATGGCTGCAATATACTCCTGTGACGCACTCGTTGCGGGGCGCCACACTCCCCCTTGGTTTAATACGCTTGTCCCCAAGCATCACACTACCCAAATTACAGAGGTTTTTATATTTTATAACAGGTAATACACTTTTATTAATGACAGGTCATTATTTTACGCAAAAATAAGGCAGGTAAAATAAGCAGGTATTTACTTTTGCGAACCCGGCAGACGGTCGGCTGTCCTTAATAAGACTTCAGGCTGTAGCCGCCAGATCACACAGTCAGTGATTAACAGGAACAGAGTCAGTTATTGAGTGAGTCCAAGCTTTAAAGTCACTGGAGCGGAGAACGATGGCGCATCCGGATAGCGAACCACCCATCTGGACAAGCATAGCGCTCGTAAGTGATTATATCGCCCCGGTATAGGTCGCGATCGGGATGTCCTCTGGGCAAGTGTGACTCGACTTCCCGGCGCCCCACAAACACCTCCTCATTCAAACCCACCTCCCAAGCGAACCCCCACCCGGTAGATAAATTAAAGGTGGAAATTCTACCTACGCGGCGGAGTTCATCAGGCAGCGGCGGCTGGCGTACATCTCCGTCGGTACGACTCGGGGTGTGAAGATGAATGGTGGAGCTGGTGGTTTGGTAGGAAGCTTGGGCTTGGCGGGCAGTTTGGACCGGCACCCGGACGAACGGCACAGGGTAAGGCGTTGCACCCGACCAGTGTACCCGAGCTGGCTGCTCGGACGGAGGGTCCTCGCTGTCTCCCCAAGCAAAACCGGTGTCGAGATCCTCAGGGATGCTGCGGGTCTCGTCGTTGTCATCTACCTCTTCTCCCTCAACGACCACATCGGGCTGCTCGATGGTTGGAGATGCTGGAGCTGGTTCCTCTGTACAGCGGGGCGGTGGTGCTGCGGATCCTTTCTCGGGGACGTCCTGCAGGGCTTCCAGGCTGCCTGTCTCTTCTTCTGTTTCTGCAGGTAGAGGTGTCTCAATCCCGGTTACCAGGTAGGCCTCGGCAGTTGCAAAGGAGGTCTCCGGTACGGGGACGAAACAGGCAACAGTCTCTTGAGTAGTACATCTGTTGGCAGGTTCCTCAGGGGGAGCTTGGTAAAGGTCAAGCTCTTCGGTGGAGCGTGTTGTAAGCTCCGGCTCAAAAACGGGGTCGGCTGCGGTTTCAATCGCTGGAATGAGCTGAGCTGGGGCCTCCACTGGAATGAGGCAGTCTATTGGCTCAGGTGATGAAGCAGGACAGGTGGTGGGCAACGGTGAGGCGGTTGAGAAGCTGGCGACGTCGTCTGGTCCTGGAATAGATGTACCCGGTCGGCTCTGCTGCATCGCATGATGTAGTCGGCAGGCCAGACTTGCTCTCCAGCTGCGGATCGTCCATTCTACAGTCTCGATCAGCCTCACACGGAGGTCTTGCAGAGCCTCCTGCCAGAAGTCAGGGCTGCCGTCAATGGTAAGGACGGGACCCGGACCCGGATGGCCTATGGCTGCTCTGGCCTCCGCCTCGACCTCCCGCATTAGGTCTTGGAGTCTTGTGCTGGCCATTCTCTTCTTTGGAGGGAACCACACCCGTTCAACCGGTAACCGTTCTGGTAGAGAGCTGGTGAAGAACTGTCTCTGACACTCCCACTTCCTTGGGGGCTCTTGTAGTCCAATTGTGGGAAAAAGTCTTTGGGGTCCGCCCCCATGGTTGATTCGAGCAATCAGGGCGGACAAAGAGTTTGGCGCCTTTGCCTTTAGCCCTCCCATGATGAGGGGCGGTGGCTCATCCCTGGGCTTGCACGTGGCGGATCCTTATGGCGGGAACGCCATCTTGGGCGCCATCTTGGCCCACGGTGAAAAGGTGGGAAAGTTCTTTTAGGGACGAACAAAGTCGATTTTGTAGACATTAAAGTCATTTTAAAGCACATAATACCCGTTAGGGAACGGGCCTGCTCGTATCCTGTTCGTGACGCCATTTTCTGACTCACCGTGGCCGGGGACTCCGGTTTAGACAGGCTGTAGCTCCTTCCTCCTTGTCACGGGTGGACTGCGCCTGCCGGTAGTGAGGCCCGGTTGAGTGCAGATCAAAAGTCGAAGACGTCTTGTAGGAACAGATTAAAGGGGTTAATTTATTCGTGACGCCACCTATGAGTAGTTCGGTAAGTCCTACCGACGCTGCGAGACCTCCGGGGGATGGTTAGCAGCAAGATGGAACGCTCCCCACAGGCTGAGCGGTGATCCCCGGAGGCTGGAGCTGCTTAAGATGTTGTGCGGCAGCTGCGGTTACCTTGTGTGCGGACGGATGCAATCATAAGGAAGCACGGACACTGAAAGTCTCTGTAACGGGTCTTTACTGTAACCAGCAGGCAGTACATGGCATACAGTTAACGGGTAGTGGACCGGGTGGACTCAGCAGTGATAGGTGTCCCTCAGAGATCCGTAGTGTTCCTCCATTCTAGCTAAGTATTTGCCATTGTCGCCCAGGAATACCAGGTCGGGTACGGGGAGGCTGCTTCAATCCCTATCCAAGATGTACGTTATGGATGTTTTGGGGAGCCTTGGATCCCTTGGTGGGTACACCGCTGGTTAGACGACTGGAATTTGGCGGGTGGTGGGGTGCTCCTGTGAAGCTACTCCTCCACGCTTCTGGTTCGCGTAGCAGAGGTGAACTGCTGCCAGCTTCAGTACCAGTGAACCGACTGTGAGTTGGGCACGGGGGTCTTTTGGAACCTGTGGTTGGTGATGCCCGATCCCGGTTGTTCAGGCCTCAGGCACTAACACCCGACCGGTGACGGCCCAGGGGCTGCACAGCGGTGCAGAGCCCCCGTTCCTACTTCAAGGTCAAGTCTCTCTCCAGACTAGACTCTAGACTCTCTCAGACTAACTAACTAAAGTCTGTACTTCTCCTACACACTACCCTTGCACTCCGCCCACCAGGACCTTGGATTGGCCCTCTATGTTAAGTGATGCATGCAGGGTTTGGATCTCTAAGTTAACCAGATAACTGCGGGGTCAGAGAATATTGCTGCTGCATTTATGGCTGCAATACCCTCCTGTGACGCACTCGTTGCGGGGCGCCACAAGGGTGCTTCATCACATGAACTGGAGCTGCCCACAGAGGAGATTATTTCATCTACATATGTGAGCTGGAGTACGACCATGCTATCCTCATTGGACCTGATATGCATTGAGGTCAAAATATTACTCCCTCATGCCTGAACAAGCGGTCCCCCTGGAATACAGCTTAGAGTCAGGAGGTCAGCTGTTTTGTATTCCAGCCAGAACCAGCACAGATCAGAATCAGGATCTTGCAGCATGCCTTGCCTTATTACACCTGCAGCCAGCGCCACAGCCGGTGGATCGGCAAATGCAGGAGGAGGAAGTAGTGGCAAACGCCCCTATTTCCCTGCCTTGTGTAGCACCCCCGCCAGTGGCCTTTGACTGTGAGAATGCCATGTGGGGACCCCTACCACCTCCAAGCAACTTATTAGGCCTGAACCACCCCGGCCCGTCTCATTTCTGGAAGAAATTAGGCTCTCTGATGCCATCGCCCAAGAGTGGTTGCAGGAGCTTAAGGCTAATGCCTTTGATGAGCAATGCACCCAGAGCTGGGTGGCAACATCCTTCCAGAAGAAGGCGTTTGAATTCCTACACAAAGATGGGACTGGTGAAATGTGCCATGTAAACAGGTCCAGCCTGCAGCATGACCATCTACTTTCATGACTCCACACCATGTATGTTGGAGAAGTGGTCACCTTAATGAAAGTTAAGGACAGAAAGGGGTGGTTTACATAAGACCTACAGTAAGTTGGATCGCCACCGTGGACAAATTCCAAGACTGACAGCAGGGAATCAACATGGAAAAGATGCTGCATCGGCTAGAGGCAAGGGCTGATTTCGTTAGTCAACTAGCTGAAGAGAAATCCATAGGGGCCAGAGATCCTAAAGGGCATGTTGGGATTGCCCAGGTTCCTCCTATGTCTCCTAGAGGTGGTGTCCGTCACCTAATTCCTCCATCCACTTATTCAGCAATAGCCATGATGGGGTCTGCTGGGGGTCAGGTGGTTTAAGAGAATGCCCTGGAGGATTAGACCCTGTGACCCCCCCCACAAGACCTTCCGGCAGCAGACTACAATATGGAATAATAATAATAATCTTTATATAGTGCCAACATATTCCGCAGTGCTTCACAATACAGAGGTTCATATTTAAACAATCATAAAAAACAGTTATCAGAAAATACAATACAATTCAAAAAACAATACAATACAAAGCATAATACAATACAATTAGAGCAAAATAATGACAGTCCTGCTTATAAGAGTTAACAATCTAACAATGAGGTTGGGGTGACAAAGTACAGGTGCTAATTTACAATGATGGTATAGTCAACTTGAGGAGATCGGTAACAGATAGGAGCAGTATAAATGGCCACCAACCATTATTTGTGATCCACTTGAGACTGGTGGAGCGGATAGGCTATATCTAGATGACTTTGACTAGGGATCATGATAAGCCGCCCTAAAAAGATGTGTTTTTAGGGATCGCCTGAAACTATGTAATTGTGGATAGACCTAATTTCTTGTGGTAAAGCAGTCCAGAGAATTGGTTCAGCTCGGGAGAAGTCTTGGAGCCAGGAGTGGGAGGTTCGGATTAATGCAGAAGTGAGTCTAAAGTCATCTCCAGAGCGAAGAGAACAGGTGGGGTGACACACTGAGATGAAGGATAAAATGTAGGGAGGTGCTGCACTGTGAAGAGCTTTGTGGATGACAACAAGCAGTTTGAATTGGATCCTTTAGTGTATAGGCAGCCAGTGCAATGATTGGCATAGAGCAGAAGCGTCCAAGTAACGGTTAGCTAGATAGGTGATCTTGGCTGCTGCATTAAGGACGGACTGGAGAGGGGAGAGTCTAGTGCGGGGAGGCCAATTAAAAGAGAATTACAATAGTCAAGGTGGGAGTGAATAAGGGCCACAGTGAGGGATTTTGTGGTTTCCAAGGTGAGAAAGGGGCGAATTCTAGAGATGTTCTTCAGGTGCAAGCGGCAAGAGCGGGCAAGAGATTGTATATATGGGGTGAAGGAAAGATCAAAGTCAAACATATCACCCAGACAGTGAGCCTGCTGACTAGGGGTTATCATGGTGCCTCACACTGAGAGAGAATTGTCATATTTAGGGAGGTTAATGGAGGGTGGGAGCAGAAGAAGTTTAGTTTTTGGAAAAGTTGAGTTTCAGGTAGAGAGCAGACATGATATTAGAAACTGCGGTTAGACAGTCATTGGTGTTCTTTATTAGAGCCAGAGAAAGGTCAGGGGGAAGAAGTGTACAGTTGTGTATCATCAGCATAAAGATGGTACTGAAAGCCAAATCTGCTGATGGTCTGTCCAATCGGGGCCGTGTAGAGAGAGAAGAGAAGAGGTCCAAGGACTGAACCCTGAGGGACCCCAATAGTAAGAGGAAGAGGGGAGGAGGTGGAGCCAGCAAATGATACACTGAAAGAGCGGTCAAAAAGATAGGAAGAGATAAAGGAGAGAGCTATGTCCTTGATGCTGATTGAGTGCAGCATGGAGAGTAGAAGATGTTAGTCAACAGTGTCAAAGGCTGTAGAGAGATCAAGAAGGATAAGCAGAGAGTGGTCACAACTATATCAAATTGTGGGGTATTGGTTTGTCTTTTGGTCCAAAACACGTAAGCTTGTGAGCCCCTACACGGCTCCCCACAGGTCACAAGTCCTATCCACTAAATTTTTATCTCAAGTGAGCAAAGGACACAAATAGAAAATAAACTCTCTTACCACAGCAAATTCTGGTCAGACGACCATTACACTCAGTGCTGTGTGCAGCTTTGCCCAGGTTATAATTGAAGGCATTATGAATGCAAGACACCAGCCCCGATCACTAAACAACCTCCATTCACACAGAGGAAGTGACCACTGGTTGTCCTGCAAACACAATGGGCTCCATATGGGGCACAGTTCACACAGGCCTGCACAGTGTAAACCAATACCCCACAATTTGATATAGTTTAAAACTAACTAATTTTCCACAATTTCAGCACTTGTCATTGGCTAGGGTCACATTTCCGTTTTGTTAGCAAAATCCTGATCCGGTTTTGAACTTTAAAAAAGCTCAAAACCGGACCAGGAAACGCTCCTGATAGGAGCCTATGCAAAACACCGGATGGCTTCACAAGCCATCCGGTGGCCGGATCCGGCACTGCTGCCTGCGTTTAAAATCATGCAGGCAGCAGTTTTCGCAGCGTTTACCGGGACCGCACTGCGGTCACCGGATGGCTCAGGATGTGTAATCCTGAGCCATCCGGTAACTGCAGAGTGTGCGGATCCCGGCTCAGCAAACCTAGTAAAGAGTTAAATAGCTGCCCTAAATGACTGTTAGAGGTCTGTAGGGGGGCTTAGACCCCCCTACAGACCGGCCGGCCACTTCCATAGTGTTCTTCAACAATGTCTCACTGTGCACGGGCGAGGAGCCCGTGCATGTCACCCAAAGTTGCCCCTACCCCCCCCGTATCACTATAGAGGGGTGCATACACCCCTCTATTACAATTATGCTTTAATTATGTCATATACAGCAATAAGTGTCCCAATCGTAATGTCAGAATATATTTACATGTGTTCTGAGGCATAGCGAAGGGAATTCCATGGGCGGGGCTGTGTGCAGTAGCCTCCGCCCGCTCCTTCTTGATGGCCGCCCCCTCTGGCCGTAATCCAGTCTTGTGAGGGCGGGAACGTCGTTAAAGGGGCGTGGCTAACCGCGGCACTTAGTTAGCCACGCCCCTTTAACGACGTTCCCGCCCTCACAAGACTGGATTACGGCCAGAGGGGGCGGCCATCAAGAAGGAGCGGGCGGAGGCTACTGCACACAGCCCCGCCCATGGAATTCCCTTCGCTATGCCTCAGAACACATGTAAATATATTCTGACATTACGATTGGGACACTTATTGCTGTATATGACATAATTAAAGCATAATTGTAATAGAGGGGTGTATGCACCCCTCTATAGTGATACGGGGGGGTAGGGGCAACTTTGGGTGACATGCACGGGCTCCTCGCCCGTGCACAGTGAGACATTGTTGAAGAACACTATGGAAGTGGCCGGCCGGTCTGTAGGGGGGTCTAAGCCCCCCTACAGACCTCTAACAGTCATTTAGGGCAGCTATTTAACTCTTTACTAGGTTTGCTGAGCCGGGATCCGCACACTCTGCAGTTACCGGATGGCTCAGGATTACACATCCTGAGCCATCCGGTGACCGCAGTGCGGTATTCAGCACACATTTTTGTGAAAAAATGTGTGTGCCCGGCATTGCGTTCACCGCATCCGGATCCGGATGCGGTGAATGCAATTTAGGTTTTCAATGTGACCCTACCCATTGTGGTTTTTTCTTGCACTCTTTTGTTGCTGTGTGTAGCTGGGCCGTATGGGTGCGTTTGTTCTTGCATTCATAATGCCTTCAGTTATAACCTGGGCAAAGCTGCACACAGCACTGAGTGTAATGGTCGTCTGACCAGAATCTGCTGTGGTAAGAGAGAGTGGTCACCATTACGTTTTGCTGTCAAAAGGTCATTGGTCACTTTGGTGAGAGCAGTTTCTGTAGAATGTAGGGGGCGGAAACCAGACTGTAATGGGTCTAGATGAGAGTGAGTGGAGAGTTAATGAGTGAGCTGACAGTAGACCAGGTGCTCCAGGAATTTAGAGATGAAGGGGAGATTGGAGACTGCTCTGTAGTTGTTTGTGCAGGATGGGTTGAGAGAAGTTTTCTTTAATAATGGAGTAATGATAGGGTGTTTGAAGGAGGAGGGGAAGATGCCAGAAGAGAGGGAGAGATTGAAGATTTGGTTAGATGAGTAGTGATGACCGGAGAGTGAGACTGGAGTAGGTGTGAGGGGATGGGGTCAATGGCGCATGTGGTGAGACAAGTGGAAGAGAGCAGCCTGGAATGGCGACGTCCATCCCGGTCAGCAATGAGAAAGATGTTACAGAGTTTTTACTTCAATTTAAGATGACTTCCCTAAAAAAGGCCTGTTGTTGGTTTGCTGACCTGTCCAGGAGTTGCCCTATTGGCCAGATAAGAACTGTTTTGAATTCCCGGGAAGAGCGTGGCCTGTTGTTTTTGTTAATTTTATTTTTTCCCTTCCCAAGTTTAGCACTGGTTGCACTTCTCCCTGCTGGATTTTCAGGACTGCAGCCTTTGGGCTACACCTCAAAGCACTTAATGGACTGTACCCTTAATGGACTGTACACCATTATCTTGATGGCTTGTACCTCATATTAATGGAGTCTGCTGATCCTTATGGGACTCACTTATATACTGTGTATATTTATATATATTTCAGGCTTATTATAGTCTGTAGTGACTAGCAGGGCCAGTGTCAGCACCCGGTGCACCCGGGCAAGTGTCGGGGCCCTGGACAGCTGCGGGGGCCCAATCAGTCAGGCACTGGCAGCCCTCACTGCCAGGGGGCCCCCAATGACAGGCAGCCCTGACTGCCAGGGGGCCCTCAATGACAGGCAGCCCTGACTGCCAGGGGCCCCTCAGTGACAGGCAGCCCTGACTGCCAGAGGCCCCTCAGAAACAGGCAGCAGCTGAGGGTGAACTCTACATCGCTATCAGTCCACATGGCTAATTTGCATTACATGCAAATTAGCCATGTGGTGGATGCAGCAGCTTTCTGACCTTATGCTCCTGGCATCAGGACCCTCCTGCTGAGCTAAATGCTGGATTCACCCCCTTCCCTCCTGCGTGGATCTGTGACCTGAGTCCTCCCCATCGTCTCAATCACTGGAGTCGGAGGAGGAGGAAGCAGCTTGTGAAGTGTATCTCCCCGATCTCCAGAAACAGAAGGAGAGAGGGAAAGATGTTGAGACTAAAGGGAAGGGGCGGAGTAAGAAAGAAGCTTGGAGAGGAAGCTGCAGTGGGGGAAACAGGAGACAAGAGCTCGGTAGATTGAGGGAAATGGAGAACTGGACTGAAGAAAACAAGCAGTAAGAAAGGGAGATCTCACAGGAGAAAGTCAGAGTAACTGGGACTGTAAACAGCCAAATACTGGGATAAACTAGCATAGGCACAGCTAAATGGCCTCCACAAGGCATCACCAGACATTACAATGAAGCCCCTGAGCAGTGTGTACACTATAGTTTATGCCACATATTACCTGAATTCAGCATTTGGCCCCCACTGCCTGATGGACAGGAGCAAAGCAGCTTCTCCCCCCCCCCCCATGTGCAGTCAGCTGGGTCAGGAAGAGCAGAGCTGGCTGGGGTGGCAGCTGCTGCAGGCTCCAATGTGACTCAGTAACTAAGGAGCTTTTGCTCCTAAAAAATGGTGGCCATGTGTAAAGATGTCCAGATCCCGCGAATCAGCCTCCATCATTAGTGATCTTTTCTCAGCCTCCTCCCTCCATGTGGAAGAAGCAGCCAGGTACTAGTTCTGATGCTGTCAGAGATACCCATATTCTGCATGCCCCTGACACACTGCATATACTGACACACTGACAACACTTACTGACATACTGTATTTACTGACACACTGGCAACACTTACTGACACACTGCATATACTGACACACTGACAACACTTACTGACACTGCATATACTGACAACACTTACTGACATACTGCAAATACTGACAACGCTTACTGACATACTGCATATACTGACACACTGACAACAATTACTGACATACTACATATACAGACACACTGACATTTACTGACACACTGACAACACTTACTGACATACTGCATATACTGACACACTGACAACACTTACTGACACACTGCATATACTGACACACTGACAACAATTACTGACATACTACATATACAGACACACTGACATTTACTGACACACTGACAACACTTACTGACACACTGCATATACTGACACACTGACAACACTTACTGACACTGCATATACTGACAACACTTACTGACATACTGCATATACTGACAACACTTACTGACATACTGCATATACTGACACACTGACAACAATTACTGACATACTACATATACAGACACACTGACATTTACTGACACACTGACAACACTTACTGACATACTGCATATACTGACACACTGACAACACTTACTGACACACTGCATATACTGACACACTGACAACACTTACTGACACACTGCATATGTGGCACCCCATGGGTTAATGTGCCACAATAACACCACATGGGTTCTCTCCCCCACTACACACTGACAAACACTAGCACCTCTGGGCCAAGAGGGGGAGCACAACCTGCTTCCTTATATACTCTTGCCCATGAGGGAGAGCTGAGTTCAGCTCGGAGCAGGGCTGTGAAGAGCACACAGAGAGCAGAGTTAGCTCAGTGCATACCTAGTGAGGGTCGGAGGAACAGGAGAACTACAGACTGAGGAACACGTCTGGGAGCTGGAGTGATACCTTCACTTGCCCCAGAGGAACGCACAGAAACGGACACCGGATCCGGTACTGTGTCTGGCACCCACAGCACAGTGAATCCCGGAACAGTGGGATTTCTAGATGCCCCTAGTACCAGTGCAAAGCAACACGGAGGGGTCAGCACAGCACAGAGGACTCAAGTTGCCTAGCCAAGTGGTATCAGCAGGATACAGAGAGAGAGACGTGAGGAGTCCCAGCAGCTCAGCTAATAGCAGCAGCCAGGACACACACACAGTACAGCATAAGGACGCTGACGACCCCGGACAGGGTGGGAGGAGAGCTCAGCCCCATTACAGACTCCGTGGACTATAACCTGCAGTAACATCAGTAGTAAAGCTTTGGAAAACAGCAAAACTGTGAGTCTGTGTATTGATTGCGACCTTTGCTCCAGATCCAGCACAGAGAGCTTCCCCCTGCTACAAGCCTGTCAGCTCTGCAACCTCAGGAGAGAAGGAGAAGTGCACCAGTGTCTACCAAACGCGAGTGTGTGTCCTTTAACCCCGTCTCCACCATCTATAACCCCAATAGACTTTAACCCTTACTGCCCCGGGGATACAGTTCTTCCCACTGGAACTACACCATCTCCGCTGCCATCACATCACCCCCGGAGGTTCTGCGGCAGCGGCGGCCCCATCGCTGGCCGCACCAAGTGGGTGGCGTCACCCGTGACAAATCCCCTTGTAAATATTCCCCCATCTTATTGTGCGGGCCCAGGGACACGGTCCGGACCAAGCCACCCGTGACTTCCCCGGCACCGACCGGTCCGGTACCGAGTACCCCCGTCCCGTGGGGACTCCACACATATACAGACACACTGACAACACTTACTGACACACTGCATATACTGACATACTGCATATACTGACACACTGACAACACTTACTGACACACTGCATATATTGACACACTGACAACACTTACTGACACACTGACAACACTTACTGACACACTGCATGTACTGACACACTGACAACACTTACTGACATACTGCATTTACTGACAAGACTTACTAACACACTGGTATGACTTCAATTTCTGACACACTGACAACACTTTATTACTGCAATTACTGACACACTGGTACAAACACTGACATGCTGCATTAAGTGAAACACTGACATGCTGAATTTACTGGCACAAACACTAACGGAATTAGATTTACTGGCTCTAAGAAACATTAGAAAAAATAATAAATAATCAAGGTGCACCAGCCCCAGCCTCTCTATTATAAATACGCAGCACACCCAGCAGCCTTTATATTATATATACGCAGCCCACTCAACAGCCTCTGTGTTAAATATACACAGCCCACAGTTAAATATACACATATATAGCACACTGCCTCTATAATATATATAGCCCCAATGGGGACAGTGTTGTAGATGTATGTAAAAGTGCTATGGAATTAATAGCGCTATATGAATGATTAAATATCATTATTATTATATATATACAGCCAGTATGTGTTAAAGGGGCCCACTAAGACTCTTCCGCCCGGGCCCACAAAAACCTGGAGCTGGCCCTGGTAACTAGTGCCTATTTTAAAGTTATCACTGTGTACTGTATTATAAATGTGAACAATCATGTACCGACAAGAGCATTTTTTAAAACGTTGCTACAGTAAAGCTTTTTTTCTTCACTTCTTGTGTGTTGAACTGTTTCTGCAAACTAAAAGGTACTTTGATACTGCCCTACACATGCTGACAAACAAGCCGCAGGCCTGTGGCCTGAAGGTGTGTGGTATGAAAATGCAAGACACTACACACACTCCTGTAGAATGGAATTGGATAACTGCAGTCCTCAAGGGCAGAAAACAGTGCATGTTTTCAGGATTTCCTTAGCATTGTATTAGGTGTTGGAATCATCAAATTAGCATTGTTGGTAGTGGACTGTAGTTGGCCACCGCTGACATAGAAGTCTCTGTAGAAGTAGCCAGGGAGCAATATGAATCCTTGAGGCCTTTCATCACAACTGCAGCTCTCACTGGATCCTTTTAGGCCCTGTGCCCATGGTGCGTTGTTTGATGCTTTTTTAACGCAGATTTTGAGAATCTGCATCAAAATCTGCATGTCTATCCTGAGGCCAGCAAAGTCTATGACAGTTCAGAAGTGCTGTGCCAACGTTGCTTTTTGTTTCCTTACAGATGTAGTGCAGATTTTTTTTTCTGACCCAAAAGCTGCAATAAATATGCAAGGAAAAATAAACAGTGACACAGCTCTTCTGAACTTTCATAGACTTTGCTGGCTTCAGGATACACATGCAGATTGTGATGCAGATTATGCAGATTTTCAAAACTTTCTTAAAAAATAACATTAAACAATGCACCATGGGCACAGGGCCTTAAAAGCATATGGGGGGGTCACGTTCACAGAAAGCATCCACCATATGCTGTGTGAGCAGACATGCAGGCACTGGTGACAGTGTGACAAGTGGTGCCATCGCAATTATTACTGCAGTTCAGACTCGAGGGGTCACACAGGGGCTATGCCACAATTTTAAACTCCTCACATGGACTGTCTGACAATCCCAGCGAGATATACCCGCTACATCTCACGCGATATCGCAGACAGCGTGTGTTGCGAGCGCTGATGCCACTGGGGTTATCTCAGGTCCCTGCTGTTTCATACCCGCTGTGTAACCTGAGACAACATCAGGGAGTCACGGATTGTCCCACTGCCAGCATCCGTGCAGTGCCTGCTGTCCCACCATATGGGGGATTTCGTCACACTGCTGGGACTACTTCAGTATTTATTTGGGTTTCATTTTTTACTAATTATTTTTTACATCCTTTTTGGGGGTTGAGTTGAATGGGAGACTTTAAAAAAATTTATTTTTATTTAAAAAAATGTTGAGAAAGGAATGTTTTGGGATTAATATTTAAATAAAATATTTATTGGTGTGGTTATTTGTGTTCTTACTGACTTGGTTTGTAATATCGGGTTTCTGATTGATGCCTCAACTCTGGGCTTGCTGTCAGCTGAAATTAACCCCTTATTACCCATTCTGCCACTGGCACCAGGGCAACTGGAAGAGCGTGCTAACTGCCGTATTTGGCATCTCTCATGGAGGTTCCAATTGTGGGAT
Source organism: Allobates femoralis (assembly GCA_033576535.1). Lineage (NCBI taxonomy): Eukaryota > Metazoa > Chordata > Amphibia > Anura > Aromobatidae > Allobates > Allobates femoralis. The sequence continues at coordinate 512,979,311 of JARQOC010000002.1, forward strand.
GGTTGCGGGCTGTAATTTTTAGCGTGTGGGGACCAAAACGTGGTAGGCCTCACCATGCTAAGAATTCTAGCCTCCAGCTGCTTGGGTTACTTTTACTGGCAATCAAAAATACGGCGAAGCGCATGCTCATTTTACAAATAGTTTTTTATTTTTACAGTAATCTGATATCAATTTGGTTGCCATACTGGCAACCAATTACAGATGCAAGCAGAGAAGATGGGTTAGGCCAAGTCTGAATTTAACTAATCAAGGGGGGTAAATAGTCAATATGTCTGAGGTTCATGAGCGGGCCGGACGCAGGGTGACAGCAGCACTGAAACTTGGTGGTGCTATATAAATAATAATAATGATAATATTCTAGCAATTTAATGTCTGCGCCAAAAGAGTGTGGCTCCACTGAAAATCGGTTAGAGCTGTGTTTGGCATTCTTTGGGCCCTTTTAAAGGCGTTTTCTAGGCCCTTGGTTTAGCCTCCTATTGATTTGAATGGGGTTTGGGCATTCGGGTGAACTGTTCGCCGACCTATTCGGCGAACATATGCTCGTTTGACAAAAAGAGACAAGCCTCAAATAGTTTGCTCATCCCTAGTGAAAACTCGCAAACTGTGAGTTTGCATAGAAATTGTCCTGAAGCACCCAAACTGGACATAAAGGGTTAAATAACCCACCTGTGGTGCATGTCACATCCAAGGAATCTTCTTGACATAAGATACACATGTAAATATAGAAGATAGTGCCTCACATAGTCAGTAATTCAATCAAAAATAATTCTTTATTCCACCATGTACAACGTTTCGATCCACACAATTGGGATGTTTATCAAGCATGTGCTTGATTAAGATCCCAATTGTGTGGATTGAAATGTTGCACATAGTGGAATTAAAAATCTTTTTGATTGAATCACTGACTACGTGGGGCGCTGTCTTCTCAGATTGGTCCACAAGGTAGCAATAGGAACACTTTTCGATGAAAGTCCTGTTGGTTTAGTAAAAGTTCCATAAACAAGCACAGAAGAAATTAAACAGGAGACTTCCCTATGTAATGTGGCCAGGGGCATATAAGTAGTCAAGAGGGCTGATACCCTCACCCTGGCACGTTACAGGCACGGTTTGTGGTTGAGAATGGGCACTCACTATGTGTGGCTGCATCAGTACTTCTTGGCTACAGGTTTGTTTCCACTGTGTGGTTCCTGGTTTCAGGTTACTAAGAAATCCCTGTGATTAAGTTACCCCACCACTATCCATACAGTTCTTTCACTTGCTGGGTATGGGGTTACCCCACTTAGTTTTGCCTCCTTCAGCTTGCACAGCAGCTTGAACCTGGTCCCTTCCATCTCCCTCCTGTATGGCCCTTTTGCTTACATTCTCCTTCTATTACTTTCACTTTCTTTCACCCTAAAATCAGTAAACACAATATTTTTTATATTCCTTCCTTATGGGATCACTTGACCTTAACTCTTCCATCTCTGTCTTCTCTAAGCCCTAGGTTCCCCATACAACTGAGATAGGTAAAGGTGGTTTCACACTAGCGGTTTTCCTTCTTCTTTAGAATCCAGCAGAAACCGCATGCTACTGGATCCAGTTTGTTCCCTATTGACTTACAATGGGGTATTCGGCACATGCAGTGGCATGCGGTTGCATCCGGTTTTTGTTGAATGAGGCAGAACTTGTTTTTTTTTTGTCAACCTCCAAGGGCATAGTGTTGCGTTTTTTGGGGTTGACATAAAAACACCAACAACTGGATTTGGAAGGATCCAGTAGAAATTAAAATGAAAGTAAATGGGTGCTCGATCCGGTTTTACCAAATCAGGCATGATCCAGAAAATTTTCCAAAAGCTGGCACTTGGACGGTTTCTTCAATTTTTCAAATTTCTTTATTCAGTATTCCAGGGTGATAAAAACAAACTGGGAACGCAGTCCCGTACAGCTGAACGCATTTTGGACGTTCAGTCCTTTGTCAACAGCAAGTATAAAATGACCACTCTGTACCATTTACACAAAAAAACTCCTCCCCTTAGAACACCTCAATTGAATAATCTCATTAGTTATACTGATTAGTTCAGGCTGAAGGAACCTGTTAGAGCAAGGCATGCAACCTTATTTCAGACACAAATAGAAATGAGCGCATATGCATGGGTACATAAATAGATGAATATCATAACATATGAATATACATGAATCAGCAAATATGCAAACATACATATTTCCCATATATCAAAACAAATTCCCCCCCCCCAAAAAAAAAACACCAAAGTTTTCATATAAGACAGTACTTCATGTATATTACTATATGATGACTTACAATATAGATTACATCCTATAATGGAAGCTAAAATAGGCAAGACAGAATAACCTGATCTCTCAACACAGATTTATTGTCAGTGTCAATAGAAATAGGTCAAATCCGACCTGTAATTCAACCCATCAGGTGACCTAACATTTAATTTTAAGATCCACAATAATTTGCTACTTCTTACCAATCCTTCCCAATTTCCTCCTCTTTTACCATTGTGGACCCTATCGATTCCCCTTATGCATAAGCTACTTAAATCCCCCTTATGTTCATCTCTGAAATGTCTGGATAATCCGGACAGGTTTCTTTGTGAAGAACTATTGTCCGAATTTGATGTAGAAATATGTTCGCTGATTCTTTTTTTCAGAGTCCTGATTGTGCAGCCAACATACTCCTTGTTACATTTCATGCATGTTGCCAGGTACACCAAATGTGTCGTGTTGAAGTTTATATATCCAATGATGTTGAAAACTTTACCAGACACGGACAATAAATCTGTGTTGAGAGGAGATCAGGTTATTCTGTCTTGCCTATCTATATTCTAAGTCATCATATAGTACTCTCATGAAGTACTCTCTCTCATACTCTCATGAAGTACTCTCATGAATACATGAAGTACTCTCTTATATGGAAACTTTGGTGTTTTTTTTTGGGGGGGGGTTTGTTTTGATATATGGGAAATATGTATGTTTGCATATTTGTTGATTTATGTATATTCATATGTTATGATATTCATCTCTTTATGTACCCATGCATATGCGCACTTTGCTATTTGTGTCTGAAATAAGGTTGCATGACTTGCTCTAAGGGTGCTTTCACATTACGATTTTTTTCCTGTCCGTGAGACAATGTATATATACATTGCAGAATTCAAATTTAAGTAAAATTAAGTGTTAAAAATAAAAAAAAAATCAATCCTCACCTGTCCAGCGATCCAGCGCCGTCGGCATCTAGCTCCGGATGCTGAAAGGACCTGGCTGGGTGGGGCTACCCGCTCAGTCTCATCGGTCACATGACCGTTTACCGCGGTAACCGGTCATGTGGCTGGGACATCAGGCCAGGTCCTGTACATCCAGAGATGCCGACGGCGCTGGATCGCAGGACAGGTGAGGATCGATTTTTTTTCTTTTTAACACTTGATTTTACTTAAATTTTAATTCCGCAATGTATACAGTCGTATGAAAAAGTTTGGGCACCGCTCTTAATCTTACTCTTTTTTTTTTGTTTAAAATTGGTTTTGTGCAACAGCCATTTCAGTGTGATATATGTAATAACTGATGGACACAGTAATATTTCAGGTTTGAAATGAGGTTTATTGTACTAACCAAAAATGTGAAATATGCATTATTTCAAAATTTGACAGGTGCCAAAGTATGGGCACCCTTCTGATTTTCATGATTTGAATACTCCTAACTACTTTTTACTGACTTACCGAAGCACTAAATTGGTTTGGTAACCTCATTGAGCTTTGTACTTCATAGCCCGGTGTATCCAATCATGAGAAAAGCTATTTCAGGTGTCCACTTGCAAGTTGTTCTCCTAGTTGCATCTTCTCTGAGGAGTGGCATCATGGGCTCCTCAAAACAGCTCTCAAATGATCTGAAAAAAAAAGATTGTTCAACATAGTTGTTCAGGGGAAGGATACAAAAAGTTGTCTCAGAGATGTAACCTGTCAGTTACTACTGTGAGGAACATAGTAAGGAAATGGAAGACCACAGGGACAGTTCTTGTAAAGGCCAGAAGTGGCAGGCCAACAAAAATATCAGAAAGGCAGAGACGAAGAATGGTGAGAACAGTCAAGAACAATCCACAGACCACCTCCAAAGACCTGCAGCATCATCTTGCTGTAGATGGTGTCACTGTGCATCGGTCAACAATACAGTGCACACTGCACAGGGAGAAGCTGTATTGGAGAGTGATGCGAAAGAAGCCGTTTCTGCATGCACGCCACAAACAGTCGCCTGAGGTATGCAAAAGCACATTTGGACAAGCCAGTTTCATTTTGGAAGAAGGTCCTGTGGACTGATGAAACAAAGATTGAGTTGTTTGGTCATACAACAAGGTGTTATGTATGGCGCCACAAAAACACAGCATTCCAAGAAAAAACACTTGCTACCCACTGTCAAATTTGGGGGAGGGTCCATCATGCTTTGGGGCTGTGTGGCCAATGACGGCACCGGGAATCTTGTTAAAGTTGAGGGTCGCATGGATTCCACTCAGTATCAGCAGATTCTTGAGAATAATGTTCAAGAATTGGTGTCAAAGTTGAAGTTACGCCAGGGATGGATCTTTCAGCAAAACAATTATCCAAAACACCGCTCCAAATCTACTCAGGCATTCATGCAGAGGAACAATTACAATGTTCTGGAATGGCCATCCAAGTCCCCAGACCTGAATATCATTGAACATCTGTGGGGTGTTTTGAAGCAGGCTGTCCATGCTCGGCGACCATCAAACTTAACTGAACTGGAATTGTTTTGTAAAGAGGAATGGTCCAAAATACCTTCATCCAGGATCCAGGAACTCATTAACAGCTACAGCCCATACTTTTGCACCTGTCAATTTTTGAAATAATGCATATTTCACATTTTTGGTTAATACAATAAACCTCATTTCAATCCTGAAATATTACTGTGTCCATCAGTTATTACATATATCACACTGAAATAGCTGTTGCAAAAAAACTATTTTAAACAAAAAAAAAAAGAGATTAAGAGGGGTGCCCAAACTTTTTCATATGACTGTATATACATTGCAGAAGTGAAATTAGCTGGAGAGGAGCAGTTTTAGTGTACTGAGCATGCACAGTACACTACAATCGGGTCCGAGAAAGCATCCGATGTTTTCTCGGACTGTGCCCAAACTAGGAGCAGTCTCCGATTATGGGTACAGCAAAAAATCAGACCAAAACGGATCTGACAAAAATCGGATGCCACTTAGGGCAAATCCGATCCGATCCGTGCCCGTAGGCTAAAAAAATTTAAAAACTTACGTTTTTTTCCAAAAAACTCAATATTCTTATCTTTTTATTTGCTGGGGATCTTGGTTCATATATTGGCCAATATCTGATTAGATAGATAGACAGACAGACAGACAGACGGATGGACGGACGGTAGGACGAATGGATGGATAGATCTCACTAGTCTCCTGCTCTGTCGCTGCTTGCTTCCCGGGCCGCTCATGAAGCTTCATGCATATTCACAGCACTGATCCGCGACAGCCAATCGCAGATGCTCACTCTCTGTGAGAGTGTCTGTGATTGGCTATTGCATTTAGACTGCACTCCCACAATCTGTACCAGAGTATGTGCTAGGGTTGCCATACACTCAAATAGCCGCAGCTGTCGGTTCTGTCATTCTGCGCTCGATGACTATGATGAAAGGATGTTTCTTCTACAGTGAAGCCTCCAAAGCAGCAGAGCATTGCGATGTGGAACGTCATGGTGGGTATGTTGTTGGGGCTTTTAATAAATGGGTAAAAGAGGGTTGTCAGTATGTTTCATTTCTATTAAAGGATTTATCCCTGTGTGTGTGGTTATTAACTATTTACTTAATGGATTGACAATGGGCAGGTATCCGAGATGCCTGACAATACCATTCTAGGGCTTAATGACAACATGTCAATCATCAACTATGATTAACCCCTTTATTACCCAGTTTGCCATCGGAAACTGGAAGAGTCAGGCACAGGAAATAGTGCTTCAATGAATGCAGAAAAAAACACTACAAGGACATAAATTCAATCTAAAAAGCTTCAAAAAGCTTACCAAAAATCTGATATCCATTGCACTCAGCAGGATACAGTAGGCCCAATGATAAGGCAACAAGTGTATAAAACCAGTTTCTTGCACTTTTTTATCTGTATGCAGGATCCAGTGGGGCCCCTGGGGGCATCTGTCTGGTGTGATGCATGTGTATAGTGCTGGACAGCCCAACTGATCTAATAGTATGGGCATGACCAATAGGCTGCAAAAAGACACTCTGCATCATACTGTCATACGTGACTACAAAGTAGAGAAAAATTGTTTTCAGCTCACCCACTGTCTAGATTGCGTCATGGAGGGGCTCCAAGGGCAGTGCAGGGAATGGAGTTCAGCAATCCAGGTAAATCCAATTGAGCAAGGAGTTTTCCAGCAAGCACGTCCTCAGAAGTATATTAAAAGTCCATCTTTATTTGATAAATCTTTAAAACAAAGGCATATTAAAAACAGAAACACCCCATTACGGCATTAGGAGAAACAGTTGCGTGTTTCAAATGAAAATCTTAGTTATACTGCTAATCCATGTTCAGCAGAAGTCCTGTTATACCTAAAAAGAGGGGAGGGGAGAAAAAAAAAAAAAAAAGGGGGATGATGAAACACTAGGATCACATGATCTGGAAGGACCTTTGAGAACCATAAGAGTAAATGTGAAAAAGCAGGAAATATACCCATCAATATAATGATCAAAATTATGTGCGATATATACAATAAATCAGATTTTAAATTTAACCCCTTGGGAGCTCTTGTGTCCAGGTGTAATATATAGTAAGCCTCACGCTGGTTCAAAACGGACTTAATAGCTTTGCCTCTTTTGGGGGTGTGGACATTCTCCATAGCCACCACTGTAATCCCGTTACATCTCTTTTATGTACATTGATGAAATGCTGGGAGGCACCAGAAGGTGAGTGAGTGGTTTTATTCTGGGCATCATAGACATGTTCCTATGCTCTTTTCCTTAATGTATGGGTTGTACATCCTATGTACTGCAATTGACATTTAGTGCAGTTGATCATGCATATCACATTGTTACTGCTACAATTGCTAATAACATTTTTGATGTTGAAAATCCTAGGACTGGAATATGATGAGAAAATTTTGCAATGTTTTACAAATGTACATAACGCACAGATTCTTTGACTGCACTTAAATGGTCCAGATGTTGACAGACAATTCTTGTTCTTATTGGAAGGAATAGAGGTATGGTAAGGCCGGCTTCACACCACGATGAAATCCGATCTGGGGCTGTCAGGGGTGAACCTGACAGCCCCGGACCGGATTTCGGACCCATAGTATGTGCTATAGCTATTTTTTCTGAATAAAGTGTTTAGGGGTTCGTAAGCGTGCAGATCCTTTACGGGGTTAACGAGTTTACATATTTTGGCCAAAATATCCACCAATACCTTACATTATCATTCATCAGTTCTTTGTACTTTTTTATCTGTATGCAGGATACAGTCTGTCTGGTGTAATGCATGTATATAGTGCTGGACAGCCTGCCTGACCTAATAGTATGGGCGTGACCAATAGGCTGCATACAGACACTGTGTTTCAAACTTTCATGTGTGACTGACACCCTATGGAAATCTCATCAGCATGCATATAAAATACCATTTTCTGGTGCAGTACCCCTACTCTTCCAGTTGCCCTGGTGCTAGTGACAGAGTGGGCAATAAAGGGGTTAATGCAGCTTTTATTAGCAGCTGACACTAAGACTGAGTTATAATGTTGGGCAATGTTAGACCGAAGAAGTGAGTTTCAGTTATTGTGGTGAAGGAAGTTGATGTCACAGACGAGGTCACCTAAGTTCAGCTACAGCTCTGAAGTCAGGTGACATTTCCTGCATCACTCTGCTCATAGCAAGACCGTAAAAGTTTGAGTCGCACTGTGAGGTGATGTGGGAAACGTCACCTGCTTTCAGAGCTGTAGCTGAACTTAGGTGACCCCGTCTGTGACATTACCCCGCTCACAGCATTAGTCGTAAATCAGTCAGGTTCTGGTACCGCCATGAGAAGACATTTCAGAGGATAATGGAGGGGTATGTGACAGTAATAAAGATGGAGGTGAGATAGGTGTTTTGTGTTTTTGTTCTAATAACATGATTTTTCTCTCTGTGTTGTTTACTATTGAGTATTTACTAGATATTCATAATGGCGGGGTCTAACATTGGCCCAACATTATGAATCTAGGGTTTAGTCAATATTCAGCTGGAATTAACCCCTTATTACCTAGTTTGCCACTGGCACAAGGGCAACTGGAAGACCGGGTAAAGCACCAGGATCTGGTGGCTGCCGGCTGCTATTCTATAGCATGGTGGGCCCAATAACTATGGGCCCCCACCATGCTGAGAATACCAGCCCCCAGCTGCCTAGTTTTACCTCGGCTGACAATTAAAAAAAAGGGCGAAGCCGACACATTTTTCTTTTGCCAGCCAAGGTAAAACTAGGCAGCTGAGGGTAAATCAGACTTATCTTTGCTGAGAATGAAAAATATAGCGAAGCCTACGCATTTTTTTCATTATTTAATCATTTTACACACTATAAGAGCAGAATTACAAAAACTGAGTGCAAAAATCCACACAAAAAATCCACACAAAAACACTTTGCTCTAATGAAAAATACAAATCAGAGGCAAGTGCTGTCAAAAAAGTGTCAAAAAAACAGGGTTTTTGGTTTATACATTTTTTGCAAAAAAAGTACGTACATTAAGCTGCATCACCAAACGACAAGGTAACCCTAATTGAAGCAGTCACTAGCTGATATATTTAAAACCTGCTTGTGTGTGAACATACCTCTAAAAACAGGATTCAGACAGGACTTCATCTAGTATGGGCTGTCTGTGAAGCTGGCTTGCGTGTGCACAGCTCATAAGGGAAGGGCGGGAACCTCCCTGTTCCTGCTGGGCATGAAAAATACAAGGCACAGAGCAGGTTGGTTGCCATTTGCTAATGTGTATGGGAACCAAGCACAGACACTGCTACAGATTGTGGGAGTGCAGTCTGAGTGCAACAGCCAATCACAGTCAATTTCGCAGAGAGTGAGCATCTGTGATTGGCCATTACCAATCAGTGCAGTGAATATTCATGAAGCTTAATAAGTGCCCGGGAAGCAAGCAGCGGGAGACTCTATCACAAAAAAACGGATGCAGTCGGACGTGTTTTCCGATTATCTGAACTGAAAGCAAGTGTGAAACTAGTTTAACACTAGTGACACCTAGGGATAGCTGATAATACAGCGCCCATTTCCTGCGAGAGAACATATTGTCACACTATTTACATAGATATATGTAAGACATATAAAAGCAGGAACAGTCTTCAGGGGCAGGAATTTCTCTTTGGCATCAGCCACCTTCTTACTTTCCTCCCTTCTTTGTACATGGTCATCTCTGACGATGCAGGACCAGTAAAACACAGGATAATAGACATGAAAACAGACCACACAAGCAACATTATCAAAAACACTCTTTTCAGAATCCAGTCCTGGAGTGGGTCATCATGTGAGCTATCTGGGATCCTCGTTTTGCAGATCTACCCTGGCCTCTTCTTGCAGGATGTCTTCGGCTGTCTCTCTGATGGAAAACTTCTTTATCACTCTCACTAGCTATAGACCAGTTGCTAAATTCACCCTTTCTTTCTGCACCAGTTTCAAAGGACATGGATGGCTCACAATTTGTAACAGGCCGGCTTGTAATTGGGTCCTCTACAAGCTCAGACTTTTCCACTGTAGAGCCCATTCCCCGTGACAGACAGGCCAATACCTACTTCAGGTTTACAATAGAACTCTTTTGCTCTTTTTGCCTTAATGATGAACAGAGATGTATCACCATTTTATGAAGTTGTTCCTTGATTCTAAGGGCCTTTCACATCAGCGTTTATTTGAAATCGCGGCAGATGCGGTGAAAAAACCGCATCTGACGCGATTGCCGCATAACCGCTGCACTTGCGGCGCGGTTGCGGTATCCCCATAGAAAGTATAGGGGGACTTGCGGCAGGTGCGGCAAGTGCGGCAGCGAAAAAAACCGCGGTCAGCCGCGTTTTTTTTCGCTGCCGCACCTGCCGCAAGTGCAAAACCGCACTTGCCGCACCTGCCGCAAGTCCCCCTATACTTTCTATGGGGATTACCGCAACCGCGCCGCAAGTGCAAGCGGTTATGCGGCAATCGCGGCAGATGCGGTTTTTTCACCGCATCTGCCGCGATTTCAAAAAACGCTGATGTGAAAGGGCCCTAAGACAGTCAAGTCTCAACTATTTTACTTATTTTAACAAAGCAAGTGTAATTTCTAGAAGACTACGTAGATCTCCAATACAATCCTTAGTTCCATAAAAACCAATGGAACCATACTAATGTCACAGGGTATCTTGGCTTCATTACAACCATTAACAGAAACTCTTGCCATACTGGATTTGTTCACCATTCTCTGCATGCCTTTTCGTTTTTTCCCCAGAGCTTTCTTGAAAAGACTTCTGGGCACCTGAATGACCTTTTCGTGAAGGGTTGTGGTCGGTGGCTCTGTACACTTTAAGAATGTGGTGACTTCTTCCTTCATTAATGTGATCATCCGCTTCTTACGACTGCATCATAAATCACTTAGGACAGCGACTCACTTCTCTGTGGCTTTTCTCCCTTCTACACACTTGACGTCTTCTTGAGTCTTTACCACTTTAGAAATTTCACCCTTTCCAGTCACAAGGTCATCCATCTCATTATGGTTTCCAATTTTGTCCACTTCAGAATCTGGTCTATTAAAGGTCTGCTTCATTTTACTTTCAGCTGTACTGCTAGAACAATGGAGAAATGACTGCAGAGCAGCAAGTGCAGTGTACCATACACACTTTGCACTAACCACCACACTACCGTGCACCTTTCAAAGCCGGGGTACTTTTCACCTGCCTTCACGTCTTAGAAGAGGGAACTTTGGCAGAGCCCTTCCCAGGTGACCAAGAGTTGGTGGCTGGTGGCTGGGCACACAGGCCACAGTCATAGCAAACACACCAGGAAATCAAAAAAACAGAGCAGTTCAAAACCAAGTAAGAAAAGTTGGGGAAAGAACCCTGACCTAACAGTCTGAGCAAAGAGTAAACCAAGAGAAGCACACCAATTACTAACCTTTACTACCCAAACAAAACTAAAATAATCAGCACAACACAGATATATCATGGATTTAAATCTGCCTCTCAGAGATCACCTGACATTGCTGACGCAACGCCCAATCTCCACCCTCAACCTACAGAGGGAAAGGAGGGGGGCAAGTCAGGTGGAATGGAAGAATCCTCCCACAACCTAGTTAAATCAGCAGACACAGCATCCTGTATCTGCTGGCAACAGCTGTCACTGGGGGACCAGGAATCTCGGGACCCCTGAACATGATCACTGGGAGCGACGGCATCCCACCTTCCTGCAACACCAGGGGTAATTCTCCCAGAGAGTAATACATGGCCAGAGCGAGCACCTGCAATTGCGCCACCCTCCTGGCCATGAAGGGTGGCTCTCATGGCTAGTGAGGGCAAAGAGTGACCCTCCGGAGAGCCAGAGTATACCTAGAAGTGCAAGGGACCCACTCGGATTCAGAACTGCTAGACCTGACAGTACACCTCCTCACAAGCAGAGACCTTTGGACTCTCAGCACTGGATTTTGGATTTGTCAGGAAACGTAGAATGGAAATCAGCAATTCATTTATCAGCATGGTTGTGCCCCTTAGGGACCCACAACCTCTCCTCTGGAATATATTATTTCAATGGATTAAATATTGCATGGAATTTTGCACTTTGCTGCAGTAAATAATTTGTTCAACTTCATACTCCTCCTGACTATCAATCAAAGTTAAATTTTAGTGGACACCCACACCAGATCCCCAACTATCAATTCCTCCCCCGAGACCATTGTTTATCAGCCGCAACCTTCTGATCAATAGTCGCCTTCTGGAGCTGCCAGAAAATCACCTCCTAAACTTCGCTTATTCAGTTAATGGTATCAGAAACCCCCTGTGAGGTAGTGACCGGCTATATTGAAAGTAGCCAGTATGTGTCGTACATGCAGAGGTCTGCTGCAATATAAATATAGGTGTTTTGCTGGAACTTGTAGTTCCACAAGTCTTTGTATTGTTAAGGGATCGATTTAAGGGTTAGTCAGAAAGTGATTGGCGGGTCTAGCTAATCACATACCTCCCTTGGGTGTGTCTCAGCTGATTGTTGTCTACTTATGAATAGTAATAACCCGGCAGAAGAGCCGTGTCACTATGTCACTGTCCCCTGCAGGGACCAGTGATGTCACTTGCAGGGTGATGCTGATCTCCTGCACCGCCAGGTACAGTGACACCACTGCTGGCTTATTACTATTCATAAGCCACCAGCAGTCAGACACTGCATGCTCATCACACAGGGAACTGAGGGAGGGGACAACATGGGTTGAAGACATCGCCCAGCAAGTGGCCCTCATCCTTGTTTGGCCAGGGCCACGGTACTTGACCGGGTGCACCAGGTGGTGATGCCAGCTCTATGCACAAACCAAGCCTTCATATATCTTTGTGGACAAAAAAAAAAGTTAAGGCTCTGTGAGGAGTAAGAAAACTAAAATGCAAAAATGGAAATTAGCCCCACAGTGAAGGGTTTAAAAACAAAATAGCTGAATACTCCTACACTCTATGTATCAACAGGAAGTCTCTTTTCCTTGCATGAGTCATCCGCCTCCAACTCCTGACCCAGCTATTCCCTATTCACCCCTGGCATTGACTTTTGTAGTAAGTCATGACTCATACAGGGAAAATAGACTTCCTGTTTCTCCTTAGAAGGATTCAGCTAGTCTGCTTCCAATCACGTAATGTTATAGACCTATTAGAAAGCAGAAGAATAAACAGGGTAGAAGATCAAAATGAGCAATCTTAAGTACTCAGAACTGTATAATATGATGATTGCAATATATTGAGAGGATATATATTTTAATGGGATTGTTTCTTTTACTCCTGAACCTTATTCTCAACCAATGACCCCATCCAAGGAAGTGAATACAACGTGCTTTTTCAAGAAAGGGTTAAATGCATCACAGTTCACTATAACATTCAAGACAGGGATAATCTTGGGGTACTCTTGGCGCTTTCTAAAATTTCTTATGGACAAACACAACTCGTGACTCCCTCTCTTTCAGATTGAGAGGGCAGCTCCCTATGGAGGCAGAGAAGTATGCACCCCTGTTCTCAAAAGTTGCTATTGTATACCACATTCAAAAGCAATATTAACATACTAGCTGTGAGCCCGATGCAAATGCATCGGGTGTCTAGAATATTTTTAAATTTTTTTTAAGATTTTCGCGGCCGCACTTGCCGCAAGTGCAAAATCGCACTTGCCGCACCTGCCGCAAGTCCCCCTATACTTTCTATGGAGATTACCGCAACCGCGCCGCAAGTGTAACCGCATCTGCCGAGTTTGCCGCATAACCGTTACACTTGCGGCGCGGTTGCGGTAATCCCCATAGAAAGTATAGGGGGACTTGCGGCAGGTGCGGCAAATGCGGTTTTGCACTTGCGGCAGGTGCGGCCGCGAAAAAAACCGCGGCGGACTGCTTTTTTTTTCGCGGCCGCACTTGCCGCAAGTGCAAAACCGCACTTGCTGCACCTGCCGCAAGTCCCCCTATACTTTCTATGGGGATTACCGCAACCGCGCCGCAAGTGTAACCGCATCTGCCGCGTTTGCCGCATAACTGTTACACTTGCAGCGCAGTTGCGGTAATCCCCATAGAAAGTATAGGGGGACTTGCGGCAGGTGCGGCGGCTCAGGCAGCGACTCGCAATGGCCTCGCGACCATTGCTCGCGCTACATGAGCGGTAAATCGCTAACTTGGCCAGCGACTCGCAATGGCCTCGCGGCCATTGCTCGCGCTACATGAGCGGTAAATCGCTAACTTTGTGGCCGAGCCTCTGGTTCGATTTTCGGCCAGCGACTCGCAATGGCCGCTTCGCAATTATATAGTAGACTAGCTGTGAGCCCGATGCAAATGCATCGGGTGTCTAGAATATGTTAATTTCTTTTTTAACCTCCCTGGCGTTACGAATAATTCTGGAATTTTATGCTAAAAGCGTTACATTTTTTTTTGGGGAAATTTTGTGTTATGTACAGTAGGGCTGCAATTCTTAGTAATTACCTGATCAAAGAAGACTCTAGTAGACCTCTCAGATGTGATAAAGTTCGAAACATAAAATCATGAATTATAATTAAATAAATAATAAAATTTTATTCAATAATCAATAATCTTATACCTGGCGGTATGATTATGTCAGGATTTTTGTACTAAGGGTACTTTCACACTAGCGTTTTTTTGTAAATCGCGGCAGATGCGGTGAAAATAACCAATCTGCCGCGCTTACCGCATAACCGCGACACAGTTGTGGCAAGCCCCATGCAATGTCTATGGGGCTTGCGGTAAGGCTGGGGCAGGTGCGGCAAGTGCGGTTTCAGCACTTGTGGCAGGTGCGGCCGCGAAAAAAAAAACGCGGTCAGCCGCGTTTTTTTTGCAGCCGCACCTGCTGCAAGTGCCGACACCGCACTTGCCGCATCTGCGGCAAGCCCCCATAGACATTCCATGGGGCTTGCGGCAACTGTGCCGCAGGTGTCGCGGTAATGCGGTAATCGCGGCAGATTCGTTTTTTTCACCGCATCTGCCGCGATTTACAAAAACCGCTGATGTGAAAGCAGCCTAAATGCGGTACCATTTTTTTTCATAACAAATTTCTTTTATTGGCCGAAATGTTATACTTTTTTTTTTTTCCCACCCAGTTCCGCCACCAATGAGCCGCTGCGGCTCACAGAGACGGAACCAGGAAGTCATATGAGGCATCCGAAGGAGCCTCACACCGGCGATCGCAGCGGGGACATCGCTGGATGTCTCTGTGACAGAGGAGGGGAGGGTAACTGAGGGAAGCATCCAGCTTTCCTTGGGTGTTCCCGCCCCTCTTCTCGTCTGCAGCCCAGGCTCTACCCTAACACCCTAGCCCTAACGGCCCTGTCACATGGGGCGACGGGGCTGGAGATGTCAGCGGTGAATGGCGGGGGCGTGCATGCTCTCGCCGCCCCCGCCACCAGCTCCGTCCCCCGTTTAGACGGGGCGACTCCTCCAGCCCCGTGTCGGCAACCTCTAGGGCGACAACCCCGGCGGCGATGCAGGACAATGGGAGCCTATGGCTCCCATCGCCTGACAGGTTACTGCCGCCCGGTTACCGGTGTGCACATCGCCCCATGATGGTCGCCAGGTTTCACAGCACTGCTGTGAAACCAGGCGACCGGCCGGGACCGGCAACATCGCCCCTTTACATGTTGCGACGTAGGGGCGATGACGCCGGCAATAGGCCACGCCCCCACGTCTCCACATGAATGGGCAGCAATATCGCCCCCTTACCCTAATGATGCTGTCACACCTGGCGACGTCGCTAGCGACATCGCCGAAAAAGTGACGTATCAGCGATGTCGCTAGCAACGTCGCGCTGTGTAAACGAGCGGTCGCAGGTTGACAGGTTTACGGGAGGAACCGTAAACCTGTGAACCGGCGACCTGCGGTAAGGCTGGATCGCACCGTGTGACATCGCCAGAGCGATGTTGGCAGCGATCCAGCCTATGCCGCAGCGTTGCTGCGGATCGCTCGCTGGGCTGAGCCCAGCCCAGCGGCCGATGTCACCGCCCGCATCGCTGCGGTGTCGCCGGCCGCAGCGATGCTGTGTGACAGCTGGCCAGCGATGTCGGAAGCGAGCGGGCACCCGCGCATCGCTTCCGACATCGCTGGCCAGATCGGGCTGTGTGACAGCACCATAACAATAGCCCTAACCCTAGCCCTAACCCTAGCCCTAACCCTAGCCCTAACCCTAAGCCTAGCCCTAACCCTAGCTCTGGAGAAGGGTGCCATATCACTCACACGGCGCCGGTGGCAACTGGCAGGTAAGACCCGATGCCCCAGCCCCCTCCCCCCGGCTCTGACAGCACCCCGGTCCTCAGCAGCAGGAGCAGGGGCAGGCAGCGGTGCTCCCCGCCTCCGCAGCACCGGGAGCAGGAGCGGGTGGCGGTGCTCCCCCGCCGGCACAGCACAGGGAGCAGGGGCGGGCGGCGGTGCTCCCCGCCTCCGCAGCACCGGGAGCAGGAGCGGGTGGCGGTGCTCCCCGCCGGGCACAGCACAGGGAGCAGTGACCGCGGGTGCTGGCCACAGATGGCACCCGCGGCTGGAGCAGGGGCCGCGAGTGCTGGCCACAGAGGGCACCCGCGGCTGCAGTGACCGCGGGTGCAGGGCACAGATGGCACCCGCGGCTGGAGCAGGGGCCGCGGGTGCTGGCCACAGAGGGCACCCGCGGCTGCAGTGACCGCGGGTGCAGGGCACAGATGGCACCCGCGGCTGGAGCAGGGGCCGCGGGTGCTGGCCACAGAGGGCACCCGCGGCTGGAGCAGGGGCCGCGGGTGCTGGCCACAGAGGGCACCCGTGGCTGCAGTGACCGCGGGTGCTGGCCACAGAGGGCACCCGCGGCTGGAGCAGGGGCCGCGGGTGCTGGCCACAGAGGGTACCCGCGGCTGCAGTGACCGCGGGTGCTGGCCACAGATGGCACCCGCGGCTGCAGTGACCGCGGGTGCTGGCCACAGAGGGCACCCGCGGCTGCAGTGACCGCGGGTGCTGGCCACAGAGGGCACCCGCGGCTGGAGCAGGGGCCGCGGGTGCTGGCCACAGAGGGCACCCGCGGCTGCAGTGACCGCGGGTGCTGGCCACAGATGGCACCCGCGGCTGCAGTGACCGCGGGTGCTGGCCACAGAGGGCACCCGCGGCTGCAGTGACCGCGGGTGCAGGGCACAGATGGCACCCGCGGCTGGAGCAGGGGCCGCGGGTGCTGGCCACAGAGGGCACCCGCGGCTGCAGTGACCGCGGGTGCAGGGCACAGATGGCACCCGCGGCTGGAGCAGGGGCCGCGGGTGCTGGCCACAGAGGGCACCCGCGGCTGGAGCAGGGGCCGCGGGTGCTGGCCACAGATGGCACCCGCGGCTGCAGTGACCACGGGTGCAGGGCACAGAGGGCTGGGCTCTGACAGCACTTTCTTCCCCCCTGCGGCCTCACACTGAGCAGCACCAGCAGCCGCGAGTATTCCCGAGTGTGACTCGGGGTTACCGCTTCTGTTAGTGAAAATTAACCCCGAGTTACACTCGGGAATACCGCTAGGAAGGTTAAAGATTTTTAAATAATAATCGCATCATCAATAGCAATAATATTAGCAATAGCATTATTATTAGCAGTAATAGCATTATTAATAGCATTAATAGCAATATTATTAGCATTAATAGCATTTTGAATAGCATAAATAGCATGATTATTAGCCTTAATAGCATTATTAATAGCGTTAATATGATTATTATTAGCATTATTAGCATTAATATTAGCATTAATAGCATAATTATTAGCATTAATAGCATTATTATTAGCAGTAATAGCATTAATATTAGCATTAATAGCATTATTAATAGCATTAATAGCATTAATAATACAATTAATAGCATTAATATTAGCATTAATAGCATTAATAGTATTATTAATAGCATTAATAGCATTATTAATAGCATTAATAGCATTAATAATACAATTAATAGCATTAATATTAGCATTAATAGTATTATTAATAGCATTAATAGCATTATTAATAGCATTAATAGCATTAATAATACAATTAATAGCATTAATAGCATTATTAATAGCATTAATAGCATTAATAGTATTATTAATAGCATTAATAGCATTATTAATAGCATTAATAGCATTATTAATAGCATTAATAGCAATATTATTAGCATTAATAGCATTTTGAATAGCATAAATAGTATGATTATTAGCCTTAATAGCATTATTAATAGCGTTAATATGATTATTATTAGCATTATTAGCATTAATATTAGCATTAATAGCATAATTATTAGCATTAATAGCATTATTATTAGCAGTAATAGCATTATTATTAGCATTAATAGCATTATTAATAGCATTAATAGCATTAATATTAGCATTAATAGCATTAATAGTATTATTAATAGCATTAATAGCATTATTAATAGCATTAATAGCATTAATAATACAATTAATAGCATTAATAGCATTATTAATAGAATTAATAGCATTATTAATAGCATTAATAGCATTAATATTATTATTAATAGCATTAATAGCATAATTATTAGCATTAATAGCATTATTATTAGCAGTAATAGCATTATTATTAGCATTAATAGCATTATTAATAGCATTAATAATACAATTAATAGCATTAATATTAGCATTAATAGCATTAATAGTATTATTAATAGCATTAATAGCATTATTAATAGCATTAATAGCATTAATAATACAATTAATAGCATTAATAGCATTATTAATAGAATTAATAGCATTATTAATAGCATTAATAGCATTAATAGTATTATTAATAGCATTAATAGCATTATTAATAGCATTATTAATAGAATTAATAGCATTATTAATAGCGTTAATATGATTATTATTAGCATTATTAGCATTAATATTAGCATTAATAGCATAATTATTAGCATTAATAGCATTATTATTAGCAGTAATAGCATTATTATTAGCATTAATAGCATTATTAATAGCATTAATAATACAAATAATAGCATTAATATTAGCATTAATAGCATTAATAGTATTATTAATAGCATTAATAGCATTATTAATAGAATTAATAGCATTATTAATAGCATTAATAGCATTATTAATAGCATTAATAGCAATATTATTAGCATTAATAGCATTTTGAATAGCATAAATAGCATGATTATTAGCCTTAATAGCATTATTAATAGCGTTAATATGATTATTATTAGCATTATTAACATTAATATTAGCATTAATAGCATAATTATTAGCATTAATAGCATAATTATTAGCATTAATAGCATTATTATTAGCAGTAATTGTTATTTTTATATTTATTTATTTTTTATTTATTTTTTTTTATTTATTTTTTTTTATTTGTTATTTTTAATTTTTTTTTAAGATTTTCGCGGCCGCACTTGCCGCAACTGCAAAACCGCACTTGCCGCACCTGCCGCAAGTCCCCCTATGCTTTCTATGGAGATTACCGCAACCGCGCCGCAAGTGTAACCACATCTGCCGCGTATGCGGCAAACGCGGCAGATGCGGTTACACTTGCGGCGCGGTTGCGGTAATCCCCATAGAAAGTATAGGGGGACTTGCGGCAGGTGCGGCAAGTGCGGTTTTGCACTTGCGGTAGGTGCGGCCGCGAAAAAAAACGCGGCTGACTGCGGTTTTTTTCGCGACCGCACTTGCCGCAAGTGCAAAACCGCACTTGCCGCTCCTGCCGCAAGTCCCCCTATACTTTCTATGGGGATTACCGCAACCGCGCCGCAAGTGTAACCGCATCTGCCGCGTTCGCTGCATAAGCGTTACACTTGCGGCGCGGTTGCGGTAATCCCCATACAAAGTATAGGGGGACTTGCGGCAGGTGCGGCGGCTGAGGTAGCGACTCGCAATGGCCTCGCGGCCATTGCTCGCGCTACACAGTGACTCGCAATGGATCCCCATTGAAAGTATAGGGGGACTTGCGGCAGATGCGGCAGCTGAGGTAGCGACTCGCAATGGCCTCGCGGCCATTGCCCGCGCTACCTCAGCGGTAAATCGCTAACTTTGTGGCCGAGCCTCTGGTTCTATTTTCGGCCAGCGACTCGCAATGGCCGCTTCGCGGCCATTGCTCGCGCATGGTGACGTCACATAGTGACAAAGCCACGGTGATTTCGGGGTCCGACACGAAAATGCCTACGGCAATTATAGAGTAGATATCCTGGCTACATAGTGTGTGGTGCAAACCCTGCTGACACCAGTGTTTAATGTACAACATAATATGAATTACGGAAGAATTGTGTCAATTACTAAAATCAGTATATTGAATTCTGATTAGAAACAGATTCTTGGAGGAAGAGAAAAACAAATGTTATATTATATCTCCATGTGACTTATCGAAAGGAATATTGGTACTTTTAGGTAGGTTGATATGTGATTTGGGTAACTAGCCCCATCATAGTGGTGTAGCTTTTAACAGACAAAGCTATCGGAAAATATATTTTCAATTATGTTGTTGGGATATATAAAAAATATAAAAAATATTTGTCTTGTAAAACTGTCCGATGTTATACGATTAGTTTATATGACCAATGTAAGGATTTTAGATTTCAACATCCGGAGGAGTGGACAAAGCACTCCCACAACAATAGGATTTATTTGACCAATGTTATATTTCTGTTTGCACTAGGATGTATATATTTCTAGCTGTAAATGTGTCCCATATGTCCCACGTAATATAACCCAACTGCATGAAATAGACGGTGTCCTTTTCCATGCATGTGTATAGTATTCTAAAGGTTACATAACATTCATATGAAACTCTGAATAAATATCATCCGAAGAACCAAAACATATTCTTTACTTGCGCACAAAGGTATTATGTTACACGCTGTGTGGACAGCTGGGTATATAAGAATACCACTATTCAACGTCACTATGAATCAGACACAAACAGCTGTATATAGCATGAGACTGGCCATAAATGCCGTAGGTGACTGCCATCATCATACTCCTCTAAATCTCTCTATATGTACATATATAGATCCTAGAATGTTCTCTGTCTTTTGTACGATAAGTCAGCCACTTGTTTTAATGCCATTGCCTAATCCTCAGCCAAGAGAGGCCTATATTTAGTTGCATTGTTCACTCAATGGGAATGTTAGTTATCTGAAAATAGGCTTGGGAGATAAGTGTTGTCATCTTCTTCTATAACATAAGGGTTTGAAATCTGGAAGTAGGTATTTGAAGGTTTAACTCTGGCTATATATATATTATATAACCACACAATAAGGGTTTGGACGATTTTCTTGTCAGAATGCTATCTGTGGTTTTCATGAGGTTTCTCAGGAGATTGTATAGGGCTTTGCACATGTCCAATTTTTTTCCTTGGAGCACTCGTCAATGGACGTCTATAGGTCCATGAAAACATTGGGCTGACATCCGAATGTGGTTTGATTTTCAGGGACAGACAGAATGAAGACGTTGGACAACCCTTTTTTAGCTTCTGTCCACATACAAGAAAACTAATGCCACTCTTGTCAAACTCTAATCAGAATAGTTGGACCATTTTTCTTGGATATGGGGAAAACAGCCATGTGAACCCTCTCATAGTGCAATTAGGCCATGTGCACACGCTGAGTATTTGATTAGTTTTTTACCTCAGGATTATTAGACAAAACCAGGAGTGGAGCAATCAGAGGAAAAGTCTCATAGAAACACGTCACCACTTCTGTATTTATCACCCACTCCTGGTTTTGGCTACAAATCCTGAGGTAAAAAACTCATCAAATACTGAACATGTGCACGTGGCCTTAAAGTCCTAGAAATTATAATGTATTGAACAATAATCGTGTATCTTCTAAAGTGGGTATTGGACAAAATTACTTTGACTGTGCAAACCCTAAAGAGATTGTCTGTTGAAGAACAAACTATTCTCTATCCACAGAATACATGATAACTTGATGGGATCTGACTGCTGGGACATGCACTGATCAGCAGAGTGGCGGACTTGTACCCCTGTTAGGCTGGACCAGCAGTGCACAGGCTCAACTGCTGTTCTGGTCATTCCCATATGGGGCTGCTGTGTGCATTAATTAGCTTTCCTGGAAGCCCACAGAGTGGCATCTGTGGTGCCCCACTTGTCAGCACGCTACAAAAGTGTACTGCACACCTAACAGAAGATGCAGTACGCTTTGTTCTGGTAAGGAGTAGTAGAAGCCTGAAGCTCCAGCACCACACACACACACCTAGTGATAGGGGACTAATCAGACACCCGTTACTAGGGTACCCGGTCCTGGTGGGAGGAGAAGCTAAGTTATAAAGTGAGAGGGGAAAGTAGGAACAGTGAGCAGAGCAAGAGCAGAAGTACAGAGAAGCAGAAGTAGACCAGAACAGCAGAGTAAGAGTGTGCAGTAACTAGAAGAACTGTGAAGGTCAGCTCAGTGCCTAGTGAGCAGGACTGGTTACCGGAGCCGTGCTAGGCCTGAAATAAGCACACCGCCAGAGCCACTGTGAGATCCAGAGAGAGTGAGCATGACAGGCAGAGGTGAGGAACACTACAGAAGGGGGCAGAGGGGCCATACCGTCTCACCCCACCATAACACCGGTCACTGGAATCCGAGTCTGCAGAATGGAAAGAAGTTAGCCCAGCAGAGAATCCAGAACACCGAAGAGGCTTAGCTTCCTGGACACCCGCAGCACCCACATTTGAGAGCCAGGGACCGCAGGAGAGATATCAGTAGCCCAAGAGAGAGCCCTCAGTGCAGCAATGCAGGTGTAACGGACACAGAAAGGACAGGTCTGGTTTCAAACACGCCAGACTCAAGAGAAGGGACAGGACAAGGAGGCCTATACCTCAATCGGTGTGGAGATCCCGAAGTGCATCCTTCAATCCGGGACGTGTACCTGGAGAACCATCAGTAAAAGGTACAGAAAAAGACTTTATTGTGTGCGTGTCCCTTCTTCAACCTGTCCCACACCACAACGACTACGTTGCCCCATCCCAACCGTGCTGCCCTATTCCACCATCATACCCTACAGCCCCAGGAAACCCACTCTTCCTGTAGAGAGCCACAACACCTTGCTGCCACCCATCACACCAGAGAGCCCAGCAGCGCCGGTGCTATCACCGGACCTAGAGGTGGCATCACGACTGACAATAACGTTAATCCCTATAACTATTCCTCTTTTTATTTTGTCACCAGGGGCACGGACACAGGCACCGACCACCTGTGACATCCCCGTACCAGTGCACCCGAGATCGGATTATCCCAATCCCTTGGTACGAGACACATCCAAACTGTCACTTTATTTTGTAACTGGGTTATAAATTTTACATTGTGACGATTGGTGCAGGTCCTAAATGTCAGACCCCTCTCCCCCCGACTGATTAGTAGGTTATCACCTATCCTGTGTATATTTGGTAACATGTCTACATTGGAAAACCCCTTTTACACTGAAAGAATATGTTCAAAATCAATGATGGCTATAGAGACACTAGAAATTTGTTTGCAGAAATTGGAGAAAATTCCCTGTATGTCACTCTTTGCCATCTTTCTCTAGTTTTTTCCATATGTTTTTGCCCTTAAAAACACAACATTTTATTGTGCCAGCAAAGTGAATGAGATTTCTGAAGTCTCATGCACATTTTGCTTATGTTTTCTCTACCGATTTGACGCAGCTTGAAATCTGCAGTATTTTTCACCAATTCTAATGCATGGGAAAAAAAACACATTTAGGGCCCTTTCACATCAGCGTTTTTTTCAAATCGTGGCAGATGCGGTGAAAAAACCGCATCTGCCGCGATTACCGCATACCGGCTGCACTTGCGGCACGGTTGCGGCGCGGTTGCGGTAAACGCCATACAAGGTATAGGCGGACTTGCGGCAGGTGCGGCAAGTGTGGTTTTGGCACTTGCGGCAGGTGCGGCCGCGAAAAAAAACGCGGCTGACAGCATTTTTTTTCGCGGCCGCACCTGCCGCAAGTGCCAAAACCGCACTTGCGGCACCTGCCGCAAGTCCGCCTATACCTTGTATGGCGTTTACCGCAACCGCGCCGCAAGCGTGCCGCAAGTGCAGCCGGTATGCGGTAATCGCGGCAGATGCGGTTTTTTCACCGCATCTGCCGCGATTTGAAAAAAACGCTGATGTGAAAGGGCCCTAACCCATATTTTGATGCAGCATTTTTCCTGCCAAGAGACCAGTTTTTGGTGCAGAACTCAGCAAATACTTACCCGTACTATTTTTTTACTTCTATAATTACTCCTTTTCTTCTCTATTCTGTATGAGTCAGCGTTATCAGCTTCTCAGCAAGAGACAATCTCTCCTGGGAAAGGGAAGGAGAGAACCAGAAAGCAATGCAGTCAAGAGTCATGTGATGTATCGAAAAGGGAAATAAATCACAATTTGGTAGTGTGATGCCATGGACTAGCTGTGAGGCTGGGTAGTCAAGAGGTCCAGGGTCAGATAAAAGGAGGTATCTGTATGTATGTGTATGATGCTACAATCGCACTGGCTCACAAGTAGAGATGAGGCACCAACCTAGTGTTTGAATACGATTCGATGAATTGGGGGTGTGTTCGTCGAATGTTCGTTGAACACTGTCGAACACCGTCAAACACCATTGAAAACAATGGCAGGCAAACACAAACACATACAAACACATAGAAAACACCTTCTAAGGTGTCCAAAAGGTGACAAACTACTCAGAAGACACAACAAACACATGGAAAAGTGACAAGTACTTATAGAAATGCGAAAAGAAAAGCTGGACGAGTAAAAGGATGAGGAGACACAGATAAAGGCATGTCATGACCTTCTGAAATCATGTAAAACACAGCAAGGGGACTCCAACAAGAGTCTCAATTTTTTCAAAAATTTGGGCACAGACACCATTTAAGTAGCATCAATTTCCCCAGAGTTGCAAGCTTAAAATGGTGACTTTCATGCAGCACATTCAAAAATCCACAAGCCTTTAGTCTCCCCATGTTATGTGTAAGATTTGTCACCAAAATCTAAGTAGAGGCCAAAAAAATCAATAATTTGAGTACTTCATGCATGAACCGTCACATGGATATGAAGCATAAGTCGCAGTGGCAAGCTCATTGTAGCACAGTGAGCTTGCCACTGCGACTTATGCTTCATATCCATGTGCCTGTCCCATCAAGTGCATCCGCGGCCTCTTCATCTTCTGTGACTGTGCACCTTATCTTTTTATTTCTGAAGTTCTTTGTACACACATTGGCCAATGTCTGTTTGCTCATCGACTGCGACAAAGTGACTTCAGGTCCGATGAGTCCTAACGCTGACACCCAAGTCCTCCTTGTTCACCCCCCCACTTCTCAGTGGGCAGACTCCATCTCGACCCTAGATCACCTGTGGTCAATAAGGGTGCAAATTGCAGCATGGAGCCAGCCACTCCATAAGATACAAAACAGAAAAAAAAAGAAAAAAGAAAAAAAAAGAAAAAAAGAGAATAAAAAAGAAAAAAAAGAACAGAAAAAAAACTGCACAGCACTCACAGACTAATGTGAACCAGTGCCAGCAGGGCTGCTGGATCAAATAACTAGAAAAAAATACTCTGCAGCACTCAGCTACTACCAATGATGTACATATGCTAACAAGCTATATATATATATATGAGAAAAAAGTTTAAAAACTTTTTTTTTCCTGTTTTTTACCCCATACTCAGACGGGCAGCTGGAGACTTGGGAGCTGTGAGGAAGCAAGTGCAATTGGAGTGACACCTCTGAGGACTGGTGTATTTGTGATGTTGAAGTTGAGGTGGAGGAGAGCCCACTTGATGAAGCGCTAGCTATCTATTCAAGCACCTGCTCTTTTTGTGCCTCATCTACAATTGGTAGCGATTGTCGTGTGACTCGTGTCCATAAGAAAGGGATCATATCAGATTGTCCATGAAACGAAGTAGAGATCTTAGTTTGGCTGGAAGATGGTCTTTCTCCTGCAGATGTTACTGTTGCTTTACACCTACCCCACGATCACAAACTTTTTTTCCCTTTCCAACATGCCTACTCCCCTTTCCACCAGCAGCAGGCCTTTTGACACTCATTTTGTATGTGAACAAATTGGCAACTCTGCAGTTGTTGGCAAAAAAAATAAATTCAGATGGAAAACAAGCAGAGCTGAGTGGCCAAACAGTAGTACTAGGCCCGAACTATTACCTTTGCCTGGGCTAGATGCAGTTAAAATTTAGTATGAAATACACAGGCGGTGTAGCTTGGTTCACAAGTGGGCTACACCACTGACCTAACAGACACTGCTACTAGGCCCAAACTATTACCTGGGCTAGATGCAGTTAAAAATTAGCATGAAATAGACAGGCGGTGTAGCTTGGTTCACAAGTGGACTACACCACTGACTAACAGACACTACTACTAGGCCCAAACTATTACCTGGGCCAGATGCAGTTAAAAAGTAGTATGAAATAGACAGGCGGTGTAGCTCGGTTCACAACTGGGCTACATCACTGACTAACAGACACTGCTACTAGCCCAAAATGTTTGCCTGGGCTAGCTGCAATAAAAAATTGGCTACTGAATAGACAGGCGGTGTAGCTTACTTTACAGCTGGGCTACCCCGCTGACTACCAGACACTGCTACTAGCCCAAAAGGATTGCATGGGCTAGCTGCAGTAAAAAATTTGCTACTGAATAGACAGGCGGTGTAGCTTACTTTACAGCTGGGCTACACCGCCGACTACCAGACACTGCTACTACCCCAAAAGGATTGCGTGGGCTGGCTGCAGTAAAGAATGGGCTACTGGATAGACAGGCAGTGTAGCTTACTTTACAGCTGGGCTACACCGCTGACTACCAGACACTGCTACTAGCTCAAAAGGATTGCCTGGGCTAGCTGCAGTAAAAAATTGGCTACTAAAGAAAGGTGGTGTAGCTTTCTTCACAGCAGTGCTACACTACCTGCCCAAAAGGATTGCCTGAGATATATTTGGCCAGATGCTGTGAAAAACACTTGCACAGCACTGGCACACACCTGCCTGGCAAAAACTACTAGGAACTGCTCTAGCCTAGCACTCAAAAGGGCTGAAATTACAACTAGTCTCTACTTCTATAAAGTAGCCCTCAAAAGGGCTGATATTCCAACTAGTCCCTACTCCCTAAACCTATCTCTCTATCTAACTTGAAATTTGCTTGCTATCTGGCTGACTAACTGACACTGTAACAGTGTATAGCGCACATAGCAGCAGCTGTGCCATCTGACACAGAGCTGCAGCAGTGAGGAAATGATGACGACGGGGAAAATAGCCGGGTCTTATAGGGCAAGGACATGTGATATACACAGCCAATGACACATGCCCTTGCTTGTGTGCAAAAAATGCACTTTGCTGTGTGTGTGTGTGATAGGCTGACAGCCTGCACCGCCCCACTGTATATGCGTTTAGGAGAAAAAAAAAATGGAGAACGGCATTATTTCAGCAGCACTAATCTAAACCCAGGTCCCCCTCTCCCCCCCCCCCCACCCCCCCCGTGCACACTATACACTGAAACTGGATCTTAACATTAAATAACAGTATTACTGTGAAAAGCCAGTTACGCTTTTGGTGATCGAAGCGTTATCGAACATAACCTCGAACTGCCGAATTTGAAGCTAATTGTTCACATTCGCCGAATGACTCAAACACCGCCCAAAACAGGTCGAATTTCAGATTGGCGAACATTTCGAATCGAACACCGCTCATCTCTACTCACAAGCAGAGTCAGTGAACTCATCAGCAGGAGTTAGCTGAGTACTATAACTGACACTGTACAGTGTCATCCACGTTCAGTGTAGCACCTATTGCGGGTGTTTAACCCCCTTTGATGCCGCTGTCAATATTGATATGAGAGCGGCATCAATCTGCTTATCATAGTGAGGGAGCTCCCTCTATGCTCCAATTAGCACATCATGCTGATAGTCCCCATTTTGACCTCAAACCAAATAATTGCTTCATGGTCATGCAGGTGCGGAGACCTGTAAGGGTCCTACATTGAGTAAGACTGGACACACCTCCTGCCTGTATGAAAGTCACTGATCTAATTAATGCCCTGCAATATAAATGTAGGTTCTGGCTTTTCTGTTACAGCCTGGTTTCTACATCTTAGAGGGCCATCTTATACATTTTAGGACAGGGGTTCCTCTGTGGGGTCTGGTGCAACTGTGAAAAAACAGACCAGAAGAATTGCAGGCGAGAATAAAAAGATGTGTTGTCTATAGCTGCAAATCATAGAAAGTGTATCAGAAATGGCTGAGTGGACGATTTTATCTCTAAAATTATCAGGGATAAGCAATCTCCATTCATAGGAGACATGATTAGAGGGGAGGGGCAAGTAACGTTCTCCAGCCAAGTTCCACCCCAATGGGGATGTGTTCTATCTGTGAAAAACACAAATAAAACAAACACCCATGTGAAAAATGGATGTCTGAAGAAGTTCTAAATGGTTGACAAACCATAGTGACAGGCTTACTGCATTAATTTTTATTTTATTTTACAGATTATTGGTGCATAGAAGATCTGTATCGAGACATGGTGAAGCAGTATGTGGGTGTGGTTGACAAGCTACAAGGACGGCGGCCAGACCCAGCAACCATTGAAGGCTGTTCCCACCTTAAACCAGATAACTATTTGCTTGCATGGCATACTCCATTCAATGAAAAAGGTGATTTTCTCTCTCAAGTGTAAACTTGCCATTTGATGCATGTGCACTATGCAACTGCAGCTTGGACTGGTACACCTCACTTCACTACACATACACCATATACATTTAGAGTTTTCTTAAAATGATGTGTCCACACTTATGATATGTCAATTAACCTAGAATTCTGGTGTAAAAAATACTTGGAGAATCATGCGTGTTAATTAATAACTATACAATGTTAAAATGCACAGATTGGATGAGAAAGCTATTGCAGCCTGATGCCAGAAATCCACCCCTAGCCTGTTGAAAACACCTTAGAGGACCTATGGTGATGTTACAGGACTTGTGGGGAAGTCACAGTCATGGGCGAATCCAGATCACATGACAGTGACATCCCACAGGTCCTTTCCTGATTTATGCTCTACGCTCCATGGTCCCAGCTCCCTACTCACCTCCGCAGCCCACTCACCCGTGCACCCCACTCTATGCTCCACTCTCCCCGGTCCCAGCTGCCCACTCGCCCCACTGCCGCTCGCAGAAAGCAACCCACTGCAGGGAGGGGACAGGTCCACCACAGGGGTCAGAGCGACCACATGGGGAGGGCAAAGAGACAGCATGGGGGGCAGAGAGGCAAAATGAAGGGGAAAAGAGACAGCACATGAGGGGGCCAGAGAGACAGCACAGGGGGCCAGAGAGTGACCACAGGGGGGGGCCAGAGAGCAAACACAGGAGGGACCCAGAAATACAGCACAGGGTGGGGCAGAGAGACAACACATGGGGGGCAGAGAGACAGCACAGGCAGAACAGAGAGACAACAGGGGGGCAGAGAGCGAACACAGGGGAGGTGACAGTGAGACAGCACAGGGGAATGCAGAGAGCGACCAAAGGAAGGGTCAAAGAGTGTGCACAGGGAGGCATGGAGTTGCACATCTAGAGGGCAGAGAGCGCACACAAGGTTGGGGCTAGAGAGGGTGCACAGGGGGACAGAGAGAGCCTATAAGGGGCCAGATAGAGCGTACATGGGGGGCAGAGAGAGCACAGACGCACTTACTCATGCGCCATCCATCTTTGGGCTATTTGGTTTAGAAAGATGGCCGCCACATGACGCATCACACCACCCCACTGCTTCCACTCAAGATTATAGTAATTACAGGATTAGGTTGGAGTGGAACTTGGTGCGAGCTAATAAAGTGGATAACGAATGGGGTCTCTATTTTGTATGCAACAAAGGGATTTCTCTGTGTGTGATGTTTTTTTACTCTTTACTGGAAATTATTGCTAATGGCC
This sequence comes from Allobates femoralis, assembly GCA_033576535.1. NCBI lineage: Eukaryota > Metazoa > Chordata > Amphibia > Anura > Aromobatidae > Allobates > Allobates femoralis. Next base: position 513,008,894 of record JARQOC010000002.1, read on the forward strand.
AGCTGTCATACTGATGGCTGACATTAGACAAAAGGGCTTGATGTCAGCTGCCAAAAAAAGCTGACATCAACCCTTCATTCAGTCTGCACAGCTACATAGCAATGGAAGAGTGGGGTAACCACCAGTTTTGGCATCTCTCATGGAAGCATCAATCCTGTGTGGCTGTACAAAAAGACATCGAAACCCACACCTATTTTTTTCTTATTTATTTAAATAACTAAAAAATAGCGCTCCCCTGTATTTTTCATTGCCAGCGAAGGTAACACCAGGCAGCAGGGGTTAGAAGCCAGTAGCTGTTTGTTTACCTGTGCTGGCAGTAGAAAAATACAATGAAGCCCTACACATTTTTTACCAGGAATTTAAACACTTTAATAATTAAAAAAAAAAAAAACACAGAAACAGGTTTTTAAGTAAAAATACATTTACTTAGGCTGCTTTCACATCAGCGTTTTTTTTTAATTTCCACTGCAGGATCATGCAGTTTTTGGCCGACATCTTGCAGCCTTAATTGGGACAACTTGTGGCAAGGAGTGCGTTCTGCCTAATTCATTCCCTAATGACTTGCGGACACGTGCGGGAAGTGCGGTTTGGACTTGCGGTGAGTCAAAAAATGCTGTCTGTTGCACAAGTGCTGGATCCGGCAAAATCGCAAGTGCCGCACATGACTGCAAGCAGTGGCGTATCTAGGGGGGCTGGCAGGCCATCTGCCCTGGGCACAGCAAGGCAGGGGGGCGCCGCTGTGCCTCCTGCTGCAGAACCTGCAATCTCTCCCCGCCAGCTGCATGTTGCACCCCCCCGGCAGTTGAGCTGGCTTTAGATTCTGTATGTACAGCAGGGATGACATCACCAGCAGGAGGCGTTTCAGCTGCTGGGACTGCTCCTGCCCATTGCTTGCTCTGCGCCTGCGTGACTTCAGACGCAGAGCAGCATTGAGCGGCCGAGGAGGGGATACACATAAAGGAGGTAGCACAGAGAGGGCTGGAGGCAGGGAGGACACCAAGGAGCAGCGAGGACGCATTACTGAGTAAGTCCCTCCAGGACTCCTTATTTGTACACTTTATAAAGTGTTTAATACAATTTGAAGGGTGCCAGAGACATGGGGGATCCCTTATCTGAATGAAGCAGACACGCTGCATTCAGGGGTTGCTTTCATTTTGGAAAGCACCAGGGGGGTGACAGGTCCTCTTTAAATACAAGAAGCTGAAAAAAAAAACCTAGCCGAAGCATGAATTGATATACATGCAAAGTATAAAAGCAGGTTCACACTAGCCACTAAACAACAAAACCTAAGCAAAAAACATATGAACAAATACCTGCTATAAATAAATAACTAAAAAGCAATAATATAATGCATAGTATACTTATAAACACATTGTTGATCAAAAAGGATAAAGCTGTCCCACCGTGACAAGTTGTACTCATTCCAGGACAGTACCTAACTCTTTATAGTATTTAATAATGCTAGGGCATGCTATGATTTCTTACGTGAACAATTTTTCTGAGAGAAAAATCTCTCATCCTAGCAGCCTTAATCAATAATACTTTAATGCTCATAGCATACATACATGCTATAAATATGTTCTCCTGAAACTATCTTTATGAAAATTTGTCATATGCTAGACAAAAGTTAATACCAATTGGTGTTGCTTGTAATATTTTCTCGGTATCTTATAGGTTCTGGATTTGGGGCAGCCACAAAAGCAATGTCTATTGGAATGAGATACTGGCAACCCGGGAGGCTGGAGACATTGATTGAAGTCAGTATTGAATGTGGAAGGATGACACATAACCACCCAACAGGCAAGATACTTAACACTAATAAAATTTCAATAGTAGATCTGAGACAATAATTTATAGGGCAGTATGAATCAGGGTCTGGCTGCATGATACAGAAAGGTACAGTAGTGTGAAAAAGTACCCCTTTCCTGATCTTATTCTTTTGCATGTTCGTCCCACTTAAATGTTTCGATCACCAAACAAATTTATATGTTACAAAAAGATAATGCAGGTAAACAAAATAAAATGCAGTTTATAATTGAAGTTTTATTATTAAGGGAAAAAGAAATACAAACCTACAGAGCATTGAGTGAAAAAGTGATACCCCACCCTTAAGTCATAAATTAACTGTGTGCTCTGCCTTCTTATACGTTGATACGGTGTGAAATCTGGCATACAGCAAAGCCTTCTTCTGTCTTCACATAAGCAGACTGTTTCCTGAATCTAACTTTTTATTCTAAAGGTTTATTAAAATTTAAAAACTAAAGAATTCAAATAGCACAAATGAGTACTGGGCATATCATACATACAGTACTACAATGTACAGTACAGATAAAATACACAGCAATATGGAGCTTAATGCACGAGAAAACATATCCTAAACAGACAGAACTGTGTGTAAAAATTATTGCTATATAATACTAGCAACAAACCTAAACATTATAAAATCACAAATAGCAGTTTTCTACCAGATATACTTTGAATGGATGATGGAGTTATTAGAGCATGCAGTAAAACAAGAGAAAACATGTATCTAGATGATCCTTCACAAAATGTTGTATTACCAAAATGCTAGGTTTACCATATGCACTAGGACTTAAGAGAACATAAGTAATGAAGATAATGCTGCCAGCATGGTGCTAACCACATTAAACTCACAACAAAGATTACATGTTGCATTAGAATGTTGTTACATTTGCCAAATTTAGCCTTGCTTTTTCCTACTGAATCTAAACGGGCAGATCACATCTTTGGATAACTCTCCTCCCCACAGATAAGAATAATAAAAACAGTTTTTACATTATACAGATCGACCTGCGGACTTATATAAAGCATTTCAGAATGGTGTACATAAGGCCTTACTGGTGGTGTCTGCAGCTTATATGTGAAAAAATTGCTGACCGATTCACTTTAAGAACCTTCCGTGTAGAGTATGCTAAGTTTCAAGTCATCTAAAATAGTGTTGGGAAAAGGACATCCTCCAGTAAAAAGTTTTACATTTCTAAACTACCACTAAGCGCAGAGAAATAACAAAATATCAGGGATTAATCAAATTATAAGAAAAAAATAGCGTTCCATAGGGTGATATTATACAGTAAATTTATGTAGTGTGAAAAATAATATCTTACCTTATTAAAAGGGTATTCCCACAAACAAAGTTAATTTTAATGAACAGATCTTGGAATGATAATAATTTCCACAATTAGATGTGATTAAATGTTCCTGTGCTGGGATAATCTTATATATTGTATTTTTCGCTTTATAAGACGCTCCCCAAATTTGGTGAAGGAATAGAGAAAAATATAATCTTCAATGTTAAATGGGGTCTGTCTTATAATGCCAGTGTCCGTCTTACAATCAGTATATGTTTCCCTTATCCTGGTACATGACCCCTCCATCCTGGTGTATATTCCCCCATCCTGGATCAAGGCCCCCCCAAGCTGGATATGGTCCCATATGACGGTACATAGCCCCCAGTAACGGTACATAGACCCCTGTTATGGTACATAGGTCCCTGTGATGGTATATAGCCCCCATCCTGGTTATGGAGCCCATGATGATACAAAGCCCCCCATGCTGGTGCACAGTTAAAAAATAATAAACGATCATACTCACCTCTCTCTATCACTCCCTGCTGTCGGCACCATCCGTCCGTTCCTCTGCTTGTTACGGCATCCAGTCATGTAAGCAGTGCGCAGTGATGATGTCATTGTGCTGTGCTGCTCACCTGACCGATGCCAGCACAGACAGCTGGGATGGTGCGTTCTGCAGGGAGCGATGGAGAGAGGGGAGCATGATCTTCCATCGCCAGGATAGTCACTGTTTTGCAGGTAATGGAAGCGTGGGAGGCAGTGACTTTCCAAACAGGATCACACAGGGCTGCAGCCGCTGAGCTGTGGAATCGCTCATTAGGTTACTGTAATATGCGCCACTCCCCCATGCTGGTGATTGTCAGGGGGATGCAGTGAATATTACATAAGTCTAATCAGCAGGCCCACATGATCTCCTGCAGCCTCTGCAGCCGGCGCCAGCCCCCTCCAGCCTTTGGACACCGCTCCAAAGCCCCCCTTCTCCTACAGCACAGCATATATTCGGTTTATAAAATGTACCCCCCACTTTCCTGCAAAATTTGGGGAAACAAGTGTGCATCTTACAATCTGAAAAATACAGTATGTGCCCTTGATATGTACTGTGTAAACCGTGTCTGACCACACAGGGACATGACTGATCATTCCAAGTCTCCTGGGATGGGGAGGGTGCAAGAGTATACAGAAAATACAGCACGGGATCACAGCTGATTCTTTGATTGAGATAAAACATTTTTTATAATAGGCAGGGAAATGCTTTACCCTATATAAAGAATCATCTATGATCTTGTGCGGTAATTTCTTTATTCCATTTTGCATCTTCCCCGGCCCAGGAGCTGTGGTATGATCGGACCTGTTCCTGCACAGTCAGACACGGCCCTTACACAGTACATAGCAGGGACATATATATAAGATTACCTCAGCACAGGAACATTTTTTTAAACACATTCAATTGTGGAACTTATTATTATTCCAAGATCTATTGATTAAAATGAACTTTAAAATAAACTTTGATTGTTATAAATCTCCTTTAAATTGTGTGAATACACGGACATGTAAATAGAACCATATATTATAATGCGTATGTGTTGTAGCCATGAAAAAAAAAATACAATACACACGTGTAACATGAACTTGTGCATCACACTGGCACTGCTGCTGGCAACTCTCCTATCTTTTTCTCCCCATATCAATTAATCCCTTCACTCCCGGGGGATTTTCCATTTTCCAGTTTTTGTTTTCTCCTCCCCTTCTTCCAAGAACCATAACTTTATTTTTCAATCAATATAGATATATGGGGTTATTTTTTGCGTAACAAGTTGGAAAGCAGGAAAAAAAATCCAAGTGCGGCGAAATTGCAAAAAAAGTGCAACTACACCTTTGTTTTTTATTCATCATGTTCAATATATGGTAAAACTAATGTGTCAGTATGATGCCTAGGGTTGGTACAAGTTCATAGATACCAAACATGTATACTTTTACTTTTACCGAAGTGGTGACAAACATTTAGAGGTGTTTAACCCCTTCACGACCTTTGACGTTGTGCAATGTCATGAAAGTTGGTGCCTTAACGACCCATGTCGTTACACAACGTCATGGCGGTTACCATGGCACCGTTGCCACGTTAACCGCCATCGGACCCCGGTGCTCTGTGATTCCTATCACAGAGCACCGAGGCTTGAGGTCGGGAGGGGGTGGATTCCCCCCCCACCCCCAAAATTCACTGTGATTGGCAATCACAGTGATTCCGTCTCCACCTATAGAAGGGGAAATGAAAGCCCCTTCTATAGGCTGGAGCGCTGGAGGGGGCGGGGATTGCCCCCTCCAGCGCTGATGGGGAGTGATCTGATCACTCCCCATCAGCTTCACAAACATGGCGGCAACGGTGCAGGCACTTTTGCCGGTCGCCGCCACCTCGTTCTTACCGCCGCCTTCTTTAAGCCACCACTCCTGCGTCTTCCTGCCGCAGCCCACAGCCTGGATGGATCAGGTAAGCCGCTGCTGCCACTTTTCTGCAACTCGATCCCCCTGCATGGGGGATCGAGCTGCAGAATAGCAATCTGGCAGCCCAGGCACTGTGATCCATTTAGTGGATCACTGCGCCTGGACTGTCAGATCGCTTTCTGCAGCTCGATCCCCCATGCAGGGGATCAGGCAGCAGAATAGCAATCTGGCAGCCCGGGCACTGTGATCCACTTAGTGGATTACTGTGCCCAGGCTGTCAGATCACTTTCTGCAGCTCAATCCCTACGCAGGGGGATCGTGCTGCAGAGTATCAATCTGACATCCCGGGCCCAGTGATCCACTATGGACAGTGGATGTAGCAGAGGCGATTGAGTGTCGTGGGACCTTCGTTGTGGACTACATCAGAGGTGATCGAGCGTTGTTGGACCTTCGTTGTGCACTACGTCGGAGGCGATTGAGCGTCGTGGGACCTTCGTTGTGGACTACGTTGGATCTTTATAATAAAGATGGAGTCTGAATTCTATTTGTGTTTTTTTTCAAATAAAAAGATTTTTCTCTGTGTGGTGTATTTTTTTAACTATTTACTAGAGATTCCTAATGACCGGGTCTAACATTGGCCCGACATTAAGAATCTTGGGCTTAGTGCCAGCTGCCTATAAAAAAGCAGGCATTAACACCTTTATTACCCAGTTGCTACCGGCACCAGGGCAACTGGAAGAGTCTGGGTACAGCGCCAGAAAATGGCGCTTCCATAAATGTGCCATTTTCTGGGGCGGCTGCGGGCTGCGATTTGCAGCATGGGAGGCCCAGAACGCTTGGGTCTCTCCATGCTGAGGATTCCAGCCCCCAGATGCTTTGTTGTACCTGGCTGGACCAGAAATATGGCAGAACCCCACATCATTTTTTTTCTAGAATTAATTTTAGAAATATGTAAAAAAAAGGGCTTCGCTGTATTTTTAGTTGCCAGCCAGGTACAACTAGGCAGCTGGGGGTTGATGGCAGTCCTTAGCTGCCAAGTTGTACCTGGCTGGACCAAAAGTATGGTGGAGCCCCACGTAATTTTTCTTTCTAAAATGTGTTCTATAAATTAACAAAAATGGGCTTCACTGTATTGTGGGTTCCCAGCCAGGTACAATGAGACAGCTGGGGGTTGGTGGCAGTCCGAAGCTGCCAAGTTGTACCTGGCTGGACCAAAAATATGGCGAAGCCTCACATAATTTTTTTTTTTCAATTCTACAAATAAAATTACATGGAGCTTTGCCGTATTTTTGGTTGCCAGCCAGGTACAACTTGGCAACTTGGGGACTGGAATCCTCAGCGTGGAGAGACCCAAATGTTGTGGGTCCCCACATTGCAAATTGCAAACCACAGGCACCCCAGAAAATAGTGCATTCATTAGAGGCACCATTTTCTGGTGCTGTGCCTCAACTTTTCCAGTTGCCCTTGTGCTGGTGGCACACAGGGCCTCTCCATATGCATCATGGGGTCCGCTAACAAGTTGAATGGAAAATTAGCTCCAATTGTTAGCGGACACCATGTCGCATATGGAGAGTCCCTGTGTGCCTAAACATTGGAGCTCCACCCAAGTGACCCCATTTTGGAAACTAGACCCCCCAAGGAACATATCTAGATGCAAAGTGAACATTTTGAACCCCCAGGCGCTTCACAAATTGATTAGTAAAAATAAATAAAGAAAAGTTTTGTGGGAAAAAAAAAGAACTTTTTCATTATTATGGATCAATTTGTGAAGCATCTGGGGGTTCAAAGTGCTCAATATCCATCTAGATATGTTGCTTGGGGGGTCTTGTTTCCAAAATGGGGTCACTTGTGGGGGAGCTCCAATGTTTAGGTACACAGGGGCTCTCCAAACGTGACATGGTGTCCGCTAACAATTTGAATGGAAAATCAGCTCAAATTGTTAGCGGACATCATGTCGCGTATGGAGTGCCTAAACATTGGAGATCCCCCACAAGTGACCCCATTATGGAAAACAGACCCCCCAAGGAACTTATGTAGATGGGTGGTGAGCAATTTGAACCCCAGGTGCTCCACAAATTAATCCGTAAAATTGAAAAAATAGTTTTTTTTCACAAAAAAGTTCTTTTAGCCTCAATTTTTTAATTTTCACATGGGCAACAGGATAAAATGCATCCTAAAATTTGTCGGGCAATTTCTCCTGAGTAGCGCCATTTGACTTTTTGAATGGAAAATTAGCTCCAAAAGTCAAATTGCGCTCCTTCCCTTCTGAGCCCTGCCGTGTGCCCAAACAGTATTTTATGACCACATATGAGATATTGATATACTCAGGAGAAATTGCCCAACAAATTTTAGGATCCATTTTATCCTGTTGCCCACGTTAAAATAAAAGAATTGAGGCTAAAAGAACATTTTTGTTGGAAAAATTAAAATGTCCATTTTTTCCTTCCACGTTACTTTAGTTCTGTGAAGCACCTGAAGGGTTAATAATTTTCTTGAATGTAGTTTTGAGTAGCTTAGAGGTGTAGTTTTTGGAATGGTGTCACTTTTGGGTGTTTCCTGTAATGTACACCCTCAAACAGACTTCAAATGTGATGTGGTCACTAAAAAAATGGTTTTGTAAATTTTGCTGGAAAAATGAAAAATTGCTGATGAACTTTGAACCCTTATAACTTCCGTAACAAAAAAAATGTTTCTTCAAAATTGTGCTGATGTAAAGTAGACATGTGGGAAATGTATTTATTAACTATTTTGTGTCACATAACCTCTGGTTTAACAGAATAAGAATTCAAAATTTGAAAATTGCGAAATTTTTTCCATTGTGGAAACACACTAAAGATTTATCTAATCTTCACGTCTTTATCAATAACGTTTATCAAAGCCAAATACTAGGAAGTAAGAAAACAAAGCAGCTTTATTTAACCCACTCACTACTCAGCAATTTTCCATTTTTGGACTTTTGTCTTTTCCTCCCCTTGTTCCAAAAACTGTAACCTTTTAATTTTTTTGTATCAATATGTATGCTGTATGATGGCTTGTTTTTGTGGGGTGATTTGTACTTTTTAATGAAAACCTTAATTTTTCCACATAGTGTACTGCAAAATAGGGACTGGTCAACCCCCTGGTGCATGGCAATCTAATTGCACCACTGAATGCAGCATGACAGCTGCATTCAGGGAAGGGGTACCCCATGGCTTCAGCCCCCCTGTACCCTTAGATATAGACTTTATAAAGTGTACTTATAGTGAGTCCGGAGGGACTTACTGAATGATGAGTCATCTCTCTTGCTGGTGTCCTCCCCGCCTCCAGCCTTCTATGTGCCACCTCCAGCCCCCTCAGTGCGCCTCCTTTATTTGTCTCCCCTCTCGGCCAATGGGCAGAACTGGGTCCCAGCAGCTGACACGCCTTCTGCCGGTGACATCAGCGCCAGAGCCCGTCCGGCTCCAGCTTATGTATATACAGCTGGGCGGGCTCCGGCGCTGACATCACCAGCAAGACGCGTGTCAGCCCATTGCGGCACTGAAGGGGCTGGAGGTGGCACACAGAAGGCTGGAGGCGGGGAGGACACCAGCAAGAGTGATGAGTCATCACTGAGTAAGTCCCTCGGACTCACTATAAGTACACTTTATAAAGTCTATTCTCAGGTACAGGGGGTGGAGCATAGGACCTTCTGATGCAGCTGCATGTTCATTCAGTGGTGCATTTAGATTGCCATGCATCGGGGGTGACGGGTCCTCTTTAAGCATGGTGGAGGATCTATAATGCTGTGGGGTTGCTTTGCTGCAACTGGTACTGGAGGCCTTTAATGTATCACAGGAATCATAAAATTAGAGAATTATCAAGAGATTTTAGAGTCAAATGTCCTACCAGTGTAAGAAGCTTGGTTTGAGACAAAGATTATGGGTCCTCCAGCAAGACAATAGCCCAAAGCAAATATCAAAAATGTACACAGGACCGGTTGAAAAATAAAAACTGGACTGTTTTAAAATGGCCAGTAATGAGTCCCAACCTCAATCCCATTGAAAATCTTTGGGATGAGCTGAAAGCTGTTATTGGGAAAAAGAACCCTGCAAACATTCAAGGGCTTGAGCAAACAGCAAAGGAAGAGTAGGAGAAAATACCAACTGAGAAGTGCAGAAGCTTAGAGATGGCTACAAGAAACGTTTGGAGGCTTCATCAATGCCAAAGGCGGGCAACCAAGTATTAATTAGAGGCCTTTATTGCTGTACATGCGGTTATTCTGTTTCTTATTTGCAAACTGCAACATGTAAGTCAACAGTGTTGTATTGTTGTATTACTTTGGAGACCACTAATTAAAAAATTCTGAGGATATAACTTTGCTACATTTCCGTTTATTTCTAAAGATATTGTACACACTAATGGAAAAAATGAAAGGGTGCAATAATAGTGAGCAGCACTGTAGCTATATATTTGTCATGCCTTGTTAGGTCAATAAGTGAATGTAAATTAAATGCTTGTAAGTTTATTTCCTCATATATCTTGATATTTGGTGATTCATTGACTACATATTTTCCAACATGCAGGATTCCTGGGTTCACTTTGCTCTGCTTTATTTGCCTCTTATGCAATACAAGGAAAGCCTTTGGTTCAGTGGGGTAGAGATATGCTTAAGGTAATTCCAATGGCTGAAGAATACTGTAAGAAAGCATTCGTCATATGGCAGGTAAGAGAATAATCAAAATAACTTTTTTTTCTTGAAAAACCATTAGTAAGGTTTGTGGGTTTGTAGAAAAAAAATTACAAATCTGATGTACATTAAGTAAGGCTGTGCTTATATTGGAGTTGTACATTGAGTCATGGCTGAAAGTGTTGGCACTCTTGAAATTCTTCCAGAAAATGAAGTATTCCCCCAGAAAATTCTTGCAATTATACATGTTTTAAGATAAACCAGTAGTAGAAATGGAATAAATGCCGTGCTGTCAGTTATCAGTGACAAAAACTTGAATAAAATTAATAGTGATTTTTATTATGTGTTTTGGAGCTGGTGCGTTCCTTCTTCAGATAAAATCACAGACCTGGTAAAGCACATAATTCTACTGTGTACATAAATGGTATGAGGCCTACAAAGAAAACACAATACCTACAGTCAAATTTGCTGGAGGTTCAGAGATGTTTACATTCGTTTTGCTACCTGTGACACTGAGTGCCTTGACTGTGTACAAGTCATCATGAAATATAATGATTACCAAATGATTTTGTGTTACAATATAGTGCCCAATGTCAGAAGACTGGGTTTGTGTCCTAAGTCATGGATCTCCCTCTGGTAGATGACCCCAAACATACTTCAGGAAGCACCCAAATAGAAATATCTGGAAACTAAATGCTATAACGTTCTGAAGTGTTCAGCAGCGAGTCCAGATTTAAATCCCATTGAACACCTATGGAGAGATCTTAAATTGCTATTGTAATAATTATAATGGATAACTCAGGAGTCTTTGCGTGGAGCAAAGACACAACAGAACACTATTTATATGTGAAAAAGTCTATATTAATACACACGTTGATAAACAACAAAGTACAGAGGAAAACGCAAAGTCCATAAACACAGAGTGTAGATATTGAATGAAGCCTTAACGAAAAGTCTGTTGAAAAACCTCAGAGGAAAATACAATCAGAGGAGCAGTCTGTAAAGCACAGTTTACACTTGGAGATGCTGCAAAAGGAAAGTCTACGTCAAGTCCAACACAGAGATGTGTAAGCATGTCTATATAACACATTAAATCATCCTGGAAGGCCTGGGAAGGAAGTCTTAGAAAGTCCAGAACCAGATGCAGAGCAAACTACTAAAGTCCAGAACAGTTTAATGTTCAGCATCTATTTGAACATAGGAAGTGACAGAGCAGCAACAGCTTATTTGTCAGCAGAGGTAGGTGAGGCAAGAGCTGCAGCAGAGGGAGTTGCACGAGCAGCCAGAAGCAGAAGGAACGCTGGCACAGGTGTAGATAGCAGAACCTCTGAAGAGCAGCAATCAGGAGATTCACACAGTATTTGCAGGAGTAGGCTGAGAACTTGAGAAACTACTAGGAACAGGAAAAAGGTAGAATACCCTAGAAATGACTAGAGGTTGGGGTGGGGTTTATAAAGGCTGGTTAGACAAAGGACGCAATCTTGGAAGCAAAGGATGCCATCGTGGAAGGAAGCAAAAATACCTAAAAGGTAATTAAAATATTCACAGTCCTGACAGCTATTATTAGAAGGCACCCTTCAAATATGAGAGGCCTGGAGTAGTTTGCAAAAGAATAGCGGCTTAAAATACCAGTTCAGAGGTGTAAGAAGTTTCTTAATGGTTATAGGAAGCAATTGATTACAGTTATTTATTCCAAAGAATCTGCAACTAAATATTAAACTGAGGATGACGACAATTTTGTTCTGCCCATTTTTGGAGTTTTGTGTGAAATAATATTCAAGTTGTTTTTTTTCTGGTTTTATTTGTGTTGTTCCAATACACACAAAGGAAATAAATATGTTTATGACAAAACATTTGTAATTGCAATAATTTTCTTTGAGAAATTCTTCATATTCTGGAACAATATCAAGGGTGCCAACTAGAGATGGGCAAACCTGCAGATGTTCGGGTTCACCGGATCTGCCTGGACTTTAAAAAAAAAGTCTTGTTCAGGACTGAATTTGGCCCAAACCCAAAACCCCTTATAACTCTATAGAGACCCGAATATCTGTGCCATAATATGGTGGTAGTAAGGGCTAGGGCTGCAAAAGGAAGCAAAATGGGGATTAAAAGCAGGAATATACTTACCAAGTTTCTGCACCTCTGTCAAACTGCTTCCTGCACGCTAATAAAATCATATAAATATACTCCTGCTTCCACTTCCCACTCTCTGTGACTGCATCTGTGATTGGTAACAGCCAGATTGCACCCCAACCCTCTGTATTGGCATCTGTGATTGGTTTTCTTACACACAGGTGTAAAAATAAGCAAATAATTAGAATAAATGGCATGGGGTCCCCCATATTTTATACTTAGCACAGATGAAACAGAGAGCTGCAGCCCGCAGCCCCGTGCTTTATTTTGGTTCCGTAACAAAATACGTGGGACTTGACTGCTGGATTGCCAGACTGCTATGCCACAGTGTCCCACAATCCAACAGTCTGGCAATCTGGCAGAAGGTCCAACTGAGTTCACTGAGGAAAACGGAAAGCCCCCAGTGTGAACTCCGGTGATCCAACTGCCAGATTGTGAGATTTTAAGACATGGTTCTAAAGTAGTCCGACAATCCGGCAGTCAAGTCACCGGAGTTCACATGGGCTCCCCTCTGCCATCAATGAACTCAGTTGAACATGCTGCCATGTCACCATGTCCCGTAATCAGTTAATTAGGCAGCAGGTTCAACTGAGTTCACTGATGGCAGCAGGGAAGCCATCAGCTATGTACTTGGTGACTCAGTGACGCTACCACTTTATCAAAGCCAACATTCCCCACAGCTGTCAATGTGTCCCTGAAGTTTATATTACCTTTTCATTAACCTGGTTGCCACTGCAGCAGGGCATTCAGGATGAGCCAGGTAAGCACCAGGATATGGTGAATCTAATGGATGCTCCAATTCTGGGGTGCCTGTGGCCCACTATTTTTAGCTTGGGGAGGGCCAAAAAACTATGGGCCTCCCCAGGCTGAGAATACTGGACCCAAGTTGTGTGCTTTATCTTGGCTGGGTATCAAAATTGGAGGAGACTCCATGCCATTAGTTTTAATTATTTCTTTAAGAAAAATGGCATGGGGTCACCTGTATATCAGCACACAGCTGTATGCTTTATCTGTGCTGGGTATAAAATACGGGGGACTCTACTGAATTTTTTTCCAATTATTTATTTATTTTTATACTATAGTGTGTAGGCCAACCAATCACAGGCGCCGGCACAGAGGATGAGGGCACAGTCTGACTGCAACCAATCACAGACTCTGTCACAGAAGATGGGCAGGGGAAGCAGGAGAATATTCATAAGGTTTAAGGAGCAGAGCCATAAGCAGTGTGACAGCGACGTGGAAGTCCGTGTTTGGAGTCTGTTCATGGACCCCAAACATATGGGTCCACCCATCACTATACCAACACTTTCGGACATGACCCCGAATGTGAAGCCCCAATTTATTGCTCTGTATGCCATATATTGTCATACATCATACAAATCCACACTCCTCCTTGAAAAAAAATTAACCGTGCATGGAATATTTTTTTTTATGATTGACTATTTCAGCTTAGAAGTGAGTACTGTAGTCAAGTAAAATAGACTAGTTGAATATGATATAAAATACTCATCTTTTGTTAATTCTATGGGTCCAATAAGTACAATAGTATTTTATTTGTGCCTGATTTTTCTTTAGATTTTGCCGTTTGACATTTTTTCATTTGTGTCTATATATGTGTTCGTCTGGTTCTTTTTATTGTCTGCATTTTGTGCATAGTTTGGTTTTTCCAGATATTTTCATCTGATTCAACAATTGCGACTTCTGAAAAATTTGCTAAATTTGACGCAAACGCACTCGAGTACGACCTAGAGTGATAATATGTAGACCTAGATATTCTGGTAAAATATTTAAGCTATATTGCAAAATGTGTGACTTTTGAAAAGTTGCAAAACAGGCCAAAAGCTATAACATCAGTTGCACTATCATGTCTGACATCTTAATATTTACTGACTCTGTGTGGTTTTAATTTTACATAGAATACCAAGAACATTGGTTCTACTTTGAAGCTAAATGGCAATTTTACCTGGAAGAAAGAGAAATAGATGAAGACAATATGAACAAGCCTAAATTTCCTGACAAGTATGATGCTGATGAAAGAGAAAAGGTAAAGCTTTACTTTTTATAGTTTGTTTTACAGGTCAACAAGAACCTCCTAAATGTCAAATTGATATTCAGATATTCCATAAACTAATCCTACACAACCTCCAAAATGACAGCAATGAGGAAGAGTCAGCATGGTGCAGCTGTCAAGCATGCACATGGCAACTTTATACAAGCGTCTATCATTAGATTTCACAACATAATATGCATATATTGTCAAATAGATCTCTTAGACCTGATGTAGAATGTACATTTACTTTGAAAATCTTTGACAAAATGCTTGTATAATCCTTTTAGGAAAGTTTAGCCCAATCTCCATCCATGTAGTCTGATTGACAGCTCCACATTGTCTCTCCTGTTGAGATCTCCCACTGCTCAGTGCAAGCTGCAGCTGTGAGTCAGGCGGTGTGGCTGAAGAATGAATACACTTACTCCTCAGCTATCGCAATCTGTATCTCATAAAGCACTTGTTTCATTAAATGTAAGAAATCTGTATTAGTAATGAATGTTGCTTATATAGTGAAATTCGGTGACAGATTTGTTTTAATAAGAAATTAAGTTAAAGTCCTGCTCAGCTCACTTCTCCCATCAGGAGATCAGCTATAATTTCCTTTTAATATCTCATCCAAGTTAAAAGGTTTTCCCAACATAAGTTTAAGGAATTCACCTACTTGACAACTTTTCATCTATTTAATTGTTGGATGCATGGGCACTTCTGGCTTGATAGTTCAAGCTAGCAGTACTGTCCCAGAACTGTACAGGCATATGAGGCAGCTTTTCCTCTGCAGCATTGGAAGTGCAGTGTGACTGAAGCTGTCCACGATAAGACATTAACAGTAACACTCCAGAAATCCAGCCCAATGTTAGTCCATTGCTTACAAGCTCAATAGAAAAGAGATTGTAAGCACTGTCCATATTTTGTCACTTCTGCTAGACAGCAGGAATGATTGGTCTCCTTGAGCTGTTATCAAAATACAGAGAAATTTTATTAAAATGTGAATGTAAAAACAATTTAGTAAATAATATACAACCACACCCATTTGTGAAAAAAAAGAATAATCCCTTAAAGAGTCTAATGTGTCGTATCATGCTTACATACCACAGATGTATAAGAAATGGAGCTCAGAGGGCCGTGGAGGAAGAAAAGGACATGATGCACCGATGATTGCATATGATGCCCTGTTAGGAGCTGGTGGGGACTGGAAAGAGCTCTGCAGTCGAGCTATGTTCCATGGAGGTAAGTGACTGAAAATCAGTGTGTACAGTATATATAACAGTATAACATTTTGCTTAAATTTATGAGTGTCTTATAGTCCCCTGCCAGTAAGGTTAGTAGTGTCAAGCCTCCTTGACTGCTTCCTTAAATCCTCAGGCAGAGCATTTATATGAATTTATATATATCATTCAATCAATTGCGCTCCTATCGCTGAGATAACTAAGCGGCTACATAGTTCTCACTCTCTAACACTAAGCAAGAGAGACATAACTGAGCATGTAGTAGATAAGGAAATGTTTGCGTCCAATTGAGAATAATTTGAATGGATCTTTGGTGCACAGGATGAAGAAATATAAAATTGTCACATCTAGATACACATGTACAGTACATACCGTATATTTCGGACTATAAGACGCACCCAGAATTTAGAGAAGGAATATAGAGAAAAAAATGAAGCAAAAACTGTGGTTATAATTAACTGTTATGGGGGCAGATCTGCTGCTGACACTGTTATGGGGGTAATGTTCCCATCCTGGGCCCCTTCCAGGTGATATATGTCCTCCATCCTGGTGTAGATGATCACCCATCCTGGTTATGGCCCCCATCCTGGATATAATCCCCATCCTGGATATGGCCCCCTATGAGCCCGCAGCAGCCAATTCATAAATGTTTCCATGGTTTTGAAAATACAACCCCAACAAGGTGAGCGCATTATACTATTGTTCTCTATTTCCACCCTAGTAAGATGCCATTGCGCTTGTCACTCTTCCAGTCATATTTCCTAAATGGACAATATGTCACATAAGGGGAGTGAGAATAAGAATCACCTAACCCTGATAGACATAAAGAACAGTATGCAAATATATATTTATCACATTAGGTGAATAAATGATAAAAAATCACTTACCCCAAAAGACATAATAACCAAATCAGTAATATCCTGATGGGACACGTGCAAAAACAACATAAACATATACCATGAGTCAAAAAATGTACATACCGCCAACACAACCAATTAAATGGAATGCATGAGTCTGTTCATGTATGAAAGCAATACCTGCTAGGGTCATGTGGATCGTAATGAGTGCATCGAAGAAGGTGAAGAGGAAGAAGAGCGACACTTCACACGTATTACCTCTAGAAATGTGGCTTCATCAGGGACAAGGATGCAGAGCACTTTCTGCACACATTATGGTCAACAATATGCCTTTTCTGATCTTATCCTTATATAGTTCCCAAAGCCAAACCAAATTTTTAGTGTCTTTTATCCCACATTTGATGCTTACCCTATTTCCATAGATATTTTTTAGAACATTACATTACCCTTTTTGTTACAGGAGAAAGTGCTGCTACTGGGTCTATTGCCGGGTGCCTTTTTGGATTGCTGTATGGTATAAACAATGTACCAAATGGTCTATACCAGGAAATTGAACTAAAAGAAAGACTCCAGTGCCTGGGTGAAAAGCTCTACCAAGTATCTTCAAAAGAAAAGTAAAAGTGCTATTTTCAATATATTAATTATGAAGGAAAAACTAAACATTAGCAGAGTTTAGGGTTCACGTGTGGGCTTTTCATATTTCCTATGTCAACCTTTTATGTAGTTCTTATAATACTTCAGTTTATTTTGGTCAGTTGTAGACATGCTACCTCAGTTATGTCATTGTTACTACTGAACTGTATGCATGTGGAGAAATATATCTGTTTCTTGTGTGATTGTAAAACTTCAGAATATGTTACTTACTGTACAATACAAGATGTTGAATAGTCATACCGTAATTTCTGCATATTCATGAATTAAGGACTGCTCACACAGATGTATTTATTATGCTTAAAAGGTCAGTAGAGCTTAGAGGGAACCAACCACCTCAGATCACCCTAATACACAGTTAGTACATGTCCCTGCACCCTAAGGATACCTTTCCAGCACTGTTTTTGTGTAAAATCTTGCATTAGTATAACTCATATAAAGAGTTTATAAACTTACTAGCCTGGAGACATCTGGGCGTATCCCTTCTTCTGTTATACTTCAGGGCTGTGCATTCATTGCATGGCTGTGCTCCCCCTCCCTCTGTGCAGAGGAGATAACGATCACGCCCATCAGGGCAGGGCAGCAGGCACGGAGGGAGGGGGAGCACAGACATGCAATGCACAGCCCTGAAGTATAACAGAAGGAGGGATACGCCCAGATGTCTCCAAGCTAGTAAGTTTATAAACTCTTTACATCAGTTATACTAATGCAAGATTTTACACAAAAACAGTGCTGGAAAGGTATCCTTAGGGTGCAGGGACATGTACTAACTGTGTATTAGGGTGATCTGAGGTGGTTGGTTCCCTTTAAAGGCTTAAAGTTAACCTGTCATATTGAAAATGCTATCTATGTTTCCCGCTGCTAATAGGTGAGGACCGCGGGCGCCGCGGTCCTGACCTGTCAGCTGGTTCAGCTGCGTGCGGCTGCACACAGGATCGGAGGGCATAATAGCCCCCCGTCCTGTGTGCTGATCCGGTCCGCGGCTGTCTGCCTCAAGCGGACAGCTACGGATCGGATCAGACACGCAGTCTGAAGCCGGCCATAGACTTGTATAGGTGTGAGTGAGCTGAGACTCAGCCTGAGGAAATACTCACAGATCTGAGTTGCCTTATTGTCAAACATTGGCACGACTGCAATGCAAGGTTTTCTCAAAAAGCACTCGTGCGATGTACACACTAGTGTGTCTCCAGCATTGAGAGTACTATCAAAGCTGAATCAGACAGAAGTGTGATTTGTTCCAAACTAAAGTAAGATCAGTAAGTGGCCCAGCACCAGAATTCGGTTATTGTCACGTTTCATACTGTTCTCAAATTGGGACCCTGTTGACAGATTCCTTTGCTTAAAATCGGCACGTCCAGCAGCTGCATATAACACTTTTTCATTTTGTTATCATTATAATGAAGCTAGGCTTTTTGGCTGTGCTCATAACAGGAAAGCTGTATTCTTTTTCCAGATAATGTACTAAATGTGCTACATACGTTTCATTTTATGTCACATTTATTACGTTTTTTATATAATTCTTTATTTTTCGTTTTATAGTAACAATAGAAAAAAGAACCAAAACTTACAGATTCAATCATCTTGCAAGTACAAAGAACTGTTCTTAATAAAATGTATTCTCATTAATTGAATCACGAATCAGTTTCTAATAGTCAATAAGCTTGATAAAAGTATTCAATTTACTATAGCAATATTAAAACTAACTCTGGCATGAAAAACAAGCTGTCTAGTATAACACATCGGAGTTGTTTGCCAGTCATAATTATAAAACAAGCATAACGTACTCCATAGGTATCCGTCTATTACCAATAATAATGACAATGAAAGACAAAAAAAAAACAAAAAAGAAAGGAAAAGATAGGAAACACATAAAGAAAGAAAAGAGTAGAATAGACCAGAACGGGGGATAGGATGGGTGGGGGGGTATGAAGAGGGGTAGAAGGGAGGGTAAGGTAGGGGTCTCGTGAAGTTACCAAACCTCAATGGAGTAAAAGGAACTCTCAATCGCACCCATTTACTAACCAGTTCTTAAGAGCAAGTTCCTCAGGAGCTTCTGTGAGACTTATACAGGTCAGATTGTTGGAAACTCATCCAATTAAACCACGTGTTTCTGAACTTCTCATATGAATCATGTATAGCTGATGTCAGGTCCTCGAGAAGCATGAGGTCGTTCACCTTCTCTATCCACATAGCCACAGAAGGACATGTCTCCTTTTTCCAAAGTATCGGAATGCAGGATCTCGCAGCCATGACTAAGAACCTCAACAGTGTATGTTTATATTTGTTTGGTGGAATCCTACAGTGGTGCAACATGAAGAGGCCAGGCTCCAACTCATCCGTGTATCCCGTAACTTGCCTTGTAATCTTTTTCACCTCCGACCAGAATGGTTGGAGCTTCGCACACTCCCAGAACACGTGTAGTATTGTACCATCCGCCCCACCACACCTCCAGCACTTCGGGTCTATAGAAGGAAAGAGTCTATGCAAATAAGCTGGGACTCTATACCATCTCGTCAATAATTTATAATTTGCCTCCTGCAGCTTTGAGCTTATCGAGGTAGAGTGAGCTAAAGAATAAATTGCAGATCTCTGTTCTGTAGACAGTTTGAGACCAAGATCTGTCTCCCATCGCAGCATGAAATGGGGAGTCGGGAGGTCCGGTGGAGAAATCAAACACGCGTATGTCTGTGATAAAGCATGCCTACAGTCAACTGTGGTAGAGCATAGAGATTCAAACAGTGTCTTAGGATTTAAAAACGTCCTCTTAGGAGGGAGTCTATGAAGATAATGTACAAGTTGTACACATCTCCAGAAACCCAGAGCCGTCGGGTAGGTAATTGAATTAAGTTGTTCAATGGTTGGCCACGCTTCTCCCTCACTCCATTTTTCAATCCTATCCAGACCTGCTTTTATCCAACGTTGGAACACGGGGTCATCAAGACTTGGTCGAAAGTCCGGGTGACTAAGGATCGGACTCAAGACAGAGGCAGATGGTATCATTAAGGATCTAACTAACGTGTGATCACAAATCTTGAGAGTAGACCCAATTGTCGGATGGTCATATAATAACTCTTCTTTTCGAAGTGACACCCAGGGTAATGTCTGAAGTCTGAAAGGAGTAAAATCCTGTTCGATTTGTACCCACAATTTATTTGTACCATGCCTGCACCAATCTATTACCCGCGTGAGGTGGGTGGCTATGTAATACAGTTTGATATTTGGGAGATTCACACCACCATCTTTTTTGCGTCTATACAGGATTGATCTCGCTAGACGTGGTTTCGAGTTATTCCAGATGAATTTTGTCTGCAGTTGTGCAATTGTCTTAAAGAAGGATAATGGAATGGTGATAGGTAATGTCTGTAGGTAATATAATATCCTCGGAAGGATATTCATTTTGAAAAGTTGGCATCTACCAGCCCATGTGAAAGTAGACAATAGCCATCTCTCACAGTCTACTGTAATTGACCGCAGCAGTGAAGGAAAATTTGCACCATACAGATCTCTAACATCTGGAGTAATCTGTACCCCTAAATAGCGAAGAGATTTAGGAGACCAATGAAATGTAAAGGCGTTCTGTATTCTAGTAATTCGACTCAGGGGAAGCGACACATTTAGGGCCTCAGATTTTGATCTATTTATTTTAAAATTGGAGAGAGTGTAATATGTCTCCAATTCTTTCAATAAAATGGGGAGAGAAACCTCTGGATTTGTTAGAAAGAACAGGAGATCGTCTGCATATGCCGCAATTTTATGTACACCTGATTTTACTTGCATGCCTGAAATATCTCCATTCATTCGGACATGACGCAATAACGGTTCGAGAGTCAAAATAAAAATTAATGGGGACAACGGGCATCCCTGACGCGTGCCATTGTTAATATCAAATGACTCCGAAAGGATCCCGTTGACCCGCACTCTTGCCGACGGGACGGAGTACAGAGAGAGCACCCAACCAAGCATCTTAGCTCCCAATCCGATGTGAGACAGTGTCTCTTTAATAAAAGTCCAATGTACGCGATCGAACGCTTTTTCTGCGTCTGTAGATAGTAACAT
This sequence comes from Allobates femoralis, assembly GCA_033576535.1. NCBI lineage: Eukaryota > Metazoa > Chordata > Amphibia > Anura > Aromobatidae > Allobates > Allobates femoralis. The sequence goes on from JARQOC010000002.1 coordinate 513,030,040, forward strand.
CAGCGGGGTTTTAGATGTCTTGGCTGTATAAATTAAGTCTATAGCTTTGGTGGTGTTGTCTCTGGCCTCCCTACCCGTGACAAATCCCGTCTGATCTGGGTGAATCAAGTCCGGTATGAACGGGGAGAGTCTTGCCGCCAAAATTTTTGCAAAAAGCTTAATATCTACGTTCAGCAGGGATATTGGGCGGTAACTGGAGCATAGCAGAGGATCTTTCCCTGGTTTATGAATCACTGTTATATTAGCTCTTAATGTATCTTTGGGTGGTGTAGATATCGCCAAGGCATTAAAAAAGGCTTTTAGGTGTGGCAATAGAGCTTCTTTTAATTTTTTATAATAACCAACCGTAAACCCATCTGGGCCAGGTGCTTTCCCCGATTTAGATGAGGACAACGCATCTTCAATCTCCTGATCTGAGATAGGCATCTCTAAGGATTGCGAAACTGAATCCGCCAATTTCGGCATAGCCGAAGATGTAATATATTTTCTTATGCGTGATGTAAGTGCATTCAATGCTACCGGCGCTTTATTCGTGTCAAGATTATACAAAGCGGTATAGTAATGTTTGAATGCCTCAGCTATGTCGTGGGGAAACTTTGAGCGTTTTGAGGTATCTGGGTGTGATATTTCAGAAACATACGTAGTAGCTCTGCAAATTCTAGAGGCCCTCGCCAAAGCTCTACCGGACTTATTCCCATATTCATAGAAATGTCTACGGCATCTGGTAAGTACCCCTTTTGCCTTATATAGTAAAGTAGTGCGTAGCTTCTCCCTAACATCTAATAGTTCTCTCTTCAGATCAGGGAGAGAGTGACGTTTATGCCTAGTTTCGAGGTCTCTCAGTCTAACCATTAGATCTTGGATTTCTGTATCTCTAATTTTCTTAAGTCGGGCACCATGTTTGATTAAAATGCCTCGAACTACACACTTGTGAGCCTCCCACACTCCCCCTTATTACGTTTTTTAAGTGATATTTAAAAATCCACCAAAGATCCAGGTGATTTGACTAAAAGTTGATATATTTACAATAAATTAAATAGGAGAAAAGGAGATAAACACTTCAGTTTATACAGGTCTAGGGGTTTTAATTTATCCTTTTTTTAAGGCGCCACAAGCAAGAAGGCAGTTAAAGTGCCAAGTACACAGCAGTGAAATAATCTACATAACATACAAATAGCGATTTTGACAGCAATGCAGTGTCTCATTAATAAAGTGTATATAATCAATTGGGAAGAAATAATCAGAAACAAGGGTCAGCAAAAGACCTCCAATGTTATACTTCAACCCAAAGGTTAATATTGCTAAACAACAGAGAAAAAAGCAGAGCTGCTTATGATGAGCACAGGGAGAGGGGTACTCGGATACCGGGATGAATTGATGGAAATGACAGGGAATCACGGGTGGTCGGGTTCCCGGTTCCGTGCCCTGGCTGTCATTTGTTTGGTGGGGGAAATATTTATAAGGATGAATAAAAAATAAGTGACGCCACCTGTGGATCCCGGTAATTTGGATACCGGCGCTGCAGGCCGGCTGCTGAGTTGATGATGGGTGCAGCTCAGTGTGGTACAGCTCCCCACAGGTGGAGCTTTTCCTCAGGGCAGCGGTGATGGAGTATGAGGGGATGAGGGGAGTAGTTGTTCTTACCCCTCTGAGGAAGCTGAGGCCCTCCAGGCACCGGCGGGAAGGAAGACAGACACCGACTCAACTTCAACTCCACTTTACTGGTACCCACAGATGTTAACACAGTACAGTCTGGTTTAATGGGTACTAGTTGTTGGTTCAGGGTACCCCTATGGAGTCTCTAGATGTTCCTTCTTATTATCTTTCGGTGTCACAATTCTAACTTCCTCTCTGTCTTTTACCACCTTTGCAGAGCTCTCTCGCCAGTCCCCTGGTCTTGTACGGTGAGACACGGGTTATCCTTGATAACGGTGAGGCACGCACTATCTCTCCCACCACCGGAATCCGGACCGTTACCCTTGTAGTCTTGAACTGATTATGGGCCTGAAAAGTGAGGTATCGTCTTGTGGTGCCTACGGCTACCCGGTTATTAAGGGCCCACGGCTCGTCGGTTTATGGTCAGCGATGGACCACTGACCGCCTCGGCTGCCGTGTTGCCGATGTCTCCCCAGACTAAACCAGCCCTTCTGTCCGGGTCACCCTCCTGGAGATGGGTGATCCTCCTGTCAGAGGGCTGTCAAGCACGTCCTGTCTCACTGCCTTCCCAGCACTGTCCCTGACGCTGACTGAACTCCTGACTGACACTAACTGTCCTTAAGTCTCCTGCTCTAACCTAGGCTCCTCACCCTTTTTGGACCTACTGTATAATCAGTCCTTTACTCTAAGGTGACCTAGTGTTGGATGTTGACTTAGACTCCATAGGTTAAACCCAAACCCACAGCTACAGAGGCACTACATATATTTGCAAAGTGTAATACCTCCCTGTGGTGCCTAGCCATAGGGGCGCCACACTTATAACATCAGGAGCAAGCTCCTTTTCAATAAATTGCAGTAATGACAGTTCACAAGTGTGCTAGGTCACCTATACCCATAATCCTCAAGCTAGCCAAACACCCCCTGATGAAGTGACCACAGCTTAATAGCGGGGTCACAAAACATGCGTTGGGGTGGGACTGGGGTCTCCCCTCCTTGTGCTCGGTGCAGTTTGGCTAGCTTGAGTATTAGGCCACGTACACACGCTGAGTATTTGATGAGTTTTTTACCTCAGGATTTGTAGCCAAAACCAGGAGTGGGTGATAAATACAGAAGTGGTGCAGGTGTTTCTATTAGACTTTTCCTCTGATTGTTCCACTCCCGGTTTTATCTACAAATCCTGAGGTAAAACACTCACCAAATACTGAGATAAAAAACTGAATGTATGCACTTGGCCTTATGGTAATGAAAATTGTCACAAGCAGCAAAACCCACTTCATTCTCCACAATATTTGGAAAATAGATAGATATCAGTGGGGTATAGCAGGATTAACATAAGAACCCATCGCAAAACAGACTAGAAAAGAGAAAGGAATAAGCGACTAAAAAGGGTATAATGAAATATATAATATACTTTATTGAGGACGTGCAAAACAGGGTAAAAATATCAGAGGGAACAACAATGTAATCCAACCACATGTACAGACTTAAATACTCAGAATATATATGATTGATTACAACGAAATGCGCATCGGAACGCGCGGCTCTACTCAGACATCATAAGGTCCTTGATACTGATTATACACGCTATGTGCTATTTCTGATCTCTCTTTTTGTGGACTTCTTTCAGTGGTTGCTCCAAACAGATATATCTTGCCTGCTAATATACACTTAACATACACTTACATCTTTGCTGAGAGACCCACTGATCTCTATTATGCTCCACTATGTACTCCCTCTATGATTGCTTCTTAGGATAGGCTTCTCCTTCATCTGGTTATATCAGCTGTGCTGCTGCTAATTGTTTAAGTGAGTCATTGTTAGCTATATGTCCTATGGAATATTGATTCCTCATGTAGATCAATTATGCACTGGCACTTTATGTCTTTTATACTAATATATACATATATATTCTGAGTATTTACCGTATATACTCGTGTATAAGCCGACCCCCCTACTTTTGCCCCCAAAATCTGGGAAAAACTATTGACTCGTGTATAAGTCGAGGGTGGACCCCAGCATAGGTATACAGCCCCCAGCAGTGTGGTATACAGGCCCCCCCGATGGTATACATGCCTCCCCAGTGGTAGTATACAGCCCCCAGCAGTGTGGTATACAGTCGCCTCCCCAGTGGTATATACAGGCCCCAGCAGTGTTACAGCAGCCTTCCCAGGGTATATACAGCAGCAGCCCCATGGTACATACAGCAGCAGCCCCAGGGTACATACAGCAGCAGCCCCAGGGTACATACAGCAGCAGCCCATGGTATTTACAGCAGCAGCCCCATGGTATATACAGCAGCAGCCCATGGTACATACAGCAGCAGCCCCAGGGTATATACAGCAGCCCCATGGTACATACAGCACAGCCCCAGGGTATATACAGCAGCAGCCCCATGGTATATACAGCAGCAGCCCCAGGGTATATACAGCAGCAGCCCGAGGTATACAGCCCCCCCATGCTCTGTAAACCTGTAAAGGAAGATGATTATACTTATCACTGTCCCGGTGCCGTCCCCGCTCTGCATCGCGCTCCTCCATCTGCATCGCGCTCCTCCATCTTCATTCACCGGCTTCCGACTTCCTGTGTTCTGCGCCGACAATGACGTCATTCGGCGCCGACAGGAAGCCGGAAGATGGAGGAGCGCGATGCAGATGGAGGAGCACGATGCAGAGCGGGGACGGCACCGGGACAGTGATAAGTATAATCATCTTCCTTTACAGGTTTACGGAGCATGGGGGGGCCTGTATACTGATGGGGGCCTGTTATACTCTGGGGGGGGGGCGCCCGTGTAGTGACTCGCGTATAAGCCCAAAAATTGGGCTGAAAAACTCAGCTTATACGCGAGTATATACGGTAAGTCCGTACATGTGGTTGGATTACATTGTTGTTCCCTCTGATATTTTTACCTTGTTTTGCACGTCCTCAATAAAGTATATTATATATTTCATTATACCCTTTTTAGTCGCTTATTCCTTTCTCTTTTCTACTTGGCCTTATGGGTAAATGTGACCTAGCACACTTTTGAACTGTCATTACTGCAATTTATTGAAAAGGAGCTTGCTACTGATGTTATAAGCAGCTCTGCTTTTTTCTCTGTTTAGCAATATTAACCTTTGTGTTGAAGTATAATATTGGAGGTCTTTTGCTGACCCTTGTTTATGATTATTTCTTCCCAATTGATTATATGCACTTTATTAATGAGACACTGCATTGCTGTCAACACCGCTATTTGTATGTTATGCAGATTATTTCACTGCTGTGTTGTTGATGTATTTTTATACTCTGCTATACCATTGCACTTGGCACTTTAACTGCCTTCTTGCTTGTTGTGCCTTAAAAAAAGGATAGATTAAAAGTGTTTATCTCCTTTTCTCCTATTTAATGGCTTTGAGTAGCTTCATGAGGGCGTTTCACAAAATTGTGAACCTTCTCCTCATTATGCATTTGGAAATTCTTTTTCTAGTATTTACAATAAAGTTACAATTTAAAGAGATAAATAACTTTATAATATGATAGAAATTCTCGGGATCCCTCAGAATATTTGACAGGGATCTGATCTGTTACAAAAGATTGCAGTATTTATTAAAAAATTCTGGCTCACAGTCCTGCAGTTATGCATGTCCAAACCAAAGAATGTCGATTGTCCGTAATAATTAAACAATTCATAAGCAAACCATAAACAATTATTCATTTTTAAGGATAATTCTGGCACTGCAGACTTCCAAGCATCTTGTTTCTATGAGCACATCCTATCTAGAGAACATCTGACAGAACATCCTAACAATATCTGCAGGTTTTGCCTAGTTTTTTTAAGCAGAAACAATACATGATTTTATAAAGCTAGTATATAGCTAAAACATAATAAATAATGTAATGTTTGGAAAATTATGGATTATTATGGCTGTATTGATTATTTTCTTTACATACAGAAAGTGAGCTGAACCCCTAATCCTGCTCCCTTTATACATTGATTATTTTCTCTATCAGAAGACTATTTATTAAGTTATTTTTTTCTTTTCTTGAAATCAATGAGTCAGTATGATTTTTTTTTATTAATCTTTTAAGCCCTTCACAACCAAGGATCACATCCTTGATCGCCTCTCTCCCTTTGATGCAAGCTACGCACCGAGCTCGCATCATTTCCTGCACGTCAGGAAATATTTGGTATTGTCACATTCAGAAACGCCCTATCAAAATATAAAATCAATTAATCTGATTGATAAACAGCGTAATGAAAAAAAAAAGGAAAAACAACAAAATTACATTTTTATGGTCGCTGCAACATTGCAATAAAATCCAATTACAGACAATAAAAATATTGCCTACCTAAAAATGGTATCATTAAAAACATCAGCTCAAGAAGCAAAAACTAGGTCACCACACAGCCCCAGATCCCAAAATATGAGAACACTACAGGTCTTGGAAAATGGCATCAAAAGCACAATTCTTTCTTTTGACAAACGTCTGAATTGTTTTTTTCACGCAAATAAAAGTAAAGTTTGGTATCTATGAACTCTAATGGCCTGAAGCATCATACCAACACATCGGTTTAGCCATATATTGAACATGCTGAATTAAAAGGATTTAAACACCATTAACTTTACAATGGATTATGTAGGATAACAGATTTTTATTGCTCTGGATATAAAAAGTTGCATATAATGTGTTCCCTCCTGTCCAACAATGTTTGATGATGGAGACAATTTGGATAGAATCCCATTGACAGATGAGAACACCATGGGTAACTCCACACCATGGAGTAGAAGGAAAAGGGGGCACTCACCGGAGTTGCAGATTATTTATTTCAGGTGCTGTACACAAAGACAAAATGCATGTTGGCTTTGAGGCGATGCAGGGAGAGGGAGGGAATGCAGGAGATGGGACTACTACGGCGTTTCACAACAACAGGTGCTTCAACGTGTCCAGACCCATTGAAGCACCTGTTGTTGTGAATTGGCGCCATAATTCTGTCTCCTGCATCCCCTCCCTCTCCCTGCATTGCCTCAATACCAACATGCATTTTGTCTTTGTGTACAGCACCTGAAATAAAGAATCTGCAACTCTGGTGAGTGCCCGCTTTTCCTTCTACTCCATGGTGTGGATTTGCGCTGTGTTCTCCAGGAGGAAAGCACCGCTGGCTCAGGCATCAGGTGTGTTGGCCCTGGTTATTCTCAGTATGGGCAGGGTCACACATACCGATCCGCTTTTTTGTGGCTTTAGAAAAAGGAGCCTTTAAATTTAGGGTGCCAATACTGTCTCCTGGACGCTTTTTGGACTTAGTAATTTTTTCACCAAAAACGCATTTGCGTTAACGCATGGTGCCTATATGTATTTCCCATAGGGCCCCATGTTAAAAAAATGCATGCTTTTTTTCACTGCACCGAAAAGCGCTGCTAGCAGCATTTTTTGGGATGCTGAACAAAAAGGCATGCATTTTTCAAAAAAGCACAGACATATGCATTAACGCATATGCGTTTTTGGACTTAGAAAAAAAAATGGCTGAAAAGATCCCAAAAATGGATCCTAGGCAAAAATGACTGCCATGTGTGACCCTGGCCTAAACAGCGGCAGCATGCAAGTCAGTGCCCAACCCCCTGTGAGTATATAGTGAGACCATGGGTAACTACTGAGCTGAATTTAATGTCATATATTTAATCATGGAATGATTAGTCAGTACTGAAAGACTACAAACAACATGACTCAGAACATGTATAATGAGAAGAAATTCTGGCCTGCATCTGCTCTTTGGTAAATGCTCAGTAACATGTATATCTGTGCACAATGAGAATCCTATAATAGGTTTTCTAATCTTAATACATGAAATCACCTAGGCTTATATCTGGATGTGTAATCGTATGACCAATTATTTAGACAGTTGTTGAGTATGCATAAACTATGCAATAATAATCTTCTGACGTTGCTGGAAGGACTAAGGCATAAGTAATCCTCCAGTTTGAGCACTGATCAACATTGTGAAGCAGACATATATTATTATTATTATTATTATTATTTATTTATATAGCGCCATTAGGTTCCATGGGCCTTTACATGAGGTGAGGGAGACAAGAACAAGTACACTAAATCTAGGCGATCAGGACGTACAGGTACAGGAGGGGCAGGGACCCTGTCCACGAGGGCTCACAGTCTATGAGGGTGGGATAGGATACAGTATGTATCAGATAAGTTAAACACTGACCTTGATACTTCTGGAAGAGCATTTTCTATTTATATATATGTTTGTAAAAATAATCTAATATAATTTCTGTAAATTTTGTCTAGATGTACGTGGGTAAATGACATTTTAAATATGCAGCTATTCTCTGTTTCATATTATATGGAGAAAAGTATTGGGACACATAGAGGAACTGTTATAATGTCCCATTCTAAATCTGTAGGTAGTAATATGAAGTTGGTCCGGTTTCTGCAGCTTAAACAGTTTCCAGTTTTCTGAGAAAGCATTATACAAGATTTTGGAAAGAAAAGCATTTGTTACATCAGACACTGATGTTGGCCGAGAAGGCATGGCTCGCTATCTTCGTTGTAAATCATCCCAATCGTGTTTGATGGGGTTGAGGTCTGAACTGTGTGAGTCAAGTTATTCCATACCAAACTCACCCAAACTATAACTTTTAAGGCTAGATCCACATAGCTTCTGGCTTTACTTTCAGTGGATTACATCTGGACTCCCACAAAATGGGATTTGGCGTATGTCTGCATAATTACAGTCAATGGCACCATAAGTACAGAGTCACAATGTGCTCTGTTGTACATCATTTTTGGCCATATATGTCTATTGGAGGCAACCAGCAAGACTTAGTTGATTAGGTGTTGCTGGCTGACTCCAATAAATGCATATGGCTAAAAATGATATACAACAGAGCACACACTAGCTCCATCTGCATCATTATAGTCAATAGCCCTTTGACACATATGCCCAAATCTCAATGTTCGGGGGTTCAGATGTATGCCCCGACGGAGCCACCAAAAGCCATGTAAACTATGTCTAAGGATTCTGCTTTGTGCCCTGAGGCAAAATTATGCTGAAGAAGAAAAGGGCTGTCCCCAAACTATATACACAAAGATTTATGCATATCCAAAATGTCTGGGTGTTCTGAAGCATTAAGATTCCTCTTCATAGGAACTAATATCAAAATTGCTGGAAACACAATACAGTCAGGCAGGCAATGTTCTCCTTGCATTCACTGCCTACAAACTCATCCATCCATAGCATTGTGTTTCAAGACATACGGCTTGGATGCAGCTACTAGTTTGTGGAAACCCATACCATGAAGCTCCCAGAAATTTTTGTTGTGCTAATCTTAATGTCAAAGGAGTTTTGGGGCCCTACAGTTACTTAGTCAAGAGCATTGGTGACTCAGCAATCCTACTCTGTAACAGTACATGATCTGCAACGTCCATGGCTTAACTGCTTCCTAAATACTTCCATCATTAATAATACTATGCACAGTTGATGGTAGAATATTTTTTAGGAAAGAAATTTCACTAACTGACTGGTTAATGGCATCTTTTACATTTAATCACTTGAATGCAATGAAATCTTTAGAACGACCCATTCTTTCACAGATAGTATTAAAGGCAAACAGCGTGGCTAGGGCTGGATTTTAGATCCACGTGGCAATGAAACTGAATGAAAAACCTGAATTCAATGATTAAGGCTGGAAACACACTGTCCGAGTGACATGTGAGTTACTTGCTCAAGTCTCGGATCATTCACCCGGCACGACCCCTGCCTCTTTGGATGGCATACTGTCAGTGGTATGTTCTTCTAGCTCGACTGCTCCCTGTCCAGAGAGGAGGAGGCCATCCCAGGTGAATGATCCGAGACTCGTGTAACTAACTCACATGTCACTCGGACAGTGTGTTTCCAGCCTAAGAGGTGTGTCCTTATACTTTTGTCTAAAGTGTATACAAAACAACAATAACTTTTAAAAGGAAAGATAAAGGTTTAACACAATTTATGATTCAGTTTACAAATATGGGAATCAATTTACTCTTTCTTGGATAACTGTTCATCACCTTGATGTTAGCAATTTCTGGAGACAAAAGCTAAATTCTGTAAAAAATGTATGGGATCGTCTCTGACAAGCTCATAATCATTTTATGAAATTAATAACTCACACAAACATCATCACATTTGTAAAGATTACAAGTTCACACCAGTATTATCTTCTAAGATGAAATTGTGGTTGGTTTTCTTTTACAAATTTTAATTAGTTTGTTTAAATAGGATATTGTAGTTTGGTAAAAAGAAAGGGTGACGATTAGACATTTATAGAATTCGGTTTCTACCAGTGTTCAAAATCAAAATTAATTTTTCAATGCTGGTGACGCAACACTAACAAACAGGAGGTTGAAGTCACTTTGATGTCCAAATGCCTTAGCAAGTGCCAATGCCAAAAAATGGAGCCTCAAACTTCGTTTTCTTACATAAAATATAGCTTTTAATTCACAAAACATACTTAACCTTAACAGAAAAAGAAATATACATTTGGTATCACTATAGAATAAAGTTAATTATTGTTTTACACTGCATGATAAATAACAGGCAAATAAACATGCAACTGCTTTGCTTCTTTTTCATTCCCCTAAATATCAAATTATAGTTATCACAAAAGAGTATTTCAGAGTTGTAACTATTTCCATAAATCAACAAGCTATCATACAGCTATGTAAATGGAAAATTAAAAAAAATGTGGCAAAGAAGTTGACAACTTGGAATAATACTGATTGTTTAGATTGTTCTCTGGAATAGGATTCATAATCTGCAGTTCAGTATAAATTAGGCAATAACATGTAAAAAGATATCTGACATAAAAACTGTCTATAAATGTATTGCTGATTCACAATTGTGTTAGAAAGACCTTAGTGTGCCTTACACAGGCACTCTTAAATACCACTGCAAGGGAGCGTGCCTATGATCAGTATCACTAGCATTTTGGATGCAACACATTTTTGCTGCATCCAAAACGCTGCGTTGCACAGCAGATGAGATTTATAGAAATCCCTTGCCCACTGTGCTTCTTTGGAACACTGCTTAAACTGGTAATGCGGCACGGTTATGAGGCCCGCTTGATGTCAATTTACTCTTGAAAGACGTGATTATTGTGAGCTTGAGAACACATCGAAAATATGCTGCATCAGTAATCCTGATCCTGGGCACTGACTGTGTTCTCCAACACAGGTCGCTAGCATCTCCGGAAGAGAAAAGACACTTTGTCCAGATTGCTAGCATTCCTGATCGTTGACACGTACCCTAAGGCTGGTTTACTCAATTTTTTTAATGTCTTTTGAAACAGATTTCCTTTAAACTCCATGTCACAAAATCTGTGTGAACCTACCTTAGTACTGTACAGTCTGAAAATACAGTATAGGAATGTTCTTGAAATATATCAGTCATGATACATATGTATGTAGTCACATGTCATGCACATAGGTGTTAAAATCAATGTGTTTTTCGGTTGTGCATATTTGCTTGTATTACCTTTCAGCTTCTAAAGTTAAATGGATTAGGTCAGTGTTCCCCAATTCCAGTCCTCAAGGTCCTCCAGCAGATCTTTTTTCAGGGTTTCCTTAGCAGTCACCCATGACTTATAGACTGTGAGCCCTAGTGGGCAGGGTCCTTTCTCCTCACCTTCTGTATCCTCACCCATCCCTTGTAGACTGTGAGCCCTAGTGGGCAGGGTTCTCTCTCCCCACCGACTATATCCTCACCCATCCCTTGTAGACTGTGAGCCCTAGTGGGCAGGGTCCTCTCTCCTCACCGACTATATCCTCACCCATCCCTTGTAGACTGTGAGCCCTAGTGGCAGGGTCCTTTCTCCTCGCCTTCTCTATCCTCTCCCATCCTTGTAGACTGTGAGCCCTAGTGGGCAGGGTCTTTTCTCCTCACCGACTATATCCTCACCAAGCCCTTGTAGACTGTAAGCCCTAGTGGTCAGGGTTCTCTCTCCTCACCTACTGTATTTTCACTCAGCCCTTCTAGACTGTGTGCCCTAGTGAACCCTAGTGAGCTCTTGCGAGCAGGGTCATCTCTCCTCTGTACCTGTCTGTGCCTTGCATTGTTCATGAATATTGTAACTTGTTTCTATCGTGTATACCCCTTTTTACATGTAAAGCGCCATGGAATAAATGGCACTATAATAATAAATAATAAAATAATAATAATTGCACAGATGATATATGAAATCCTGAAAACTTGATCTATTGATGACCTTGAGGACTGGAGTTGGATAACACTACATTAGGTAACAACTTTATTTTGTATCAATTAAAAGAAGTTTAAGCATTTGTAAACTCAATGAGTCTAATGTGTGTAAAAATATTCATATATTTCTATTGGAAAATATGCTGTAGTAAACAACAGAAATTCTGTACACACGTCAAAGATAACTCTTTTACAGTTTCATTGATTCATTCATTTTTAGGTTTAGTGTTCCTTCAGCACAATTAGAACAGTTAACCTATTTATCAATTGATCCATCATCTATCTTATATATCAAATTAGTAGTTACTATTGCACCGTAATTATTATCCAAACCAACCTTTAGGATATGCTCACACATTATGTTTTTGGCACTTTCCTCTCATTTTTTGTGGCCACTTTTGCGATAAACAAAGCAGCTTTTTATTGTATCAGCAAAGTAAATGAGATTTGCATTTGCTACTTACTTTCTCCTTGCAGATGTAAAATAGTTTCACAGCTGCAGCTTGTTAAATCTTTAATCATTTTGGTAGTGTTTTTCACCAATTCAAATGAATGGGGGGAAAATGCATACAAAAATGCAGATTTTTCCCAGTGTTTCTGCTGTGAACACTCCACTATTAACAGCAGATTTTTCTGCTGCAAATATTGAACATGTGCACATACCCTTGGTGTGTCTTCATTTTTAGATGTGATGATTTGACTAATATAAAATCATTCATCAAATCATAACTTGCTGCATATAGATTTAAAAGGGTGTTATTCTACATCAATCAACAAAGTGAAGAAAATGTATATAAAGGGTATACCACATATGTTAAGCAGATTTATACAATAAGAATAGAACATCTGTTAAAGCATAACTGCAGTTTAAATTTTTATTTCATAATAACGTAGAACTTTCATATACTTCATTAGAAAATTCTAGTTGAAAACCTTTCCTAAACCTTCCACAAGGTGTCCCCACTACACTGTGTGTGCAGCAGACATATGTTCAATATCAGTCAGATCTGTCTTCACACTGGATACGGGGCATGTATCCATATAAGGGAGGGGCGTAGCCTACACTGCTGACTGCAGCTGGTGAGGAGACAATGTATCAGATTATGTCAGGTTACAGTACAGTTGCTAAGCCATGTTAGAGTGACAGGATCACTGCAAACTCCTCTTTCCTTGGCACAAGCTTCTGATGTGTCATCTGGCTTCACACAGTTCAGACCCCTTCTCTGCTGTCACATTGCACTGCTCCCTATCAGCTGCTGGCCACACCCACACAGCCATAAAATGCAGTTTTTAAAAGAGCACAGAAATATGTGAGAAAATACATCATATGTCACGAAAAAGCATTATCTTAGCTGCTATGTGACCCATCATTAACAACCAGTGCAGTATTGTGTTGTTTTTTTTCAATGAAATTACATTTAAAATTTAATTGATTATTTATAATGATTACAAAGTAAATTCGTTTTCTTTTACACAGCATTGTAAAAGCTTCCAATGATAGGAAATCAGTAGATCTACTGCTTTTGAAGAAAAAGATCAATAAAATGTTGAACCCAGGTGAACAGGCAGTTCTCATAAGTTTACTGGACTACATCAGTAATTTGAATGGTTCCGAAGACACAAATTTAACAAAAAATAAGACTGCTTCTAAGCTTCATAGAGACAAAACACAGCAAAACCAGCAAGAACAAAGTAACAGCAAAAATGTCCTAAGACCATCCAGATTTCAGCTCTTACAGTCCAAATTTATGAACCCAAACCATGAGCCTCCAATGAAAAAGACAAAGGAAGTAGGTAAATTAATTTTAAAGGAAAATCAGTGTACAAAACAAGTTTGTAAGGGCAGCATTGTAAGAAAACTAGACCCTTCAAAATTAAGGTTAACTAAAGATGAAAAAGTAGGAAATGACCTACACTTTTATAATGGTAAAAATCAAAAAAATAAAGGCAGAGTAAAAGCCATTTTGACTAAGTTTATTGTTGCAGATGAAAGGGAAAACAGATCAAAGCTAGAAAATATAAAAGATGATATGCCTAAAATACTTAATAAAAACACAGTTATTTCTGCCCTAAAAGAAAAGTTCGAACAAAACTGTACAATCTGCTCTATAAAAGGTGCAACACGTTTTCTGGTTCCAAAAGAGCATAATGTGAACAGGTCTACAGATACAAAATGTATTCAAGAAGCAAAGGTTCAGGTGTTATATACCACCACAATGACTACAAAATGTCTAGAACATCCAATACTAGAATGTGCAGCTCTAAAGGAAGAGATTATCCAACTGGTCCAAGCTGTGAAACTTCATAGTCCTAAGACTTTCATTCTACATTCCAAGATGAAGGATTCACCGAAACAAACAAGTAGAAATAACAAAAATGATAACGCTTTGCTGTGTTACGATAGGCAAACTACAATCATGAAGGAAAATCTGGAGAAGACCAATCCTTTGGAAAAAGAACATCCATGGATTGGGAAAGATGGGATGGAACGCTCATATGAAAGTGATAAAATGCCATCGGAAAACATGACTGACACATATACCGTAAGGGGTAATTCTTCAGATAGAATAAATGTTCTTGACAATGTAGAAATTGAGCTGGCAGTTGATGTTCAGATCCAGGATGAAAAAGAACGATATTCAAGAAACATGAATTTAGGTAAGAAAACATTTGTAGACAGCCAGCAAAATTCATATCTAAATGATACCGGTAATGGTGATATAAAGCATATGGGGGCTATGAAGCTATGAAACTTATGAGTGACAACATTTTAGATAGGCAAAAGGTGGAAAATACTAATTATCTTCTTGAACCCATTTCAAGTGAATATATACCCAATGACATTATTCGGAATCTCGATCTGAATATAGATAGTGACAAGCCATATACTTATTATGATAATAAATGTAGTATTAACAAGGATCTAAGCAGTATTAACCAAGAGGTCCAAATGGAACTTAATGTCCATTATAACAATTTGAGTCCAAAAACTAAAATAGCTGATGGCGAGCACCCAGCTTTAAATATTGGTGATAACATGTCCACATGTGTGAAGACAGGAGCGACTGAACCAAAGAACATCTGTAAGATGGAAAAGGAACATGAGCTACAAGAAGAGGTGAAGATGATTGGTGAAGGACACAAAATACATATTCTCAATAAACATAAAGTAGACAATTCTGTGGGTGCTCCATTAAAAGCAGAACCCAGAAAGTTCCTTATTGTCAAGCAATGGAAAAATGCTCTAGTAGATATAAGGCAAACAAGAAAGACGAAACCAAATATGGCAACCTCTGTCAGTTGTATGAGCCAGAACAGAGTCTAAAAAGCATTCCGTCAGTTCTAATAGGGAGAGCAACATGCAGCTCCGAACCATCTATTCTATCTCATATGAGTATTGCCACAATTGCAAAAGTTCACAATGAGGCTTTGAATATTAATGAAGTTAGGAATAGGAATACAAGATATAATAAAACACCAATAAAGTCTGTATGGAACAAAACGATGGCCCAAAAGCAAAACCACATTCAGATACATTGTTCCATGGAAAAAACGCTTCACAGGAAACAAGTGCCAATAAAAAGTCTCTTGGCTCCATATATAAAGAACAATGTGCAGGAGATAGAAAAATGGACTTGAACAATCAAAAGATAATAGGAAGGGACGTATCCAGGAGACGGGATGTTCATTTGAGAAAATGGAACCATTTAGAAGACATGTCTTTAAAGGTGATAAAACGAGGTCATAAAGAAGTGGAAAAGAGTAGTGACCCATTATCTGCCACCTGTGAAGAGAGTCAATCAGAGGCTTCAAAAGAGCTCTTGTGTCATGAAAAGACAGATAGGATAGATCCAATAATCTCTACTGAGCTAATGAATAGCTTAAAAGAGGGCAACCAAGAGATGGATAGAAGAAGAATCTATCAAATGCCATCAGCTGAGGACCTATCCCTGCCCAATACAATAAACAATGCCTCTATCAATGACATTTCCAAATATAAAGTGCAAAGTTACAAGGATACAGATATCTCCTCAAAACAATTCTTTAAGCCACTGATTGTAAGAGCATGTGACACTTTTAAGCTTCACACCTGACTTTTACTTGTCCCAGTATAATATAGTTTATTCATTTTTACTAAGTTGCTGTATATTGTAATTTGCTTTTACCACTTTAAGCACCACTTTTTTTAGGACAAATGGTTACTGTTCTGTTGTTTACCGATAACTTTGGAAAGGTGTTAACAATTTTGTCTGGCCCTTCTTTGTAGTTTATAGTTGGAGTTGATAATTTATCTATAAATTCGCTTGAGTTTGTGAGCATTATAAGAATGGTTGAGTGCATGCTCATTCTGCCTGTTTTATATTTTAACACATCATCATAATCTTTATCATAATCGTCAAGCTAACAATCTCATCAACTCTGCATTCATAGCATCTTATTGCTATAATAGAAAAGGACCGCCCTATTGAGATTTGCCGTGACGTTGGCAGGGTGGCTTAAAGAATTGATCAATTTTTGCTAAAAATCTCATTTTACATTAAAACACAGTTTGTAATTAATATGTGCGTTTCTACTTTTTGTATTGCCTGCTAACCTCAGGCAGTGCTGGCTCCCCCCCCATTTGTATAATTACCTTTTGTTTGCAGATTGTTCAAACAATAATGATCGGAATTAAAGGGATCATGGATTCTTGTAGAATCCTCCAGAGCAGAGGCCACTCTTTGCAGTGCCTCTCACACTAGCCACAGAAAGAAATTCGAAAAAACAAGTTAATAATTGATAATATATATATATATATATATATATATAAATATTTATGAATGAGTTTTTTTTTTATTTAAAAGATAAGAAATATTTCTGGAAAAAAGTTCTGAAATGTTCTACTTTGTTTTGTGAATCTACTCTGCAAAAATATCCATGATCTGTCCTTTTTGGTTATGAAACTATTGTCCTGGTGACATGATTCTAATAAGGAAGATTTTTTCTGATGGATGGATTTCCGCGGAGAATATATTTTACACATTTATTATATTCAAGTTTAAGTTGTAAATTTTGTTTTAAAAAAATAAAAGTATTTTTTTCATCCATTCAGTCTTTACATTTTTTTTATTAGGTGGTAATTAGAAGAAGTAGCAATTTAAATTGTAACAGTGATATTTACATACAAAATTCAAATTTCACTGCAAAATGTAAAAATAAATAAAAAAAAACACTTTGCATGGTATACACTTACTCGAATTTTCAAGGGGCTATATGCAAGTGGTGCACAGCCAGAAAGACAAAGTCACTGAAAGACTCCAGGAAGAAAAAGGCAAAAAGGTATGGCACTCAGCGGTAGAGATGAGCAGACATTTTAAAGCTTGGTTCGGTTTTACCAAACTTACAGAAGTTCGCTGAACAGTTTCTTCAAACAGTTTGACAGGCCTTCCGAACCCCATTGGATTCAATGGGAGTCAAAATCAAAGGATTAGTAAACACCTTCAGGGGGCCCAAAACCTGCCAAACACAGCTCAAACTGTTTTACAGTGGAAAGGAACCATACTGTTTTGGCACAACCATTAGCTTCCTAGACTATTATACTTATCAAGCTTGGCTGCCTCTGTCACCCTGCTTCCGGGCTTGTTCATTAACCTCATACATATTCAGTTTCCTTCCTCCCAGGTGAGTGGTTAAAATCAGACTTTGTCCTGCCCACCCTCTCTGCCAGCATCTGTGATTAGTTACCATAAACAATAGCTGATTGGGTCCTGCAGTGCAGTGTAAAAATAATTTAAAAAATTGGCATGGGGTTCCCCAATTTTCATACGAGCCAAGATAAAGTGCGATAAAGTACATGGCTGGGAGTTGGTATTTTTACCCTGGGGAGGCTCATAGTAATTGCCCCCCAGGGTAATAATAGTAGCCAGCCGCCTCCCCAGTTTTGTCGCATTCATTAGAAGTGCCAATTCCGGACGTTTTACCTGGCTCTTCCAGATGCACTGCTGCGGTGGCAATCAGGGTAATAGAATGGGTTAATGACAGCTGAGAATTGACAGATGTCATCAAGCCCTGAATTAGTAGTGTTCAGTTCTCTACGAGACCTGTACATCACCAATCCTATAAGGAAATAGTTTAAAAACACATGGAGGAAAATAATTCATTTAGAATAACATACAAAGACTCCCTCTTTTACCCTTTTATTAACACCAAAGATACCAATATTTAATTGTAATCCGCAACACAATGTCCAGCAAAGTTTCTCAGCTCTGATACGTTGCGGTGAGCAGAGACATTAGGCCGCCATCCCAGGCATCGTCATCACCAGACACGGCCACCTTGCTCTGTGGAGAAAAGCAAGCAGCTGCATGTATTTTTTAGGAGCTGCACACTCCTGTCCAGGGAGCGGGTGTCTGTGCCGGGTGATGCCAATACCGAAGGGGGACCGCGGCCTACAGTATCCGCTCACCGCAAGCAGCTCTCTCACACTGACAGCTGGCTGTGTGAGTGGTGACGTCAGAGATCTCATCTGAGGTCACAGCTGAAGTACCGTGGGAACCGCACCTTCTGTGATGGCAGATGATCTCTCGAACATCACTGCTCTCACTGCCATGGCTCAGTTAGTGTGAGGACTGCTTGCCATGAGTGGACAATGTAATGTAACCACTCACCGCAACGTAGCAGTGCCGGAGAGCTTTGCTGGACAGTGTGTTGTGGCTTACCATAGGAACAGGGTATGTTTGGGGTTAATAAATGTGTAGAAGAGGGTGTCTATGTTTTTCATTCCAAATAAATCATTTTTCTTTGTGTGTCTATGTGTGTTAACTATTTACCCACCAGACTGGTAATGTGGGGGCCTCAGAGGTGGAATGGGATCTCTTCCATCTCCGCTCAGCGACGAAGGAAGCCTGCCTCAGTTTTTTAGTGAGGCTGCTATGCCAAGGTTGCCTGTTTGTGCAAGTTTTGCTATGCGAAAGGGGGGCAGCCAAATTCCACTAAGTACTTTGCTGCATACAAGCAGTCACTCTACAACTTCAAGTCCACACTTACTGCTGCAAAAATACCTATTTCTCATCTCTCATATCCTTCCTGCCTCACAACCCCAAGCAACTATTCAACAATTGCAATTCTCCCCTCTCTTCAGTCAAGATTGCATCTCACCACATGCATGCTTGACCCGCTCCCATCCTGCCCAACCTCACCACAGTCTTTATCCCAACCCTAACACATCTCTTTAACCTATCATTAACAACTGGTGTCTTCCCCTCATCCTTCAAACATGCCTCAATCACACCCATCCTCAAAAATCACTAGCTCGACCCATCTTCTGTTTCTAGCTATTGCCCCATATCACTTCTCCCCTTTGCCTCAAAATTATTGGAACAGCATGATCATCTTGACCTGGCCTCCCACCTCTCCTCCCTCTTTGACCTGTTACAATCTGGCTCATGACTGCATCACTCTACTGAAACTGCCCTAACTAAAGTTACCAGTGACCTACTAACTGACAAAAGTAAGCAACGCTACTCCTTCCCTTCCTTCTCATGGACTTGTCCTCTGAGAAGTTTGACACTATAGACCATTCCCTGACAGACCTTTAATTGGCCCCTGTAGTTCAGTGGCAATGTTTCAATTCATCAGAATCTTTTTCAAGAAATCAATGTGTATGGCACTGCGACAGCTGCGACAAGGTCAGTGGGTGATTTTTCCATCCGGAAGGCTGTAAGAGGAGCCATGCAGAAAATGACTCCAGGGGATGATATAGAGGCCTTCCTGACTGTCTTTGAACGGATTTGCGGAGAGAGAGGGACTTCGCCTGCACAGTGGGCGGAGGTGCTGGCGCCATACTGACGGGGGAGCCCCAAAAAGCATACTACGATCTAGCT
This sequence comes from Allobates femoralis, assembly GCA_033576535.1. Lineage (NCBI taxonomy): Eukaryota > Metazoa > Chordata > Amphibia > Anura > Aromobatidae > Allobates > Allobates femoralis. Next base: position 513,049,783 of record JARQOC010000002.1, read on the forward strand.
TTGCAGGATGCTAAAGAGTATGGCAAATTAAAAACTGAAATTTTGGCACGCTTGGGGGTGACAATGATTGTCAGGGCACAGCGGGTCCACCACTGGGCGTATCATCGGGACAGACCTACTCGCTCCCAAATGTTTGACCTGTTGCACTTAGTCCAAAAGTGGCTGCAGCCGGAGTCCTCTACACCTGCGCAGATGGTGGAGCGAGTCGTAATGGACCGTTTTGTGCATTCCTTGCCGAGGCCGGTACAGACCTGGGTTGCCCAGGGTGACCCCCAAAATGCAGATTAACTCATTGGGCTAGTGGAAAGATACCAGGGAATGGAAGGACCTGGGGCAAGACTGCCAACTCCTTACTGGGGGTCCCAGCGGGGAATAGAGGCCCGTAAGGGGGATGGGCATCCAAGGCAGGGGAGGTGGTGCCCAAGGTCCCTACGGGTGAGGTCATTTGCTGGAAGTGCCACGGCCCAGGCCACATTGCCGCTCGTTGTTCCCTGACCCCTGAACAGATGAACTGCAGTATGGGTCGCCGCTGCTCCTATTACGCGTACCCACCTGCAGCGTGAACAGTCCACCCAGTGAGGGGCCACCAGCGTGTCCCGTGAAGGTGAATGGGAAAAAGGTGATCGGACTGCTAGACTCCGGAAGCCTAGTGACCCTGGTGAGGGCCACCCTACCCCTCCACCTGATCCCAGGGAAACGGGTCGGCGTGCGGTGCATACATGGGGACACCAAGGACTACCCCATGGCCAGAGTGGACATTGAAATGGCCCACGGTACCAAGACCCATGAGGTTGGCGTTGTTCAGGACTTGTTGCACCCAATCATTATAGGCCGGGACTTTTGCTTGTTTTGGGATCTGTGGGGGCAGGGTTCAGGGTTCGGGGGTTTGGATAAGGTTCCCGTTACCCTGGAAAAGGTAACACCACACCCAGAAACAGTTGAGTTTCCGTTCTGTGTCCTTGCAGGGGATGAGGAGGAAGGGTCCCCTGAGTCGAACGTGCCAGAATTAGGGGTGCCCCGTGGGAATTTTGGGTCTGCTCAACATAGGGACCTGACTCTGAGAGAAGCTTTCAACAATGTCACGGTTATAAATGGGGTTGCCCAGGAGCCTGGGGCTGACACCCGGTTTCCCCATTTTATGCTGAGCGGGGAATCATTGTACCGGGTGACGAAAGTGAGAGAGGAGCGGGTGGAGCAGTTATTGGTGCCAGGGCCCTATAGACAAAAGGTACTGGACATGGCCCATTCACATGTCTTGGGGGGACATCTAGGGGTGGACAAAACGCAGGAACGGATAATGCAGCGATTCTACTGACCTGGGTGTCATCGGGAGATATTAAGATATTGCAGGTCCTGCCCTTCATGCCAGGTAACCACTCCCACCGTTCTCTTTCGTAGTCCCCTCGTACCCTTGCCCATCATTGAGGTGCCCTTCGAGAGAATCGCCATGGACTTGGTTGGTCCCTTGGTGAAATCTGCTCGGGGCATCAGTATATATTGGTCATCCTGGACTATGCCACCCGTTATCCTGAAGCGATCCCTTTGAGAAATTCCTCGGCGAAGAGTATAGCCCGGGAGTTGGTTCACGTGTTTTCCAGGACTGGTTTGCCAAAAGAAATCTTGACTGACCAGGGTACCCCCTTTATGAGTAAGATGATGAGGGAGTTGTGCAGGGTCCTGCAGATCACCCAGCTGAGAACTTCAGTGTACCATCCTCAAACAGACGGCCTTGTCGAGAGGTTTAATAAAACCCTCAAAAGCATGTTGAGGAAAGTTATAGAGAAGGATGGAAGGGACTGGGACTGTCTCCTACCGTATCTGTTGTTTTCTATTCGGGAGGTTCCACAGGCATCTACAGGGTTCTCACCATTCGAGCTCCTGTATGGACGACATCCGCGCGGCCTCCTAGACGTGGCAAAAGAAACCTGGGAAGCCGAAGTTACACCTCATCGGAGTGTCATTGAACACGTTGCCGGGATGCAGGAGAGGATTGAGAAAGTGATGCCAATCGTGAGGGAACATCTCCTCCAGGCACAGGAGGCACAGGCCCGAATCTATAACCGCTCAGCCAGATTCTGTCAGTTCAATCCAGGAGACAGAGTCCTTGTCCCGATACCCACCATTGAAAGCAAGTTTCTGGCCAAGTGGCAAGGACCGTATGAGGTGGTAGAGCGAGTTGGGGAAGTGAACTACAAGGTTCATCAACCGGGACGAAGGAAGCCATACCAAGTGTACCATGTCAACCTCCTCAAGCTGTGGCAAGACAGGGAGGCTGAGGAAGCGCCGTGCTTGGTGGGCAAGCCAGAGTATGACATTGGAGCGGTCGCAATAGCGGAAACCCTCAGCGAAAGCCAGAAGCAGCAATGTCGGGAGTTGCTGCAGAAGAACAGAGATTTGTTCTCGGAGCTGCCAGGCTGTACCAGGGTGGTAGAGCACGAGATCCTGACGGAGCCCCATGTACGGGTGAACCTGAAGCCCTATCGGATTCCTGAGGCCCGACAGGAAGTGATCTCCAAAGAGGTGACTCGTATGCTGAAACTTGGTGTCATAGAGAAATCCAAGAGCGGCTGGTCGAGCCCGATTGTGTTGGTCCCAAAACCTGATGGAGAGTGGAGATTCTGCAATGACTATCGGAAACTGAATGAGGTCTCCAAATTCGACGCATATCCCATGCCGCGCGTCAATGAGCTGATCGAGCGATTGGGACCAGCAAGGTACGTCACTACCTTGGACTTGACAAAAGGGTATTGGCAGATCCCCCTGGCGCTGGGAGCCAAGGAGAAGACCGCGTTCTCCACTCCGGATGGGTGCTTCCAGTATGTCCGGATGCCGTTTGGACTGCAGGGGGCTCCTGCCACCTTCCAGAGAGCCATGGATCGCATCCTTACCCCTCATAAAGAACACGCCGCAGCATATCTGGACGATATTGTGGTCTTCAGCTCCGACTGGCAGAGTCATCTGGTGAAGGTCCAGGCGGTGTTGGATGCTCTGAGGGAGGCAGGATTTTCAATAAACCCGAAGAAGTGTGCCTTGGCGAAGGAGGAGGCTAAATACCTGGGTTATGTTGTCGGCAGAGGCGAAATTAAACCCCAAGTTACGAAGGTGGAAGCAATCCAAAACTGGCCAAGACCGCTGACCAAAAGACAAGTCCGAGCCTTCCTGGGAATCGTGGGTTACTACCGGAGATTTATACCCAATTTCGCCATGATGGCAGCACCCCTGACTGACCTCCTGAAGGGTACAAAATCAGCCATGGCCAAGTGGACTGCTGAGGCGGAATCAGCCTTTCAAGAAATGAAAGGGGCCCTGTGTAGACAGCCAGTCTGGTTGCCCCCGACTTCAAGAGAGAATTCGTCCTCCAAACGGATGCCTCAGATATCGGCTTGGGGGCAGTCCTGTCCCAGGAGATACAAGGGGAGGAGCACCCGGTCCTTTACCTGAGTAGAAAGCTGTCCCCCTGTGAGAAAAATTATTCCGTGATAGAAAAAGAATGCTTGGCCATAAAGTGGGCGGTGGACACCCTACGCTACTATTTATTGGGACGGAAATTTAGATTAGTGTCTGACCATGCTCCACTCAGATGGTTGAGGGAAACGAAGGGAAAAAATGCCAGGGTCACTCGCTGGTTTCTAGCCCTGCAAGACTTTAGTTTCCATGTAGAGCACAGGGCAGGGAAGCTACATGGCAATGCTGATGCCCTTTCTACAGTCCCCTGTCTAGGTGTGCATAGTGCCAAGCCCCACGGCTTTAGGCAGAGGGGGGAGGTATGTGAGGTGGCGAGGGGTCGCATAATTGATGGGAGGTATGTGTCACAGAGATGCCTGGTATCTGTGACATAAGCAGGAGTATTATTCTCTAGTGCACGTTTGCACTGGGAGTCTTACTTATATATACAATACAATGGTCCTGCTTATGGGTACTGTGAGAGACGGGCGGGTCCAGTACCCACATACCTCACCACTGGGTGTGGTTACAGGCTATAAACTGGAGCTTGGTGTGAAGCAGAGCTGTCTGTGCTAGGAGGGGCTGAGAGTAGCCTCCTGTGTGTGAAGGCTCCAGGCCAGGCTGGATGCTGGTCACTGACTGCTTTAAAACAGTGGTTTTCTGTTTGTTTAGCCTGCACTTAAAGGCTGCTAGTTTTGCATCTTTCTGTTATCGGTTTATGGAGTGAATAAACCGTTTTGGACTATAACTTTGAGAAGACGCTGCCTCTTGTTGTTCTCCTGACGCCCGCAAGCGAGTCGCCCTATCACAATATATATATTAGTATATTGGTGCAGCACAGCTCCCTTTGGTGCTCAGCAGTCACAGCTCCTCTCCTCCTTGCTGTATAAGTATACAAGATAAAGAACTGCGGCACTCTTCTTTGTGAAACAACCGCCTTTATTCGGCCATCAGGTGGGGGGTGACAACGTTTCGGGATCCAGTCCCTTTCTCTAGCCAAAAGGGACTAGAGAAAGGGATCCCGAAACGTTGTCACCCCCCACCTGATGGCCGAATAAAGGCGGTTGTTTCACAAAGAAGAGTGCTGCAGTTCTTTATCTTGTGTATATATATATATATATATATATATATATATAACTAGAAAAAAATTCTCTGCAGCACACAGCTATTACCAATGTGCAAACATGCTAACAAGCAGTATATATTTGAGGAAAAAATTTAAAAACTTACGTTTTTTTCAAAAAACTCAAAAATCTTATTTTTTTATTATTTTCTTGGGGTTCTTGGTACGCACATTGGCCAATGTCCGTTTGCTCATCAGCCGCGACAAGGCGACCCCAGGTCTGATGAGTCCTAACGCTGACATCCCTGTCCTCCTTTTCCTCCCTATCCCACTCTCAAGTGGGAGGACACCATCTCAACCTAAGACCACCTGTGGGTGGTGAGGGTGCAAGTTGCAGTCATGGAGCTAGATTCTCCATTCGTTATACACAAAACAGGAAAAAACTGCACAGCACTCACAGACGTAATGTGAACTGGTGCCAGCAGGGACACTGGGTCAAACAACTAGAAAAAAGGTGGTCTTAGGTTGAGATGTGGGATAGGGAGGAAAAGGAGGACAGGGATGTCAGCGTTAGGACTCATCAGACCTGGGTCGCCTTGTCGCGGCTGATGAGCAAACGGACATTGGCCAATGTGCGTACCAAGAACCCCAAGAAAATAATAAAAAAATAAGATTTTTGAGTTTTTTGAAAAAAACGTAAGTTTTTAAATTTTTTCCTCAAATATATACCGCTTGTTAGCATGTTTGCACATTGGTAATAGCTGTGTGCTGCAGAGAATTTTTTTCTAGTTGTTTGACCCAGTGTCCCTGCTGGCACCAGTTCACATTATGTCTGTGAGTGTGTAATGAGGTGTACAATTCAGATTGTATTATCGAAATTGAAACTGCAATGAACTGTGCACAGTCCGCACTTGTCCACCAGGGGGCATCAGTGGACTGTACAATCACAGAGCTGGGAAACTCCCAGCCATCTCTTTTGTTTACCCAGGAAGTGAAAGAGCTTAGTACAGACACAGAGTTGAACAAGAGAACATCTGCCTGTGGATGTGTGTTGAAAGAGGGCTACTTTGCAACACCTTGCCGGAAAAATCACCCCACAGAAGCCCCTGTGACTGATCCTGGGCCACTGGACTTTGGTGCTCTGACTCTGGCCGCTCTGCAAAACCTTGCCCGCCGTGCACCCAGAGTGCTTGTGCTGGGGCCGTGACCGACATAAGGGAGCCATTTGTGCTGCTGTGATCTCCCTTCTGCTGTTGCTCTGTGTACCCTGAGACTGGGAGAGACAGACTGTTACCTGCAGAAGGAGACCAAAGAAGAAGAGTGAGGAGATCCCCAGGCCTGCTACGTGGGAGCGACATCTTCTTCTGTGATAGACTGGTACGTGATTTTAGGGAAAGTTAGGGAAAGATACCTTCATTGTTGTGTTTTCTTTTCTTGCTGCGTACCCGGCAGAAGTGAAGATCCAGAGACTCTAATATATACAAGTGCACATATAGTTCGTTGACTGTGATATAAACATGTTTGACAGTAAAGAAACGTTATTATCGGTTAAACCTGAGTATGGGGATTCTGTTGAGAAAGATCATACACACACACCCGCGGCCTTGCCACCGGTCGCTACATCTGGCGTAGTCGGCAGGATGTGTGATCAACAGAATCTCCTCCCGGTGTAACTTATAACCAGACTTATACTACGGCATGCAGGTCCATATCCGGTGCCAGCAGTCCGAGCAGTGACACGGAAGAATTGAAGCAGATAGTAGCAGAGTTGCAGAGACAGATACTACAGCTACAGCTCATGCTAGACCAACAGGCGGACAGGCAAGCGAGACAGCAACCCAGTCGGCCTATGGAAAGGTGCTGGACATGCGGCGACCCCCGCCATAGGGCAAACCGTTGTCCGCATCCTCCACCCGTGGTCCGATATACCAGAACCAGCAAGTCATGTCCCACAACAGCAGCCACCTTTAAACTAGACGCCCCAGCCAAAGCGGTTCGCTCGGCAGGGGAGATCAGGGAAAAGGGTGTGAAGAGACAGAGCCAGACCGATAAGCAAGTGCTGGCCACTCGGGTCCAGGGGACGGTGAAGTGGTTTAATGTCCGCGATGGGTATGGCTTCATCAACAGGAATGACACAAAGGATGACGTGTTTGTACATCAGACTGCCATAAAGTGTAACAATCCTCGTAAGTGCCTCCGCAGTGTTGGTGATGGGGAGGTGGTACAGTTTGATGTTGTGAAGGGAGAGAAGGGTACAGAGGCCGCCGACGTCACCGGTCCCGGGGGTGTTCCCGTTAAAGGAAGCAGATTTTCCCCCAACCGGCGCCGCTACCGCGGCCGGCGATCCTACTCTCCCCGGGTAGAAAATGTGACTGAGTTTATTGGAGATATTGTGAGCCCTGAACAAGGGAGCGAAGGTGAACGGGGGGATGACGGTTTCCCCCGACAGAGGTCCCTACTCCGCCGGAGAGCAATCCCTATGATATCAACGGCCATCACTGCCTTGGAGCCGATGGTTGTTGACAGGGACTGTCAACCTTTAAGTGGGGGGGTATGTAATGAGGTGTACAATTCAGATTGTATTATCGAAATTGAAACTGCAATGAACTGTGCACAGTCCGCACTTGTCCACCAGGGGGCATCAGTGGACTGTACAATCACAGAGCTGGGAAACTCCCAGCCATCTCTTTTGTTTACCCAGGAAGTGAAAGAGCTTAGTACAGACACAGAGTTGAACAAGAGAACATCTGCCTGTGGATGTGTGTTGAAAGAGGGCTACTTTGCAACACCTTGCCGGAAAAATCACCCCACAGAAGCCCCTGTGACTGATCCTGGGCCACTGGACTTTGGTGCTGTGACTCTGGCCGCTCTGCAAAACCTTGCCCGCCGTGCACCAGAGTGCTTGTGCTGGGGCCGTGACCGACATAAGGGAGCCATTTGTGCTGCTGTGATCTCCCTTCTGCTGTTGCTCTGTGTACCCTGAGACTGGGAGAGACAGACTGTTACCTGCAGAAGGAGACCAAAGAAGAAGAGTGAGGAGATCCCCAGGCCTGCTACGTGGGAGCGACATCTTCTTCTGTGATAGACTGGTACGTGATTTTAGGGAAAGTTAGGGAAAGATACCTTCATTGTTGTGTTTTCTTTTCTTGCTGCGTACCCGGCAGAAGTGAAGATCCAGAGACTCTAATATATACAAGTGCACATATAGTTCGTTGACTGTGATATAAACATGTTTGACAGTAAAGAAACGTTATTATCGGTTAAACCTGAGTATGGGGATTCTGTTGAGAAAGATCATACACACACACCCGCGGCCTTGCCACCGGTCGCTACAAGTGCTGTGCAGTTTTTTTCTGTTTTGTGTATAACGAATGGAGAATCTGGCTCCATGACTGCAACTTGCACCCTCACCACCCACAGGTGGTCTTAGGTTGAGATGGTGTCCTCCCACTTGAGAGTGGGATAGGGAGGAAAAGGAGGACAGGGATGTCAGCGTTAGGACTCATCAGACCTGGGGTCGCCTTGTCGCGGCTGATGAGCAAACGGACATTGGCCAATGTGCGTACCAAGAACCCCAAGAAAATAATAAAAAATAAGATTTTTGAGTTTTTTGAAAAAAACGTAAGTTTTTAAATTTTTTCCTCAAATATATACCGCTTGTTAGCATGTTTGCACATTGGTAATAGCTGTGTGCTGCAGAGAATTTTTTTCTAGTTGTTTGACCCAGTGTCCCTGCTGGCACCAGTTCACATTATGTCTGTGAGTGCTGTGCAGTTTTTTTCTGTTTTGTGTATAACGAATGGAGAATCTGGCTCCATGACTGCAACTTGCACCCTCACCACCCACAGGTGGTCTTAGGTTGAGATGGTGTCCTCCCACTTGAGAGTGGGATAGGGAGGAAAAGGAGGACAGGGATGTCAGCGTTAGGACTCATCAGACCTGGGGTCGCCTTGTCGCGGCTGATGAGCAAACGGACATTGGCCAATGTGCGTACCAAGAACCCCAAGAAAATAATAAAAAAATAAGATTTTTGAGTTTTTTGAAAAAACGTAAGTTTTTAAATTTTTTCCTCAAATATATACCGCTTGTTAGCATGTTTGCACATTGGTAATAGCTGTGTGCTGCAGAGAATTTTTTTCTAGTTGTTTGACCCAGTGTCCCTGCTGGCACCAGTTCACATTATGTCTGTGAGTGCTGTGCAGTTTTTTTCTGTTTTGTATATATATATATATATATATATATATATATATATATATATATATATATATATATATATATATACACAGTTAGGGCCAGAAATATTTGGACAGTGACACAATTTTCGCGAGTTGGGCTCTGCATGCCATCACATTGGATTTGAAATGAAACCTCTACAACAGAATTCAAGTGCAGATTGTAATGTTTAATTTGAAGGGTTGAACAAAAATATCTGATAGAAAATGTAGGAATTGTACACATTTCTTTACAAACACTCCACATTTTAAGAGGTCAAAAGTAATTGGACAAATAAACATAACCCAAACAAAATATTTTTATTTTCAATATTTTGTTGCGAATCCTTTGGAGGCAATCACTGCCTTAAGTCTGGAACCCATGGACATCACCAAACGCTGGGTTTCCTCCTTCTTAATGCTTTGCCAGGCCTTTACAGCCGCAGCCTTCAGGTCTTGCTTGTTTGTGGGTCTTTCCGTCTTAAGTCTGGATTTGAGCAAGTGAATGCATGCTCAATTGGGTTAAGATCTGGTGATTGACTTGGCTATTGCAGAATGTTCCACTTTTTTGCACTCATGAACTCCTGGGTAGCTTTGGCTGTATGCTTGGGGTCATTGTCCATCTGTACTATGAAGCGCCGTCCAATCAACTTTGCAGCATTTGGCTGAATCTGGGATGAAAGTATATCCCGGTACACTTCAGAATTCATCCGGCTACTCTTGTCTGCTGTTATGTCATCAATAAACACAAGTGACCCAGTGCCATTGAAAGCCATGCATGCCCGTGCCATCACGTTGCCTCCACCATGTTTTACAGAGGATGTGGTGTGCCTTGGATCATGTGCCGTTCCCTTTCTTCTCCAAACTTTTTTCTTCCCATCATTCTGGTACAGGTTGATCTTTGTCTCATCTGTCCATAGAATACTTTTCCAGAACTGAGCTGGCTTCTTGAGGTGTTTTTCAGCAAATTTAACTCTGGCCTGTCTATTTTTGGAATTGATGAATGGTTTGCATCTAGATGTGAGCCCTTTGTATTTACTGTCATGGAGTCTTCTCTTTACTGTTGACTTAGAGACAGATACACCTACTTCACTGAGAGTGTTCTCTGGACTTCAGTTGATGTTGTGAACGGGTTCTTCTTCACCAAATAAAGTATGCGGCGATCATCCACCACTGTTGTCATCCGTGGACGCTCAGGCCTTTTACAGTTCCCAAGCTCACCAGTCAATTCCTTTTTTCTCAGAATGTACCCAACTGTTGATTTTGCTACTCCAAGCATGTCTGCTATCTCTCTGATGGATTTTTTCTTTTTTTTCAGCCTCAGGATGTTCTGCTTCACCTCAATTGAGAGTTCCTTTGACCGCATGTTGTCTGGTCACGGCAACAGCTTCCAAATGCAAAACCACACACCTGGAATCCACCCCTGACCTTTTAACTACTTCATTGATTACAGGTTAACGAGGGAGACGCCTTCAGAGTTAATTGCAGCCCTTAGAGTCCATTGTCCAATTACTTTTGGTCCCTTGAAAAAGAGGAGGCTATGCATTACAGAGCTATGATTCCTAAACCCTTTCTCCGATTTGGATGTGGAAACTCTCATATTGCAGCTGGGAGTGTGCACTTTCAGCCCATATTATATATATAATTGTATTTCTGAACATGTTTTTGTAAACAGCTAAAATAACAAAACTTGTGTCACTGTCCAAATATTTCTGGCCCTAACTGTATATATATATATATATATATATATATATCTAGTTCACTCACATTAACTGAACAAGTTCTGTCCGTCACAGTATGTCAACTACATGCATATTCTAGAATACCCGATGCGTTGGAATCGGGCCACCATCTAGTATATATATATATATTGTATCAGGAGGGCAGTCTCTGAGCCTGTGTCCTCTTATGCGCTCTCTCCTGCTTGTGCTCTCTCTTACTTGCACCTTTTTCTCCGCTCTTAGTGCGCTGCCTCTCACTATGACTCTGCCTCCTCCTGTTCCTCTGCCTCCCCCTGTGTCCCTGCCTCCCTATGTCCCTGCCCCCTGTGCATTCTGCCTCCCTTGTGCCTTCTGCGTCCTCCTGTGCCTTATCCATGCCCTTTGCCCCTGCCTCCTCTGTGCCTGTCTCCCATCACTGAGCCCCCATACAATGCTCACCACTGAGCCACCATACAATGCTCACCACTGAGCCACCATACAGTGCTCACCACAGATCCACCATACAGTGCTCACCACTGAGCCACCATACAGTGCTCACCACTGAGACACCATACAGTGCTCACCACTGAGACACCATACAGTGCTCACCACTGAGCCACCATACAGTGCTCACCACTGAGACACTGCACAGTGCTAACACACTGAGCGACCACACAGTTCTAACCACTCAACCACCATATAGTGCTAACCACTTAGCCACCGTACATTGCTAACAACTGAGCCACCATACAGTGCTAACCATTAAGCTACTGTAGAGTGCAGACCACTGAGCCACTGTACAGTGCGAACCATTGAGCCACCATATACAGTGCTAACCACTGAACCACCATACAGTGTTAACCCACTGAGCTACTGTAGAGTGCAGACCACTGAGCCACTGTACAGTACAAACCATTGAGCCACCATATACAGTGCTAACCACTGAGCCACCATACAGTGCTAACCACTGAGCCACCGCACAGTGCTAACCACAGAGCCACCATATACAGTGCTAACCACTGAGCCACCATACAATGCTAACCACTGAGTTACTATAGCGTGCAGACCACTGAGCCACCATACAGTGCTCACCGAGCTGAGCCAGCTGTAAATCTCCCGCCGCTTACCTGATTGGTCGCCGCGGTCAGCGCGCAACCAATCAGCGAAGCGGGATTTAAATCATGCGCCAAAAGCGCTGATTAGTCGCCGCCGCCGGCACTCACCCAATAAGCGGTGGAGCGCGGATTTGGTGGGGGATTTAAATCCAGCGCCACTCATTGGCTGAGCGCCTTGGCCGGTCAGCCAATGAGCAAAGCGGGATTTAAATCCCTCCCAAAGCCGCACGCCACTGCTCATTGGCTGAGCGCTGCTGGCAGCAACCAATAAGCGCTTTTGGCGCATGATTTAAATCCTGCTTCGATGATTGGTTGTCGCGGATTTAAATCACGTGCCAACAGCGCTGATTGGTCGCCACAGTCGAGGGCGACCAATGAGCGCTGTTGGCGCATGATTTAAATTCCGCTTCTCTGATTGGTCACTGCGGTTGGCCGTGACCAATCAGCGAAGTGGGATTCAAATCCCCCGCCAAGCCACGCTCCACTTCACTGATTGGTCGACCGCGGCGACCAATGAGCGAAGTGGGATTTAAATCACGCGCCAACAGCACTACTCCCTCTCCACCCATCTCACTACGATGGTTCCCAGTGTGTGGTCTGGGTGTCCCGGCACCGGTCTGTTCCCCTGTTACATGAGAGTGGGATATTTCACCCATTAACCCAGTGGTGGGGAACCTCAGGCCCCAGGGCTGAATGCGGCCCTCAATGACCTTTTCTGTGGCCCCTGGGCAGATTCCTGGAGACCATAGTGCTCAGGCTGGCCACATTTTGTCGACTGCCTGGCCTATAAATCTGGCCCCCAGTGATCTCTATGCCCAAGCCTCCCCAGTGATGTATATGTCCACAGCCTTTCCTGTGATGTCTATGCCCCAGCCTCTGTATATGCCCCCAGCCTTTTCTGTAATGTCTATGCCCCATTCTCAGCCTCCCTCTGCTTTCCCTGTGTATTTGCCCCCAGCCTCTCCTGTGATGTTTATGGCCCTAGAAAACCTGAAAAGCAGTTGATAAGCAAAATGATCAATATCACCTAACATCACAACCACGCCAAAGAGAAGCAGCTCCAGCCACCACAGGAGGGGGAGTTGATTGTTTAACCAAATATAGTAGGGTAATTTTCAAGTTGATTATTTTTTGCGGCCCTTGAAGGATGGTAGAAATGTTTAAACAGCCCCCAACAGAAAAAGGTTCCCCACCCCTGCTTTAACCCATCAACCTGTAGGGTCAGGGCTGCGAGTGCAGATTTGCAGAATGTCAATACTGAGAATACATCCTTCAGTGTTGGTTCATTCATAGCTGCTTCACATGGGTTCACTGTTCACTGTGTGCAAGGGGCTTGTGTGGCTGCTGCAGTGGAGGTTGTGCTCCATTTATTCTGTGGCTTATCAGTATATATGGGGGTCTTCTGTGTTATGGGGCCGTGTTATGCCTTTGTCCACTCACCCGTCATCTCCTCTGAGCCCTCCATGTCCTCAGCCTCCTCACCTCCAGATTCCTGTTGCTGCTGCTCTGCCTCCTCACTCTGGCAAACTTCTCTAGCTTGGAGATCACCTCCATCCTTCTCCTATAACCAGCACTTGCCTTGGCCACCTCCTCCTCTGCTGACCCAGCGCCATCTTACGTCTGGGTGCTCTCCACTGTCCCCAGCTCTTTCTGCCTCCTGCACGTCATCTGAATCTCAGATGCAGACTTCGGTGGGTTCCCCATGCTCTCTGCAGTATCAGGTCCCAAAGCAGCTGACTCAGGTTGTATTAGGAATGTGCGGCAGGAGAGCTCCAACACACGTTCACTCACATGCCCGCTAGGCCAATCAGAATTCTCTTATGAAGTATATTTGAAAGTTTATAATAGTCACTTGTTCCACATTATTATTATTCAATAAAACTTTAAACAGCATTACACTTTAAACATCTGTTTGACCCCTTCACCCCTGAGCGATTGACATGTCAATTCTTTATGCAGCAGCACCGGTGCTTTCTCCCATAGGGGCCGGCGCTGCAGTATCTGGTTTCACAGAGGGAGAGGAAGAATCATGTTCCTCCTCCCCTCTGTGACATCTGTGACCGCCCCCATTTGATTTCGCAGTGTATTAATATACACTGCAAAATCTAAATGAAAGAAAGTCAGAGGTATTAAAAATAATAAAGAATTAATACTTACCTCTTTTTTGGGCTATCCGGAGCCATGCACCGATCTGACAAGATCTGGCATGATGTCATAGGGCGCTGATTGGCCGCTCGCGGTCATGTGATATGCGCGTCACATATCACATGAGTGCGAGCGGCCAATCACAGCGCCCAGTGTCATTATGACATCATGAAAGGTCCTTGCAGGTCGATACCTGCTGCTGCTTCCGGCTCCGGAACACATGGTGGAGGGTAAGTATAACAATCTTTATTATTTTTAATACATTTGACATTCTTTTACATTTGATTTTGCAGTGTATAATGCACTGCGAAAATAAATGGAGCTGTGACAGATGTCACAGAGGGGAGGAGGAACAGGATTCTTCCTCCCCTCTGTGACATCACTGAAGTAGCAGCCCCGTAAAAACATGCGGTGTGTGAATGCACCATATTTTTTTACGGGGCTTATTTGCGCGGGTGCAAAAAGTTGCAAAAAGCACCCGTGCAAAAAAAAACGCTATGTGTGAACATAACCTAAGACACATTGACTACATACCAAAGTATACATTGCCACTGTAAATATGTGGCCACAAAACCTATTACAGAATATGCCAGAATCAAATACACAGACATGACATAATCTTCAAATACATGAAGTCATGTGAACGCATGCAACAATAATACAGTTTACCCAAGCAACAGCAAAGGCACATAGCAAATATTATCACTAACATTCTGTGGGAATGGCACTACACTAAGACACCATGCAAAGCAACATATGCTTATCACCACAAATGTAATTTTACAAAAACATACAGTACAGACCAAAAGTTTGGACACACCTTCTCATTCAAAGAGTTTTCTGTATTTTCATGACTAAGAAAATTGTAGATTCACACTGAAGGCATCAAAACTATGAATTAACACATGTGGAATTATATACTTAACAAAAAAGTGTGAATCAACTGAAAATATGTCTTATATTCTAATAAGGTAAAGAATATTTATACCGTGTTAGCCAGTAGATAGAAAAATATATTGCAATCTGAGAGTCCTCAGTGGTTGATACCTTTTAATGGCTAACTGAAAAGATGGTAAACATAGCAAGCTTTCGAGACGACTCAGGTCTCTTCTTCAGGCTGATAATGACACAAATTCTGAAGACACATACATTTATACATAAGCAATAGAGAGAGAAAAAAAAAAAAAAAAAAGGGGAAGAAAGAAGAGAACAGAAAAAAAAAATGGTTCTATATTCTAGGTTCTTCAAAGTAGCCACCTTTTGCTTTGATTACTGCTTTGCACACTCTTGGCATTTTTTTGATGAGCTTCAAGAGGTAGTCACTGGAAATGGTTTTCACTTCACAGGTGTGCCCGCTCAGGTTTAATAAGTGGGATTTTTGCCTTATAAATGGGTTTGGGACCATCAGTTGTGTTGTGCAGAAGTCTGGTGGATACACAGCTGATAGTCCTACTGAATAGACTGTTAAAATTTGTATTATTGCAAGAAAAAAGCTGCTAAGTAAAGAAAAACGAGTGACCATCATTACTTTAAGAAATGACGGTCAGTCAGTCTGAAAAATTGTGAAAACTTTGAAAGTGTCCCCAAGTGCAGTTGCAAAAAACATCAAGCGCTACAAAGAAACTGGCTCACATGAGGACTGCTCCAGGAAAGGAAGACCAAGAATCACCACTGCTGCGGAGGATAAGTTCATCCGAGTCACCAGCCTCAGAAATCGCAGGTTAATCGCATTGCACACGTACACCATACGAATGTCACACGGACAGCACTCGGATGCTGAGGAAAAATTGTCTACTCGCATTGCACTTGCATGGCACACGGACCAAAAACGGATGTCACTCGTCCGACTTTCCTGGATGAGAAACGGACCAATTTTTATAACGCCAGTGTCCCTACCCTTACAGAGAGTGTGTGTGACACTGTAGATTATCAGACAGTAGTTTATTTTGGGGACTCAAGACCCTTTGTGTTGGATGAGTGGCGCCAGTGTGTTGTGTAGCTGGGGTGTGTGAACTGTGTCAGGGTGTGATTTATGCTCACTTTACAGCCTTGAACAGAGGTTGAGTGCTCGATTGAGGAGAGGAGAAGTGGGTACTTGACATCCTCCATTACAATAAAGAAACTAATAAATAAATGTATTTGCTTTTGCTGTGTTGATCAATGTCAGGTCTAATGAAATATAAAATTAATCTGAATAGTAAAAGACCCATAAAGAAAAAAATTTAATTGAAATGCAAGAATTGGACATTTAGTAATAAAAATGTCATATTTACACCAAAATAATATTAACAAACATATCCTCCCGCCACATAAAAAAAATAAAACCTCACACAACAACATTAATTTAGGAATATAAACAACACAGCAGAACACTTTACAAGTTTGGAATCACTGTGATGGAACTTACTAGTAAAATTAGTTTGTCAGGTAAAGTTTACTGTACAATGAACATCGTAAAACGAAACCAACTTTAATAACTATAATGGCAAACTCAGGAATCTTTTGGTGTGAGACAATGTCGCAACTGAACAAGTTTAAGGTTTGAAAAGTCTTGTATTAATATACATGGTAAAAGCAAAGGTGCATCAAGAAATCAAAGTACATAAACACACAATATTATTGTTAGGAGAAGCCTTAACAGAAAAGCCTCTGGAATAATCACTCAGGTAGATGTCAAGTAGCAAAACATTCTTTGAGTTCCAAAATACAGGAGATGCTATTAGCAGTAAAGTTCACACTGAGGAATGCTGTAACAACAGTTAATGGACACAATTCACATCCAGAAGGCTTGGGTACAGAAGTCTCTAAAATAAGAGTACAGTACTACATGCAGTGCAATTTAAACCTAAAGTCCCACACACTGCAACTGCATAAATAATAAACAAGCATAAACTATAGAGAGCTTGTACAGCAAACAAGCTTATGTGACCCTTGTTTGCTGTACAAGCAAAGGAAAGGGTCAAGCAGCTTTGCAAACTGAAGTAGAACTGACAGCAGGTGTAGATAGCTGAAACTCTTGATGAGCAGACACAGAAGAACCAAACAGGATTTGCTGGACAGGGAGGAGAGAAATTGCAATGCAACAAAGGCTGGAATTGTCTAGCCACAAGGGATTGGGTACTCGGCTCTCTGGTGTACTGGTATGGGGAGTTCCTGCCCGAGTCCGTGCCCTTGAGCAGACAATGAAAAGTGAAAAATTGAATAATATAAATGATGTTTGTAAAATAAAATAAATGAAGTTCGTGACGCCACCTGTAAGTCCCAATGATGGCACCGGCGCTGCGGGAACCTCCGGGGTGATGGACGGCAGCCGGACGTAGTAGCCCTCTACAGGTAGGGCGATGTCCCCGGGGTGTTAGAAGTAGGAATGGTGGAGTACGGCAGCAGTGTCACTGTGGAGCAAAGCAGGTAAATCACAGTTCATAGAAAGAAATCACCGACACGCTGCTCACTGAACGGGTATTTATCCAGTATTCTGCAAGGTTACAGGGTAATGCAGTTCTCTTTGCAGAATAGTGGACCGGGTGGTTCTGGCAATGAGCAGTGTCCCTCTGAAGCTCCACTGGTGTTCCTTCTCTATCACGCTCTCTGTCCCTTGCTCTGCTGCCCTGCACGGATCCAACTTGTTGGACCAGGCCCGTCGGGTAATATGGGAACCCTCTATCTCTCCAGAGGTGAACCCAACGCAGTCTAGTGCTTCTGGCGGGGACCGTGCTTGGTGTAGGGCGGTTGGGTGGTGCTCCTAAGAAGTCATCGACCACTCCGGGTTCGTGGTTCAGGGATTCAGCCGACTGAGCCACCTCAGAGCCGGTACTCTGGTTTGGACTGGGCTAGGGTATTTGGTTACCCTTCTCTTTCTTGGCCCCTTTCTCTTCTGGGTCACCAGGTTGAGGTGCCCTCCCTGTTAGCTTCACTTCTGCTGTTCTGTTTCTCTGCAGCGTCTCCTTCTTGTCTCACTCTTGACTAACTCCTTGCTGCCTTCCCCACTTGCTTTATAACCTAGCCTCTCCTCACACCAGGATCGGTTACCCTAGTAACAGGCAGTCTGATTGGTCACCTATCACTAGGTGTTGCATGTGGTGCTAGAGCTTCAGGCTTATTCTACTCATTACAAAAACAAAGCATACTGCACCTTCAGTCAGGGGTGCAGTACCCTTTTGTAGCGCGCTATTAGCGGGGCGCTACAGAATCACACTGTCTGAGTGACATGCAAGTTACTCGGACGAGTCTCGGATGATTAACTTGGAACTGCCTCCCCTGTCAGGATGGGAGCATAGAGCTGCATAGAAACATAAGTAGCTCACACTCACATCCAGAGAGGGGCAGGCCATTCTGAGTTAGTCATCCGATACTCGTCTGTCACTCGCATGTCACTCGGACAGTGTGATTCCAGCCTTTGTTGCTTTGCAATTTCTCTCCTCCCTGTCCAGCAAATCCCATTTGGTTCTTCTGTATCTGCTCATCAGAGTTTCAACTATCTACACCTTCTGCCAGTTCCCTTAGGCTGTGATTCCAGCCTAAGGGTGCAGACACACTAGCATACGAGTAAATCGGAGCGATTTTGATGCATGACAGTAATACGAGTGCTTTTCATATGGTCATGTGAGTGTGGTGTGATGCACGTGTGCGTTTTTTTTTCTCAGCTGACATCCGTGTGGTGATACATAGATGCTAGAATAGGTAGATCGGGTTTACCAGTCTCTCGCTGCTATTTATGGGGCCACCTATTAAGCTACTTGCATATTCACTGCACTGTCAGGCAAACAGCCAGACACAGACACTCACACTCTGTGAGAGTCTCTGTGATTGGCTGTTGTAGTCAGACTGCATTCCTCAATATGGACGGTGATTCTGCTTGGTTGCCATACTCATTAGTGTATGGCAACCAACTTGCTGTCATAGGGTATTAACAAATAAATAATTTAAAAAAAAAGCGTGGGGCTATGCAGTATTTTTAAGTCTAACCTGATAAAAGCAGACAGCTGCGAGCTGCCACTTTGAGCTGCGTAATTTTACCTTGGCTGGCAAAAAAATATGTGTGGGCTCTACCCTATTTTAATTGCCAGCCAAGGTAAAACTAGGCAGCTGACGGCTGGAATTCCCAGCGGAGTGAGGGCCCATTGTTTTAGGGCCCCCTCTCACTAAAGAATAGCAGCCCACAGCCGTCCCTGAAAATGGTGCATTCATAAGAAGCGCCATTTCCAGGTGCTTTGCCAGGTTCTTCCAGTGGCCCTGGTGGCAGGTGGTATTCTGGGTAATAAGGGGTTAATGCCAGCTATGTTTTACCAGCTGGTATTAAGCCCTGAGATTCTTAATGTCAGGCCAAGTTAGACCCGGCCATTAATAATCTCCAATAAAGGGTTAAAAAAGACACAACACAGAGAAAAATTAATTTATTAGAAATAAAAACGCAGATGTTATGGAGGAGACAGGTTGTGGATGGCTTTATATATCTTAGTTAGGGTATTGAATCAGGGCCACTGAGAAATAGGAAGCCAGTGAAGAGCTTGGCAGAGAGGAGAGATTGGGGAGTAGTGGCGAGACAGGTGGATTATTCAGACAGCAGAATTTAGGATAGATTGAACGGGTGCAAGAGTGCTAGAGGGGAGTCCAGAGAGCAGGAGTTTGCAATAGTCAAGGCGAGAGATGATGAGGGCAAGCACGAGTGTTTTTGCAGTTTCTTGGTCAAGGAATGAATGGATCCAGGAAATATTTTTGAGTTGGAGTCGGGTCTGGGGAAACTGAGAAGCCATTTTGATGAATAGGTTTGGTGGGGTTGTAGAGTGAGATGGGGGAAAGATGATAAATTCTATTTTGTCGAGTGTTCACTTTTAGAAATTGGGAAGCAATCTGCGTGTCATCAGCATAGAGATGGTACTGAAAGCCGTAGAACTCTATAAGCTGTCGCAAACCGAAGGTGTAGATGGAGAAGAGTAGGGGTCCTTGAACTGAACCTTGAGGAACACCGACAGATAGGGTGTGAGGTGGTGGGACAGGAGAGGGAGACGCTAATTGCCCTGTGTGTTAGATATGAAGAGATCCAGGATAGGGCCGCATCTGTAATGCCAAGAGATGAGAGAATCTATAGAAAGGGCGAATGGTTCTCTGTGTCAAAGGTAGAAGACAGGTCTAGGAGAACGAGGACAGAGTGGTGTTGCTTGCTCTTGGCAGTTAGCAGGACACTGGTGACTTTAGTTAGGGCAGTTTCGGTTGAGTGATGCAGTTGGAAGCCAGATTGTAACCGGTCAAAGAGGGAGCAGTAGGAGGAGAGGTGGGAGGAAAGTTCAAGGTGGACTGTTACAGCAGTTTTGAGGCATAAGGGAGAAGTGATATGGGGTGATAGCTAGACACAGAGGAAGGGTCGAGGGAGAGCTTTTTGAGGTTGGGTGTGATCGAGGCATGTTTAAAGCATGAGGAGAAGACATTGGTTATTAGTGATAGGTTGAAGAGATATGTTTGGGTTGGGATGAAGACTTTGTTGAGGTTGAGGATGAGGTGGAATGGGAGTGGGTCAAGCATGCAGGTGGTGAGATTTCATATTGACAGAACAGAGGAATGCTGATCTTCTGTCATGGTGAAAAAGCTGGTTTTTGAAGAAGAGGGCTGAGTGGTCGGAGATTGAAAGTGCTAAATAGCTGTTTAGGGTTGTGATACAGGGAGGATATGAGAGATAAGAAGTTGGTTTCTTTTGTGGCAGTGAGCATGGGACTTGAAGTTCTCGAGTAGATGATTATGTGCAGTGAAGTGCTCGGTGGAATGGGATCTCTTCCATCTCCGCTTAGTGACTTGGAAGCTCACCTCAGTTCTTTAGTAAGGCTGGTGTGCCAGGGTTGCCTGTTGATTGTGCGAGTTTTGCTATGCATGAGGAGGGCGGCCAATCAAGAGCTGTTGTTATTGTGGTGTTATATAAATATATAAAGTGGCAGCAGCATCTGTATCGTGTAAGGAAGCTATGTGTGTAAGAGGGAGAAGGGACTCAGAGAATGAGTGTTAATCAAGATATTTGAGATTTCTGCAAGGATGAGTGAGTTTGTGGAGTGGGGGTTGCACACAAGGAGATGAGAATGAAGAGAATGTCAATAGACTGAAGCCCAACATAGGGAGAGGCGAGTTTGAAAGGTTAGATAGGGAATAGAGGCATGTGAAGGTAAGGTCCAGCATGTGGCCATCTTTCTAGGTGGCTGAGAAGGACCATTGATTGAGGCCAAAGGAGGTATTTTAGTGATAAATGTTTAGAAGAAGCTAAATGAGAAGTGCCAATGGGGATACTGAAATCATCTATGGTGATAATGGGAAAGTCGGCAGAAAGGAAATGATGTAGCGGTGAAGTGGTCGAGCGGTGTAGATGGTGAAGTGGTTGAAAAAGGTGGTGATGGCTATCCCTGGTGGGCAGTAAATGACAGTCCGCTGGAAGTTTGAGGGGAAGTAGATGCAGACAGAGTGTACCTCAAAGAAGGGAAGAGTAATGGAGGGTGGCAGTGGAATTGGAGTAAAGGAGCAGTTATCAGAGAAGAGCAGGCCAACTCCTCCAGCATGCTTGTTGCTGGGGCGAGGGGTGTGAGAAAGATGGAATCCGACATAGAAAAGTTGGAGAGGCTATGTCAGAAGAGGTGAGCCAGGTTTCAGAGATGCCAATGTGGCGCCCCACCTGGTCAGGCGTCACAATTAGGGTACTGCACCCATAAATGAGTGTGCGGTTACCCCTGTCACAATGGAATGCAAATGTCCTTTGGGAGGCTCCCATCCTAGCACTCCCACACACACCCACTTAGGCAGATGGAAAGGGCCCATACCCTAGGGGGGGGGAAGTTAGGGGAGGAGGGAGGACACACGGTGAGATTTAGTCAGCACTGAGGGAAGATGGAAAATGGGGATCCTCCGAGTGAGAAAGGAAGAATCCCAGGGAGGGGGTCTGTAGAGAGAGAAGCAGGCAGCCCAGACAGAAGGAGGGAACCCCCCCCCTCCGAGTGCCCATACTCAGAAGGGAACCCTGGTCTGTTTTACCGGAGCGTCGGTTCCAAAGACTGAGAGGGAGTTCAGCCCCTCACCAAGAACACCGGAGGTCGTGGTCCGTTTACCGGTCCCGACACCCTGGTTGGAGGAGTTGTCACACTAGTATTCTCACCAAGATCAATCAAGAATCCCAATGGGCCTGGTACTAAGCGGGCACCTCAAGATAGGTATTGAGAGCAGGACACGGACACAGGGCAGATCCAAGTAGGAATTCCATGGGAGACTCCCAGAGACTTTGCAGCCCATTATGACTACCCGGCCAGCTACTTTGTCCTAAGACTGTTTCTGCTGTGAACTGTATCATCACCTACGTCGTTCCAGTAAAGTACCCGGGTAGAGTGAACGAGTCTCCGTGTCTTTGTCTCTCCGCTGCACCGTCTTCCTGCCATCCATCCATCAACAGCACCTCTATCATCACCGCTGCATCCCTGCCCCGGGAGGTTAGCTCCACCTGCAGGGAGCTGTACCATCAAGGCCACTATACCTTCACCCTCCGGAGGACTGAAGCGGCGCTGGTGCTCAATCACCAGAAATTGCGGGTGGGGTCATTCCATGTCAAGTGAACCAATGATTATTACCTCTATATTTTTAATTCTTTTGAGATTTTGTTATTTGATAATAGCATGTCAGACAATGCAAAATGTGAAGAGAAAAATTTTTTAAAAAATTTATTTTTTTTTTAAATGATTTTCAAAGTTCGGAAAAAGTGTGAATTTCGCTGTTGCCTGCCTTTACGTTTCTCCTCATAACTCAGGCTAGGAATAAGATAGAGAGACAAAATAAACACCAATCTACTCAGAACTATACAGGCTTTCATCAGATATGTCACAAGAGGATCTTTGTTAATATTTTACCCATGTGATCGCAAGCGCAAAACTTTAAAACGTATTTCCGAAAAATCGGCGCGCTTTAAATATTTCAAAAACTGCCCATGTGTCTGCTTTGCTCTTAGCCACATCTGTACCAAATTTCAAGTTGGGATCGCAATGGGATCATATTTTAACATATTTTACTATTAATAGCGTCAATGGGTCATTCCATATCAAGTGATCTAAATATGAATATTTTTTTTTACCTGACGTCTTTAGATTTTTTTATTTTTTTTCCTTTATGAAGTACTACTTTAGTTAATTACAAATTAAAAGTTTGGAATTTTTTTCTTCATCAGTTAATTTTTTACAGATTTTTAAAGTTTAAAAAAAGAGTGAATTTTGGCCTGGTATGACTATACATTTTTTTATCTCGGGCTAGAAATAAGATAGAGAAACAAAATAAACACCAATCTACTCAGAACTGTGCAGGCTTTCACCAGATATGTCACAAGAGTATATTTGTTAATTTTAATTTTTTACCCATGCGAATGCAAACGCAACATTTTGAAACGCATTTCCGAAAAAACGTTTTAATAAAAATTTTCCAAAACTGCCCATGTGTCTTTTATGCTCTTAGCCACATCTGTACCAAATTTCAAGTTGGGATCGTGATGGGATCATATTTTAAAATATTTAACTATGGTTAATCTCATTTTTATTAAATTTTGAAAAAACATATGAAAGACATACATTCAATCTTTTAACAAAATCTTGAGACATATAAAATATACAAAAAGAGAATTCACAAAGTTACTAGTAACTTTAAGATAAGCTGCAAATTTACTTTTGCGCTTATCTCTGGTGCAATATATACTACAATCTAAATATAATTCCAAACACTCAAGTATACAACCTTTCTCAGGGTTTTGAGATGTTCTGATGTCAAGGGGACAAGCAGCCCCAGCAGAATGATTTTTATCACTTGGCCCCTTCTAACAGATTGACCACGTAAGTGGGTCATTACCCGTTGAGGCCTAGTTGGAATAGTCTATCGACTGGTGTACCGGAAAGGAAGGCCGAAATATTAATGATCTACTCACAGCTCAGAGTTTCCGATACCTGTCTAATGTTCACTAGAATTCTGAAGGTATAGGTGTAGAAAGGAAATACCTAGACTGAATGTATCAGATGGGAAGAAAAGAGAGATAGAAAAGAAGAGAGAGAGAAGAGAAACAAAAACCATTAGAAAAAGTTATACTGGGAAAGAAAAGCCACGTAAGAAAAAAAGAAAAAAAGGAGGGGGGGGGGGGGGGGGGACGGGTGAGGTATGGGAAGGAGAAAGGGTACTCATCCCACTGGCTCCCCATCAGCCAGAGGTCGAGCCATATTATCTGTGCTGGAAAAGATACTCCTACATTCTGCAGAGTCATGAAAAAGAATCCATTCAACCCAAATCCCTAAGAATTTGTTCCGAGATCCCGACGCATCAGCTGCGAGCTCCTCCATTCGATATATGTCCATCAATTCTTTGAACCAATCAAGTAGAGATGGAGCCCGGCTTGATTTCCAGAACCTCGGGATCACAGCACGAGCAGCCGAGATGCAAAAGCGGAGAATATCCCTCTTCTGTAGCCCAATAGGACCTGGAAAAATGGATAACATTGCCGATTCTGGGCAGCATTCGGCTTGTTTACCTGTTATCGGGGCGTATGCATTGAAAACCTCAGACCAGAACCGCTGGATTTTCCCACAACTCCACCAAATGTGTATCATTGTACCCTTCTCTTCCCCACAGCGCCAGCAGGTATCAGGGGTTCCAGGGAACATGTTCCGGAGTGTCGTCGGGCACAAGTACCATCTAGTGAGCAGCTTATAGCTTCTTTCTTTCTTTCTTTCACAAGCGCTAGCTAGTGAGTGAGTAAATATAAAGCATTTCTGCCAATTAGCTTCTGAAATGCTACACCCCAATTCCCTCTCCCAAGCACGTTGGAAGTAATGGGTGCCCTGCTCTCTCATGGACCCTAAGGCCTGGTATAGAACTGATATTTTGCGCCTCGGTGGAGCCTCCAGTTGGAAAAACCTCTCCAATACGTTGGGCGTCAATCTTACCCTGCAAGAGTGGTCAGCTGAATATAAGTATGCTCTGTATTGGAGAAATTCGAATCACTTAAGAGGTCTCGTAGGTTCTTTGAGTTGTAGCTCTGCCATCGGGGGCAAACCACCACTGGACAGAGTCTGTCCTACTCGGGTGTCATCCACAATCCGCCAACATAAAAATCTCTGCCTGTCAAATCTGGGTGGGAAAGATGGGTTGGAAAAAAGCAGAGTCAAAGGGCTAAGTCTGTCGTTTAAGCGGAGGGTTTTCGTCACTAGGTGCCATACCTTCAAGGTGTTTCTGGTCATGTCTGTCAAAGGTACTAGGTCTGTGGAGTCTTTAGGGGAAATCCAAAGCAGGTGTTTCAGCGGAATCCCCAAACCCTCTTGCTCCACCCCTACCCATTTCTTGGAGGACGCATGATAATGCCAACCTAGAGCTCTAACAAGAGAGGAAGCCACAAAGTACGCTCGTATGTTGGGTAGTCCAACCCCTCCTCTGGTCTTGGGCAAGGATAGGATATTCATTCGCAATCTGGACCTCTTGCCCCCCAGACAAATCTAAGGATCATAGATTGCATTTTGGAGAGGAAGCCTCTATCCAATAGAACAGGAACTGTCTGAAAAGTATATAAGAGTCGGGGCAAGACATCCATCTTGACTACGTTTATTCTCCCGAACCAGGATAGCTTTAATTGTCTATAGAAGGTAAATGCCGATTCCGCGTTAGTCAAAAGGGGTTGATAATTTAAATTGAATATTTGTTTAAGATCTTTTGGTATAAGGACTCCCAAGTACTTAATGGCTTCTACTTTCCATTTAAATGGGAACTGTTTAGATAGATGAGAAACCAATTCTCCAGGCAAAGAAATATTGAGTGCCTCGGTTTTGGAGCAATTCACTTTAAAGTTGCTCAATTGTCCGAACCGTTCAAACTCCATTAAGACCGAAGGGATGGAGACCAGGGGCTGGGAGATGTAAAGTAGCAGGTCATCTGCAAATAAGGCTAATTTGTGATGACTCTGTCCAGCTTCACCCCATGGACGCATTCATAGGACCTAAGTGCAAAATATTTAACTATTATAGTGTAAATTCAAAAATCACCAAGAACACAATCAGTCATTTTTTCACAATTGCCCGTCAATAGTTTGAATTTGATATAAAGAAACATAGTCTTGTAACATCTCAAATGAAAGCTGTTACCGTTCTGAGTAAAATGATGCCTCTCCCACTTCATTATCTTATTTCTAGCCTGAGATAAAAAAATGTAAAGTCATACCAGGCCAAAATTCACCTTTTTTTTAAACTTTAAAAATCTGTAAAAAATTAACTGATGAAGAAAAAAATTCTAAACTTTTAATTTGTAATTAACTAAAGCAGTACTTCATAAAGGAAAAAAAAAAAAAAATCTAAAGACGTCAGGTAAAAAAAAATATTCATATTTAGATCACTTGATATGGAATGACCCATTGACGCTATTACTAGTAAAATATGTTAAAATATGATCCCATTGCGATCCCAACTTGAAATTTGGTACAGATGTGGCTAAGAGCAAAGCAGACACATGGGCAGTTTTTGAAATATTTAAAGCGCGCCGATTTTTCGGAAATGCGTTTTAAAGTTTTGCGCTTGCGATCACATGGGTAAAATATTAACAAAGATCCTCTTGTGACATATCTGATGAAAGCCTGGACAGTTCTGAGTAGATTGGTGTTTATTTTGTTTCTCTATCTTATTTCTAGCCCGAGATATGATAGAAAATGTAAAGCCGTACCAGGCCAAAATTCGCACTTTTTTAAAACTTTAAAAATCTATAAAAAATTAACTGATAAAGAAAAAAATTCAAAACTTTTTTTTTGTAATTAGATAAAGTTGTTCTTCATATAGAAAAAAAATTTAAAAAATCTGAGGACGTCAGGGAAAAAAAATATTCATTTTTGGATCACTTGACATGGAATGACCCGGTGGCGTAATGAGAACTATTATAAACTTTATTTCCCCTGTACACATATCCCCCTTTTTAAGTTCGGTCTGTGGGGCCACTGGTCAGGGCAGGCCACCAGTGACATCCCCCCAACCACAGTGGAAAGGGGACTGGATACCCGAGTCCCCACTGCCCCGGGCGACTCACCAAGGAAGGAGAGTTTGTTAGTGATGAAGAGGTCATGGATGTATGAAACTTTGTTGCAGACAGAGTGAGCGTTCCATAAGGTAGGGGGACTGGCTGAATGGGGGCTTGTTGAATGGGTATAAGAATATTGGGGTTGTGAAAATTTGTGATAGTGGCAGTGCGCATTTTGAAGCTGACAGCGCGGCGCCGCTGTAAATACGTCACCCGGCGCCGGGAATGACGCGGATCGCGTCACCCAGCCACACAGCAGCCTCGGACGACACAGGGCACAGCAGGGAGGCGGCAATTTGAATCTGCTATGAACATCACGCCTATTCAGGCGTGATATGAAGCAGAGGGGCAGTCTTGATGAGTGACTATGAATAGATAGTCACTCATTATCATCAGTAATCAGGTTCTTATAAAACGTTTTTATGCAATGTCATTTACTGCATTTAGGAGGTAAAAAGAGTGTAGGGAAAGTGTTAATATGCTCTAGGGACAGGTTTTAATAGGTTTACAGGTGTTTTGGGGGTGACAGGATCCCTTTAAATGTTACTTTTTAAGATTTATTATTTTTTATTTAATTCAGAGTCCTGAAAAGGGCCTTTTGAGTGCATCTTTAGCTTCTAATACTTTATTGGCCAGCCTTTGCTCTTGAGCACCAAGTTGCATCTCTGTGGCATTGAGTGAACAAGCTTCTGCAGATGTTCACGAGTGATGATGTGGTTCCAGGCCTGTATCAGAGCAACAATCAACTCTCTCTTGGTCCTTGGCTGTTTTTTAGATATCTGTATTGATACTTTGTGCCACAAATTTTCAATTGGATTGAGGTCCGGGGTCTGGGCTGGCCAGTCAATAGTAGCCACCTTGTTCTTTTTTTTTCCATTCAGTTACTGTCTTAGCTCTGTGACAAGGAGCATTATCATCCTGGAAGATATAATTCCCTGAAAACAGGTGTTGAGCAGAAGGCAGCATTTTCTTATTAAGGATGTCTATGTATTTTTTTGCATTAACCATACCCTCCACAATATGAAGCCTTACAACAACATTGGCTGCCATACAGCCCCAGACCATTACTTTCATCGGATGTTTCACAGAGAAGCTCAAACACTCTGGCTTGCACTCTTCATGTGGAAACCTTCTCGCATAAGACTTGCCATCATTTCCTAAAATGCAAAAAGTGCTTTCATCACTAAATAGCCCTTTTTCCCACTCCTCCTTCCTCCATTTTGAATATTTCAATGTCCACAGTTTTCACCTTTGTCTTTGTATAACTGTCATCAATGACTTCTTTCGGGCCTTGCACCCTCTCAATCCTGCTTCCAAACATCTCTTCCTAACAGTTGATGTTGCTCCCTCAATATTGCACTTTTCTTGCCATTCTCGCAGAAGCTGAGGAGAGGTGAGCATTCGATTGGCAAGGTATGTTCTTATCAGTACTCTATCCTCCCTTTTAGTTGACTTTCTGGGCCGACCAGATCTGGGCCTGTCCTGGGTAATTCCAAGCTGCTTATGTTTCTGCAAAATCCTTACAACTGTACTCTGATTACAGCCGACCTTCCTTGTGATCTGGGGGCCAGTATAACCCTCTTCATGTAGCACCACAACTCGCACACGATCCTCCGCTAACAAAAATCTGAAGGCTCCCATCATAAAGCTCTACAGTATGATTCACTAGATAGACCAACAGATAAAACACACAAACAAAGCAGCAAATGTGATGCAATGTAATGGAAAGTGATTGGCTGCCATATCCAGGTTATGATTGGTCACAAGAACCTCATCTGTGATTGCCTAATTTTGGATCTGAAGCTGTACAATATTTAGTTGTGCTCTCAATTCCCATATTGTTGCAATAATTTCAGGCAAAACTGCTTCAAAAGCTAAAAATATTACAGGGAGAGAATGCAAAATTGTATTCTGAACAAAACCATATATAATAAGTCATATTAGCATCAAAGATATTCGACAGAAAACGTTTAAAACTTGAAAAATCAATTTATGCTATGCCTATGCAGGACTTTTGAACACCACTGTAAGTAGTATGGGATGAAAGTGAAAAGAAACAGAAACATTGTTTACAGTGGCTTTGTATCCCATTACCTTCAAGTCATTTCCAGTCATATTCTTGTCTAATTCATTTCTGTAAACTTTTATGACATACTTATATGATGCACGAACAGGCAAGTCTGAGAACAAACTTGTGGCTTGCAAGATATACTTGTGGCACCCTGCGGTACAGGTAGCCACAGGTACACCTAGAGCATGGAGGGATTTCCACAAAAGGTAACCTATACACTCAACACCTTCCGCCCCAGGCCTGTAGCGGGAGCTCCACTTGCTGCCTTTAAGCAAGATCCCTTATAAATACTGGTGCTGGGGGCGGAGTTAGTCAATCCGTGCAGTACAGAGTAGTACTGTGAAGAACGTCAGGTGTCGGAGCCACGCTAGGCCCGAACCAGAATACCGCCTAGCAGTGGCGTAACGATCGCGGTCGCAGGGGTTGCGGTTGCGCCTGGCCCCCGCTTCAGATGGATGTACGTCTCCAAGGACGCACATGACGCACCCAGGGCAGGGTACTCAGATCTCAGGCTCAGTCTGGAGGTCACAGGTGGCTGCCTGAGGCTGTGGCCCTAGTGGTCAATGAATAAGGGGAAATAATAAAATAAAGTTTGTTCGTGACGCCACCTGCAGTACCTGGTGATGTTCACCAGTGCCGCCACAGTCCTCCGGTGGTTGATGGTATTGCGGCAATGATGGTGTAGTCCTCTGCAGGTAGGACTGGACCGCCGGGGAAGCGATTCTGTGGAAGGAATCAGTCTATGCTAGGAAAAGATGCAGCAGAGTCGACAAGTCACTTCAACGGGTACTTTACTGGAACTCAGCAGTCATTACAGTTCACAGTGCAGTATGATGTTATAAGACAAATGATTACGGGCTGCAAGTAGATTTTATGGTAGGTAGACTGATTCCTCATGCGTGCCTTTCTTGTTCCACTTGTTCCCTTGCCTCCCAATGGCGGTGTGAAGTCAGAGCTCTTATGGCCACTTTACACGCGGCTACATTTCTAGCTTATCCACAGGTAACTTACTGGCTGCAGTGAAATCATGGAGACATTATTCCATTTGTACACAGCAACAAGATAGAACCATGTCTCCATGATTTCACTGCAGCCAGTAAGTTACCTGTGGATAAGCTAGAAATGTAGCCGTGTGTAAAGTGGCCATTAGAGATTAGGTCTGACCTCCTGCTTTTTCCTCTTTACCTCCCTTGCTCCTGTCGGGTGAACCTTCTGTTGATCACCGCAGCTGACTACCGCGGTGTCTGATTCCCCTCTAATGGATGCTTTAGGAGTCAGGGACGTATCTAGATATACCCCCATTCAACGGATTCTCTGCAGGCCGTGAAGGTTCGTACAGGTGCGGGCTCCAGTACCCGGTTGCTTTCCTAGAGCGAACTCCCTTGTTGAGTCCCTTGCTCCCTTCTCCCTCTTCTGGGATCTATCTTTCTGTCTCCTTTCGTCTTTCGTGCCTCAGGTTCCCATCCTGAACTTTTCTAACTCTCCAACCCGGAGGCAGAGACCTGAAGCCCAGACAGGCTCTGGCCAAAGACCCGAAGCCTAAGCAGGCTCCGGCAAAAGACCTCCTTTTTCCCCCTGGGGTCTACTATATACCCTCCTGGGGTCCCTGCCACTGTGTGACTAGTGTGGTGTGTGGGTATAGGGTTCCTCCTACCGTCCATAAGTCCACTTGCAGTAGGATAACTACACCACTTTTATGGGTGTAGTACCCTTTTGTGGCACCTACATGGTGGGGCGCCACACACATCCATGTGAATACGTGGCCAGTGTGTCAGAGGGGAGGGGAGGTGTCGGTGCTGGCGCCGGTCTGCGTTCAACCAGGCTGGTGTCGGGGATGTGTGTGGCAGCTCCGTTACTCTGGCTCTCACTCTGTGAGGCAGCAGCGGCAGCTGCTTGTCTCCGGCCGAGAGCATGGCCGTGTCTGCGCCTCCTGCTGTGGTACGGAGCGCTGCTGGGCGAGTACAGCCCGCCTCCCAGGGGTGGCAGTGAGTGCCAGATGTTGGAGGTGCATGGACAGGCAGGAGCTGATCTGTCTGCCACAGGAGTTTGAGAGAAGTAGAAATCCAAGCACTCATTCAAAATGTTAATATGCTTTAAAGTGATTTATTTGAAAAATTGGTGCACGGGAGTGACCAGCAGGACAGATATAACGTTTCGGCCTCGCAATTAGGCCTTGATCACACAGTCACTAAGGATAAAATCAAAAATATATACAATAAAGATTGTGTACAGTGAAAAAAATGCAGACGGTTATATATACAAAAGGTTATATATACAAATTTACAGTGACATCAAGTCTAGTATGGTGTTATAATAAGTATATAGATGTTCGACTGGCAAACTAACAGACTAATGTAAATTTGAGAGATCAATATCAAGTGGATGTAGAATATGAGAGAGGTGGATGAGGGTACAGGAGTTTGAGCTGTTCCTGAAGCACCTGTTGGGCAGGCTGCACCAAGCTGAAGCGGCTGGACATCACCCCGGATGGTGTGCATGGTGGAGCAGGAGCAGGTGCGGGTGCTAGGGGCCAACCGCTGCAAGCTGATCACCAGGAGGGACTTAGAGACCCTGTAACAGGTCAGAGACAGTGTCCTGTGCCCTGCTCTATGTACTGTGTGCCCTCTTTATATACTGTATCCCCCTATATTGTATGCCCCCCATTCTGTGCCCTTCCCATATACATTGTGCCCCCTCCCCATACTGTGCATGCCCACCCCATATACTGTACCCCTATACTGTGTGCACCCTCCCCAGTGGTGTAACCTCCATGGTCGCAGCTGTGACCAAGCCTGGAGGTACAGGGGCCCACCGACCCCTGGCTGCATCCGCTTTACATGGATGTGCATCCCTGAGGATGCACATCCATGTCCCCAGGCGGCTGATCACGGCCGCCAGATGTATAAAGTCTGGCAGCACCGTTCTCTCTCTGCCCCCGCCACTGTCCTGGCCAATCACAGGCCCGGCGGCCAATCACAGGCCAGTCGGCGCATGAGCTCAGCTACTGGCCTGTGAGTGGCTGCCCAGGCGGCTCGTCGCATGTGATTTGCCAGGACAGCGGCACCGTACACTAACGGCATCCAAGGCAGGAAGATGACTGCGGTGCCGTGCTCCTCTGTGCTCCTGCAGGCTGAGAGAGGCGCCGGTAGGGTGGACCAGTGAGTAGTGTCCCTGTGTGTGTGTGTCCCTGTGTGTGTGTGTCCCTGTGTGTGTCTCTGTCCCTGTGTGTGTGTCCATGTCCCTGTGTGTGTGTCCATGTCCCTGTGTGCGTGTCTATGTCCCTGTGTATGTGTGTGTCCCTGTGTGCATGTCCGTGTCCCTGTATGCGTGTCCATGTCCCTGTGTGCGTGTCGCTGTGTGTGTATGTGTCCCTGTGTGTGTGTATTTGTGTGGGGAGGATGTATGCTATATGGAGGACTATGAGGCTGCATTATTGCATTATACTATATGAAGGGCTGTGACACTGCATTATATTATGTGAAGGGCTGTGATGCTGCATTATATTATCTGGAGGGCTGTGAGGCTGCATTATGTTATATAAAGGGCTGTGATGCTGCTTTATACTATATGGAGGGCTGTAAGGCTGCATTATAATATATATGGAGGGCTGTGAGGCTGCATTTTACTATAATGGAGGACCATATATACCAGGATAAGGGCATATGCCAGGAGGGGGACCATACATAGCAGGATGAGGGACATTAATACATAATGAATGGGAGAGGGGTCAATTTCTGAGTCTTTATAGGATTTAGAATTTTACATGGGGCCCATACATCTGACCAATATGGGTGCGCGGGGGAAGGGGGGGCCCAGGTCCTAATTTTGCACCGGGGCCCTTCGGACTCTAGTTACGCCACTGCCGCCTAGCTAGTGTTAGAAACCGAGAGTAAGGTCAAAGGCAAGCGAGAGTAAAAAGACAGACAGAAGAGCAGAGGAGGCATACGCTCATCCAAGAAGCAACCCGGACACGGAGTCCGAGTTGCTAAGGGCTCATGCCCAGCAGAAAACACGTATCCGAGGAGTCCTAGTCTGCCTGGACCCAGTAACAGCACAAACCTAGGGCCAGGACCCGCAGAAATCTCCTGTGGTAGCGGCAATCCAGAGAAGGTTCTCACCAACGACTACAGGACAGAAAGACGTACAGGAGGCCAGACCAGGTTCTAAGCAGGTCAGGGCTTCAAGACAAAGTAAGACAGGAACGAGTAGTCCTTATAAATCACTCGCTGTGGAAATCCCGAAGTGTCTCTGACACCACCTGGAGTTTACCCTGGACAGTGCCGGTTTGTCATCAGTAAAGGTACGGAGAACTACTTCCAGTGTGTGTCTGTTATTACAGCCCTGATTCTGTTCCGTCCAGAGACTGTAAATACCTCCTGTCAGCAGAGCCATAACCCTTCATTCCATGCTCCATTCCCTCATCATTGCCCCGGGGGGACCCCGCTCTACCTACAGGGAGCTATAACACCCAGCTGCCCATCCATCACCCCCGGAGGTCTGTGGCAGCGCTGGTGCCTTCACCAGACTCCGTAGGTGGCGTCACAAACAATTCAATCCATTTTATTAGTTTATTTCAACACTTTTCAGTGACCACCAGGGCCACAGGCTTGGGCATCGACCACCAGTGACAACACCCCGAAACAACACCCAAGATCTGAGTACCCCTGCCTGGGTGAGTCATACTCATACAAGTGGAATCAGCTGTGGAGCAGAGGGGAAGGAAATGATCTTCCCTAGGCCAGCTACAACCAAGGTTGAACTAAATAGTGAATCCCAGGCAAAGTAAACAAGGGCTTGTAAATAGAGGTGGGTATGGCAGTGGAATAAACAGATACATGCATAACAGAAAGAAATATTGCAGTATGAAAAACAGATCAGTGGAACAGAAAAGCTAGATAAATGGATACACGGTCACACAAACCACAGATATTTTGCAGCATGGAAAATAGGAAATCAGTGGAACAGAAAAGCTGGATACATAGATAAATGGTCACTCATACCTGTGGGGAGAAGAGACAAAATCAACATGATGATAAGTGCCACGAATGTGGTATAGCAGATGAGGGAAAGTAAGCAGGATGGTATAACTGTCAAGGAAATCTGGGCAGCTAGTCTAGCCCTGGACTGGGTTCCCTGGCTAGACTTGGACCCAGAGGTACCTCAGATGGCGAGGAGATCTGAGCCACTACCCTTGGCCTATGCTCCTCAACCAGCCCTGTGATACACCCTCACACCTCTCACAACAGACAAGGATAAACAGCATAAAGTTTCAGCAAGTGCAAAGGCATCTGCAGCTCACATGGTCAAAAGCAGAGTGTAACTCTACCAACGACAAAATCTGGAGGAAGGGGAGGTTTTATTTAAAAGGCCAGGGGCATGGTCACCAGATAAACCTATACCTCCACCTGTCGAACCGCCCACCACACATAGACAGCATCAGAAGCTTCAGCATTAATCCCAAAGGAACCAAAGGAAATTAAGTCTGGTTTAAACTGCAGTAGAGCAATTCACAGGGACTATGGACCATTGAACACGTGATAATTAGGTGATAATCAGATAGTGGTGATGATAGATGATGATAAATGATAGAGACCAGGTGCTTCACATTAATTCTGGTCAAATTCATTTCTGTAAACTTTTAAGATACACTTATGTGATACATGAGCAGACAAGTCTGAGAGCAGACTTGTGGCTTGCGAGATATACTAATACAAGTGGGTATTGAGTGGAGTTTTTTTAAAAAGGACCCACTCCGCTAAACAGGCATGTCTCTGCACTCACAGAGATTTGTCAGTCTACCTGAGCGAGCAGGGCCTCTTGACAGGGCATGATTGCCCTGAAAGCTGTTAAAGGCCCAGAGGTGATTGACAGGAGAAAGAGCCCAGAGGAGAGGTGAGGGGGCAGGCCCCGATCTCCTCCGGGCCCTGCCCCCTCACCTCTTCTACAGGTCCTCACCTGCCAATCTCCTCTGGGCCCCGCCCCCTCACCTATTCTACTGGTCCCACTGTCATTTACTGCGCAGCAGGGGAAGCAGAGAAGGCCCGGCCTGGCCAAGGCTGTCAGTCTTGGCCAGGTTTGTACTGCACATGTGTCCAATGTATGACATGCGCAATACAAACCGAAAGTCGCTGTAGAGTGCAGTTGCCAGCGGGAGGAGGGAGCTGCAGGTGGTGGTGAGTATGAAGGTGTCTGTTTATGCCTGTCTATCTGCCTGTGTGTGTCTCTTTTGTGTACCTGTCTGCCTCTGCACAGCACTATACTGCACATACAGGTCCACACTACATGCTGTATTACTGTGTCTATATACTGTATGTATATAGTGTGGACCTGTATATACAGTATAGTGCTGTGTATACAAGATATACAGCCAGCGGTCTCTATGCTAGAGCCAGCGGTCTCTGTGCTTTCGTCCCACAGCAGTCTCTAATGTGCATATGTCCTGCAGCGGTCTGCATTGTGCATGCAACCTGCAACGGTCTGCATTGTACATACGACCCGCAGTGGTCTGCATTCCACATACATCCCGCAGTGTTCTGCATTGTGCATATGGCCTGCAGCCATCTCCATTGTGCATACGGCCTGCAATTGTCTCCATTGTACATATGGCCCGCAGCCGACTCAATTGTCGATCCTGACGTTCATTGTCGTACGCTGCAGACGTTTCCATTGTCGATACGGCCTGCAGATGTCTTCATTATCCATACAGCCCACAGACATCTCCATTGTCTATATGGCCCACAGACATCTCCACTTGTCTATACGGCCCACAGACATCTCATTGTCTATCGACAAGACATCCATTGCCTATATGGCCCACAGCCCTCTCCATTGTCTATATGGCCCGGAGTCATCTCCATTGTCTATATGGCCTGCAGTCGTCTCCATTATCTATACGGTCCACAGCTGTCTCCATTGTGTATTCTAATTATGTACAGCCAACGCAGTCTCTATAGTATATTCTCTATTGTTTGTATAGCCAGCAGCAATCTCTATTGTGTATAAGGCTCTCAGCGGTCCCTTTGTCTATACGGCCTGCAAGCGTCTCTATTGTATATACAGCCAGCAGCATTCTAAATTGTGTATACAGGTATTGTGTATTCATCCAAAAGCAGTCTCAATTGTGTGTGTATTTATATATATACAAATGTGTATATATGTATGTTTGGGTGGCGGCTAGGCGGAGTCTCAGGGGGTCCCAAAATTTTGCAGTGAGGGGCCCCGAAATTCCTAGTGGCAGCCCTGTGAGAGAGAATGGAGAAGCCAGCAGTGACCTGTCTAACGGACTTGACTACTGCTTTCAACTATTTTTATCTCTGAAGCAAAAGTAAAAGTAAAGCATAGATGCTTGTAATGCAGACGTAAAGCTCTGTTTCACGCTCCCTGCGATTCAGCTGACAGGTTCCCTTTAAATATCAAAATTTGAATTATGTAATTTCATGACATTATTAAAGTGTGGCTATTTCTGGGAATTTTTATCTAGGTCTAAGGATTAAGTACATTATATGAACATTCATCATTTTCTTAATCATATTACGCATTAGTTGTAATATGTACCATTAGATGCGTACCAGCAGATGGCGGTAGCGTACCTACATTTGGAAATACAATTTAGGAGTTGTTACAAAAAAAGGAAATGAAGAATGTTTAATCGCGTGATTGACCTGAGAATCGGCATGCAAAACACTAATTAAGGTACTGGACAGTGTGGAAGGATAAGGCAGACTGCTTGATATCTTGTTGATGCACAAGGCATGGGATATTGTTTCGTTTTCATTCATTTGGATTTCCTTAAAGGGAAACTGTCAGCAGGATATCACACACAAACTATGTATATATACACACAATGTAGCTCTTTCACAGATAAATCTAGCAATCCCTTTACAATATCAGTCCATTCCAACATTGCCGAGAAATCAGTATTTGAAAGGATATACAAATGAAGCTCCAGCCTCCGTCACTCCAATTCTATTCCCCACCAGCACTACTTCCTCCCACTTCTTGCCAAGTCTATTAAAGGAAAGCTATCAGTAGGATCAACTCTCCAAAGCTTTCTACATGGACATGCAGTTCATATAAAGATGAATAAAATGATACCTTGTATCGGCAATCTGATGTCTTATTCCAGAGAAATCCATGTTTTCATAATATGTAAATGAGCTGTTAAGATCTATGGGCAGGATTACCCAAAGAGTTTGCCTTATTTTAAATAAAAGTGGGAGTTATCAGTGTGAGACATGTAATGACTGACACTTTGCCCTCATAATCACAGACAGTCTGCAGTGAGATCAGAGCTAAGGCTGGCTTCACATAGCAGGTCTGATCCAATCCGTGGCTGTCCATGTAAACCGGACAGCCCTGGACCAGATTTTGGCCCCATAGTATCCTATGGGGCCGGATAGAAGCCGGATGGCAGCTCTCTGCCATCCGGTTTCTATCTGTCCGGGACAATCTGTGAGAATTCAGAATTCTCTCACGGACACAAACACATTGCTTGCTCCTCTAATTGCCTTTGCCCGGATTCTCCTTGATTCCGGATACCTGCGGCTGCACGCCACTGTTGTTTCAGGACCGCGGCTAGCTCCCTGCGAGCTGCGGACCTGATTCATCAGCAGCGGCAGCTGTGTGCGGCAGCACACTGGACCGGAGGGCATAGTAGCCCTCCGATTCTGTGTGCTGATCCGATCCGGGGCTGTCAGGTTCACGGATCGGATCAAACCCGCTATGTGAAGCCGGCCTAACACAGAAAAGCAGAAGAGAACATTATCTCATTATAAATATTTGCAGCAGCACTTGTCCTCTCATAGTGCTGTCTGCGCTACTGATAACCAACACAGTACAGCAGAGTTGAACTTTGTCTCCAAGAACATTTACATTTACTTTTGCTAATTTCTGCCCTTCCCCCTCCCTGCCTGTCAGATGGAAGCTAAAGCACTATGGCTGGGTTCACACTTGTGGACCCCACCGCAGCGTTCTGCAGAGGGGATCCGCAAGCTGAGCGCACGCACCGCAAGTCCCTATGTTTAACATGGGGACGCAAGTGCCTGCGCTTGGGTGCAGATGGCCATGCCCACCCACTCACTGCAATAATGTGATTTATGCGCATGCAGATGCATTGCGCAGAAATCACACAGTCTCGTCCGCACCAGGAACGCGACATGTCGCGTTCAGGGTGGGACAAGAGTGTGTGGTTTGTGCGCAGGCATCCGCCTGCGTACAAATCATACATTGCAGTGAATGGGTACGCACAGGGTGCGCACGCCAATCTGCATCAGAGCACAGGCACCTGCATCCCCATGTTAAACATAGGGACTTGCGTGCCTGTGCTCAGCTTGCGGATCCCCTCCGCAGAACACTGCGGAGGGGTCCACAAGTGTGAACCCACCCTATGAGAGGACTGCCACTGCAGGATGGGGACACATATACCAGGAAGGACTCAGGATGGGGAAGTATAAACCAGAATAGAACATATATCAAGATGGGGACATATGTATATATCATACGGTATATGAGGGAGATGTATTGGCATCATACTGTAGATAGGGGAGGTATAGGGGCTGTGTACATGGGGGGACCTCAGGGGACATTGCCAAATGTTAAATAAGCACTTAACTACCCTTCCAAGTCCTGCAGTGCACACAAACATTGGTTTTTAGATACATATGTATCAGCGTACTCAGGAGAAATAGCCCAACAAATATTTGGGTCAATTTTAGCATGTTGCCCTTGTAAAAATGACAACTTGGGGTTAAAATAACATTTATTTACTGTACTTAATGTTTGAACCTAGTGGTTCAAAGTGCTCACAACACAAATTCCTTAGTTTCCAAAATGTGGTCACTTGTGGGAGGTTTCCACTGTTTAGGCACATCACGGGCTTTCCAAACGCAACATGGATTCCGCTAATGATTCCAAACAATTTTCTGTTCAAAAGAAATGATGCTTCTTCCATTCTGAGTCTTGATGTGTGCCCAAACAGTGGTTTTCCACCACATACCAGGGTAACGGTGTATTCAAAAGAAATTTGTTGTGATGCCCGCAAGGGCCGGGGGTACTCGGTAGCCAAGCAGGTCAGTTCTTTGGGAGGTCACAGTGGCTGTGACCCGGCTCTGTGGCACTGGGCATGCAATGAAGGGGATATTTACAGGGGATGATTGTGACGCCACCTGTGGTATTTGGCCAGGGATGGCAGTCACTGCAGAATAGGACCGCTGGGGCAGATGGTGATGCAGCCGAGATGGTATTGTCCCCACAGGCGGAGCAGGGCCGTTGGGGTGCAGGACAGAAGGCGCAGGAAATAACTAGGAGGACACAGGGGTTGTAGTTTCCTTTACCTTTTACTTGGCAAATGATGGTGCAGTCTGGGGCCCTGGTTACAAGTTGTAGAAGGAGTCCGGCCAGCCTGGAAGCATTCGGAGTCCACCTTGCCAGGTGGGATTGAAGGCCTTCCTGCTGCGCTCTCCCTTCAGGTCCCTGCTGCCTGTAGCTATGCTGCAATCCTCTTCCTGCTTGCTTGTACTTACCCGTAGGGTAAACAGTGCAAGCCAATCATGGGCACTGCCTTGCGACTGGCAGCTTCGGGCTCTTACATCTGCTGTGGTGCCTCCGGGTGTTTTGGTGTGGCCAGGAGACTTGCACCCTCCAGATTCGGTTTACAGCACCCGCGCAACCAAGGACTCTGGCGTCCTTTCTCCAGCACTCTGTTCCGGGGCGAGCTCTCACGCAGCTCCACTCCCCAGAGCTCAGCTCTCCACTTCCTCTCTCTTCCCTCTCCGCAGATTTCTAACTAACCCCTCTTCCTGGCCAGAACCAGGGCAGCTCCCCTGAAGTCAGGTTCCAGAGCTCCCCCTTCTGGCTTGGAGTCAGGAAAAGTGTTGCATGCTGTGTGTTACCTAGCGTGGGTACCTCCTCCTGCTTCCAGGCATGGCATTATCCCCAGAGATGGAGGCAATGCCACTGTGGCAACCGGACCACTGGGGTGCCACATCTATAACAAATGTTGAAAAAGATTATCGTTTTTTATTTTTCAAAAGTCATGAGTAAAAAGGCACCATAAGAACGTATAGCACGGACAGAAACTACAATGTCATTACAACAAATCATTATATGCTCAGGACATGGAGTAATTAATAACCTAGAAAAAGCACATAGTTATGTACAAACGTCATAAGAACATGCAAATTACATACATAAGATCACCTGTTTAACATATGGTTTGATGATTCGGGTAAACAGTGATCTGTATCCCCTCAGCAATTCAACACCACATAGTACATGAAACAATTACGGATAGCAACTTCATATTAAGGGGCATGTACAAAAATGCTGGTAACATTCTAGTGCCTAGAAAATTCAAAGTGGGGTGGCCTATTTAGACAATACTCCACCAATCCATGTCCATATTGCACATACCCATATTAAAGTACAATTCAGTGCAGACTGGAGATTCCCCTTCTTCCACACTACCCTACAGCTGTTTCATGGACCTCAATGGTCCACTTCCTCAGGGGAATAGGGTCAGAGGCACCAAGCGACCTCCAGTAGTCCTGCGTCCGTCCCTCACCGTGTCCTCTCACCTTTATATATTAATGCCCACTTTGTGGTCCTCTCCTACCAGATTGCACGTCGCACACCTGCGACCGTGCGCGCCTCAGCCACCGCACTGCCCACCATGCATCGGCGGCGAAACGGTGCGAGCGCGGGATCGGGACGCGTCACCAAAATCCAGCGCATGCGCAGCAGCTACAGCCGACGCCAGAGGAGAGGGGGTGGGTGACTTCTGATGTCTAAAATGCATCCAGGAGTTGTCTAAAAAGGGAAAAGGCACACAGTCACGAAGACATAAAAACAAGACATCTGGAGGGCATTATATCTAGAGGGTTGAGAATGCGCAGTAGGGTCTTATCTCTTTAGACAGAATTGAAGGTGCAAAATCAGAATTGCTCACCTGATAAGGTTTTATCACACACAACCAGCTTGATCGCTCAGAAAATGCAGCTGCTGCTGGGACTGTACTTCCACTTTTTAAAAAGTGTGACAATTTAAATCAATAAAAGGTTGCTGTGAGTAAAGTGGCCTAATAGTACAGTAATTTTACTACGGTAATTGCACTGGTACTTACAGTAGCGCTAGGTTCCCATTAATATATTAAACTAAGATTGATTCACACAGAGGTGTAAGTAACGGTCACCTCATGGACAAACAGCAGCAACTGGTGCACAGGGGAAGTAGCAAAGGTCCCGAGTGCATTAATAAAGACCAGCTCCAGTGTCCCTGAAGTAATTGGTTTATTTTCAGACGTGTTTCAGAGCCACATACCGAGCTCCTTCCTCAGGGATGTTCCCTGAGGAAGGAGCTTGGTATGTGGCTCTGAAACGCGTCAGAAAATAAAGCAAGTCATCACTTTTGATCCAGACATCCAGTTGTTTCTGGTGTTTTATATCCTTTTGGGGCAGCAGCGCGGACTTCGAGGTACTTTGTCCAGAAGATTGATCTGGAGGGCATTGGCACAATCACTGAATAGAGAAACTAGTACCATGTATAAAAAGGAAAAAGTGATAAAAACAAGGGATATCACAAGGGTTTGGAAAATCACAAAAATGACACGAAGCGCATGCCGACCCCATGGCAGTCCCCCCTTTCTGCAAGTAGAAGACATCCTTAAAAGTAAAAAAGTTATGCGTGAGAACAAAGCGGAGCAACTCAACAACCAAATCACAAAGGGAGCCATCCCTGCCGCTCATACTGAGGAAGTATCCAGTGGCCCGTATGCTGACCTCATGCTCGATGCACGTATATAAGCTTTCTACATCTGCTGTGACTATCAGCATGTCAGCGTCCACATAGACGCCGTCTATCCTATTGAGCACGTCCGTTGTGTCCTTGAGGAAGAAGGGCAGTGTCTCCACCAGTGGTTGTAAATAGAAGTCTATAATCTTACAAATGGGTCCTCACATGCCCTCCAAGCCGGACACAATCGGACGTCCCGGCGGACAGACGGCGTCTTTGTGGACTTTAGGAAGAAGGTAGAGTGTAGAGACCTTTGTACACCTCACGGTCAGGCCATCCAAGACTTCCTATTAATGATCCCGGATTCAAGGGCTCAAATTCTCTTGTGTGCCTCCTGTTGGGAGTTGTAGTGGCAGGGCCTTTGCACTAATAAGTGCTAGTCCCTGCAGTGCTAGATTTATGGAATATCTATTACTAACAAATGTTATGGTGCAGTTTCTCCTGTTACCCTTGTGAAAATGCAAAATTTGAGGATAAAGTATAATTTTTGCAGGAAAAAGTAAAATTTTCATTTTTTTTCTTTCTACATTTCTTTAGTTCCAGTGAAGCACCTGAAGAGTTATAAACTTCTTGAATGTGGTTTTGAGCAGTCTGAGGAGGTGCAGTTTTTAGAATAGTGTCACTTTTGGGTATTTTCTGTCATATAGGCACCTCAAGTGACTTCAATTATGATGTGGTCCCTTAAAGAAATGGGTTTAAGGGTTTGAAAATGCAAAGTTTAACATTGAGAAATTTAATTTTTTTTTCACAAATAAGCGCAAAAAATATCATCCTAAATATACCACTAACATGAAGTCCAATATGTCATTAAAAAACAGTCATGGAATCACTGGGATCTGTTAAAACACTCCAGAGTTATTTATTACCTCATACAGTAACATTGGTCAAAACTGACAAAATTGGGCTGGTCATGGTGAAAACAGGCTTGGGGATGAAGGGGTTAAAGTGCAATCCTTTTAAATAGGGAAGGATAATCAAGTGACAGAAACAATTTGTGAAACTATACAAACATTAATACTTATACAATTCTGTTGGTTTTCGCCTGGACTGATATATGACTCAGAACTGAATCTTCTTCAGTTCCTCCCTGAAGCACCAATTCACCTTGTAAAGATGACTCGTATAGGTTCTCATAAAAGACACGATTATCACCTCC
Organism: Allobates femoralis; assembly: GCA_033576535.1. Lineage (NCBI taxonomy): Eukaryota > Metazoa > Chordata > Amphibia > Anura > Aromobatidae > Allobates > Allobates femoralis. The sequence continues at coordinate 513,092,515 of JARQOC010000002.1, forward strand.
TCGGTCATTGTGAGGTACGTCAGCTCTGCACACAAACCCTGACTGACAGGAATACATGTAATCAGAGAGGCAATGAGTAAAGGTAGTCAGAAATGGGTGGGACGAGACGTCTCATACACACGTACAGTATGAACCAGGAAACAGCGCCTGTACAGAACTGTGTGCAGCCGGTTATGGAAAAAACTCGTGTAAAGTCCTATTGAATACGCTGGGCGGAGAGCTGTCAGCCTTTTCCATGGACACAACTCAAACTGATTTTCTATAGGATTAGGGCTCATTTTTTAATGTACTATCCCTGTTTTTCACATATAGAGCTTGTACCTATGATAGTCCACGGGGCTGTTCACACATCTGAATTTTTGAAAGACTGAGTGGTGATTGCAGAATCATGTAAAATATTGTTCCAAGTCTCGGATCAAAATTGCCAATTTGAATCCATGAAAAAAATCGGACAACATTAGCATGTTATCCATCTGCAGTAAATGATAGAAGCTGGGAAACGTTTACTCAGTCCAAACTCTGATCATACACTGACACACGACCAACTTGACATACAAGACTGACCACCGACCAACTCTGATCTACAGATGACACACGACCAACTCTGATCATACAAGATGACCACCGACAACTCTGATCATACAGACTGACACACACAACTTGATATACAGACTGCACACCGACCACTCTGACATACAAGACTGACACACCGACCAACCTGATCTACAGACTACACATGCAACTTACAGATGAACACACAACTTGATCATACAAGACTGACACACCCACACTTGATCATACAATAGTGGAACACTATGTTTTGTTCTAAAATTACTTTTATTGAATATAAACGAATATAAACGCTATGAGAGTCAAGGGATACCCACAAAAGGCTGCAGTCAGGTGGTAACTCCCTAAGCAAACACTGCACACATAAGGTACAAAATTCACATCAATAGCAGAATGCACAATGTATATGGGTATGTTAGCCCACATGGAAGATAGTACCAATCACTCACCCATAGTGCACACTTGTGATGACCTGGCAGTTACTCAAGGAGCCCTGGCCTGCAGCACGCCCCTGCAGGCCAGGGCTCCTTGAGTAACTGCCAGGTCATCACAAGTGTGCACTATGGGTGAGTGATTGGTACTATCTTCCATGTGGGCTAACATACCCATATACATTGTGCATTCTGCTATTGATGTGAATTTTGTACCTTATGTGTGCAGTGTTTGCTTAGGGAGTTACCACCTGACTGCAGCCTTTTGTGGGTATCCCTTGTACTTCGTTCATAACGTTTATATGTCTGCTTTTATATATTCAATAAAAGTTATATTTTATGTAACAAAAACTCCATAGTGGTTTCCACTTAATTAATGATTGAGAGGAGTGTTACTTATTCCTATGCACGCACACCTTAAGGGATGATGCATCTTTAACCATGAGATTATTTGATATAAGGTGTATGGTGATTTTGAATATTTATACTCTGATCATACAAGACTGACACACCAACCAACCTCTGATCATACAAGACTGACACACCAACCAACCTCTGATCATACAAGACTGACACACCAACCAAACTCTGATCATACAAGACTGACACACCGACCAACTCTGATCAGACAAGACTGACACACCGACCAAACTCTATACAAGACTGACACACCGACCAAACTCTATACAAGACTGACACACTGACCAAACTCTGATCACACAAGACTGACATAGTGACCAAACTCGGATCATACAAGACTGACATAGTGACCAAACTCGGATCATACAAGACTGACACACCGACCAAACTCTGATCATACAAGACTGACATAGTGACCAAACTCTGATCACACAAGACTGACACACCGACCAAACTCTGATCGTACAAGACTGACATAGTGACCAAACTCTGATCATACAAGACTGACACACCGACCAAACTCTGATCGTACAAGACTGATATACACCGACCAAACTCTGATCATACAAGACTGACATAGTGACCAAACTCTGATCATACAAGACTGACACACCGACCAAACTCTTTACAAGACTGACACACCGACCAAACTCTAATCGTACAAGACTGATATACACCGATCAAACTCTGATCATACAAGACTGACACACCGACCAAACTCTGATCATACAAGACTGACCGACCAACTCTGATCATACAAGACTGACACACCGACCAACTCTGATCATACAAGACTGACACACCGACCAAACTCTGATCATACAAGACTGACACACTGACCAAACTCTGATGGTGGGTTTACACACACCAACTTATCTGTCCAACTTCTGAACAACTTACTGGTTGCAGTGAAATCATGGACACATGGTTACATTTGTACACAGCCACAAAATGGAGCAATGTGTCCATGATTTCACTGCAACCAGTAAGTTGTTCTGAAGTTGGACAGATAAGTTGGTGTGTGTAAAGTGGCCATGATCGTACAAGACTGACACACCGACCAAACTCTGATGGTGGGTTTACACATCGCGATATCGGGCCGATATCGTATCCAACGACGTGGGAGGCGTTTTTTGAGCGCGCTTTTCCCTGCATCGCCGGTTTACACAGCGCGATATCAGGATACAACGTCCCGACGATGTGTACACCCCCCAACCCAGGAACGACCATTTAACATGGGAGTGAATGGGTGACGTTGAACTTCACACCAGAGTTGGGCTGTCACACAGCACGATCCGGCTCCAATCTCCATTCAATATCGGAGCATTGAAGAGCACGCTCATTCAATCCCCGATATAGCATTGACATCGTTCCTGCATCGTATTGGACGTTCACACCATACAACGCAGGAACGATATCGCTCCAACGATCGAATCACGTGACTTTTCATTGAAATTGGACGCCGATATCGCAACGTGTAAACCCACCTTGATCGTACAAGACTGACATAGTGACCAAACTCGGAGGAAACCCTGGTGAAAGTTGACCAGTTTTTCTCATGGGAGAACTATCACTGCCGTCTGAACGAGTCCATACAGCCAAGCTGTAGTTTCCCCGTGTGAGCTAATGGCAGACAGCACTTAGACTCTTCACACTCAGCTGAGTGAGGGCTTATACCTGAAGTTCGGCTGGGTCAGTAAAGGGCAGAGTGCAGCAGACAGCTGAGCCCTGGTCAGCAGTGACAGCACGACTGTCAGCACCAGCTGCAGAGAGACAGCCGGGGACCAGAGCCCACAGTGACTCACTTCATAGGGCGTCATGGCTGCTCCCCGTACAACCTGTCACACTGCTCCGGCTTATTCTGGGCAGTGACCGCCTCCTGGAGGCTTCTCCATGCTCCCACTACAGACCACGCCCACACTCGGATGATTGACACTTGGCTTTGAAGAGGAAAAGTGCAGGATCCGAGTGCTGGAGTGAGGACATGGAGGAGAGAGCGGCGCCCTGGGAGCGGTAGCGACACATTCACCGCAGGTAAAACTACTGGAGCCCGGGAGAGCGGCGGCCGGAGGTGCGGGCACAGCCAGGGGACAGGTGCGGGTACAGAGGGCTCAGCCAGGGGACAGGTGCGGGTACAGAGGGCTCAGCCAGGGGACAGGTGCGGGTACAGAGGGCACAGCCAGGGGACAGGTGCGGGTACAGAGGGCACAGCCAGGGGACAGGTGCGGGTACAGAGGGCTCAGCCAGGGGACAGGTGCGGGTACAGAGGGCACAGCCAGGGGACAGGTGCGGGTACAGAGGGCACAGCCAGGGGACAGGTGCGGGTACAGAGGGCACAGCCAGGGGACAGGTGCGGGTACAGAGGGCACAGTCAGGGGACAGGTGCGGGTACAGAGGGCACAGCCAGGGGAAAGGTGCGGGTACAGAGGGCACAGCCAGGGGACAGGTGCGGGTACAGAGGGCACAGCCAGGGGACAGGTGCGGGTACAGAGGGCACAGTCAGGGGACAGGTGCGGGTACAGAGGGCACAGCCAGGGGACAGGTGCGGGTACAGAGGGCACAGCCAGGGGACAGGTGCGGGTACAGAGGGCACAGCCAGGGGACAGGTGCGGGTACAGAGGGCACAGCCAGGGGACAGGTGCGGGTACAGAGGGCACAGCCAGGGGACAGGTGCGGGCACAGAGGGCACAGTCAGGGGACAGGTGCGGGTACAGAGGGCACAGCCAGGGGACAGGTGCGGGTACAGAGGGCACAGCCAGGGGACAGGTGCGGGTACAGAGGGCACAGCCAGGGGACAGGTGCGGGTACAGAGGGCACAGCCAGGGGACAGGTGCGGGTACAGAGGGCACAGCCAGGGGACAGGTGCGGGTACAGAGGGCTCAGCCAGGGGACAGGTGCGGGTACAGAGGGCACAGCCAGGGGACAGGTGCGGGTACAGAGGGCACAGCCAGGGGGACAGGTGCGGGGTACAGAGGGCATCAGCCAGGGGACAGGTGCGGGTACAGAGGGCACAGCCAGGGGACAGGTGCGGGTACAGAGGGCACAGCCAGGGACAGGTGCGGGTACAGAGGCACAGCCAGGGGACAGGTGCGGTACAGAGGGCACAGCCAGGGGACAGGTGCGGGTACAGAGGGCACAGCCAGGGGACAGGTGCGGGTACAGAGGGCACAGCCAGGGGACAGGTGCGGGTACAGAGGGCACAGCCAGGGACAGTGCGGGTACAGAGGGCCAGCCAGGGACAGGTGCGGGTACAGAGGGCACAGCCAGGGGACAGGTGCGGGTACAGAGGTGCTACAGCCAGGGGACAGGTGCGGGTACAGAGGGCACAGCCAGGGGACAGGTGCGGGTACAGAGGGCACAGCCAGGGGACAGGTGCGGGTACAGAGGGCACAGCCAGGGGACAGGTGCGGGTACAGAGGGCTCAGCCAGGGACAGGTGCGGGTACAGGGGCACAGCCAGGGGACAGGTGCGGGTACAGAGGGCACAGCCAGGGGACAGGTGCGGGTACAGAGGGCACAGCCAGGGGACAGGTGTGCGGGTACAGAGGGCACAGCCAGGGGACAGGTGCGGGTACAGAGGGCACAGCCAGGGGACAGGTGCGGGTACAGAGGGCACAGCCAGGGGACAGGTGCGGGTACAGGGCCAGCCAGGGACAGGTGCGGGTACAGAGGGCACAGCCAGGGGACAGGTGCGGGTTACAGAGGGCACAGCCAGGGGACAGGTGCGGGTACAGAGGGCACAGCCAGGGGACAGGTGCGGTAGGGGTACAGCAGGGAGTGGCACAGGCCAGAGGGGACAGGTGCGGGTACAGAGGGCACAGCCAGGGGACAGGTGCGGGTACAGAGGGCACAGCCAGGGGACAGGTGCGGGTACAGAGGGCACAGCCAGGGGACAGGTGCGGGTACAGAGGGCAACAGTGCGCAGGGGGACAGGTGCGGGTACAGGGGGCACAGCCAGGGGACAGGTGCGGGTACAGAGGGCACAGCCAGGGGACAGGTGCGGGTACAGAGGGCACAGCCAGGGGACAGGTGCGGGTACAGAGGGCACAGCCAGGGGACAGGTGCGGGTACAGAGGGGCACAGCCAGGGGACAGGTGCGGGTACAGAGGGCACAGCCAGGGGACAGGTGCGGGTACAGAGGGCTCGGCGCAGGGGGACAGGTGCGTGGTACAGAGGGCACAGCCAGGGGACAGGTGCGGGTACAGAGGGCACAGCCAGGGGACAGGTGCGGGTACAGAGGGCACAGCCAGGGGACAGGTGCGGGTACAGAGGGCACAGCCAGGGGACAGGTGCGGGTACAGAGGGCACAGCCAGGGGACAGGTGCGGGTACAGAGGGCACAGCCAGGGGACAGGTGCGGGTACAGAGGGCACAGCCAGGGGACAGGTGCGGGTACAGAGGGCACAGCCAGGGGACAGGTGCGGGTACAGAGGGCACAGCCAGGGGACAGGTGCGGGTACAGAGGGCACAGCCAGGGGACAGGTGCGGGTACAGAGGGCACAGCCAGGGGACAGGTGCGGGTACAGAGGGCCAGCCAGGGGACAGGTGCGGGTACAGAGGGCACAGCCAGGGGACAGGTGCGGGTACAGAGGGCACAGCCAGGGGACAGGTGCGGGTACAGAGGGCACAGCCAGGGGACAGGTGCGGGTACAGAGGGCACAGCCAGGGGACAGGTGCGGGTACAGAGGGCACAGCCAGGGGACAGGTGCGGGTACAGAGGGCACAGCCAGGGGACAGGTGCGGGTACAGAGGGCACAGCCAGGGGACAGGTGCGGGTACAGAGGGCACAGCCAGGGGACAGGTGCGGGTACAGAGGGCACAGCCAGGGGACAGGTGCGGGTACAGAGGGCACAGCCAGGGGACAGGTGCGGGTACAGAGGGCACAGCCAGGGGACAGGTGCGGTACAGAGGGCACAGCCAGGGGACAGGTGCGGGTACAGAGGGCACAGCCAGGGGACAGGTGCGGGTACAGAGGGCACAGCCAGGGGGACAGGTGCGGGTACAGAGGGCACAGCCAGGGGACAGGTGCGGGTACAGAGGGCACAGCCAGGGGACAGGTGCGGGTACAGAGGGCACAGCCAGGGGACAGGTGCGGGTACAGAGGGCACAGCCAGGGGACAGGTGCGGGTACAGAGGGCACAGCCAGGGGACAGGTGCGGGTACAGAGGGCACAGCCAGGGGACAGGTGCGGGTACAGAGGGCACAGCCAGGGGACAGGTGCGGGTACAGAGGGCACAGCCAGGGGACAGGTGCGGGTACAGAGGGCACAGCCAGGGGACAGGTGCGGGTACAGGGGCACAGCCAGGGGACAGGTGCGGGTACAGAGGGCACAGCCAGGGGACAGGTGCGGGTACAGAGGGCACAGCCAGGGGACAGGTGCGGGTACAGAGGGCACAGCCAGGGGACAGGTGCGGGTACAGAGGGCACAGCCAGGGGACAGGTGCGGGTACAGAGGGCACAGCCAGGGGACAGGTGCGGGTACAGAGGGCACAGCCAGGGGACAGGTGCGGGTACAGGGGCACAGCCAGGGGACAGGTGCGGGTACAGAGGGCACAGCCAGGTGGGACAGCAGGGTGCGGGTACAGAGGGCACAGCCAGGGGACAGGTGCGGGTACAGAGGGCACAGCCAGGGGACAGGTGCGGGCACAGAGGGCACAGCCAGGGGACAGGTGCGGGTACAGAGGGCCAGCCAGGGGACAGGTGCGGTACAGGGGCACAGCCAGGGGACAGGTGCGGGTACAGAGGGCACAGCCAGGGGACAGGTGCGGGTACAGAGGGCACAGCCAGGGGACAGGTGCGGGTACAGAGGGCACAGCCAGGGGACAGGTGCGGGTACAGGGGCACAGCCAGGGGACAGGTGCGGGTACAGAGGGCACAGCCAGGGGACAGGTGCGGGTTACAGAGGGCACAGCCAGGGGACAGGTGCGGGTACAGAGGGCACAGCCAGGGGACAGGTGCGGGTAAGAGGGCACAGCCAGGGGACAGGTGCGGGCACAGGGGCACAGCCAGGGGACAGGTGCGGGCACAGGGGCACAGCCAGGGGACAGGTGCGGGTACAGGGGCACAGCCAGGGAACAGGTGCGGGTACAGGGGCACAGCCAGGGGACAGGTGCGGGTACAGAGGGCACAGCCAGGGGACAGGTGCGGGGTACAGAGGGCACAGCCAGGGGACAGGTGCGGGTACAGAGGGCATCAGCCAGGGGACAGGTGCGGGTACAGAGGGCACAGCCAGGGGACAGGTGCGGGTACAGAGGGCACAGCCAGGGGACAGGTGCGGGTACAGAGGGCACAGCCAGGGGACAGGTGCGGGTACAGAGGGCACAGCCAGGGGACAGGTGCGGTACAGAGGGACAGCCAGGGGACAGGTGCGGGTACAGAGGGCTCAGCCAGGGGACAGGTGCGGGTACAGAGGGCCAGCCAGGGGACAGGTGCGGGTACAGAGGGCACAGCCAGGGACAGGTGCGGTACAGAGGGCACAGCCAGGGACAGGTGCGGGTACAGAGGGCACAGCCAGGGGACAGGTGGGGGTACAGAGGGCACAGCCAGGGACAGGTGCGGGTACAGAGGTGCCAGCCAGGGACAGGTGCGGTACAGAGGGCACAGCCAGGGGACAGGTGCGGGTACAGAGGGCACAGCCAGGGGACAGGTGCGGGTACAGAGGGCACAGCCAGGGGACAGGTGCGGGCACAGCCAGGGGACAGGGGCAGGTACAGAGGGCATAGCCAGGGGACCGGTGCGGGCACAGAGGGCACAGCCAGGGGACCGGTGCGGGCACAGAGGGCACAGCCAGGGGACCGGTGCGGGCACAGAGGGCACAGCCAGGGGACAGGTGAGGGCACAGCCAGGGGACAGGTGCGGGCACAGAGGGCACAACCAGGGGACAGGTGCCGGCACAGCAAGGGGACAGGTGCGGGTACAGAGGGCACAGCCAGGGGACAGGTGCCAGCACAGCGAGGGGACAGGTGCGGGTACAGAGGGCACAGCCAGGGGACAGGTGCGGGCACAGCCAGGGGACAGGTGCGGGCACAGCCAGGGGACCGGTGCGGGTACAGAGGGCACAGCCAGAAACAGGGGCGTAACTACAACAGGTGCAGGGGTTGCAATCGCACCCGGGCCCTGGAGCCTAGGGGCCACCAAAAGTCCCTTTAATCCATAGAAAAAGATTAATGCTATTAAAGATTTGCTATAATTGGGGGCCCCATTGGAGCTTTTGCATGGGGGCCCATGAGTTTCAAGTTACGCCACTGGCCAGGAGACAGGTGCGAGGACAGAGGGCAGCGTCATTCTGGGAAGCTCTGTGAATGGAAGGTGACATCTTCTTCCTTCTGAGATTATAAAATAGTTTGATTTCCATCCAGAAAACGACAGCGATCTTCATTATTATTATCTTTTAGGGTGCATGCACACGGTCTGGAGGAGCTGTGTGTTGGACGCAGCTCCTCCGGACCTGAGGTAAGCCGCGGGTGGCCGCAGGGAGACTGCAGCCGCCCTGTACTCACCGTGTGCTGCGGGTGCGGGGCGGCTTCTCCCTGCAGTCACCCGATGGGAGCCGGCTCCGACTCCTGGCAACCCGCACCGCAGCTCCAAACACGCTGCGGGCGGGCTACGCATAATGAGGATGGGATTTCTTGAAATCCCATCCACTATGCTTCTACTGTACTACGCAGCGTTTTGGACGCAGCGCAAAGACGCTGCGTCCAAAACGCTGTGTATTCTGATCGTGTGCACGCACCCTTAAACGCACAGATTCTGTCTGTGGATAAACCTGCTCATCTGCTCCATTGAATAACATTGATCTGAGCGGTGTCCGTGTGCTGTGTGTCTGTCCGTAGACATCATTCTGGCTGAAACTAGTTGTATGAGCTTGACCACACATGTGACTATAAAGGCCGCTTTACACGTCGCAACATTGCATGCAATTTCACTGGCAATTTTCTGGTTGCAGTGAAATCATGTTCTATTTTGTTGCCGTGTACAAATGTAACAATGTGTCCATGATTTCACTGCAACCAGTAAAGGTGCCGTCACACGCGGCAATATTGCTAGGCAATTTCACTTGCAATTTGTTGGTTGCAGTGAAATCATGGACACATTGTTCTATTTTGTTGCTGTGTACAAATGGAACAATGTGACCATGATTTCACTGCAACCAGCAAATTGCCAGTGAAATTGCCTAGCAATATTGCTGTGTGTGACGGCACCTTAAGTTGCAAGTGAAATTGCATGCAATATTGCAACGTGTAAAGGCACCCTAATGGTACCTTTACACGCCGCCACGGCAGGCTGGATACATCCCGCTACTTCACGTGCACGAGCACGCTCAAACGGCTACAAACGGTCAACGCACCCTCTTTACACGCCGCCACAAGGTTCGCTACGCCACGCTACATCTATAGCTAGCTACATCGCCGGGTGTCTCAAGTAGCCAGCTGTTGCTCATTTACACACCGCTACAACCAGCTACTATGGGCAGACCTGGTGCAGCAGGGACAGCACATAGGCGTGCTCCAATTGTGGATTACAAGACTTCCGTACGCTGATAGGACGAAGCAATAACATCCTGATTGGGCAGGCATCGCAGGAGGCTGAGTAATACAGCACGCTCGAGCGATTGTGTAGTGTGACTCGTCAGCTCCTTAAATATGCCTCCCTATGCAGCGACTACCAATCGTCATGCAGCAGCTTCCACCAATGATCGCACATGGGGCGCGGTAACATGGAGCCGAGGTCACGCCTTAGCTACATTGCAGCTACAGCCCCGGGTGTCCGGAGTTCCCTTCCGTTGCTTCTTTACACGCCGATACAGCTTGCTACCATCGGCGATATAGCCATCTGTTTTCGAGCAGAGCCCATAAACAGATGTATCTGTCGCCGGCTGTAGCGTCGCGTCTTCAGACGCCGCTACGACGGGCTACATTGACGCTACAAGCTACATTTGTAGCCTGTAGCGCGATGTATCCAGCCTGCTGTGGCGGCGTGTAAAGGTACCATAAGGGTACCTTTACACACGGCTACATTTGTAGCTTGTCACCAGGTAACTTACTGGTTGCAGTGAAATCATGGATACATGGTTCTATCTTGTTGCTGTATACAAATGGAATCATGTATCCATGATTTCACTGCAACCAGTAAGTTACCTGTGGATAAGCTAGAAATGTAGCCGTGTGTAAAGGTACCCTAAAAGTCCCGTCACACCTGGCGACGGGGCTGGAGATGTCAGCGGCGACTGGCGGGTGCGCGCACGTTTTTGGCGCCCCGCCAGTGATGCCGTCCCCCATTTACATGGGGCGACATCTCCAGCGCCGCGCCGGCTATCTGACAGGTCGCCGGCGGCCGGTTACATGGGGTGATGTATGCACATCGCCCCAGATCGGTAGCCTGGTGTCACAGCACTGCTCTGAAACCAGGCGACCTCCCGGCGGCGCCGACATCGCCCCTTTACATGAGGCGATGTAGCCACCGATAGGCCACGCCCCTACGTCGCCTATGTCATTGGCGAAGATGTCGCCCCGTGTGACGGGGCCTTAAGGGTACCGTTACACGTCGCAACATTGCATGCAAATTCTCTGGTAATTTGCTGGTTGCAGTGAAATCATGGACACATTGTTCTATTTTGTTGCTGTGTACAAATGTAACAATGTGTCCATGATTTCATTGCAACCAGCAAATTGCCAGTGAAATTGCATGCAATGTTGTGATGTGTAAAGGTACCCTAATAAATATATATAATCTTTTTTTCTCTTTTGAGTTGATCAGTTTTGATAAACCTGCGCTCTGTTAACATGATAGGAACAGCTAAATCCGATTGTAACTATTTTTACTAAAATTGGACTTGTGGTGTGCTGTATACAGAAGGGATTGTGTTTCTTTGAACAGTGTGTGGGGGAGGGGCGAGGGTGCCATGTGTCCATGTTTTCACTCATTGAATGGCACAATATGTACCCATAGACATTGTGTGGGCTGACCTGGGATAACTCTGTAGTAGATTGCGGCATGATTGTATTTATGAATGGATGATGTATGAATCCATAAAAAAAGGCTATTTTTTAATAATGTACAGTGAGGCCCCGCAGACTGCAAAACACTTTACACTGTTCGGTTTATAGAGGACCAACCAGCCGGACAGACGTCAAGGTTTTGCACATATTGCTGCTGCTTTTCTCATTGTTAATGTTTTATATATATTTTTTTGTAAATCCGCTATAAGTTTCCAGAGCTACGGGCCATTTTATGGTCTTTACAATGGGGCGGTGATCACAAGGTAGAATGCAGAAATCCTGAAGGTGGGTTTACACGTTGCGATATTGGCGTCCAATTTCAATGAAAAGTCACGTGGTTCGATCGTTGGAGCCGATATCGTTCCTACGATGCAGGAACGATGTCAATGCGATATCGGGGATTGAATGAGCGTGCTCTCCAATGCTCCGATATTGAATGGAGATTGGAGCCGGATCGTGCTGTGTGACAGCCCAACTCCGATGTGTAGGGCAACGTCACACATCGCGCCGTGTAAACCTCCGATGCGATGCAGGGAAAAGCGCGCACAAAAAGCGCGCTCCCGCGTCGTTGGTTACGATATCGGGCCGATATCGGGACGTGTAAACCCACCATGAGAGCTGTGCCTGTTTATTAAGACCATGAAGAGTAACCCTAAATAAAAAGGCCCCATATGAACAGTACACCCAGGAGGTGCAAGACTGCTCCCAGCAAGGTTTACAAGCTGGTTTTCTAGTAGAAAATTTGCGATTATATATTGGGGTACCGTTACACGTCGCAACATTGCATGCAGTTTCACTGGCAATTTGCTGGTTGCAGTGAAATCATGGACACGTTGTTCCATTTGTACACAGCAACAAGATAGAACAATGTGTCCATGATTTCACTGCAACCAGCAAATTGCCAGTGAAATTGCATGCAATGTTGCGTCGTGTTACGGTACCCTGAGAAACAATACGGTGAATGAAATATCACAATAATCTCAATACCACAGTGTGTCAAGAAAAGTCCAAAGCTGCAGTATGTCATGTTCTGTTAGGGGAGAGTCACACTAGTGACAAGCATGAGTGCAATGCAAAATAATCTTGCATCCCAGTTGGCCCATGTTAAACAATCAGGCAGCTGAGACCTGCAAGGAAAAATAATGGAGCATGTATGCAAGTCTATGGGTGAAACATTGTGCTGCACTCGGCAGACATGCGAGTGCAGCACATTACACACACAGACTGGCAATGGAGGAGATCAGTCTTTTCCCCTCCTCTTCACCCCTGTGATCTGATCGGAGTATAGTATAATGACACTCAGATCACACTCACAGCAGATGCTGAACTGAGGGTGGTTGGCATGTCGCATCTAAATGGCTCATTACACGCTTCTATGTCTCAGCAATTCGACTTGACCTGGATCGCTTGAACGTCGTTCATTCATCGCTAGTGAAATGTCACACGTACAGATATCGAGAACGACGCAGCAACGATTCTGCGACAAGCGAACGACACTTGAGATCGTTTGGTCGCCTACGTCCTTCAGTTCTGAATAGGTAAATTCGTAATCGAGATCGTTATCAGTGTCACACACACCGATGCTGCAGATCGAACGTACGATCCAACGACTGATTTATGGTCCGGTTCATAAACCTGCAATCAACAATCAGCAGACTTATCATTGGTCGTATCTATATGTCTCACGCAACAACGTTGTTACGACTTCATAGCTCTGCCCCAAAAGCCGTCCCATATCAACGATATCGTTAATGATATCGTAGCGTGTAACAGGCCCTTAAGGCTGGCTTCACACTGCAGTTTTTTCCCTGATCAGGTTTCATCAGGTTTGTGTGTCAAAACCAGGAGTGTCTCCAAAACTCAGAACAGGTGTCAATCTTTCAATTACACTTTTCCTCTCCTGGTTTTGGCACATAAACCTGATCGAACCTGAACAGGGAAAAAACTGCAGTGTGAAACCAGCCTTAGGCTGCTTTCACATAACGATTTTAGCATTTCCGATGCTGTCCGATGAAAATCGGACAGCATCGGACCGATTTTCGGACCCATGCAGCCCTATGGGCATCGGACCGAATCGGATGTGCACTAAATGCCATCCGATTTGGTCCGATCCGAATCTGTCCGATTTTTGTATCGGTGCAAAAATCGGAGCTTGCTCCGATTTTTGCACCGAAAATAAAATCTGACAGATTCGGATCGGACCAGATCGGATGGCATTTAGTGCACATCCGATCCGACCCGATCAATTTAACATGGGGCCCTATGGAGAAGGGTCCGAGGAAACATCTCATGTCTCCTCGGACCGATTTTAGTGTACTGAGCATGCTCAGTACACTAAAATCGCTCCAAAAGTGAATGAATGGGTTAATTAAAAATAAAAAAATCTATGCTCACCTGTCCACGAGGCCCCCGACGTCTCCCGGCATCTCCGGTGTCTCCAGGTATCTTGCCGTCTGTGCTGATAAGACCTGCCGTGATGTCACAATCACATGACTGCCAGGAACCAATAACCGGCAGTCATGTGATTGTGACATCACGAGAGGTCCTGGCAGCACAGAAGACAGAACAGCAAGGCACCGGAGACGCGCGGGACCGTGCAGGAGTCGTGGACAGGTGAGAAAGGAGAGGAGGAGAGGAGGAGGAGGACAAGAGGAGGAGGACAAGAGGAGAGGAGGAGGACGCATAGGAGGACCGGGGGCCAAGAGGGGAGGACCGGGGGCCAAGAGGGGAGACACAGGACCGGGGGCCAAGAGGGGAGGACCGGGGGCCAAGAGGGGAGACACAGGGGATAAGAGAAAAGGACCGGGGGCCAAGAGGGAGGACCGGGCAATAAGAGGAGAGGACAGGGGGCCAAGAGGGGAGACACAGGGGATAAAGAAGAGGACCGGGGAGAGACTGACAGCTCTCAGGGAGCGATCTGACAGGAGGGCGGGCATCCTATTTTCTGTCGGAATCGGATGCCTATTTGGCACCCGATTCCAGGCATTAGAAGAATCCGATGCTGTCCGATTTATATCGGACAGCATCGGATTTTACAAAATCCTTATGTGAAAGTAGCCTTAGGCTGCATACTCACAATAAGGATACGCAGAGTCTTGCCACTGCATCCAAAACACTGCGTAGTACAGTAGCAGCACAGTGGATAGGATTTGTTGACAACCCATCCTCACTATGCTGTTCTCTACCGTAGCATTTTGATAGCTGTGGTGCGAGTTGCGGCTCCTCCGCATGTTCGTTTCATGCTGCGAAGTCGGAAGCGCTCCCATCGGATGAATACAGGGAAAAGCCGCCCTGCACCCACCACAGATAGTGAGTACAGGGTGGCTACGGTCTCCCTGCAGCCACCCAAGGGTTCCTGCAGGTCCAGATGTGCTGCTTCCAAGACACAGCGCCTCTGGAATGAGAGCACATACCCTTATGCTTTAGCATCGGAAGCCTTACGCTAGTGTATCCCTAGCCTTATGGAGACTTGCTTGGGTATTTCACCCATTACAATGCTAAGAGTGAAATGTGCAGCAAACCCACTGTGTTTCTGCAAGAAAGATTTGTGACACTACTGGTTTTACAGCAGATATAACGCATGGATGGAACAAGCAAAACATATGCAAGGTGGAAACACACTATCCTACTTACATGCGAGTCTCTTGGACGAGACACAGATCAGTCACCCTGAACGGTCTCTCCCTCTCTGAATGGGGAGTGTCAGCTGCACAAAAACACAAGCAGCTGACACTCCCGTCCAGAGAGGGAGAGGCTGTTCAGGGTCACTGATCTGATGGTGGGTTTACACGTTTCAATATCGTTCCGATATCGCAATTCAATGGCGCCGGAGCGCGCATTTAGTGCACGTTTCTCCCGCATCGCATCGGAGGTTTAGACGTTGCGATTTCTGGATGCAACGTCCGTACGATGTCTACGCCCCCAACCCAGGAACGACCATTTAACATGGGAGTGAATGGGTGACGTAGAACTTCACATCGAAGTTGGGCTGTCACACAGCACGATCCGACTTCAATCTCCCTTCAATATCGGAGCATTGAAGAGCACGCTCATTCAATCCCCGATATAGCATTGACATCGTTCCTGCATCATATTGGACGTTCACACCATACAACGCAGGAACGATATCGGCTCCAACGATCGAACCACGTGACTTTTGATTGAAATTGGACTCCGATATCGCAACGTGTAAACCCGCCATCAGTCTCGTCCAACAGACTCGCATGTAGGTAGGATAGTGTGTTTCCAGCCTTATACAAATTGAGGCCAGGGCAGAATTCAAAGCTGAGCTCCCAATCCTGAAATATTACAACAACACTTTTAGGGTAGGGTCACATGACGGTATAATATGAGTTTCATCCGGAAAAGTGGGATGATTTTTTTTGCTAACGTATCTGTATATACCCTGTTTGTTTTTTTTTTTTTACAGCAGCAGCTATTAACATCTGCAGGACCATTTAGGCCCTGTGCGCACCATGTGGCTTTATTACATATTTTTGTGCAGTTTTGTCACAAAACTACATGCAAATCTTTATACCAGCAAAGTCTATGAGAATCTTGAAGTGTTGGGCACAGTTTGCGGATTTTTCCCTTGCAGATTTGGTGCAGAAATAAATCTGCGTCATGTCAATTCTTTCAGCATTTTTCCACCCCAGAATCATGGAAAATAATGCATCAAAATCGCGTTTAATTCTTAGAGGGTGGATTTAGTTCAGAATTTTCTGCACAAAATACTTAGCATGGGCACATAGTCTAATGGTGGGTTTACACGTTGCGATATCGGCGTCCAACTCCGACCAAAAGTCACGTGGTTCGTGCGTTGGGCCAACGTCCCGTACTTGAAATCCGTGTGCGGACGATGGTAGCCGTATCGGGTCGAATGAGCGTGCTATTCAACCGCCCGATATCGATGCCGGTCGCAGCCGGATCGTCCCGTGTGACAGCCCAACTCCGATGTGTACTGCCACGTCACCCATTCACTCCCATGTTAAATGGTCGTTCCTGGGTCGGGGGGCGTACACATCGTAGGGACTTGTATCCCGATATCGCAGCAGTGTAAACCGCCGATGCGATTCAGGGAAAACCGGGCACTAAATGCGCGCTCCCGCGCCGTTGTATACGATATCGGAACGATATCGCGCCTTGTAAACCCACCAATCACCGTCTCCTGTGTTACAGAATTGCATTGTATCAGACTGATGCTCTGCTGTCCATGCCGGGCATCATTTCCTTTGTAGATATAACAGAAAGTGCAGCAGCACATCACTGCGCCAAGACTAGGCAGAGCCCACCGTAGCATCAGTGCTGGTCGGTGGGGAATTGCCCTTTCATACTGATTTTTGGTACAGTCTCAAAAAATCCCTTTAGGGTAAGTTCATACTCGCCATTTTTGCTGTGCATTGATTGCATCAAAATCACAGTGTTGGCAGAAAAATGTTGCACACAGTATGTATGTTTTTTAAATGTTTTTCTGACTGTTTTTGCAGCCTTGTTCACTTAAAGGAAAACTGTCAGGTCAAAAATCCATATGTAACTGCTTTTATTTTCTAATTCCTCCCTCTAAACTCTTTCTATTCACATATTTCTTTTATTTATGTTCCCCTCCTATCTTCTGTAACTTCAAATCAAGCGATTCACTCCATATGTCACTCACAGTGAATGATCCACTTAGTTCTCTGCTGTCCCTTCCCCATAGGATGATTATGCATGTCACATCACAGCACAGGAGATCAGTGGGGGGAAGGGGGAAGGCTGTATCCTCTCTCTATACTATCTTTGCGCAGCAAAAACCAAGAGATCAGATCAACACAGGATCTCTCACAGCACAGCAGGGATTCCTTTTTACAGAAACAAATGGAGTCTAGATCAGATAAGGCAGACCTGTAGCTTTCTCCCTTCATGTCCTGAACAGAACAGTAGCTCGAGAAAGTGAAACCACACAGCACTGAAACCAGAGGGAAGTGGGAGGAGAGAGCTGCTGAGAAGGAGTGCATAATTACATAACAGTGTATACAGCACAGGACTATTCTTGTTTAGTTATAATGGAGAGGACTAATGCAGTGATTCCTTGCAGGGTGTGAAGATGCTGATAACATGGAAACTAGAAAGGTACAATAATGGTTTTACATGTTTTAAAAGGTCTGCCCAGGCCCTATTCAAGGGTAATATTAGTATCACACTGAAAAATGACCTGACTGTCCCTTTAAGTTTTTGTTTTTCATTCATTTAAATAGGGAATAAATGCTGCAAATACATTGAGATAACTGACGAGCTGCAGATTAAAAAATATATATAAAAAAGTGTCTGTGATTGGTAATTATACTAGGATAGTTTGGAATAGTATTGTAGACTGTAGTATTCCATACAATACAGCGTATATGTAAAAACTATATAGCGTATAATCTATATTTCATTCACACTGTTTCATGCAGTGCATCCAGAGGTTTTGCCAGAACCCCCATAAAATAGAATTCTGACAAATCCCCTAATTTGTCCCATTTACTCCCATTTGTGGATTTTCTTTTATGACTCACGTGCACTCTTGTGTATTTGGTGAGTTTTTTTCCAAGATATTTGGAGGCCAAAACCAGGAGTGGGCAAAATAAAATGCAGAAATGGTTTTGTCTTACAAATGCTAAGTTATAAACTCAGAAAATACTCAGTGTGTGCACGCGGCCTTCAAATCTCACTTTCTATATTTTCTGTAAAGGTACTGTAGATGTACACGATCAGGAGACACTGTGTACTGGACGCAGTGTCTCCTTTCCTGTGTGAAGGCGGTGATCTCCGCAGGTGAAATCATTTTCCCTGTGCCCACTGTCAACATTTGGGGCACCCGCAGCTTTTGCATCCCTTGCGTCTCTGCAGCACTAAATTGACATGCTGCAGACAAGAGTTGGCGCAAACAGCCGCCCCCCATGTCCGTTAACGCAGCAGCATGGGGCTTCTGTAAATCCCATCCACTGTGTTTGTACTTTACAACGCAGCATTATGCACACAACGCAAACACTAATGATGTGCACACAGCCTAAGGGTATGTGTCGACTCTGTGTATTTTAGTGCAGACATTTTCTGCAGCAAAACTGCTCCCTGTTGCAGGAAAAAGCAACACAAAACGCTTGTGTTTTTAAAGCATTTAGGTGCAGATTGTTACCCTACGTTTTTTCTACTAGAATGAATGGCTGGGGGGCTACAAATCGCAGCAAACCATTGACATCATTATTCTTTTGAATTGACCAGGGATGTGGAGTTGGTAAGCCAAACATCCGACTCTTCAATGTTCCTAAGTCCAACTCCAATTCCACCAAAATGGACTCCAACTCTACAACCTGGCTGAGAAGTCAGTAAGAAACACATCCGACTCCTCAATTTTCCAGAATCCAACTCCACCCAAAATAGGTGACCCACCCCAGGGCCTGGTTCCGGGCGTTGATTTACTGGGGATGTCACAGGGCCTGTTGCCCAGTCCCGTGGCCCTGGGGGTCACTGAAAAAGGGGAAAAAATCAAAATAAAAAGTGTTTGTGACACCACCTACGCTTCCCGGTAATGTTACTGGTGCTGCTTGCAGAGCTCCGGGGTGATGATGATGCAGCTAGTTGGTAACGCTCCCCGTAGGTGGAGCGGGGATCCCCGAGGCAGTTGTGGAGAATAGGAATTTATACTGGGAAGCAGTTCATTCAGCATCCCTGTCACAGTCTTAACACAGGAGCAAGTGTGTGACTCCTCAGGCGTAGGCAAATGAAAATACGTCACACTGTCTTTAGCTCTGTACAGGCTTTACTGACGAACTTCAGGCAGCATACAGGTGTTACAATCTTAACAAGTTCTGCTGGCCTGGGTACTCACCAGGGGACCGGGACATCTCACTAGGGACCCTTGGTGGTGTGCCTGCCGTTCCGTTCACTTGTCCCTCACCGCGCTCTCTCTCCTGCTTCCTAGTAGCCGCTCTTGCACGCAGAGCCCTGAGCTAGCTCCCACAGATCCTCTCTGGAGGGTTCCTCTCCCGATCATCCGGAACCTATACGGGGCCTTTTGGGGTTTACGCCTGGCTTTCGACCACGACTTCCTACAGAAGCTCGTGCCTCTAGTTCGGCGGCTCGGGCATGAACACCTGCACCGCTCTTCTCTGTTCCAGGACTGGACCCCTCCGGTCGCTAGACGTACGGGGGCACCGAAACACCTGGTCCCCGTAGGGTTCCTTTCCTTCCTGACGGCTTCTCCGCCGTCCTGTACTCCTCGCTCCCCACAGGAGCTCTCCTCAGACTCTCCCCTTCTAACTGTCTTCCCGCTCTACCACTACCCACCTAGCTCCTCCCACCGGGACTGGGTCTCTCTGACAACGGGTCCACCCAGCTCCCTCCTACTTTAAGGTGTGTGAATGGGTGTGATGAGGGTCCCTTATGTGACATCCCAATCCCCTAGTCACAGAAGTACCACACTCTTTTATGGGTGCAGTACCCCTATGTGGCATCCCGACCAGTGGGGCGCCACATAGGCACCGACTCGGACTCCACAGCTCTGGTCTTGACCACAATCTGCACTTAATCTGCAAGGAATAAATAAGCTTTGTGCATTCACCACTTCAGAACTCTCATGCAGGTTTGTGAAAAAAGGTGACACAAAAACACAGCAGAAATAAAGCACTTTGTGCACATAACCTAGAAGTGTCCACTTTTCTGGATCTGTTAGAACAGAAGAAAAAAATTACACATAGAGTTCATTTGAACTCCATTGCTGTCATTGTAGTCTATGGCTCCAAAGGGGATTCAAAGGGAACCTGTCAGTTACTTTATGCCCCCAAACCTATCAATACCTGTCCCTGTAGCTTCGTCATTCACTCCTAGGCATCCCTGTCTGACCTAATACTGTACTGTAATATTTGAGAAAAATCATTTTATAACTTTTATATGTTCGTATGGTAATTAGGATGGGGTCTTTGGAGTGTAGTCACTCTGGGCGTTCTCTCAGGCTCCATGTCCCCCTTCGCTCCATGGTTATCACACCTTGGTGGGACGTAAAACCTAATATCCAAGCGCGTTCCCGGCATTTGAAATATATGGGCTGCCTCCTGGTGTGACGCGCAGTCGTGTCCTTTCCGGTCCTGCGCATTGTGGGGGACTATTGGGTGTACTTGCCGACTCCAGAGATTGCACACTGTGCATTGGAAGCCGGCGAGTACACCCAATACTCACACCCCCCCTCCACAAGCCACAGTACCAGAAATCACAAAACTGTGCGTCATACCAGATAGCAGCCTATAGATTTTAAACTTCGGGAGCACGCTTTAAAATTATCACGCCCCACCGGGATGAGATAACCACAAGGGGAGGCGTGGAGAGAACGCCCAGAGTTCTGAAGACACCATCCTAATTGCACAGATGCTGATGCAGCAGAGGTCCTGGCAGCATAGTAAATGTTAACTCCTCACTCTGCATGGATCTCTCCTGCTGTCAGCACATCGGTCGGGTCAGGACCAGGCGCCCTAGGCACGTGCCTATTGGTAACTACAGCCCTGCACAGAATAGCTTTGATGTGTTCTACGTGTCTATTCACACAGGACATGTTTTTATTTTCCTCATATATCATGCATACACCTATGTAGTGCTTTATGTCACCATTGACACTGTACATGTCTTTCTCCAGATGTATAGGTGCATCTCAATGAATTAGAATATCATTAAAAAGTTAGTTTATTTAAGTGAGGGTGCTCACCTGAAGGAAACTGTGGGTGCACATGGGGAGACTGCAATTGTTCTGTGCTTACGATGTGCGGTGGCTTTGCACCCGATGGTTCCGACTCCGCAGCATGAAATGAATACGCTGTGGAGATGCGCAAGTCCTGCAACCCACACCACAGCTTAAAGCTCGTGTGGTCGGGTGAAGCATATTGAGGATGGGATTTCTACAAATCGCATCCACTGTGCTGCTACTGTACAATGCAGCGTTTTGGACGAAGCGGCAAGATGCTGCATCCAAAACGCTGCAAGTACGGATCATGAGTATGTGTGGCACCCCACTGGTCAGTGCGCCACTAAAGGGGTACTACACTCCGACTAGTGTGTGCGGTATCCTGGTCACCAGAGGATGGTAATGTTAATCTGAGGCCTCATCCCTGCATTCATACACTTAGAGCTAGGGGACCAATTGGCTGTACCCATAACCAGGGTAACCGGTCCCAGTGGAAGGAGTGGTAGTTAGTGAGTCATGAGGAGACTGAGAGGAGGGTGCCTGCAAGGAAGGCAGCCCAGACAGAAGAGGGATCCCTGGCTTGAGCAAACCCGGAGCCAGACCGTCCTGATAACCGGTCCGGAAGGAACCCATTCCAAGACGGAGTACCGACTCCGAGGGTGGTGCAGGAAAGTTTAGCTCTGAGCTGCCAAACCCGGTGGATTGAAGGGCTTTCATATAGCCCTGACCTGGTCCGACATGCACATTTCCACCAGGAGCTCCAAACCGGGTTGAGCCCCTTAGAGAGAAGGGTAACCTCTATATACCCAACGGGTCTGGTAGAAAGAGGGCTCCGTGCAGGGCCGCACATGGATAGTAAGGAGAGCGCAGTGAGTGAAAAGGACAGAGGTTGTTACCAGAAGAAACATTGTTGAGGGCTTCAGAAAGACGTGGCATTCTTTGGTGACTACCTGGCCAGCTACCTGAGATCAAGTGACTGTGTACCGATAACAATGGCTGTGTACCTTGTGAAAAGCTGCTTCACGTCACCAGTAAATAACCGTGCAGAGTAACAAGGTTTCCTGTGTCTTATTTCCACTAAGTCGGTCACCCGTGTTCCAGTCTCAAGGAGAAGACTGCTCCTCTCCCGGTGTGAAACCATTTCTTTACCTCACTGCCCTGGGGACTTTGCTCCGCCTGCAGGGAGCGACATCATCCGGCTGCCTATCCATTGTCTCCGGAGGTCTGCTGGCAGCGCTGGTGCCATCACCAGATCCTGCAGGTGGCGTCACGTTAAAAAAACCTTTTACTATTTTTATTTTATTTTTACTAAAACTAAACCACCAGGGTCACGGATTCGGGCACCAGCCACCAGTGACAGTCCCTTAAAGCAACGCCCGGGATCCGAGTACCTCGGCCCTGGGGTGCGTCATATGCACCCTAATTCAATACATAAAGTGAAATGCATATATTATATAGAGTCATTACAAACAAAGTGATCTATTTCAAGTATTTGTTTATTTCTGTTAATGTTGATGATTATGAATTACAGCCAATGAAAACCCAAAATTCTTAATCTCAGAAAACTAAAGTAGGGAGAATAGTATGAGAGATAAAATATTACCTAAGTAGAGTCACAACCAATATAAAAGTATATCACGACTGCTGCAGTCCCCAGCGTGGTGCATATAGAGTAGGGAGGATGAAGGGACAAAAACCGCGCTGTTGTATTCCACGAGACATCAAAGGGTGAATATAACATTGATTTATTATTCAATAAGTTTCAGGGCTCCCTGGCCTCTTCCTCAGGACAAATCAGTATCACATTGCCATGTTTCAGGGTGTTTCAGAGAGCCCTGAAACGAGTTGACTAATAAATCAATATTATATTCACCCTTTGATGTCTCGTGGAATACGGCAACGCGGTTTTTAACCCTTCAGATAATGACTTTTGAGTTTTCATTGGCTGTTGGCAATAATCATCAACATTAACAGAAATAAAGACTTGAAATAGATCACTCTGTTTGTAATGACTACCGTATATAATGTGTTTCACTTTTTGTATTGAATTACTGAAATGAATGAACTTTTTGGTGATATTCTAATGCATTGAAATGCACCTTTAGCATGCATATACCTGTTGTGCTTCATGTGACTGTTCACATTAGACATGATTATTTCCTGATATATTCTTCTACATCGACACATGTAGCGTTCTATTCATCTGTTTATACTGGACATATTTTTTCCTTCATGTAGCGTGCATACACACATGTAGTGCTTCATGTGACTGTTCACACAGGATATCATTTTCTCCATGTAGAAGGCATAAACCTTTGTAGTGGTCTGTGAATGTGACTGTTAACACTAGATCTATGTTCCCCCTGATGCAGCATGGGTACACCTCGCAGTACTGCAGGATGGAGGTCATCTGTCACCTCTGCAGTTGGTGTATGTGCGGTGGTCATGCACATGAAGATATTTATATCCTCATTTGATTCTTGTGAGTTGTATTCGGTTACATGTGTCTCCCGTGGGTGTGGTGCACCTTAGACTTTACAGGTCATGTGATCTGACAGCTCATTGAGAACGTTTGCTTGGCAGCTGTGCATTCCACATGTCATAGATCAGGTTATCACCCAGCCTGTTTCGGGGTTTGACTTTGTCTATATTACGTCCGGTCATGCGTTCTCTCAAATGATGTCCATTGGTCATTTTGTTTTAAACATAATGGTTGGAACATATATGTGCTAAAAATGGGCTTGTGTCAATGGGAAATCAGGCGATCAAGTGACTGCCAAGTATGACATTCGCATACATGCGGTTATGTGCTGACTTCTTGTGCTCATGCTCGCTCGATTGAGCAAGGAAGAGCTCGTCTAGTCGGAATGTGGCCAGAAGTATACAAATCACAAACCTGCTAATGCCAACGTCACCAGAGAATCCTGACAGCGTGCAAGATTAACACTGTAAGGCTATGTGCGCACTGGGCGGGTTTTCGGCGGTTTACCTGTGTAAACCGCCGTTTTGTTTACATTAGTTTTATTTAAATTTATGTTAATCCAAACCGGCGTTTGGATTAACATTAAAACTAATGTAAACTGCCCAAGGCAGTGCACACACCGGCGGTTACACAGCGTCATCCGTTGCTAACCCGCAGGTTTCCCAGCGGGTTAGCAAAGAATGATCATGTTCTAAAAAACGGCGGTTCTGCAGCGGCTGCAAGCAGAATCATGTGCTGCTTCCAGCCGCTGCAGATTCGCCGCCGAGAACACGCTGTGCATCCGCCGGCTACCGCCCGGCTCACGCCGCACATACCCGCCAGGAAGCCGGTGGACGGCGCCAGAGCTTCCTGGCGGGTTCCGCCAGCTGCCGCCGACCAAACCGCCGGGTAAGTGTGCACTTACCTTAAGGATTTGAAAGTCTATAGTGACATAGTGACAGCTTAAAGGGAACCCGTCACCATGAATTCTAAATTTCTGCTCTTTCTGGGACTTTAGGTCCAGGGGGTGGGACTATCAGTGACTGACAGCTGTATTTATATAAGTGCATACAAATATAACTGTCAATGACTGATTGACAGTTATATTTATATGCGTAGTTCTATAAACACAGCTGTCAGGCTGGCTTCACATTTGCTTATGCTGCGTTCCCATACGCAGTCAAACGCATGCGCACTGCGTTCCTATGTTTAACATAGGAACGCATAGTGCTTGCGTTTGCTGCGTTCGGGTGCGGATGCGGACGATATCTGCTCCTTCCGGTGTCCAGCGTCCGCACCCGGAACGCAGCATGTTGCATTTTTTGTGCACTCAGGGACCTTGGAAAATCAGCAAGCGTCCCCAAGCGCACAAAACATGCATTGTCTTCAATGGGTCCGCAGTGTTCTGCGCTTGACAGCGCAGGAGAACGCTGCGTACCCATTGAAATCTCTCCCGGTGGCCGCCGGTGATGTCACAGGAGCTCACCGACGGCCACCGGGAGATCAGCTCAGCCTCTGCTGATCTCCTCCCCGCCGCCGGTAATCTGCTAGCGATGTCGGCGGGGAGAAACAGCTGATTTGACAGCTGTTTGAATCTTCCCGCGCCGACATCTCCTCTTGGTGTCGGCGCGGGAGATTCAAACAGCTGTCAAATCAGCTGTTCTCCCCACCGACATGTCCCGGAGCTTACCGCCGGCGGGGAGGAGGAGATCTCCAGTTCTGATCTCCGCCCCCGGACACCGCTGATTGGCTGCCGGGCTGCACAGTGATGTCTCCGCTGCGGACACATCAAAATGGCACTGCTTTGCACTGCGTTTGTGTCTGCATGCGATCAGCATTGGTGCAGACTAATCAAAGGTATAGGGGAACCTCTGAAGATTAAGATCCTTGTATCCAAAGATTGACACCAATGATATAGCCATACAATGACTGTGTAGAAGTAGATGCCTGTCCGGCAGAACATGTAATAGATTACAGTACAGTTATAGATGGAGACATTCTTTCGGATGGAGTTGTTCATTTTTCACATCTTTTACATTTGGCCCAGACCGCCATAGCAACTTCTTCCAGTCACGACTCCTCTGCAGAGATTACAACAAAGACACATTTCACTCACTGTCCCCATATACGACCCGGCCTCAAAACTCATCATCCTGCTGATATCCCAAATGCTGAGCTGTTGCCGATGCATGTGTCCCTATTACAAATCCCCTTAATGCCCCACATAATGCCCATTATGCTGAGAACCCCTGTATTAATAGTGCTTCTTAAGTGCCCACTTAACATTTAATTATGTCCCCTGGAGGGGGTGGAGTTATGCAGGGGGCGTTGCATCGGTTTACAATAATAAATGGGGTGTTAAAAAGGAGGCAGGGCTATCCGAAGCCATAGGCATCCAGTGCATTATGAAGGAATGGGGCTAATCAGAGGGGGCAGAGTCATATGCATCCCGGGCATTATGAAGAGGATGGGGCTAGCCGAAGGACACATTATGATGTGGCGGAGCTAACTGGAGGGGTCAGAGCCGCATGTATCCTGCACATTGTGAAGGGATGGGCTGTGAAGGGGGTGGGGCTACCAGGGCGGAGTCATAGCATCCTGTGCATTATGAAGGGCACGGGGCTATGTGCGGACACACACACGTAGTAAAATGGTACCATTAGGCTTTTAATCATTATTTAAATAGTATTCAGCACATTCTGCATTGATCTATTGTACCCAATTTATTATATATTTCAGGAGTTGGTCCATTTCATACAGACTCCACCAAAATGGACTCCAACTCCATAGCCCTGGTCACCACATATAATCCCATCCTTATGGCTGACTACCTAGCTGCACCCATTTGTAATATCGGGTTCACAAAAATGACAGCAATTCATAAATCTGGTTTTCACTTTTTGTTGTTTTTTCCATTGTATGACTGACGATGATATGGTAAAAGCTGTATGTTGTACTAAGCTCTTGTTGTTTCCTTCAGTAATCAGGTGCCGTTGCTTGAATCCCCATAACAATGGACACATCTAATGAAGCTGCAAAAGACCGAATACCCAGGTAAGTCCCTCCATTCCCTGTAGTCATGTCTAGCAGCATAGTGACCATAGTAGTGATATATGTTGGTGGCCGCACACAGCTCTGTACAGGAGCATACGTGTATATAAGGAGATGTCATCCAACCCATTTATGATGACTTTTACTCATTGCCTCTCTGATTACATGTATTCCTGTCAGTCAGGGTTTGTGTGCAGAGCTGACGTACCTCACATGACCGAGGAGGTGATAATCGTGTCTCTGTTTTGAGAACCTGTATAGTGACAAGGTGAATTGGAGCTTCGGGGAGGAACTGAAGAGACTTATTCTT
This sequence comes from Allobates femoralis, assembly GCA_033576535.1. Classification (NCBI taxonomy): domain Eukaryota; kingdom Metazoa; phylum Chordata; class Amphibia; order Anura; family Aromobatidae; genus Allobates; species Allobates femoralis. The sequence goes on from JARQOC010000002.1 coordinate 513,119,442, forward strand.
TCACTTTTGAATAGTATATTAGTCCAGGCAAAAACAAACAGAATTGAATAAATATTAATGTTTGTATAGTTTCTTAAATTGTATCTGTCACTTGGTTAGCCTTCCCTATTTAAAGGAATAGTACTTTAATATTGATGGCCTATCATTAGGATTGGTCATAAGTACCACATTGGTAGGGGTGCGTCCCTTGGACTAATGCATAGTATCCGGCATATCCACCATGTAGTTGATGGAGCGATGCAGCTGACATCAGCTTATCAGGGGCAGTGCTGGGTGTCACATCTGCAGTAAGCTGGTACTGATGACCTATCCTATCAATATTAAAGGACAATATTAATTATTTAAGTACAAGAGCTGGTTCATCTATAACAAAATGATGCTGAACGCATCATTCCGTCCAAAGTCTCGATGGCAAACGGACACACCCCAGCTACTGATTGGCTTCAGCAGTGCACGAGAGACCCACCACCTTCAATCACAGGCCACGCCAAGTGAAAGCTGTCCCCTGTCTGTATTTATAATGCTAGATGTGGGCCTGATGCTACTGCATCGGGAGGGCGGTGATGTCCCGATGGGGGCTGGCGCTGGGCAAGGCAGCTATCCACCCCCTCCCAAGTGCTCTCCCTCCTGTCTGTTCTCTCTCCCCCTGTGTTGTCTTCTCCCCTCTGTGCTCTCTCCTATGACCTGTCTTCCCTCCATGTGCCGTCTTCTCCCCTCTGTGGTCTTTTTTGAGCTGTCTCTCCCGTGATCTGTCTCCTCCCTCTGTGCACTTTTTCTGCACCCGTGTGCTCGCCCCTGTTGTGTTCAAAGATGGCGGCAGTGTGAGTAAGTGTGCATGTGTCCACCGCTGCCATCTTTGTATACCCAGGTGTTTCAAGATGGCGACCGCCTGAGTAAGTGCGCATGTTTTCTGGGAATACGCATGAGCACATAGGCGGTGAGCGGCTGTGTGTGGCGGTTTCGGGCGACTGCAGCACCGCTGGCAGCACTGCGCAATGTGCCAGTACCACCAGTGGGCACCATATTTGCACACCCATTACTTTCTGCCCCCTATGTGCACTCTCTGCGCTCCCCTCTCCTTGTGTGCACCGCAACCACTGTGCCTCCCCTTGTGCACTCTCCCCCTCCTGTGGTGTACAAAGAAGGCGGCGGCATGACTGGGTCATACCGCCGCCATCTTTGAATACTCGGCTGTACACAGATGTCGGACACATAAGTAATAGCACCTACCCGTAGCGCACAGGTGCAGTTACTGAGGCTGATGCCATCTTTGGACACGCAGGTAGGTGCAGTTCCTCATTCAGCCTTTCTGGGCAGGGTGTGCGGCGGCAAGTTCCTGCCATTGTTTTCGGATGTCTGCTGCACCGCTGGTAGTACGGCGCTATGGCCAGTACCACCAGCTGGTGCCATATTTGCATTTGGGAGTGCAAACCATAGCTGCTGTCAGCATGTGTCATCAGAAGTGGGTGACAAATGCCACAAGGTAATTCCATGGATAGGAAATGCTGAACAAGTCCTTCTGTAGAAAGCCAGGATTAAACCGTTTCACTGGCCAAGAGCCTGTTTTTTTTATTTACTTATTTTTTAAAAAGGTTAGCCATTGCAGAAGTACCCTTTGGCCTCATTTGTGAGAATCGCCTCACAGTCAGACCGCCTATAGCAAGCAAACTGCAGCATTCAGCATTGAAGCTGCTGAGGTAAAGTGAAAGCTGAGCTCTGATAGGTTGCTATAGACAACTAGACCCTTATCAAGTTTAATCAATAATCTATAATCTAATGCTGAAGGCATACTTCTGTCCAAAGCCAGGATGGCCAGTGCATGTGCAGTGCTATGTTCACATTGAAGTTGAATTCTTCACTAAAATGGCGCCAGAGTCAGAGCATTGTATTGAAGATACTGTCTTTGTGAGTATCTCCAGTTTGTTTCAAGACAGTGTCTTCAATAAAATGGTCCCTGAGATCGCGGTATGTGTATGCACTTACTCTGGTGCCATTTTATTAAGGGATTTAACTAGAACGTGCGCACGCTCTGGCCATAGGGATAATAGCTGCAGTCACTAGATGTGACTGCAGACATATCAATCCTCCCAGCGCCCGCACTGGCACTGCCAGGATTTACTAAACCGGGAATAGACCACACTATGCAGTATGCCACACTGGTTACGTGTATTCCTGTCAGGGCTTGTGTGCAGTGCTGACGTACCTACCAATGACCAAGGAGGTGATAATCGTGTCTCGTTTTAAGAATCTGTATAGCGACTAAGTGAATTGTAGTTGTAGCTTCAGGGAGAAACTAACAAGATTTAATTTTCTTTCAGTTCTGAATCATATATTAGGCAAAAATCAACAGACTTGTATAAATATTAATGTTTGTATAGTCCCTCAAAGCAAATCTGTTACTTGAATTTAGCTCTCTATTTTAAGGGAATGTGTCACTGGTTTTTGCTATCAAATCTTAAAGCAATGTAATGTAGAAACAGGGACCCTGATTCCAGCGATGTGTTGCTTACTGAGCTGCTTAGCAGGGCAGTGGAATTTGTAAGCCAAACCACCGACTCCGACTCCTCAATTTCCCTGAATCCGGCTCCCTCATACACGGCTCATGTTTAAGTGATAAATTTATTGTAGCACAGTGTGAACATCAGACTATTAATCATTATTATGATACAATAATCAAGGTGTTTAGATAGAACATAATTCATAATAATTTTCAGCATATTCTTTATTGAACTACTGTACTCAATTTATTTTATTTAGGAGTCTGAGTCGGTCTATTTTATTTAGACTTCATCAAATTGACGGTGACTCCACAGCCCTGCTGCTTAGTGTAGTACTGATAATCATCTGCTGATAAAAAAAAATACTGGTTTTCTTACTAGAGGACTAGTTAACCTGCTTCTGTGTAGTCCTCCAAATTCATCAGTTATGTATAATTGCTCCCCCACCCCTGATTGACCACATCACCTTGCACAGACAGAAAGCTGCCAATTGATTGATTTTGTGACCCAGGCTATAATGGCTCAGCATTCAGAGAACTCCTAGATCTGCAGCAGCTAAAACATTGATTCCATGCAGTCCAGTAAGTGATACATCATTGGAATTTCTCTACCTCATGCAGCTCTTAGGTGGGGCAGCAATAACCTGGTTACAGACTCCCTTTAACCCCTTCACAATATATGTTCTATTGGTACATTATATGTAAAGTCTCTTGCTTGGATGCGGTTTGGCATGCATGATCTGATCAGGTGACATGCGCCTCTAAAAGCCACAGGTGGATCAGTGATTCACCAGCAGCTGTTTGTTAACCAGTTAAAACCTGCTGTCAATCTCTGAGTTAACATGCGGTGGCAGAGATAGCTCAATTCCCCATCCCATCGGCGCACCCATGATGTCATTGCAGGGTGCCAATGGGTTGTCATGACAACCAGGGGTCAGTGGATGACATAGAAAATAAATAGAGATCCGGCTCAGAAAAATTTATTTTTCTTTTTATTTCTTTTAGCGGTGCATAGCAAAGATCAGAATAACATGATCAGCACGACCTCTGTCAACACATTACAAATGCATCATATATTCAAGACAGTTGGCGACCCCCTGTGTCTGTCGTGATGCTCGTAAGGCCCCGTTACACGCTTCAACATCATTCCCGACATCGTTCAAAAGTGACGTCAGGAATGGTGTTGAAATGACATTGTTGTTGCGTCGTTGCATGTAAACGCATGATTCAACAACGATAGTTGTTCAAGTCGGAGTTGACAGGCTCTCCTGCATGCAGGAAAACCTATCATCTTCAACTTAAGCAACCTGCGGCATTGTTCGGTGTGACACCGCGATAACGATGTCACAGCCGACTTTTCCCATTCACAGCAGTGAGCAGGGATCGTTTGCGGTGTTTGCGAACTATCCCTGCTCACAACATCGTTGCTGAGTTGTCCACGATATCTAGACGTGTGACATCTCATCAATGTTGTCAGCAACGACCGGGCGCACCCGAGATCGTTGCCGACATAATTTCAACGTTGAAGCGTCTGATGGTACCTTTACTGTGAACACTGGCTGTGAGCCGGCATTCATAGGAGATCATAATTTCTGTGCTCATGTACTGCCATGTATAGCAGAAGTGCCAGAACATTCACAGCTTCACATCCCCTACAGGGACTTGTAAATTATTATTATTATTATTCATTATTAGAGCACTATATATTCCATGGCGCTTGACATGTGAAAAGGGCATACATAGACAAGTACAATAAACATAAGCAATACAAGGCACACACCAAGTACAGAAGAAGAGGGGACCCTGCCCACGAGAGCTCACAGTCTACAAGTAAATACAATAAAAAGTGAAAAAAAATGTTTTTAAAAACACAAGTTCAATCACCCTGCATTTAGAAATTAAAACAATTTAGCAGAAATAAAAAAATACACAATATTTGGTATCGCTGTGTTCAGAAATGTATTATCTATCAGAGGTGGGAATTTTTTCCCCGTTTTCCAGTATACTGTGGCAGAATGAATGGTGTCGTTCAAAAGTACAACCCATCCTGCAAAAAAACAAGCCATCATACAGCTATGCTGATGGAAAAATAATAAAAGTAATGGCTCTTGAATTAAGGGAAGGAAAAATGAAAGCATAAAAAATGGCCTTGGGGTGAAGGGTTTAAGGGACAGGTCAGTTAACTTAGTGGTTCATTTGACAGCTTTCTTTCTCTTTACCCACCATACACATGAATATTTATTTTTAGGAAGGAAAAAACACATTAAAGGGATCCTCAGGCATCATGTATTGGAGACATGTTAGTCTACTGGATCAGGGCATGGAGAGGCCAACCAGGCCCACACTGGACTAGCGAGGTCTTGCCCTTCTATTGCCTGTATGACTTCTTAAACTATTTTCTCTGAAATGCTGTGTTCTTCAGATAATGATATACCAGACTGCAGGCTCTGATTCATGCTACCCATAGTTAAAGAAGCATAAATCTGTTGATGGGTTCCCTTTAGTAACTAAAGGGTCTGGCGTCACATTCAAACTGTCTGACATTCCCGGGCAGATGAGTTAGGAGGCCCCTGTACATGTTAGGGCCACGTCACACCTGGCGCCGCCGCCGGAGATGTCGGCAGCGATGGGCGGGAGTGTGCACATTTTTGGTGCCCTGCCAGTGTCGCCGTCCCCTATTTACATGGGGCGACACCTCCGGCGGCGCACCGGCGATCTGACAGGCGTCAACACTGCCGGGGTGTCTCAAAACCCCAGTGGCGATGCAGTACAGTGGGAGCCTATGGCTCCCATCGCCTGTCTGATCGCCGTCGCCCGTTTACATGGGGCGATGTGTACACATCGCTCCATATTGGCCGCCTGGTTGGGCGACGCATTGGCGATGTCGGCGGCGATAGGCCACGCCCCAGCGTCTCCATAAAAATCGCAGCCGATATTGCTAGGTGTGACATGGCCCTTAGTCTGACAGCTGACATCCTCGAGTTCTGCTGACTTTAGTCCAGTGTGTGTGGTGGGAGGTTGGGATGGGAGACTTAAAAAGTAATTAACACCAATCTTGGGCTTGTCAAATACCGAGCAGCACTGGTCTCTGCATGCATGGTATTCTGATACTGCTTTGTTGCAGGCTAATTACTGCTGATTGGAGCTGACAACAGAGCATGTGCGGTCATTGGACACAGTGCATATCGTGCTGGGACTAGCTTGATCCTTGGAACAAAGCATCGCCAATGATGTCTTAATCAGGGAGAGAGAGGAGAGGCTGTAGCAGTGACTGCAGGCTTGCCCTCTGATGACACTTAGTTTCAGTATCCCAGCATTCACTGAAATAATCATACGAAGCATTTTCAAAAAGAAAGTAGTAAATTAATGGAATAGAAGGTAATGCATTTAGGGATGAATAGGGAATTTATAAATGCAAGTATATTATGAAATAGTTTAGATTATGGCACTAAATAAGAAAAGGATTTGGAATAAAAAATACTTATCCTTCAGACCACCCCTTCAAAGGGAATCTGTCATCAGGTTTTTGCTATGCAATCTGAAGACAGCATGTTGTAAGGGTTAATAAAGAGAATTCAGCGATGCCTCTCTTGTCTAGGTCTGCTATGTTGTTTACTTGCAATGTTTGTTTAAGTAGCAGGACCTTATCATTACTGAACTACATTGTACGCAGTCTGACACACACCTTCCTCTGATTGGCTCCTCGCTGTCGGTGTACAATTTCTATAGAGTGCCTGGTGTGCGTGCAGGGCAGCTCTCACCTCTGCTGAATGTCTAATCCTGCACTGCTGCACCAAGTAATCTAAGTGATATGTCGTTGGATTCTGGGTCTCTTGGCCTACATCATGCTGCTCTCAGATGAGGTAACAAAAAGCTGCTGACAGAATCCCTTTAAAACTAGGGGTTATTCCATCAGAACCACCTATACGGGTAGTGTGCATATTTATAGTGCTGTTTAAGGTTGCTGCTAAGTTTGTGATACTTGTTTCGACTAGGGTCGATGCTTATGGATTTGAAAGACCAGAAGGATTTGATTATGTATCTTATGAAGACTTTTATTCCCGATATGTTACCATTCTTACAAGGAGAGCTATGAAGTGGTCTAAAATGATGCAGAAGTCTACGAAAGTAGAGAAGAGCATCAAAGGTAAAACTTTTCTCTATAATTTTATGTACGCAGTCGCTACAATAATGCCGTGATTATTGGTTTGGAGAGACTCGTTTCCTACAGCTTGTCTGCAGATGAGACCAGCAGAATGCAGGTTATTCTTAAGAGTATGATATATACAGAGTGCAGTTATTCGATTAGATCAGTATGATATATACAGAATGTCAGGTTATTCTTAGGAGTAATGATATATACAGAATGCAGGTTATTCTTAGGAGTATGATATATACAGAATGCAGGTTATTCTTAGGAGTATGATATATACAGAATGCAGGTTATTCTTAGGAGTATGATATATACAGAATGCAGGTTATTCTTAGCAGTATGATATATACAGAATGCAGGTTATTCTTAAGAGTATGATATATACAGAATGTAGGTTTCATTCTTAGAGTATGATATATACAGAATGTAGGTTATTCTTAGGAGTATGTAGTATACAGAATGCAGGTTATTCTTAGGAGTATGATATATACAGAATGCAGGTTATTCTTAGGAGAATGATATATACAGAATGCAGGTTATTCTTAGCGGTATGATATATACAGAATGCAGGTTATTATTAGCGGTATGATATATACAGAATGCAGGTTATTCTTAGGGTATGATATATACAGAATGCAGGTTATTCTTAGAGTATGATATATACAGAATGCAGGTTATTCTTAGGAGTATGATATATACAGAATGCAGGTTATTCTTAGGAGTATGATATATACAGAATGCAGGTTATTCTTAGGAGTATGATATATACAGAATGCAGGTTATTCTTAGGAGTATGATATATACAGAATGTAGGTTATTCTTAGGAGTATGATATATACAGAATGCAGGTTATTCTTAGGAGTATGATATATACAGAATGCAGGTTATTCTTAGGAGTATGATATATACAGAATGCAGGTTATTCTTAGGAGTTGATATATACAGAATGCAGGTTATTCTTAGGAGTATGATATATACAGAATGCAGGTTATTCTTAGGAGTATGATATATACAGAATGCAGGTTATTCTTAGGAGTATGATATATACAGAATGCGGGTTATTCTTAGGAGTATGTATATACAGAATGCAGGTTATTTATATATATAGGCAGTTTTTTAATGTATATACAGAATGCAGGTTATTCTTAGGAGTATGATATATACAGAATGCAGGTTATTCTTAGGAGTATGATATATACAGAATGCAGGTTATTCTTAGGAGTATGCTATATACAGAATGCAGGTTATTCTTAGGAGTATGATATATACAGAATGCAGGTTATTCTTAGGAGTATGATATATACAGAATGCAAGTTATTCTTAGGAGTATGCTATATACAGAATGCAGGTTATTCTTAGGAGTATGTATATACAGAATGCAGGTTATTCTTAGGAGTATGATATATACAGAATGCTAGGTTATTCTTAGGAGTATGCTATATACAGAATGCAGGTTATTCTTAGGAGTATGATATATACAGAATGCAGGTTATTCTTAGGAGTATGCTATATACAGAATGCAGGTTATTCTTAGGAGTATGCTATATACAGAATGCAGGTTATTCTTAGGAGTATGATATATACAGAATGTAGGTTATTCTTAGGAGTATGCTGTATACAGAATGCAGGTTATTCTTAGGAGTATGCTACATACAGAATGCAGGTTATTCTTAGGAGTATGCTGTATACAGAATGCAGGTTATTCTTATGAGTATGATATATACAGAATGCAGGTTATTCTTAGGAGTATGCTATATACAGAATGCAGGTTATTCTTAGGAGTATGATATATACAGAATGTAGGTTATTCTTAGGAGTATGCTATATACAGAATGCAGGTTATTCTTAGGAGTATGCTATATACAGAATGCAGGTTATTCTTAGGAGTATGCTATATACAGAATGCAGGTTATTCTTAGGAGTATGCTGTATACAGAATGCAGGTTATTCTTAGGAGTATGATATAACAGAATGCAGGTTATTCTTAGGAGTATGATATATACAGAATGCAGGTTATTCTTAGGAGTATGATATATACAGAATGCAGGTTATTCTTAGGAGTATGATATATACAGAATGCAGGTTATTCTTAGGAGTATGATATAATACAGAATGCAGGTTATTCTTAGGAGTATGATATATACAGAATGCAGGTTATTCTTAGGAGTATGATATATACAGAATGCAGGTTATTCTTAGGAGTATGATATATACAGAATGCAGGGTATTCTTAGGAGTATGCTGTATACAGAATGCAGGTTATTCTTAGGAGTATGATATATACAGAATGCAGGTTATTCTTAGGAGTATGATATATACAGAATGCAGGTTATTCTTAGGAGTATGCTGTATACAGAATGCAGGTTATTCTTAGGAGTATGCTGTATACAGAATGCAGGTTATTCTTAGGAGTATGCTGTATACAGAATGCAGGTTATTCTTAGGAGTATGCTGTATACAGAATGCAGGTTATTCTTGGAGTATGATATATACAGAGTGCAGGTTATTCTTAGGAGTATGCTGTATACAGAATGCAGGTTATTCTTAGGAGTATGATATATACAGAATGCAGGTTATTCTTAGGAGTATGCTGTATACAGAATGTAGGTTATTCTTAGGAGTATGATATATACAGAATGCAGGTTATTCTTGGAGTATGCTGTATACAGAATGTAGGTTATTCTTAGGAGTATGCTGTATACAGAATGCAGGTTATTCTTAGGAGTATGATATATACAGAATGCAGGTTATTCTTAGGAGTATGATATATACAGAATGCAGGTTATTCTTAGGAGTATGATATATACAGAATGCAGGTTATTCTTAGGAGTATGATATTATACAGAATGCAGGTTATTCTTAGGAGTATGATATATACAGAATGCAGGTTATTCTTAGGAGTATGCTGTATACAGAATGCAGGTTATTCTTAGGAGTATGATAGTATACAGAATGCAGGTTATTCTTAGGAGTATGCTGTATACAGAATGCAGGTTATTCTTAGGAGTATGATATATACAGAATGTCAGGTTATTCTTAGGAGTATGATATATACAGAATGCAGGTTATTCTTAGGAGTATGATATATACAGAATGCAGGTTATTCTTAGGAGTATGCTGTATACAGAATGCAGGTTATTCTTAGGAGTATGATTATACAGAATGCAGCGTTATTCTTAGGAGTATGATATATACAGAATGTAGGTTATTCTTAGGAGTATGATATATACAGAAGTCAGGTTATTCTTAGGAGTATGATATATACAGAATGCAGGTTATTCTTAGGAGTATGATATATACAGAATGTAGGTTATTCTTAGGAGTATGTAATAGTATCAGAATGAACAGGTTTATTCTTAGGAGTATGATATATACAGAATGCAGGTTATTCTTAGGAGTATGATATACATTACAGAATGCAGGTTATTCTTAGGAGTATGATATATACAGAATGCAGGTTATTCTTAGGAGTATGATATATACAGAATGTAGGTTATTCTTAGGAGTATGATATATACAGAATGCAGGTTATTCTTAGGAGTATGATATATACAGAATGCAGGTTATTCTTAGGAGTATGATATATACAGAATGAGGTTATTCTTAGGAGTATGATATATACAGAATGCAGGTTATTCTTAGGAGTATGATATATACAGAATGCAGGTTATTCTTAGGAGTATGATATATACAGAATGCAGGTTATTCTTAGGAGTATGATATATACAGAGTGCAGGTTATTCTTAGGAGTATGATATATACAGAGTGCAGGTTATTCTTAGGAGTATGCTTATACAGATGCAGGTTATTCATTAGGAGTATGATATACAGATGAGGTTATTCTTAGGAGTATGATATATACAGAATGCAGGTTATTAGGAGTATGATATATACAGAGTGCAGGTTATTCTTAGGAGTATGATATATACAGAATGCAGGTTGCAGTAAATACTTTCTGGATTGTGCTGACTACATCTGCAGGGAATTTATTTTTTAATGACTCCTGTTTGTTTGTTTGTGTTTTGTTTTTTAAAGTAATCTACACTTGGTTACCAGAAAACTACGATATTTAAGGCATCTTATTGTTGCTGATGTCAAATAAGAGATATAATAAATAAATACAGTATGATGGCCCCCACTACGCCCTTCATACTGTATGATGACCTCTGCAGTTCCCCATACTGCGTACCTCTGGTCATGTTGCTCACCTCTCGTCTCGCCGTATTGCTTAGAGTTCTTCTCCGGTGGGTACAGTCAGCATCTGATGCTCTGTGTGATGTTATTCAGTGTGCTGTGTGGCTGCATCTGCTATTTTATAATGTACTGGGAGCTGCAATTGACACATTTAGAAATTGTGCTGGCCAAATCAGTACCGTAGCTGACCCTATGCCACCTAGCACAGCCCGTCCCTGGCTGTATCCGGTAACAATACAGTACTCCTATTTCTCTTGGTATATGAATTCTGCATCATCGTTTTTTTATGTTGTTGTCCCTCTGTTGTTTCTCAGGAAAAAATCGAACTCAATAGACTCCAGAGTGTTACCAGTTGGGGTCATGTCTCATTCTGGTCTGGCTGTCCAATCGGCACCTGACTGGGCTTCTTTCAAATCAGCCTGTCTGTATCGTTTTTTTGACTTGCCGCAATTGCCACACATGACCACAAGTTCCATAGGGAATGAATTGGGATGAATGCAGGCTTTGCCGCAAGTTAGTCATTACGCGGCAGATGCAGCAAAAATGCCGGATCTACTTTAATTTATGAAAATCGCTGATGTGAGAGCAGCCTAAGGGTGGTTTCACACTTGCATTTTTTTGTCCAGCGTCCTAATCCGCCCGAAACCTGATGCTACTTGATCAGGCCTGTCTCCATAGACTTAGAATGGGGAGGCAGGCACATGCAGTGGCTTAAGGTTTCCGCCGGATCCTAAGACATGTGTTCTTTTGACCTCCTCCCCAGACGCACAAAGTTGCAATTTTGTGGCTGGTTAAAAAGACTGATGTCGCCAAATGCAGCGAACTGCGTCAAAAAAATAGAATGGTCTTCAATGGGGTCTGATACGTCCTTCTCCCTAAGCATGCCCAGAACCCTTGCCAACGTGGCGCCCCTGCAGACTGGTCGCCACTAGAAGGCGCAGCAACTGGATTGGTAATTTCAGTCACCCCAAACACACACCCAACACAATCCCGATCCCAAGACTAGGGACTCTATGCTCAGCAACAGGATGGCGGGAGGAGACAAGTGGAGGGTAGGAAAGTTAGACAGGACACGGTTAGGGGAGGAAACAAAACTAGAAAACACCTTAGTTTGTTAGTCAGTTTGGAAAGTCAAGTTGAGGAGTCAAGTTCAGTCAGAACGAGAGGAGAGTGCACCATTACTACACGAGACTGAAAGGACATAGACCCAGCGGCCTGTACCACCATGAGGCTTGGCCGGGTCCCAGGCTACGGACCGTAGAGCGAGACAGAAGGAGTCCTAGGGACACGGATAATGAAAAATCCATCTGTGTACCTAAATTGGCAGGAAAGCTGAAGGACTGGGGCAGAAACCAGGGTGCCGGCTCGCTCCACGCTCCAACCACGGAAATTGGCGGGTGTGTGGGGTCTTTATGTCCCGTGACCCAACTTCTGGCACATCGAAGAGAAGGCCGCCGTACTAGGACTACGAGACCAGGCAGGTCACCCACTAAAAACCCGTTGCAGCTGGATCGTAGTTCGCGTGCGATATGGACAAGCTATCTTGGCTGCTATGAATCTACCGGAGCCGCCGCTGCACAGTTTGTAAATTGAACATGTGCCGAGAAAGCAAGTAAACTTGGTTGCAGCTCAGCACTGAGTAGGACTGTCATTTCTGCGCTTGAGGAGAGGTAGACTGAATCACCAAGCCAGTAGCAGCAGCCTGCCTGAAGGGCCCTTTACACGCCGTGACGGCAGGCTGGATACATCCCGCTACAGGCTACAAATGTAGCTTGTAGCGCCAATGTAGCCCGTCGTAGCGGCGTCTGAAGACGTGACGCTACAGCCGGCAACAGATACATCTGTTTCCTAGCTCTGCTCGAAAACTGATGGCTACATCGCCGATGGTAGCGAGCTGTATCGGCGTGTAAAGAGGCAACGGAAGGGAACTCGGGACAGCCTGCGATGTAGCTGCAATGTAGCAAAGGCGTGACCCTGGCTCCATGTTACCGCGCCCCATGTGCGATCATTGGTGGAAGCTGCTGCATGACGATTGGTAGTCGCTGCATAGGGAGGCATATTTAAGGAGCTGACGAGTCACACTACACAATCGCTCGAGCATGCTGTATTACTCAGCCTCCTGCGTTGCCTGCCCATCAGGATGTTATTGCTTCGTCCTATCAGCGTGCGGACGGCTCGTAATCCACAATTGTGGCACGCCTATGTGCTGTCCCTGCTGCACCAGGTCCGCCAATAGTAGCTGGTTATAGCGGTGTGTAAATGAGCTACAGCTGGCTACTTGAGACACCCGGCGATGTAGCTAGCTATAGATGTAGCGTGGCGTAGCGCACCTTGTGGCGGCGTGTAAAGAGGGTGCGTTGACCGTTTGTAACCGTTTGAGCGTGCTCGTGCACGTGAAGTAGCAGGATGTATCCAGCCTGCCGTCGCGGCGTGTAAAGGTACCATGAGAGTGACTCTGATCCTTGCCGCACGGCCAGCAGGACCTCGCTGGCATCCCATTCCCCAAATCATCTCCGTAGACTTTACGGTTGCTATGGGGACCCGCTCTTCCTGTGGAGAGCCGAACCTCCTTGCTGCTACTCTCATCATCTTCAGAGTTTCCGACTGCAGCAGTGGCTGTACCGGCCGCATCCCACGGGTGGCGTCACAACAAAAACTTTTGGTTTTGCTTTTATTTTATTTTCATCCATTTTTCAATTCCCCTTTTAAACTGATCGCCCGATGAGGGGATCACGGTCCGGGTCATGCCACCGTAACATCCTCCCGACGATATCAGCAGGCCCGGTTCCGAATATTCCACTGTCCCCTCCAGGGGCGAGTCACCAATACCCTCCTTTTAGGCGTGTTCTATGTAAAGTTTCTACTTTCCAATGGATCAGACAAAAAATGGATGCAACCGTAGCAGTTTGTTGCCTGATCCGACACTCAAATCAGGCATAATACCGCTGCGGTTGCATACGGTTGCACAAAGAAACCCAGATGCTCTTGGATGCGTTTTCAGCCTGATCACACCTGAACGCAAATGTGAAATCAGCCTAAGGAATTGCCACTATGACAAGGAGATTGGAAGCACCCAGTGACTACTGTGTTCCTACATGTCTAGAACAATTGTCCAGAGCAAATGCACCATGCAGGATTCTGGGAAACGGATTGTTATACAGAATTATGTTATGTAGAATGCAAATGACTTCTCTTTCAGTAAATATCATTGCCACGTGGATGTCTTTTTGTTTTTAAAGAAAATATTACACTGTGTTCCAAATTATAATGCAAATGTTCTTTTTTTTCAGATTTTCCTAAATGGTTGGTGCAAATGACAGTCAGTGTAATAAAAGTCACCCCCAGTTAGAGTATACATCAGATTTTATTGAAGAAACCTCCCAATGATAGCAGTATAATCTTCAAAATTGAAAAAACTCTAAATGTACTGTTCAAAATTATTACGCACAGTAGAGTTTCTAAACATTTGATATGTTTGAAAGAACTGAAAATGCTTATTTGTTGAATTTGCAGCATTGACGGGTCACATTCACTGAAATAAAAAGCTATTTAACTCCAGAACATCCTAACAGGCCAAGTTACATCTTAACATAGGAACCCTTCTTTGATATCACCTTCACAATACTAGCATCCATTGAGATTGTGAGTTTCTGTAGAGTTTCTGCTTGTATTTCTTTGCATGATGTCAGAATAGCCTCACGGAGCTGCTGTTTTGATGTGAAGTGCCTCCCACTCTCTTAGATCTTTTGCTTGATTATACTCCTAAGGTTCTCTATAGGGTTGAGGTCAGGGGAAGATGGTGGCCACACCATGAGTTTATCTCTTTATATGCCCATAGCAGCCAATGACAGAGGTATTCTTTGTAGCATGAGATGGTGCATTGACATGCATGAGGATGATTTTGCTCCTAAAGGCACGTTTTTGCTTTTTGTACCATGGAAGAAAGTTCTCAGTTGGAAACTCTATATATACGTTGCAGAGGTCATTTTCACACCTTCAGGAACCTTAAAGGGGCCTACCAGCTGTTTCCCAATGATTCCAGCCTAAAACATGACTCCTCCACCTCCTTGCTGACGTCGCAGCCTTGTTGGGACATGGTGGCATCCACCAACCATCCACTACTCTATTCATCTGGACCATCCAGGGTTGCTCGGCACTCATCAGTGAACAAGACTGTTTGAAAATTAGTCTTCATGTATATCTGGACCCACTGCAACTGTTTCTGCTTGTGAGCACTGTTTAGGGGTGGCCGAATAGTAGGTTTATGCACCACAGCAAGCCTTTGAAGGATCCTACACCTTGAGGTTTGAGGGACTCCAGAGGCACCAGCAGCTTAAAATATCTCTTTGCTGGTTTGTAAGGCCTTTTTAGCAGCTGCTCTCTTAATCTGATGAACTGGCCTGGCAGAAACCTTCCTCATTTTGCCTTTATCTGCACGAACACATCTGTGCTCAGAATCGGCCACAAATCTCTTCACAAAACGATGATCACGCTTACGTTTTCGTGCAATATCTAATGTTTTCATCCCTTGTCCAAGGCATTGCACTATTTGTTGCTTTTTGGCAGCAGAGACATCCTTTTTCTTTCCATGTTACTTGAAAACTGTGGCCTGCGTAATATTGTGGAACACCCAGTTTTCCTTTTATTGGGCTCACCTGCCAAACTAATTATCACAGATATCTGAGATTGACTTCAATGATCCAAAGCACCCTGAGACACAATACCATCAATGGGTTTCATTGAAAAAAAAGAAAAACAAAACCCTATGACACTTAAAACCAATTTGCATAATAATTTGGAACACAGTGTAGTCTGCAACACCCCAAAGACTTGCCTAGATAAAACTGACCCCAACCATTACAGGACCCGACTCTTTAGCAGGAGTCAGGTCTGATTATCTTGCTTTCATAAATTGAGATGTTTTAACTAAAGCAGTGTTATAAATTAGTATTTTCCATTCAGGTCTGGGAACTTGCTATCAACCTTATGGAGACAGCAAAGTAGGTGAGGAGATTGTAAGCCACTTCCCTCCTCTCAGATATATGCAAATATGCAAATTTGCACTTCACTAAGGAAGTTGAGAAACTCTAGTGCCACATTTAAGCAGCTCCTCAAAGTCATAATCGCTTTCCAACAAGCTTTTAATATAACTAAGGGATTTGTGCCAGATCAGAACCCCAAACTACAGACGCTGCGTTTTGGGGTACCTGCCCCTCATCAGTGCAGTGTGTGGGATATTCTGATCTGGCTGAGTGAGTGGGCTAAGACAAGGTCTGGGAACTTGCTATCAACCTTATGGAGACAGCAAAGTAGGTGAGGAGATTGTAAGCCACTTCCCTCCTCTCAGATATATGCAAATTTGCACTTCACTAAAGAATCCTATGGTGACCTCAGGTGATGTCCTCATCCCGGGAGACTGCAGGACCTAGGACTTACCTGTTCGGTGCTTCTAGGACCTGGCACTGCACCATGTGACTGAGTGATGTCACTGAAGCACCTAACAGACAACTCGCAGGTCTACAGCCTCCCGGGATAGGGACCTCGCTGGAGGTCACCGTGGGATCACGGGAAGGGTGAGTAATTAGCGCAGCAGATAACGCTGCACTGATGACTTGCTTTGTCTTACTTGTCTTTGAGCCCAAAAGCGGATCATCACAAAACGTTCCGTCTGAATGTCAAATCTTGAAAAACAGTACATTGACTTTGCTGGGATGGCCAAAGTCACTGCAAATCACTGCAAAAGTGGATCATCACAAAACGCAGCAAAACCACTGTGTGTGACTGTAGTGTTCGGGTTTCTGAAATGATTTACGGTATTATGTGGCCTCACGTGATAGACCAAATGATGCCTCTAATCATGTCAAATGACAAATACTGCTCATGTCGCCATGCATTGCCTTTCCAAATCAGTAAATCAATAAATACAATTCAAACGGATTCAGTGTAGCTGTAAAAGCAGAGATTACTGCAGCTAGATGAAGAACCTTCCATGATTACTTCCTTTACAGTCCAAGGGAACTCTCCCTTCCTGACTTTGAGAGGCACAGCTTTAAGGCTCGTAGAGTTTTGTTTTTTTAATTTGTTGTATTTAAGGTATTGTTCATATGTAACTGACTAATATTTTTATAAATAATTTTTAGCTATAGGTTAGTAATGGCTCTTCTTTTAGCCAACATGTCAGAAGCGTTCTCTTTAGTGGGTATCTGATAATATCCCCAAGGTGTAGGGTAGAGAAGCAGTTAATATCTTTGACTCTGGACCTATTGGTTTTCCCACGTTTTTACTTACATTTTTTTTATTTATATTTTGAGGTTATGTTTGTTTGTTTTTTATCCCCTTTTATTGATTGAACGTTCCTGTTACCTAGCTTTGATAAAACTTTGATAGTCTGATTACATAGGATTTCTGTGCCTTTCTAGTGTGGAAGCTTTGTAATAATGCGTATGCAGTTTCCTCATATCATTCAAATTGATGCAGAAATCTGTAAATAAAACTCCTATTCACGGCACGAGAGGTTGTGGTGTTGTGGATCCCAGAAGTGCACCGCTGGTAGGTTTACTCTGGGTAGAAAAGAAAACGCACAATGGGCATGAGATTTGCCACAGATATAAACATTGTTTATTTTGAACAGCAAAAATGTGTGTCTTCCAAGTATACCAAATACCCATCATGGGAAGTTGGCCTTAAAGGGTTCCATCTTCAAGATCCTATCCCAATATGTAGTAGGTGTAATAATAACAATATTAGCAAATACCTCCAGGAGAACTATACTACATTTCTAATTGGAGGTATTTGCTAATATTATTATACCTACTACATAATTCTCATCTTCAGATCTATCCCATTATGTAGTTGATATATTAGTATACCTACTACATAATGGGATAGGATCTTGGAGATGAGAATTAGCGCCCTTTAAGGTCTGCTTTTAGAGGCCAACCTATGACCCTAAACAACCATTGATCAATAACTTGATCAATAACTTGCTTGCTAATCTACCATAGATCTTTTTAATAGCTTGATTACACAAACTGCCCTGATGTGTGCTGAATTTTCTGTATTAGATCATTCAGTGCCATTGTTGTAGCTCCTGTGTACACAGGCAGATCAATGTGCACTGAACAACCTGTAATAGATCATTCAGTGCACATCGGTAGTTATTGTTCTCGGCAGCATGAGTCCTGTGTACATTAGATAACGCACTATTAAGAACGCTGATTTTTTTTCTACAAAGCAAAAAATCATTTCATCCACCACACAAGTGTGTTGTTAATTTGGCAGATCATCGGCAGCCTGTTTGGACTACACAATCACCATGAAATGGGCATTCCTCAGAGTGCTCGTGCACAATAATCTTGCGTTGTAAGTGAACCTTAATGGGAATTAGACAGCAGAATTTCACCCCAAACTCTTTTATATCCACATGTAGCTCTTTTAAAGATAAGTCCAGCAATACCTAGCCAGTCCGTTCCTCCGTTTGTTAGCAATTCTCCATAACTTCTATAAGCAAATGAGACTGAAGGACTTTCACATGTGGAATCTCTCCCAAGTCCTCCAGCTCCATTCTCTTCCCAGCACCTTTGCCTTCTGCCTGACTGACTGCTCCTTTTCTTGAAGTCACACAGAAAAGGAGTGGAAGATTCAACAGGTATCCGACTTAGGATAAATGTGGCACGTCCCAGAAAATCCAATTATCCAGAGGTTATATTTGGATAATTGGATTTTCTGGGAAGTACCACATTTATCCTATATAGGATACCTACTGAATCTTCTACTTGTCCTGTGAGAATCTTCTGGATTTCTCATAATATCTGATGTTATCTGCAGACCCGGTGCTAAAGGAACCAATAAGCTTGGATCCTTGGAAAAATTGTTCCTCATGATATGATGATTTGTACAAAGCGATAACAAATCATACACCAGGCTAGTGCATGACTTGGTGTACACTACATAAGGTGACTTACAGCCACTCTTAGATTGGCACCACCGGTTTCCTTTATTTCTCTTTCAGACAATTATTTTACCTCAGAAAAGGAAGTGGTCAGTCAAGTGGAGAAGCGAGCGCTCAGGCTTAATGATCGTGGTCACAGTGTTGCAACCACAAATTAGCCCTGGGATGGTGGAGGCCTGTTTGTGCCAGCATATATTTCAGCTGGATGTGCAACTGAGGACGCACATGATTAAGCTGAATAATATTACTACACAAGAGACCCATTAGGTCCCTGCACAGCAATAAACGTTGCTGGCCAATCAGATGCCAGCAGCTGACGTCTTGCACCTATGGGCACATGATAGTCATGTCATGCGCTGCCTGTACTTACAATTACACCAGGATGGGGGATATACATACTAGTATGGGTTCAGGATGAAGGACATATATATACCAGATGATGAATATATACACCAGGATGGAAAACCTACCAGATGGCCCCAGGATTTGGGATATGTATGCCAGGATGGGCTTAGGATTTGGGACATACAGCTCTGGCCAAAAAATCACCATATACATGCCTTTCAGCCATTCCACTCCTCCAGTGTCAGTTGAATTCCAACTAAAGTACACCTCATTCTACTTAATGTGCTTCTGATTAGGTGATCACCTGAACCAAATCTTATTTAACAAGGGAAAGTATAAAAAACACTGCTGTGGTCTTCACAATCCTCTTGCAATAGGAAACAAGCTGATGGCAAAACAAATACTAGGAATAGCCCAAAAGTAATTTGAATGATAAAAATAACTTTTAACCATGTCCAAAGAAGTTGAAAAGAAAAGTCTTGAGTAAAAAAAGAAGGGCTCAATTCTGGCTTTACTAGCAGAGGGATACAGTGAGCTTCTATGTTGCCTCCATCCTTAAAATTTCTAAGACGGCAGTCCATTAGAACAGGGTCAAGCAGCAGACATTGGGGACAGCAAAGCTACAGAGCGGCAGAGGGCAAAAGCGGCTCTCCAGTGACTGGGATTAACCCGTCATCTTATTCGAATGTCACTCAGTAACGCAGGATGACATTAAGTAACCCTACAAACGGAATGGTAACTGGCAGCTGGGGTGAAGTGCACGGCAAGAACAGTTTGTGACAGGCTCCTAGAGGCAGGACTCAAGTCATGTAAAGTTTGGAATTAATTTATCAATGAGAAGCTAAGGAGAGCCAGGCTGAAGTTTGCCAAAGACCATAAGGATTGGACCATAGAGGACTGGAGTAAGGTAATCTTCTATGATGAGTCTAATGTTCAGCTTTGCCTGGAGAGGCGTACAAGCCACAGTGTCTTGCACCCACGGTGAAATTTGGTGGCGGATCGGTGATGATCTGGGGATATTTCAGCAGGACTGGAATTGAGCAGGTTAATCTGTTGTGAAGGACGTATGAATCAAGCCGCATACAAGGTTATCCTTGAAAAAACACTTCCATCTGCTCAGACAATGTTCCCCAACTCTGAGGACTGTTTTTTCCAGCAGGACAATGCCCCATGCCACACAGCTAGGTTAATCAATGTGTAGATGAAGGAGCACCACATCAAGACACTGTCATGAAAAACCCAATCTCCAGACCTGAACCCATTGAAGACCTATGGAATGTAATCAAGAGGAAGATTGATGTCACAAGCATCAAACAAAGAAGAACTGCTTACATTTTTGTGCAGGAGAGGCATAAGGTCACCCAAAAGCAGTGTGAAAGACTGGTGGAAAGCATGCCAAGAGCATGAAGCTGTGATTAAAAATCATGGTTATTCCACGAAATATTGATTTCTGAACTCTTCCTGAGTTAAAATTTTAGTATTGTTGTTTCTAAATGAATATGAACTTGATTTCTTTGCATTATGAGGTCTGAAACACTGTTTCTTTTTTATTATTTTGACAATTTCTTATTTGCTGCAAAAAATACAACATTTTTAGCTTTGAATTTCGGAGACATGTTGTCTGTAGTTTATAGAATAAAATAATAATGTACATTTTACTCAAAATATACCTACAAAGAGAAAAATCTGAGAACTGAACATTTCACAGTGGTCTCTTATTTTTTGCCAGAGCTGTATATAGCAGGATGGACCCAGGATGGGGAAACATATATTCCAGGATGGCTGAAGTATGTATATCAGGATGGGGGACATATATAGCAGGAAGGGCCCAGGATGGCGAGCATATATACCACAATGAGGGACATGACATACCAGAATGGCCCCAAGGGATAGTATATGATGGGGGAGAGAGCACCTCAAATGGTCCAAATTTTCACTGGAATCCATCAGACTGTAGTTACGTCAAGGCATTCTGGTCGGTAAAAAGAACGGGGTAGAGCAAAACACTCAGGAAGTGTTCCACATGGTACAAGAACTTCAGCCTCATTTGCATGAAACGCTGATTTCTCATTACAGTAAATGAATAGCAGGCTAGCCAGGTATTACTGAACTTGGCTTTGCTTTGAAAAATCTGTGTATAAACAGTTTGGGGGGTGGGGTGAATGCTGCTGACAGATTCCCTTTGTCACTGGCTAGTTAAAGCCTGCTTCCTTAGCAATCTGAGAAATCCAAAATGTCTACTTGATTTTATCTATTTCTTCCTGCAGAGTTGTATGGAGCTGTGATTTAGGAGTTATACTTGTTGCAAATTAATACACTCATATTAGGCTGCTTTGACATGGTCTCTGCCGCATGTTCAGTGGTCCCATCAGGCTTACGTCTGAAAACGGCTTCGGATGTATGCGCCGATGAGGCCGTTGACTTCAATGGTGCAGATGGAGTCAACATGTGCTCTGTCTTGCACCATTTTTGGGAGTATATGTTTTTGCCGGCAGAACCTGAACGCATCAGACTGCATTCGGCTGTCCGCCTGCAGAAAATGTATACTCTCAAATTGAGCAAGACAGAGCACATGTTGACTCTGTTTGCACCATTGAAGTGAATGGCCCATTGGCACATACATCCGAAGCCCGTTTTCACACGTAAGCCTGATGGGACCACTAATGTGCGGCAGAGCGCCATGTCAAAGCAGCCTTTAGGGACTGCTTGTAGGATCTTGCCAATCTTCAAGGTTATGTGATATGTAAGAATTGTGATATTTTTGACATTGTCCACGCTTCTCATTGCTCGATCATTATTGTTTCAGTGAAAAGATATATTAGGAAGGGAATTCCTAATGAACATCGATCATATGTGTGGATGTTGGTGAGTGGAGCACAGGCCCAAATGGATGTGAATCCAGGATATTATCAAGTGTATTACTGGAAGGACAAAATAATACAAAGCTTGTCGATACAGTCGTCACAGGTAATTTTGTAATTTTTCATGACCTACAAGTAAATTATGCTCATAACTGTCTTGTACTATACAAAATCAATTGTATTCATGTGATTTATATTAAAAACTTTCCTAGTTTCTTAATTCCAAAGCCGGTACCGAATTAAGCAGTGGACCAGCCATTGGGCTTAAGGAGGTCTTTACCTTTGCATAAAAGGCCAAGATTCTTAATGTATGCAAAAAATTAAACTAATTTACGTTTCCTCTTTTCTATCATACAGCAATTGATCAGTCGATGTAGAGTTGACATTCAGTTCCCTGTTATTTTTCAGAGAATATGTATCTCACCTGCCGGAAAATGGGACTCATCAAAACCTGTTATGCTGCTTTAGTAACAGAGTTTTACTTTCGACATCTTGTTGACTGTAACTAACAACCTGGCCCTAGAAACTGAACCCCTGTACTAGAAGAACTGTGAACTCTTAGTTGGTCACAAATGATCCAGCCAAATCTCATATCATATGTGACCATGACGGTCATGCACATTGACACCAGTTTTGTGTCCAACACATTGGCTACGTTTTTGCCATACAGTCAGTGCCATAATGTTCTTCACTTAAGCCAGCTTCACACGTCTGATTTTCTCATATGTTTTCACAGATCAATGACATCCCTATTATGGTGTATGGGGCTGTTAACATTAATTTTTTCTTTTTTTGTATGGACTGAGTGACTGCAAAAAAGAAAAACTGAAATCTACCCAATTTCGATCCTAGTTTTGGATCAAACCCACCAATGCAACTCTGGGTGTTTGAAAACCTCAGATGGCGCACCTGGCTTCCTTGTGTTGTGCATTTTTCACTGATTTCTAGAAGCTTTATAAAACGCCTTTCAAGATTTTTATGAGTTGCATTCTAGAAATACTGATGAAACGCTGGCAGTAAGAACTGAAATACTGATGAAAATTGAGAATATGTCATCTGAAACGCTCAATTGTATAGTTTATTTCACGTATGCGGACAAGAAAACCTGATGCGTGAAACCAGGATAAGCAGTATCCTCTTTATTAGATTTCTCAATGTATGCTCATATACTACACCTCAACGTTTTATGGTTTGTTTTCAGATCTGAATAGAACTTTTCCAGATAATGTGAAGTTCCGTAAAAATGCGAGTCCATGTTTACAGCAGACTTTACACAATGTTTTAGTGGCTTATGGTCAACACAACAAAAGCGTGGGCTATTGCCAGGTAGGTGTGGATGATTTTGGGAAGTTTTTTTAGTTCAATCTATTAAAATAGAGAAGAGTAGTGTTGTAGACAAATTTTTGCTAAATTACCATTTGATGAGTGTCCAAATATGGCGCCCTCTACCGTTAGTGGCCCCTCACACAATGCTGCCTGCGGTGCCTCTGTCAACCGGACCCAACGCCACCCGAAACCAGGTGCACGTCGCCGCAAAACCGCCTCTCACGCCGCCTGCAGACTTCACCCGACATCACTAAATAACTAACTGCGCATGCGACAACACGGGCGCAAGTACAATTAGTCAGATTGCCGCCATCTTTGGACACCTAGGTGGGTGTCCAAAGATGATGTTGTGACGCACGGGGGGCAGAGTGGGGGCACAGAGCACCCAGGGCAGGCATTGAGCACACAAGGGGCAGGGAGTGCACGGGGATCTCTTTGCACCATGCACTTTATCCTTGTAACCCCCCTTTTTCACTGATGCACTTGTGCTTACAAGTGTGACATTCACTTGTGATAAACAAATAAAACTTTTGTAATGCATAAGCAGCATTGTGTCATCTTATGTACCGTAAAGACATATAGGTCTCTGGTTTAAAAATGTGCAAATGTCGGTACTATTACAATAGATCATTTTTGATCCCTTGGTTGTTTACAGCTCACAGTCCATGTCAGACCAAATGGGAATCATGAAGTCAAAGGAACTGCCGAAGGAGCTCAGAGACAGAATTGCAGCAAGGCACTATTGTTGCCAAGGTTACAAAAGAATTTCTGTAGTACTCATGCTACTAAGAGCACAGTGGCCTCCATAATTCTTAAATGGAAGAAGTTTGGGACCACTAAAAGTCTTCCTAGACCTGGTCGTCTAGCCAAACTGAGCAATCGTGGGAGAAGAGCCTTGGTAAGAGAGGTAAAGAAGAACCCCAAGATCACTGTGGCTGAGCTCCAGAGATGCAGTAGGGAGATAGGAGAAAGTTCCACAATGTCAACGATCACTGCAGCTCTCCACCAGTCGGGCCTTTATAGCAGAGTTACCTGACAGAAACCTCTCCTCAGTGCAAGTCGATGAAAGCCCGCATAGACTTTGCAAAAAAAACATATGAAAAGCTACCAGACTATGAGAAATATGATTCTCTGGTCTGTTGAGAAGATAGAACTTTTTGTTGATAATTCTAAGCAGTATGTGTGGAGAAAACCAGTTACCCCCTCATCACCTGCCCAATACAATCCTAACAGTGAAATGTGGTGATGGCAGCATCATGCTTTTATGATGTTTTTAAGCTGCAGAGACAGGACGACTGGTTGCAATTGAATGAAACATGAATGTGGCCAAGTACAGAGATATCCTGGATGAAAACCTCTTCCAGAGTGCTCTGGATCTCAGACTTGTCCGAAGGTTCACCTTCCAACAAAACAATGACACTAAGCACACAGCTTAAAATAACAAAGTAGTGGCTTCAGAACAACTCTGTGACCATTTTGACTGGCCCAACCAGAGCCCTGACCTAAACCCAATTGAGCATCTTTGGAGAGACCTGAAAATGCTGTCCACCAACTTCACCATCCAACCTGACGGAACTGGAGAGGAAACGGAAAGGAAGAATGCAGAGGATCCCCGAATCCAGGTGTGAAAAACTTGTTGAATCATTCCCAAGAAGACTCATAGCTGTACTAGCTCAAAAGGGTGCTTCTACTCAATACTGAGCAAAGGGTCTGAATAATTATGACCATGTGATATATTTCAGTTTTTCTTTTTTAATAAACTTGCTAAACATTTCTACATTTCAGTTTTTTTCCAGTCAAGATCGGGTGAGGGTGTACATTAACCCCTTCCCGACCTATGACGTTATACAACGTCATGGGCCGGTAAGGGGTGCTTGATGTAAGCTCCGGGCGGAGCTATATCAAATAGCCGACACCTCAGCTGATGTGATCAGCTGATATGTAGGGCTAATAGCTCCGATCGGATCAGGGATCCGATCGGCGCTGTTAACCCCTTGGATCCCGCTGTCAATCACTGACAGCAGGATCCAAGGCGGCCGCGGCGGGGAACGCGCTGTTCCCCGCCTGCTCCGGAGATCTCGCGATAGTATCGCGGGATCTCCGGCGGTCATATGACAACACGGGGTCCTGTCAGAGCGCAGTTTCCTGTTGTGGTTGGCAGGCGCTGCCAACCACAACAGGTCCGCGATTCTGGGAGATACAGATGAGCTGCAGCTCATCTGTATCTCCCAGAAGCGATCGGACTGTGCAGCAAGGTGCCTCTTAAAAGAGGCAGTGTAAAAATAAAATCAATGAAAAAATAAAGTTTTTAAAAACCTGTAAAAAGAAACAAAAATGTAAAAGTTCAAATCACCCCCTTTTCCCCAATCACAATAAAAGTATTAAAAAAAAATAAAAATACACACACGTTTGTTATCTCCGTGTTCAGAATCGCCCGATCTATCATCCTATTAAATCTGTTAATGAGAGCCGTAAACTCCGTAACGGAAAAAATGGTCCAAAATCAAATTCATGTTTTTTTTTGGTCGCTGCAACATTGCTAAAAAATGCAATAACGGGTGATCA
Source organism: Allobates femoralis (assembly GCA_033576535.1). Lineage (NCBI taxonomy): Eukaryota > Metazoa > Chordata > Amphibia > Anura > Aromobatidae > Allobates > Allobates femoralis. Next base: position 513,145,334 of record JARQOC010000002.1, read on the forward strand.
AAACTGCGGATCCCCCAAAAATGGTATACTTAGAAACGTTAGCTCAAGACGCAAAAAATAAGCCATCACACAGCCCCAGATCCTGAAAAATGAGAACGCTATGGGTCACAGAACATGCGCAAAAAGTCTGTTTTTGTTTTTCGAACTTCTGAATTTTTTGTCACCACCTAGAGACCAGTAAAGGTATACATGTTGGGTATCTACGAACTCGTACGACCCGAGGCATCACCCGTCATGTCGGTTTTACCATATAGTGAAGATGGCGATTAAAATACCCAAAAAACAAACATGTCATTGCACTTTTTTTTGTCAATTTCCCTGTACACTATATGGTAAAATAAATGACTGCATATGAAAGTACATCTCGTCCCGCAAAAAAACAAGCCATCATATGTCTATATTGACGGAAAAATAAAAAAAGTTATGGGAAGCAGGGGAGCAAAAAATAAAAATGAAAAATTCCAGGTCATGAAGGGGTTAATGAGAAAAAAATGAACTTTTTTTGTGAATTTACCAAATGCTGCAATGAAACAAATGAAAAATGTAAAGGGGTCTGAATACTTTCTGCACCCACTGTACATTTATATCATTTAGACAATGTGATTTTCAGGATTTTATTTTTGATGTTCTATCTCTCAAAAGTTAAAATTACCCTACCTTAAAATTATAGACTGTTCATGTCTTTGTCAGTGGACAAACTTACAAGATCAGCAAGGAAATCAACACTGTATATCCAGGAGCACAATATGGATATAAACCGTAGTAGAAATGTAAGAAAAAAAAAAGTAATTTCAACTAACTATAGATGAGTCAAAAATACTGAATGTTAATACTTTGTGGAATTTGAATTGTATGAATTCACCATGTGTGTTCTGTGGATAAATTCATGGGAACACTTGCGGTACATTATTTGATGTATCGTTTCAAGGAGGAATATTTTGCCCAACTAGTACTTAATAAGTTTGGAACGCTCAGTGCCAACAAAAATGCCCAGCCTGTCTAGGAAACTCTACTTGCTCTTCCCACCCATGCAGAAACCTGATCGTATTCTGGAGCCCTGAGTGGTGAAAGGTTCTCCTGATGAATGCCCTGTTCTTTTCTGTCTAGGAGTTCAGTAGCTTGCTGTTGCTATGGATACAGTTGTAAAATTGGCAAGTGTTGCCTGCTTGAATTCCATGCAGTGGGAACCAGACTGTGCAATGTATCTCAATGAAGCGCATTCACAAACTACATCAACCTCTGAAAATGTAATCTGTCAACTACATTGTATTTTCAACCACTGCAGTGAATGATTACTTCCTATTTAGTGTATTTTTTGTATAGGAAATTACTTATTAGGTGCACAAGTAGTTATTGAAGCATTAAATTCAAAGTATTCCAGAGTAGGATTCTAATTGAAATAGTTATTGAAATGGGAAAAAGGATCAATGTAAAATATGTTGCTTTGAAATGGTAGATAGAGACAAGATCAAGGTTTACATCAAAACAATATTGTGACCATACAGACATACTGTATAATCCTCATGTGTAAGGTTCTACAAACATTTGAACATTGCTATAGGGGCTGATGCAAGGGCTTAGGTTCCTCTTGTAACTTTATATACAATGGAAACCAGAAGTTTACATACACTATATAAAAAGACACATATGCATGTTTTTCTCACTATCTGACATGAAATCAGAATAAACCTTTTCCATTTTAGGTCAATTAGGATTACCATAATTATTATTGTAAAATGCCAGAATAATGAAATAGAGAATATTTTAAGCCATGTTTATTACTTTCTGCAAAATCACAAGTTTACTTATATTTCGTTAGCATTTGGTACCATTGCCCTTAAACTGTATGACTTGGGTCAAACGTTTTGGATATCCTTCCACTAGCTTCTCATAATATTTACTTCCTCCCAACAGAACTGGTATATCTGAGCCATGTTTGAAGGTCGCCTTGCTCGCACCTGCCTTTTCAGTTTTGTCCATAAATTTTCAATCGGATTGAGATTAGGGCTTTGTGATGGCCACTCCAAAACATTAGCTTTGCTATGCGTAAGCCACATTGTAACCATTTTGGCAGTATGCTTCAGGTCTTTCCGCCCAAGCTTTAACTTTCTGGCTGCTGTCTAGAGATGTTGCTTCAGTGTTGCCACAATCTTTCTTTCTCTATGATGCCATCTTTTTTATGAAGTGCACCAGTCCTTCCTTCAGCAAAACAACCCCACAACATGATGCTGCCACCCCTGTATTTCACAGTTGGAATGGTGCTCTTAAGCTTCAAACTTTTCCCTCTTTCCTCCAAAATAGTGGTGGTCATTATAGCCAAACAGTTTAATTGTAGTTTCGCCAGACCATGGGACATGTCTCCAAAAATGTAGCTCTTTGTTCCTGTATGCATTTGAAAAAAATTTTTTTTTAATGTTTTTTTTTTTGGAGGAATCATCACAAAGCTCTCACTGATCTCAGGGAGACCAGTCGAGGAAAACACTGCGGGCAGCTGGCTAAAGCGCTCAAACACAGTGAAATCCATGGTGCATTTCACCTCGGGAATTTGATTTTGCAAATGGAGTCTGTGGAGCCTCGTTTAAGAGAGGCTCTTAAACGAGGCTCCACGGACTCCATTTGCAAAATCAAATTCCCAGGAGGCAATGCACCATAGATTTCACTGTTTTTGAGCGCTTTAGCCAGCTGCCTGCAGTGTTTTCCTCGACTGGTCTCCCTGAGATCAATGAGAGCTTTGTGATGTTGGTTTACCATGCATTGCTCCCACCTAGGCAGAATCGTACTCCACACTGATGAGGGGAATACCCCGAAACAGCTGTCTGTGGATGGATACCTGGCTTTGGTAATTCCCTTGTCATATCCTTAAGCTCGTAACTGAGCGGGATAGTGAATGAAAATGCACTTAATATGGTGGTTATGGTGGTCTCCGCAACGAGTCCACCCCAGGGCTAGGTCCTTCCCTGGAGGGATATCTGGTTAGTCCCATGTTTGAGACTCTTAAACGAGGCTCCACGACTCCATTCTTTTGGCGGAATGGCTTCTTCCTGGCTGAGTGGCCTTTCAGCCCATGTTGATACCATACTCATTTACTGTGGATAATGACACAACCTTACCATCTTCCGCCATCATCTTCACAAGGTCTTTTGCTTTTGTTGTTGGGTTGAGATGTACATGTCGGACCAAAGCATGTTCATGTCTGGGACACAGAACCTGTCTCCTTCCTGAGCGGTATGATGGCAGGACATTCCCATTCTTGTTTGTACTTGTGTATAATTGTTTGTACAGATGAACGAGGTACCTTCAGGTATATGGAAATTGCACCTAAAGATGAACTAGACTTGTACAAGTTACAATTCTCTTCCTGATATCTTGGCTGATTTCTTTAAATTTCCCATGATGCTACAAAAAAGCAGTGTGTTTACGGTGTGCATTGAAATACATCAACAGGTGTGTTTCTAATGAACTCAGATGTTGAAATACATCAACAGGTGTGTTTCTAATTAACCTATCAGAAGCTTCCAAACACATTATCATATGGGCTGTCCAAATTTTTTAAAGGCATAGTAATCTTAGTGTATGTAAACTTGGGACTTTGCAGAAAGTAATAAAAATGCTGTAAGACGTTCTCTTTGTCCCTCTGTGTCCCTGTTACTCCCTCTATTGCCCTCATTATTCTGGCATTTGGCAAAAATAAATAATTTTGGTAATCCTAAATGACCTAAAGCGGGAGAGGTTCATTCTGATTTCATGTCAGATAGTGAGCGGAACATGCATATGTGTCTTTTTATACAGTGTATGTAAACCTCTGGCTTCAACAGTACATCTCAACTGCCTTTCCTCATCCCATCTTGCTTCTGGCCAGAGGTAAGTGTAAACACTCTTCTCCAACATGGTCCATCCCAGTGGTCAATTCTCAGGTTTGATCTCCATTGGACTTAGATCTTTTTCATCTTTCACTTTGCAGGTCTGTTTTCTCCTTCTCATCTCCCAAATTTTCTCTTGCATTGCCTTATCTGAGCTTTCAGCACAGTCACATTTTTACATCACCTTAGTAGTCTTAAGGCCCTGTCACACATAACGAGATCGCTAACGAGATCGCTGTTACATCACAGATTTTGTGACGCAACAGCGATCCCGTTAGCAATCTGGTTATGTGTGACACACAGCAACGATCTGGCCCCTGCTGTGAGATCTTTGATCGTTACACACTGTCTGGATATTTCTACGTCATTGCGCTCCCGCTGGGAGCACTACATCGTTGTGTTTGACAGGGACAATAACCAACGATCTCAATGCTACACTATGGAGAGACAATTCCCAACGACTTCGGTAGAATTCTGGATCGCTGGTGCATCGTTTTTCACATCGCTGGTGAGATACCTGTTTGACATCTTACCAGCGATGTGAAAAACGATCTCTGCACATCGTTATCGGAATCGCTGGTGCGTCATTATGTGTGACTGGGCCTTAAGGCCAGATTTATACTGTCCTCTATGCAGAGCACGCTGTCTGTCTCTGTGTAAATCTCTAAAAAGCGAGATTCAGTCGTCATGGCAGTGCCTGGAGTGCTGCGGTGTTTGTCACTATAAAGAGGGCTTTTTCACCTCTTCCAGTTTCTTGTAACTGATATTTCCAGGATGGGGGATGTGTCCTGTAACTTACAGTTAGGGTGGTTTCACATATGTGTCTCAGCCACATTAGACTGAGATGCATATGATCTGCATCAGGCACCGTTTTGCAGACGCCACTGAATGCTGTCGCCGCAGCATCTTTTTTACAGCTGAGTTTGGACGGCCGAGAGGGGAGGGGTGGAAACCAGAAAGAGAACACACCCCGGAAATGTTCTGAGCATGCTCAAATTATTCTGGGCATGCTCAGAATGAATCTTGATGCGTCCTGGCTGCATTCACTAGCGGCTGGATGCGGCCTCATAGGCAGCAATGTATCGTTTAGACTATTGCACAGCATCTGGACAAATCAGGATTTTTCAAGTGGCCCAAAACCGCAACATGCTGCTGTTGGGGGTGCAGTGGAAACGCTGCACTTGTCTGCATCAGGCGAAATCCTGATGTCCCTGTGTCCCCATGTTAAATATAGGGACACAGGCCTGATCATGAGGCATCAGGATTTCACCTAACACAGACCACCCCCCGAAAACGCAAATGTGAAAGAACCCTTACACATAAGGAACAGAAGTATCGTAAATTATTATACAGACTCTCCAGTGCTGTCTTGCCTGCCTTTGCACAAAATAGGAATGCAACAGGGAAAGTGCTTACTGGTCCATTAGCTGCCAGGCATCCTGACTCGGTGAACATTACAATTTTTACCATTGATGACTAAAAAGTCTGTTCTTACATATGAATTTGCCATAACGATTTTGCAGAACTGTTTCAATCATTCTTTTATTTCAATACCTGTAATATACAGCAATCTATCAACATGGCACAATGTCAGTTTGTGTTATAACATTAATTCATCATTATTTATAACTCTTAATATAGCAAAATGCTGCTGGAGGAATGTCTTTTCCAGCTTGATTATTTAAGATTCCTGTATCATGAATTCCAGAATAAAAAGGAATTTGTCATAAATATTTTTCTTTTGCTCTTTGTTAAAAAGTGTGCAGTAAGTAGATAAAGTAAAATGGTGCAATTTTTTTTTATAACTTTTTTTTTTAACTGAATCAGTCAGGACATGACTCTTTTACAGCCCACAGGCTTTAAAGTGAAACACCTACTGCAGTCCCCTATCTCCTAACTGTGTGCACCTCAGCTGTGAACTGGTGACTCACTCAGCAATGTTCATTTTACAGCTCTAGTTGGAGCCCAACAGCAACCTTCTTCTCATTCCTAATAACTTCCCTGTCCCACAATCCCAAACAGCTCTTCAAAACCTTCAATTCCTTACTCCACCCCCCTCCCCTTATCCACACTGAAGACTTTGCCTTCTTCTTCAAAGAAAAGATTGACAGAATCAGAGACAGCTTTGACCCACTGTCCCCAAAGCCTCCCTCTCGCCTATACTGCCCTCTCCTTCCACCAGCTGCTTCTCCCCCATAACTGAGGTTCATCTCTCCTCCCTCCTGTCAAAATCACACCTCACCACCAGCGCACACAACCCGCTCCCATCCCACCTCATTCCCAACCTGCCCTCTGTTATCATCCCAGCCCTAACTCTCATCTTTTTAACCTATCACTTACCACTGGCACCTTCCCCTCACCTTCAAACACGCCCTGATCACACCCATCCTCAAAAAACCCTCCCTCCACCCCAATCTGTCTCCAACTATCGCCCCATATCTCCTCCCTTTCGCCTCTAAACTACTTGAACAGCATGTACACTCAGAGCTGTCCTCTCACCTCTCCTCCTACTCCCCCTTTGACCGCCTGTAATCTGGCTTTGGAACCCTCCACTCCACTGAAACTGCCATGACCAAAGTCACCAATGACCTACTGACTGCCAAAAGCAAACGTTACTACTCTGTCCTCCTCGACCTATTCCGCCGCCTTCGACACTGTTAACACTCCTTTCTACTTCAGATCCTGGAATCTCTTGACATCATGATCATTGCCCTCTCTTGGATCTCCTCATACTTAACGGACCGGACCTTCAGCGTCACCCACTCCCACACCTCCTCTTCACCCTACCTCCTATCTGTCGGGGTCCCCAGGGCTCGATTCTGGGACCGCTACTCTTCTCAATCTACACTCTCGGACTAGGGCAACTCATTGAGTCCCACGGCCTCCAGTACCACCTCTACGCCGACGACACCCAAATATACCTGTCTGGACTTGACATCAACCTCCCTACTATCCAGAATTCCACAATGCCTGTCCACCATCTCATCCTTCTTCTCCGCTCGCTTCCTTAAGCTGAACATGGACAAAACCGAGTTCATCGTCTTCCCCCAAGCCGCTCCCCTTCACTACCCGACCTATCCATCGTCGTCAATGACTGCTCTTTCTCCACAGTCCCCCACGCCAAGTGCCTCAGGGTTATCCTCGACTCTTCCCACTCTTCCCTCTCCTTCAAGCCCCACATCCAGGCCCTCGCCACCTCCTGCCATCTCCAGATCAAAAACATCTCCCGGATCCACACTTTTCTTGACCACAACACTGCTAAAACCCTTATTCACACTCTCATCATCTCCCGCCTCGACTATTGCAGCCTCCTGCTCTCCAGCCTTCCTGCTACCTCCCTTGCACCTCTCCAATCTATCCTAAACTCCGTTGCCCGTTTAATCCATCTGTCCTCCTGCTACTCCCCTGTCTCCCCCTCTTCCAAGCCCTTCATTGTCTCCCCGTTTCCCAGAGATCCTGGTTTAAAACATTAACTATGACATACAAAGCCATCCACAACCTGTCCCCTCCATATATTTCCATCATGGTCTCCCGATACCTACCCTCGTGCAACCTGTGATCCTCCCAAGAACTACTCCTCTACTCCCCCCTCATCTCCTCTTCGCACAACCGCATTTAGGATTTCTCCAGGGCAAACCCCCTACTCTGGAACTCTCTGCCCCAACACATCAGACATTCTCCTACCCTGGGAACCTTCAAAAGAAGCCTAAAAACCCACCTCTTCCGCCAAGCCTACAACCTCCTTTGAGACCCGGTCCACCCACCACCTCACGACCGGCACCTCCCCCTCCTAGTGTATCCCCACCCGCCCCTCGTAGATTGTGAGCCCTCGCGGACAGGATCTTCTCCCCTCTTGTATCTGTACAATCAAATTGGCCACATTTATTGTACTTGTCCTTGTCTGCCCTTTTAGCATGTAAAGCGCCATGGAATCATTTTCGTCAGTGCTGGCCACCTGCCCCGCCCCCTGTGGTGACGTCACCGCATTTCCCAGTCCTGCTCCATTGATAACATGAGGCAGGGCAGGGATAAGTGGTGACATCACCGCTGGAGGCCGGCTGCCCAACCTCCTGCTTTGATGTCACAGCTTATCCCTGCCCTGCTCCATGTTATCAATGGAGCAGGGCGGGAAAAGGCGGTGATGTCACTGCAGGAGCTGGGGCAGGCAGCCAGCACTGACGAAAATGATCTCTCACTCTGCGCCTGCGTTCTGCTTCTCATACAGCAGGCACGCAGGCGAGGGAGAACATGACTGACAGGAGGGAGGCGGCGGAGGGAGGATAGTATATCCAGGGGGCGTGAAATTGCCCTGTGAAGAGAAGTGGCTCCAGCCACTAAACCCCACCTCCTTTGCATCACATTGTAAGTTTTTACATTCAATTTTGTCAGGGTACAGGGGGGGCTTAAGAGATGGGGGACCCTTGCCTGAATGCAGCAGACATGCTGCATTCAGTGCTGCTATTAAATCGGCATGCATGGGGTGGTGACAGGTCCTCTTTAAGGTAATGTCTTTATTTTTTTTTTCTTGAGGACACAGCTGAGGTACCCTGGTACCCGCATCAGCTGACGCACAGCCAGAGCTCTCTGTGCACTCTTGGTGTGCTCGGGAGGTCGTACTGATACTTCTTCTTTATTGCGAACTCTGATGCAGCAGAGCGGAGTGTGGTTCAAGGACCATCATTGTGGATTATCTAATTCTAATAAAGAATTTTCCTCTGTGAGTATGTTTAGTAACTCTTTGCATACCCGATTGATAATGGGTGGATATCATAGATACCTGAACATTACCCATCTAGGGTTTGATGACAGTTGTCAATAGTCAGCTGTCATTAACCCCTTCTATCACCCCAATGCCACCGCACCACTGCATCAGGAAGAGCCAGGTAAAATGCCAGGGTTTGGCACTTCTAATGAATGCGCCAATTTCTGGGGCAGCTGCGGGCTGCTATTCTGTAGAGTGGGGGGCCCAATAACGATGAGCCTCACCACTCCGAGAATTCCAATCCCAAGCTGCCTGGTTTTACCTTGGCTGGCAATGAAAAATAAGGCGAAGACCACCCATTTTTTTTAAATTACTTCGTTAAATAATAATGGGTTCCCCTGTATTGCCAGACAAGGTAAATCTAGGCAGCTGGGGGTAGCAGCCCATAGCTGGCTGCTTTATCTGCACTGAGCATGAAAAATACGAGGGACCCATACACATTTTTTTCTTTCATTATTTAATAATTTCACAAATATGACAGCAGGTTGGTTGCCATACACTAATGTATATGGCAACCAATCACAGACGCTGGTACAGATTGTGTTGGCGCTGCAGTCTGACTGCAACAGCCATTTACAGACGCTGTCTCAGAGAGTCATTGGCTGTTGTAGTGAATATTCATGAAGCTTAATGAGCGGCCCCGGAAGCAAGCAGTGGGGGACTGGTAAGCTCTGTCTATCTAACTTCTTGTGAAACCCGCATGTTCAGTAGGCATACCGATCTGGCATAATCCGTTAAAACTGGATCCGGCACCCCTTGATTTCTATTATAATTGATGCTGGAGTGTACCAGATCCAGGTTAGATACGGTTCTATAAATGATACAAAAAACGCTGCATGCAATGTAGTTAAAAAACAGTATCTGGTAGCAATCTAATGCAAAGTGATGCTTCTGGACACAATTAAAGTGAATGGGCAAAAACAGGAGCCTGTCAGGATTCAGTTTTCTTTTAAAAAACAACACCAGTGTGTAAGAAGCCTTAAGGGGGAGTCACACGCGTCAATATCGCCTGCACGATCTCGGCTGCACGTGACGTTGCAGCGATATTGATGCGTGTGACATACTGAATCAACCAGCGATAAATCGCTGGTTGATGATCGCCTGGTTTTAGAATCTGTCCTAAAACTTGGCGATGGTCGCCCGGTGGACACGCAGCATCGCTGCGTGTGACACCGGGAGTAGCGATATTCCAGCTCCCAGCGCCTCTCACAAGCGCTAGGAGCTGGTATCCAAGGTAAACTGCGGGTATCTAGGCAGCGCGCGCTGCCTAGATACCCGACGTGTACCTTAGTTACCAGCCTCCTCCGCTCACTGGCTGGTATCTAAGGTACACAGCGGGTAACTAGGGTCCCTAGTTACCCGCTGTGTACCTTAGATACCAGCCGGTGAGCGGAGGAGGCTGGTAACTAAGGTACACGTCGGGTATCTAGGCAGCGCGCGCTGCCTAGATACCCGCAGTTTACCTTGGAGACCAGCCTGCTCCCGCTTCCAGCAGGCTGGCAGAGGGAGCAAGACATCGTGGAAACGATATTTAAATCGTTTCCACGATGTCTCTGGTCCATTGATCGCTGGTGAGTCTGCCTGTGTGACAGCTCACCAGCGATCAGCCGTCAATGTCGTCAGCGATCATCTCACTGACGACATTGACGAGTGTGACTCCCCCTTTAGAGTAAGGGTCCTCGCCAGTTGCCCAGTCTCTCACACTAACGCCGGCCCTGACTGTAACTAAGGCTTATTTTTTGCAGTAGGGCTTATATTTCAAGCATACTCCAAAAATCCTGTAAAATCATGCTAGGGATCATTATTGGGGCAGGTCTTCTTTTTAAAGGAAACACAGTAGTTGTCCTTTGGACAAATTCTCCCACCTGAGCTGTGGATCTCCGTTCCTTCAGAGTGACCATAGGCCTCTTGGATACTTCTCTCATTAGTCCTCTCTTTGCCTGGGGTGTCAGTTTAGGTGGACAGTCATGTCTTGGTAGGTTTTCAGTTCATCCAAAAATGGATAGAGCATTGGAGATCGGTTGAACAGTGCTCTGTAAGATTTTTAGAGGTTAGGCTATATATTATTATTATTATTATTATTATTATTATTATTATTATTTCCTAACCCAGCTCTACTCTTCTCTACTTTATCCCTGACCTGTCTGGTGTATTCCTTGGTTTCATGATGTTTGATCCCTCTTGTTCTCAAACAAACCTCTAAGGCAGAGGTCCCCAACTCCAGGCCTCGAGGGCCTCCAACAGTGCAGGATTTCAGGATTTCCTTAGCATTGCACAGGTGTTAATGTGATCAAATGCACAGGTAATGATTCCAACCCCTGTGCAATACTAAGGTGATCCTGAAAACATGCACTGTTGGCGGCCCTCGAGGCCTGGAGTTGGGGACCTGTGCTCTAAGGTCTTCACAGAACAGCTATAGTTATACTGAGAAATTACACACACATGAACTCAATTTACAATGCATTCTGGAGGTAATTGCTCTATTTTATTTAGAGGTACTACAAGGGGGCTGAATATAAATACACGGCACAATTTTCAGACTTTTATTATTTTTTTTTTTAAACTTGGAAAACCATGTATTGTTTCCTTTACACTTGTCAAATATTTGCTACTTTTGTGTTAGTATATCACATACAAGTGGGAAGGTATGATTACTTTTTCAAGGGACTGTATATAGCAGGGGTGGGGAACATTAGGCCCTAAGGCCGTGTGCGGCCCTCGATGACCTTTTCTGCGGCTCCCGGGCAGATTCCTGGGAACCGCAGTGCTTGGGCAGCAAGCCACGTTTTGCTAACTGCCTGCCCTTTAAATCCAGCTCTCCAGTGATCTCTATGCTCCATCCTCAGCCTCCCCAGTTACTTATATGCCCGCAGCCTCCCTATAATGTCTATGACCCTAACAATCTGGAAAAGCAGTTGAGAAGCAACCACAGTAGGTCTGAGTTGATTGTTCAGAGCCATGCATTTGAATAGTTTTACAAAACGATGTACACATGCTGTGAAAAATACATGGACTGAGTTTGAGACTTGTAATATACCCTGCATGCCACTGATATTATACGCCAATGCAAACGGTGACATCTGAAATAACAAAAAAATTATTACCAACTTTGTGGATTTTAGGCAATCTAAAAATGCAAATTAAGTGGGTTTAAGTACATTATAATTGACTAAGATATCTGTTTCATGAGAACAATTCAGATTATGCAATGATAACCTGCGATATCACATGAAACAGTACAGTATTGCTTTGGTGGTATATTGTAAATTGTAAAACAGGTTAATATTCTGTCCTCCACACATTAGTTCTACACTGATTATGACCAAAATTCACAAGCTTTCTTCTCATTGCAGGGTATGAATTTTATCACGGGAATACTTATTCTTGTTACTAAAGATGAAGAGAAGGCCTTCTGGCTCCTAGATGCTCTTATTGGCCGGATTTTGCCTGGTATGTATTTTTTTTATATAAGTTTTATTTTATCCTACATCTAAACTTTCAAATTGAATATTTAACTGTCAAAATCTACACAAAAAGGTAGAGTAGTGTTTCTAATAATGAAAAGCTAGGCTGATTCTGTATGATGATATACACTGCTCAAAAAATAAAGGGAACACACAAACAACACAATGTAAGGCTACGTTCACACATTGCGCTTTTTTTTGCGCGGGCGCTTTTACCATTGTTTTTACCCGTGCAAAAAAAGAAGCAGTGCTGTTCAGACAGAACGCTTTTTTACAACCCGGGGAGAAGTGATCTCACAGAGGGGAGGAAGAATCCTGGTTCCTCCTCCCCTGTTACATGTCTGCCAGCCCCATTTGATTTTGCAGTATATTAATATACACTGTGAAATCAAATTTAAATAAAGCCAAATGTATTAAAAATAATAAAGAATGAATACTTACCCTTTCCGATGCCTTTTCGCGGTCTCCGGTGCAGAGGTAAGGCGACGTATCGTCCTGCCATGGCCTTTCATGATGTCATAATGACGTCTTGGGCGCTGATTGGCCGCTCGCGGTCATGTGATATGTATCACATGACAGCGAGGGGCCAATCAGCGCCCGTGACATCACTCTGGCATCATGAAAGGCCCTGGCAGGACGATATGTCGCCTTACCTCTGCACCGGAGACCGCGAAAAGGCATCAGAAAGGGTAAGTATTCATTCTTTATTATTTTTAATACATTTGGCTTTATTTAAATTTCATTTCGCAGTGTATATTAATACACTGCGAAATCAAATGGGGGCTGGCAGACATGTAACAGGGTGAGGAGGAACCAGGATTCTTCCTCCCCCCTCTGTGACATCAGATGCAGCAGCACCGCCCCTATGGGGAAAAGCGCGGGCACTGCTTCGTAAAGAATTGACATGTCAATTCTTTTTACGCATGCGCTTTTTCCCATAAAAGTGCCCACATATTTTTACGCAGTGTCTGAATGGCAAAGTGAATTTCACATTCACTTTGCCGGCAGACACAAAGCACATTCCGCATTTTTGAAAAGCGCTCAAAAATGCACAATATGTGAACGTAGCCTTACTGTTAAGTCAATCACACTTCTGTAAAATCAACCTGTCCAGTTATGAAGTAACACTGATTGTGAATCACTTTATTCTGAGGTTATGCAAATGGAACAGACAACACGTAGTAAGGATAGACAAGTAGCAAGACAACCCCTATAAAGGAATGGTTCTGCAGGTGGTGACCACAGACCATTTCTCTGTTCTCATCATTTTTGGCTGTTGTTTTGGTCACTTTTGTATGTTGTCTTTGGTCTCATCCCTAGAGCTAGCATGAGGCGGTGTCTACAACCCAGAGAGGTTGCCCAAGTAGGATGACACATCAACGTGAGCTGGGGCAAGAAGGGTAGTTTTGTCTGTCAGCACAGTAACTAGAGCATGGAGCACATACCAGGAGACAAGCCAGTGAACCAGGAGACATGGAGGTGGCCGTGTGATTGACTTGGAGTTACATTGTGTTGTTTGTGTTCCCTTTATTTTTTTTGAGCAGTGTTCATGCACTCTGTAGACATTTGTGTCACTTGAAAGATTAGGGTATGTTCACACTGAGGTTTTTTTAACAGGAATTTTTGAAGCAGAAACTCCAAAGGTTCAAAAGCAACTAGTTTTGATTGGAGAGTTGCAGAGTACCCCTGAGAAACATACACACAACCGTATTGGGTTTTTGTTTTTTTCTTGCAGACCACAAAAATGGACCTATAATAATAATAATAAAGCTTTATTTATATAGCGCCAACATATTCCGCAGCGCTTTACAATGTAGGGTTAGAGTACAGAAAATACAGTAAGTAATTACAGTAGAGAACAAATAAAGTACAATAATTGGATACAAAACAATAGGCATAGAATCAATGTGAAAAAAAAAATACAATAAATAAAGCAAGAAATGAAGGTGACCCTGCTCAAAAGAGCTTACAATCTACAACTGGATAGGGGTTGCACAAGGTGCCGGGGCTTATTGCACTGATGGTCCAGGCATCTTGAGGAAATGGGGCATAGGGCTAAGCTTACATGGATGGTCATCAGTCTGTGTAGACCTTTATGGTTTGGTGGAGTTTGTAGAAGAGTAATGTCCAGAGGATAGCCCATTCACTGTCTACAGTACAATGGATTTATTAGGGAGTATGATAGGCCACCTTAAAAAGATGCGTTTTTAGGGATCGTCTGAAGCCATGCAAGTTGTGGATAGTCCTGATTTCTTTAGGTAAAGCATTCCAGAGGTTTGGTGCAGCTCTGGAAAAGTCTTGGAGCCGGGAGTGGGAGGATCGGATTAGTGCAGATGTTAGTCGAAGGTCATTTGAGGAACGTAGAGAGCGGGTGGGGTGATAGACAGAGATGAGGGAGGAGAGGTAGGGGGGAGCTGCACTGTGAAGAGCTTTGTGGGTGAGAACAAGCAATTTGAATTTGATCCTGTAGTATACGGGCAGCCAGTGCAATGACTGGCACAGAGCAGAGGCATCTGAGTAACGATTGGCCAGATGGGTGATCCTGGCTGCTGCATTAAGGATGGACTGGAGAGGAGAAAGTCTGGTGAGGGGGAGGCTGCTTAATAGAGAGTTGCAATAGTCAAGGCGGGAATGGATTAGGGCCACGGTGAGCTTTTTGTTGTTTCCAGGGTGAGAAAGGGGCGGACTCTAGAGATATTCTTCAGGTGTAAGCGACAGGAGCGGACGAGAGATTGCGTGTGGGAGGAGAAGGAGAGATCGGTGTCAAACATAACACCCAGACAGCGAGCCTGCTGTCTAGGCGTTATCGTAGTGCCGCATACTGAGAGAGAGATGTCCGATTTAGGGAGGTTAGTGGATGGGGGGAGCAGAAGAAGTTCAGTTTTGGAAAGGTTTAGTTTCAAATAGAGAGTGGACATGATATTGGAAACTGCAGCTAGACAGTCATTGGTGTTCTTTAATACCGCAGGGGTAAGGTCAGGGGCTGAAGTGTATAGTTGTGTGTCATCAGCATAAAGATGGTACTGAAAGCCAAATCTGCTGATGGTCTGTCCAATCGGGGCTGTGTAGAGAGAAAAGAGGAGAGGGCCAAGGACTGAACCCTGAGGGACCCCAATAGTGAGAGGAAGAGTGGAAGAAGTGGAGCCAGCAAAAGATACACTGAAAGAGCGATCAGAAAGATAGGAGGGGAGCCAGGAGAGAGCAGTGTCCTGTATGCCAATGGAGTGCAGCATAAAGAGTAGGAGCTGATGGTCGACAGTGTCAAAAGCTGCAGAGAGATCAAGGAGAATAAGTAGAGAGTGGTCACCATTACGTTTTGCTGTCAGAAGGTCATTGGTCACTTTGATGAGGGCAGTTTCTGTGGAGTGAAGGGGGCGGAAACCAGACTGTAATGGATCTAGAAGAGAGTGAGCGGAGAGGTAACGGGTGAGGCGGGAATAGACCAGGCGCTCCAAGAGTTTAGAGATGAAGGGGAGATTGGAGACTGGTCTGTAGTTATTTGTGCAGGTTGGGTCGAGAGTGGTTTTCTTTAATAATGGAGTAATGATCGAGTGTTTGAAGGAGGAGGGGAAAATGCCAGAAGAGAGGGAGAGATTGAAGATTTTGGTAAGATGAGTGGTGACGACTGGAGAGAGGGACTGGAGCAAGTGTGAGGGAATGGGGTCAGTAGTGCATGTGGTGGGACGAGAGGAAGAAAGGAGCCTGGAGACTTCTTCTTCTGTGACTGGGTCAAATGTGGAGAGTGAACCGGAGAAGATGTGGGGAAGAATGGGGTTGGCAGCGCTTGGAGGCTGAGAGCTGATTTCCTGGCGGATGTTGTCTATTTTCTCCATGAAGTGGGAAGCCAGGTCATCAGCACAGAGGTCAGTGATGGGGGCCTGCACTTTAGGACTGAGGAGAGAGTGAAAGGTGTCAAAGAGTTTTTTTGGATTGTTGGATAGTGAGGAGACCAGGGTGGTGAAGTAGGTTTGTTTGGCAAGGTGAAGGGCAGAGTTGTAGGTTTTTAGCATGAATTTATAGTGGATAAAGTCTCCTGGTGAGCGAGTTTTCCTCCATAGACGTTCAGCACTCCTGGAGCATCGCTGGAGGAATCGAGTTTGTGGTGTGAGCCAGGGCTGTTTTGTTCTCTGTTTGGAGGTTCTGCGGGTGAGGGGCGCTACTTGGTCCAGGGAGCTTCTGAGAGAGTCATTGTAGTGATTTACTGCCTGATCTGGAGAGGAGGTTGAAGAGATTGGGGACAGAGATGAGATGAGGACGTCTGTGAGTGCTTGAGGGTTAATGGCCTGTAGATTTCTGGATGTGTGATGACCTGACCATAAACAGTCACTTGTATATTTACATAGGTTGAAAAAAGATCTATGTAACTAAAGTTCATCAAGTTCAACCTTTCTCCATCAATTATAAATTTTTCTCATTACATTATCTATGACCCAATGTTATATGTACTGAATAGGAAATCATCAAGGTCTTTTTTTAAAGAGCCATTACTACCTATTGTGGTTGACTTTCCACAGTCTTGACTGCTCTAACTGCTAAGAACCCTTTCCTATTTAGCTGCTGTATCATCTTTCTAAATAAAAGTTTATTTTTGGACCTTTTATTCTTTTTCCTCCTACCTCAATAAACGGAGTTCCATCCTCTCCATTCTAACAGCTCATATTTGGCAGGGATTTTCAATTGAGACGGTGCATAAATAAACCTATATAAACAAACAGGGAACCATATACCATAATAACAAGTTTATTAACTGAACATTATTTAAAATCATAATTAAATGTATGTCTGGGGATAGTGTACATAATGACAAAACTCCAGTATTCAATAACAATAATGAATAGATATGAATACAAATATAAAATCAATAATAAGGTAATCACAAAGACTTGTTTATTGTACAAAATCATAATTAAACTAAAAAATCATAAATGTTACAAAAAGAAGCTGCAAATATAAAGTGCAATGTGTACAATGTGCAGTAATGGAAGAGTATATCTCTTAAGGCAAAATATTATATATGAGATTTTGGCAAATCAAGGGGGCTATAATATTAATAATAGAATATAGAGAATTATATACAGCAGCCCATACACTTAGTGTGTGTGTGTTTGTGTGTATCTGTGTGTATATATAGTCTTCATTAATAGAAATCTCATTGCCACTGGATATCTGAAATTGCTACATGATTCATATATCCAGTGTTATTGAGGTCTCCATTAATGAAGAATGGCCCCACTATCTTTGTACCCCATATATCACACCATAGCATCAATTTTTGTGTTCCAACAGTCTAGGAGGGATCTATCTACTGTGGGTTAGTGTCAGACCGGTTTTGTATGTTAACTTCACTATTCACAAAAAAGTTTGCCTCATCACTCATCTGAAGGCAATTGACTATGCTGTGAAGATACAAGATGTGCAGTATCTGAAACATCAGTTACTGGAAGCGTATGTTAGCATTTCTTCTGCGGTGTTGCCATCAATGTGTCAAGAGTGTGAGAAGAGGGTTGCATTGACAATCCAACACAATGGGCAGCACTTTGAACACATTTTATAAGTGGTCAAAAACTTGTAAATAACTCATGAAAGAATAAAGTTACGTTAAAACCAAGCACACCACTGTTTTTCTTATGAAATTCTCAATACGTTTGATGTGTCACATGACCCTCTTCCCAAATGAAAAAAATAAGGTTGGATTCAAAATGGCCGACTTCAAAATGGCCGTCATGGTCACCACCCATCTGGAAAAGTTTTCCCCCTCCCATATACTAATGTGCCACAAACAGGAGGATGATATCACCAACCATTCCCATTTTATTTAGGTGCATCCATATAAATGGCCCACCCTGAACTTCCTTGTAACAATCCCCCATGTGTTATTATTGCTATTAATAATTATTATTATTATTATTGGTCAAGGGAGATTAATATTAATGAACCCTTTCTACCTTTTGTCTTATAATAATACTAACATTTGACCCCTTCATGACCTATTTTGACCCTAAAGACCTTGGCATTTTTGGCAATTCTGACCAGTGTCCCTTTATGAGGTAATAACTCTGGAACGCTTCACCAGATCCTACTGATTCTGAGACTGTTTATTCATGACATATTGGGCTTCATGTTAGTGGTAAACTTAGGTCGATAATTTTTGCGTTTATTTTAGAAAAAATCAAAAATTTAGAAAATTTGGCAATTTTCAAATTATGAATTTTTATTCTGCTAACCAGAGAGTTATGTGACACAAAATAGTTACTAAATAACATTTCCCACATGTCTACTTTACATCAGCACAATTTTGGGAAACAAAATTTTTTGTTAGGAAGTTATAAGGGTTCAAAGTTCATCAGCAATTTGTAATTTTTCCAGCAAAATTTACAAAACCATTTTTTTTTTTAGTGACCACATCACATTTGAAGTCCCTTTGAGGGGTGTACATGACAGAAAACACCCAAAAGTGACACCATTCCAAAAACTGCACCCCTCAAGCTACTCAAGAAGATTATTAACTCTTCAGGTGCTTCACAGGAACTAAAGCAACGTGAAAGTAAAAAATTGACATTTTAATTTTTCTAACAAAAATGTTCTTTTAGCCTCAATTCTTTCATTTTCACATGGGCAACAGGATAAAATGGATCCTAAAATTTGTTGGGCAAGTTCTCCTGAGTACACCGATACCTCATATGTGGTCATAAACCACTGTTTGGGCGCACGCCAGGGCTCAGAAGGGAAGGAGCGCAATTTGGCTTTTGGAGCTAATTTTCCATTCAAAAAGTGAAATGGCACTCCTTCACTTCTGAGCCGTGCCGTGGGGTGGGAAAGCCACCCCCCCAGGACAAAGTACAGGTCCTCATGTTCCCGCAGCACAAGTGGCATGTCATCGGCCCTGGTCACAGGTGCCGCTGGAACCCGATCCCGCCATGACTTCGTGGGACTTAACAGGTCAGGAAGGCAAGGTTTCATGCAGAGTCTTTCCTAAGCACCCATACACTAGCCCACCTTAGCATAGGGACTGTATATTTAGTAGGTCCAGGGGGTGGAGCCTAGAGTAGATCCGGAGACTTGAGTGACAGTTGAGTTAGTTCTAGTCAGACAGTGCTGGGAAGGCAGCCAGAGAGGACGTGCCTGACAGCGTTCATGACAGGAGGGCACCTCCTTGGAGAGGGGTGACGCAGAAACAGAGGGGACAATCCAGGACCGGTTGGAGCCGGCTGGGGAGTCTGGGGTCGAAATCGGCATACCGGAGCCGAGGCAGTCAGAGGTCTATCTCTGACTGTGAACCGACAAGCTGTGGGACCGACAAAAGAGAGCCTTAGCGCCACAGACTGTACCTCTTCCTCAGTTCCAAAAAGGTCCAGGACACATTAGGGAAAGGACCGAATTCCGGTGGCGGGTGGATTTGCTTGTTGTCGCTCCTGTCCGTATCGGTAAGGAACCAACCGTACCTAATAACAACAGACCAGGGGACTGGCAAAGGAGCTCTTTAGAGTGGTGAATGAGAGTAAAGAGGAACACAGACCCCGAAAGTTGTGAGAGGGCACCACCGACAGACTCTGCTAAGATACCTCAAATCTGTGGCTACGTCCCCGGTAAACCAGACTGTACTGTGTACTAGTTTTTCATCTGGAGACAGTAAAGAACTTCTTGAGCTGATCTGGTGTCTGTCCTCATTTGCTCTGCTGCCCGGAGAGCTCCTACAGCATCAATAAGGTGAGGACTACTACTCCCCTCATCTACCCCCGCTGCCCTGAGGTAAAGGTCCACCTGTGGGGGGCTGTACTACTATGAGCTGCACCTCCATGACCTCAGCGGCCGGCCGCAGCGCTGGTATCCACGTTACCAGGTACCACAGGTGGCGTCAAGTTACCATTCCCCCATCCATCGTCATCATCCCCCATCATCCCCGCCATTAAGGGTCCAGGGCACGGAACCGGGAACCGACCAGCCGTGATCCCCCATCGAAGTAACTGTCAGTCCCGGTATCCGAGTACTCCCCTACCCTGTCGACTGACTCAAAAGCATATTAGCTAATGAAAGCAATGGCTAGCTATGTGCAAAGCTGCTCAATGTGAACAGCAGAAAACTGCTTCATGATATAAAGGGAAAAAAATTAGATTTTAGCTAATGCAATAGCCATAGTATTTCAGCCCGGTAACCAGCGTCAAGGTCCCTCATACTACCGGGTCCTATCTTTTTGCCTCTTCCTGCAGTGTGAATTGCTTGAATGGGTGTCTGTGCCGCTAACTGCAGTTAAAAACCTGTGTGTATGGGTTTGTCAGTACCTAGGCTACAGCAGAATGTAGAGTCTCACCTGACTACAGGGTGGGGGAGGGTGCACGGTCAGAAAATGTATCATATTGACGCTAAAAAGACGTCCGGCGACACCCCCATATGTGAAGGGTGCTAGCCAGAAAAAACTTCGACAAGAAAGGATATTGGCTGCAACACTAACACTAGAAATATGTAAAAAAGTATATTAGCTAATGAATGCAATGGCTGGCTATGTGCAAAGCTGCTCAGTGTGAATAGGGTATACAGGCACAGCATTGTCTTTTTAGCGTCAATATGATAGGTTTACTGACCGTGCACCCTCCTCCACCCTGTAGCCATGTTGAGACTCTACATCCTGCTGTAGTCTAGGTAATGACACACCCATACACGCAGGTTTTAATTGTAGTTAGTGGCACAGACACCCATTCAAGCAATTCACACTGCAGGAAGAGGCACAAAGCTAGGACCCAGTAGTATGAGAGACCTTGACACCGGTTACCGGGCTGAAATTCTATGGCCATCGCATTAGCTAACTTCTCTTTTTTTTTCCTCTATCATGAAGCAGTTTTCTGTCCTTTCCAGCAGGTTGAAAGTAGCCTGCGTTAGTGGTGGAGCAGGTAGCCAGTGGGTCTATGCTCTGCCACAGCTCTTAACATTCTAGGCATCTAGAGGACACTGTCAAGTGTTGAAGTGGTGACCGGCCCATCTGACATTTCCCTATGGCCAGTTCGGCCCTCACCGTAGATTTACTGCTGTGTATGGGAACTACCACATTTGGCCTACCCTACTCGTCAAAGGGTTCATGTGGGGTCCCAGTCCGTTCAGGCAAAACAGATTTACCAGGGGCCATTTAGGGAAAGTGGGTGCAGCTGGTATTTTTCCTTTGATAACAGCTATTCTTTAATATTACCCCAGTACCCAGTAAAAGGTTTGGCTGATTTTGTTACAACAGAATACAAGTTGTAGCAAGAGACAGATTAGAGAGAATTCTAGAAAACTATTTTCATAAGTACATAAGGTTTCCAGTAGTTTAGAGACTCCTTGTGGAGGTTTTTGTAGGATGTGTGATTATCGGGATTTTGCATTTCACTAGCAGTATATGAGCTATGTTCTTATAGCGTGTCTCTTTATTCTCCATTTTGGTTTTTCAACTTTGTCTTCAAACAAAATATGCTTTTGATCATTTTTGACTTATCCATTGCCATTAACCTCTCCCACAAGCTCATTTTTCTCTAGTGAAGGCAAGTAAAGTTGAGTGTGGTTCTAATTGTGCAGGCAGGGACGATGAGCGTCAGGTTCTGCAGTATCACCAGTATATAGGATGAGTAGCGTGGTGATATGTTATGTTGCCTCAGCTGTTCCCCTTGTAAGCAATATTTCTTTTCTGTTTTTTTTTCCCTTTCTTTCTTTCTTTCTTTTTTTGTGAATAGCTATGGTTCTCTCAGCACTACATTTTCTCTGAGACGATCTTGATATATACAGTGCCTACAAGTAGTATTCAACCCACTGCAGATGTAGCTGGTTGACACATGCGGAATTAACTTGGCATTGTGACATTTGGACTGTAGATCAGCCTGGAAGTGGGAAATGCACTGCAGCCAAAAAGATTTTTTAATTTTTTTATTATTGTTTTAAAGCGTTAAAAGTTAATTCAGAGGGTCATTTATTATTCAACCCCTCAAACCACCAGAATTCTGTTTGGTCCCCCTAAAGTATTAAGAAGTAGTTCAGGCACAAATAACAATGAGCTTCACATGTGTGGATTAATTATCTCTTTTGCCAGCCTTTTCTGACTATTTAAGACCCTCCCCAAACTTGTGAACAGCACTCATACATGGTCAACATGGGAAAGACAAAGGAGCCTTCCAAGGCCATCAGAGACAAGATCGTGGAGGGTCACAAGGCTGGCAAGGGGTACAAAACCCTTTCCAAGGAGTTGGGCCTACCTGTCTCCACTGTTGGGAGCATCATCCGGAAGTGGAAGGCTTATGAAACTACTGTTAGCCTTCCACGGCCTGGACAGCCTTTGAAAGTTTCCTCCCGTGCCGAGGCCAGGCTTGTCCGAAGAGTCAAGGCTAACCCAAGGACAACAAGGAAGGAGTTCCGGGAAGATCTCATGGCAGTGGGGACATTGGCTTCAGTCAATACCATAAGTAACGTACTCCACCGCAATGGTCTCCGTTCCAGACGAGCCCGTAAGGTTCCTTTACTCTCAAAGCGTCATGTCAAGGCTCGTCTACAGTTTGCTCATGATCACTTGGAGGACTCTGAGACAGACTGGTTCAAGGTTCTATGGTCTGATGAGACCAAGATCGAGATCTTTGGTGCCAACCACACACGTGCTGTTTGGAGACTGGATGGCACTGCATACGACCCCAAGAATACCATCCCTACAGTCAAGCATGGTGGTGGCAGCATCATGCTGTGGGGCTGTTTCTCAGCCAAGGGGCCTGGCCATCTGGTCCGCATCCATGGGAAGATGGATAGCACGGCCTACCTGGAGATTTTGGCCAAGAACCTCTGCTCCTCCATCAAGGATCTTAAGATGGGTCGTAATTTCATCTTCCAACAAGACAACGACCCAAAGCACACAGCCAAGAAAACCAAGGCCTGGTTCAAGAGGGAAAAAATCAAGGGTTAAGGTCAGTCTCCTGACCTTAATCCAATTGAAACCTTGTGGAAGGAGCTCAAGATTAAAGTCCACATGAGACACCCAAAGAACCTAGATAACTTGGAGAAGATCTGCATGGAGGAGTGGGCCAAGATAACTCCAGAGACCTGTGCCGGCCTGATCAGGTCTTATAAAAGACGATTATTAGCTGTAATTGCAAACAAGGGTTATTCCACAAAATATTAAACATAGGGGTTGAATAATAATTGACCCACACTTTTATGTTTAAAATTTATAAAAATTCAACTGAGCAACATAACTTTTTGGTTTGTAAGATTTATGCTTCTGTTAATAAATCCTACTCTCGTTTGCAATTTGAAGGCTCTAACTTATTGGCATCTTATCAAACCACCTAAATCTGCAGGGGGTTGAATACTACTTGTAGGCACTGTATATGAAGACCACAAAGTTATGAAACTGTACCAACCGTGCAGAAAAATGTAACGATTAGCTCCTCTACATTCTGATGTAGAACAATTTTTTTTAATTAATATACCCTGGTTTATTACTGAGCACAGTACAAAAAATATTGTATATAAAAGTATGGCAATCTTAAATCCTCACAAATTCAGTACAGCTATGGAGGTGAACATCACACACTTACCTCCATCATCAGGATCCGGTGTGGGCTCTGCGACATTGGTTCTTGATGTGCCATTCTTGGAACACATTCAGCTAGTCCTTTTAAAGGAACTGTGTTTTTGGGGGGGTTGGGGGTGGCTAAATAAAACCATACTGATATATTTTTTTTTTTCAATGGTATAAGTTTTGTTTTCTATTCTGCGTGTGATTATGGGGCAGACCTCTTTTCTGAACTACTACCTTTCTCTGCTGTAGACAAACTGTAATCAGGTGTTTGCTATGTTATCTGACGGCAGCATGAGATGGGGACAGAAACCCTGATTCCAGCAATGTATTGGTTATTTTACTAGGTGCAGCATTTTATGATGGAATCATTTTTTTCTGTTGCAGAATTAGCAGTTCTCTGAATGCTGAGCCCTGTATAAGCCTGCCCACACCACTGATTGACAGCACTCTGTGTACACTGTATGGTGGCATGAAGCTTCTAATTAGTGCTAGGGGCAGGGTTGGACACGGCCAACGGAACAGTTTGTTTTTCAAAGAGAAGCAAGCATGGTATTTTTTTCTGCTGATCTACGTTTGCTTGGCCTACAATTGTCAATTATCAATTTTGCCAAATTCCTCCTGGTGCTTTTTCAAAAGAGTTTGGGGTTTCAAGATATTCTGTTCAATCTGCTTTGAAATTTTAACCTGCTAGAGACCTTACTAATGTAGTGTAACTACCTAGTGTCTTCCTAATATGCTTAGTCTTGCCATGGTTTATAACCTGTGACCTGAAACCTCATCTCATCTTTTTAGCAGCGTATAGCTGTTCCTTATCCAGTTTTATGGTTTCTATTTTAGTTTTATAAATTTCACCACCAGAGTAGTATTACAAATGCCTGTTCTCTACCCATAAGAAAATCCTAACCAATCGGCATCTTCTGCGGTTTTTGGCCCCACTCAGGTCTTTTGCTAATTGTGATAACCTGGATGGCTCCAGTATTTGGTCGGTGGACCAAAAATTACTTCTTAATGTAAATCTATGAGAGCCAGAACAAGGCTATAATAGATTTACTTTTAGAGCCCTTTGACCATTAGCTTTGACATCTGGCCAGTAAGATAATTACTAAGAGCAGGGAAGAAACATACAGTGGTGTGAAAAGGTGTTAGCCCTTTCCTGATTTCTTCTTCTTTTGCCTGTTTGTCATGTTTGTCACCCTTAAATGTTTCCGATCACCAAACAAATTTAATTATTACCTAGATTATAACAAAACAATATAGGATTTTTAATATACTTTTTATTAAATCTTTGATAAAACTTGACTTTCGCATAAAAGACACAAAGGATGACAGAATTGCACAGAACCACTGCCAAGTACATATACAACCATAGTAGTGGAGGAGGTTACAATGATACAAAAAACACAATCAAGGACTTTTCCAGCAATGAATATTAAAATCGTATGTATAAGAACAACCTGCCAATGTCCTCAGTATCTAGTATAGACTGTTATCTGAGTAGTAGAGGTATGCACTTATCATCAAGCTGGTTAACTTCTGCTGACAAGCCTAGATCAAGTGCAAAGTGAAATACTCCGTGTAATATGGCAGTAAGGAACAGCTGTGGAAAGACCCGACGATCATTTCGCGGGCAAATGTACCTGCTTCCTCATGGAGATGTAGTTGCTCTGACCTGCCAGAACCATATGAAGCTCCTGGGACCATCACGTGATCGCGTCACCTGACCGGAAGTGGGTGGAGCATCTCTGGTGTTCAGAGGCACTCAGATGCTCCACAGACCGCCAGCCAAGCTCTCGTGTCTAATGTTGCCCGGCACAACGGCAATGGTACATGCGCTCTAGGCTGTCAGGGCGCCACAAGGTAAATCTCTCAGTTCTAATATAGAAAACACTACAAGACCTGGGTCATGTTTATAACAGCAATTAAACAGACTGCCCCGCAATTATGCTGTATTAGTCCACCAATGTAAAGAAACAGTCATATAACAGGGTACACAGTGCATTAGTATGAAAAGTGCAGAATGAAGATGTAAACATGTGACAATCCAGATGAGGATGGAAGAGTCCAGGCTGGCCATGTTGCAATATTCCATAAGATGGAAAAAGGATGGATAGCACGAAACCTAGTGTTAAGAACAGCAATAAAGCATACCGTTAAAACCAAGAATCTTGCATCAAGAGAAAAGTCAGAGGAAGGAGGAATAGCTGACTCTCTCTCATTGAGACCGTCAGGGACAAGTGTCCCTAAGGTGATGATCCACCTTGCCTCCCGCTGAGCCAGTACTTTCTTCAGGTTGTCCCCCCCTTTGTTCACCCCCCCCCCATGTACAACATCAGTCTCTAAGAAACTCAGAAATCGTGGGATACTCTGATGGTGCTCCCTGAAGTGCCTCGGCAAGGTTATAAGAGAACCGAGATCAGTCTCATCCCTTGCGGCACAAGTATCCCTGCAGTGTTCACGCATCCTAACGCGTTATTCTCGTGATGTAAAGCCAATATAGATGCGGGGACAACTACATCTGGCGTAGTGAAAGACATGCGTAGCACTGCATGAGATGTAATTCAGTATTTTGTATGATTTTTTTAACCATCTGCAGTGTAAAACCCCGCACTATGTTGGCACATGCAGAGCATTGTCCACTGGGAAATAGCCCTTTCTCTGTCTGCCACTGCCGATCCTGGGAACTTCATAAGGTCCTGGCAGGCCAGAGCAACTACATCCCCACAAGGGAAACTATCATTGGTTCTTTCCACAGCAGTTCCTTATTGCCATATTACACCTAGGTAAACTCGCTAGATTACTGGAGTATTTCACTTTGCACTTTATTCATGCACTTGATCTAGGCTTGTCAGCAGCAGTTAATCAGCTTGATAAGTGCATACCTCTACTACTCAGATAACAGTCTATATTAGATACTGAGGACATTGGCAGGTTGTTCTTATACATGCGATTTTAATATTCATTCCTGGCAAAGTCCTTGATTGTGCTTTTTGTATCATTGTAACCTCCTCCACTACACAGCCTATGGTTGTATATGTACTTTGCCCTGATTCTGCGCAATTCTGTCATCCTTTGTGTCTTTTTTGTGAAATTGAAGATTTATCAAAGATTTACTAAAAGCATATTAAAAATCCTATATTGTTTTGTTATAACCTAGGTTATATTATATGGGATTGTGCTGCCTTTTTCCCTTCTGGTTTGCCTTTATGGGTAAAAATTGTATTTGTTAACCAATGGATTGGTTACAAATTTAATTATTAGACAAAGTTGAGACAAACTGTGGCTTATCACATCTTTGGGAAGCTAAATTAAATTTCCATAGCCACAACAAGGCCTGATTAATGACACACCTGTTCTCAATCAATAAATCCCTTAAATAGGACCTGCCTGACAAAGATATCATGCCTCAATCCTAAGCAGTTCAGGAAAACAGGAAAAATGAGAATGTAATTGAGATCTATCAGTCTGGGAAAGGTTATAAAGCTATTGCTAAAGCGTTTGTGCTCCAGCAAACCAAAATGAGAGCCATTACTCACAAATGGTCATAACATGGAACAATGGTGAACTTTCCCAGGAGTGCCCAGCAGACCAAAATTACCCCAAGAGTGGAGCGGCGACTCATCCAAGAGGTCACAAAAGACCCCACAACAACAAAGATATTCAAGCCTCACTTGCCTCAGTGAAGGTTCATGATCTACCATAAGAGAGAGACTAGCAAAAAATGTCCTGCATAGCAGAGTTCCAAGACGAAAACCACTGCTGAGCAAAAGAACATAAAGGCTCTTCTCAGTTTTGCCAGAAAACATCTTGATGATCCCCCAGACCTTTGGGAAAATACTCTGTGGACTGATGAGACAAAAGTTAAACTTTTTGGAAGGTGTATGTCCCATTACATCTGTCATAGAAGTAACACAGAAAAGGAACATCATACCAACAGAAACGTATGGTGGTAGTAGTGTGATGGTCTGGGGCTGTTTTGCTACTTCTGGACCTGGAAGACTTGCTGTGGTAAATGGAACCATGAATTCTGCTGTCTAAAAAAAAAATCCTGAAGGAGAATTTCGAACCATTTGTTCGTGACCTCAAGTTGAAGGGCACTTGGGTTATACAGCAGAACAATGATCCAACACATACCAGAAAGTCCACCTCTGAATAGCTTAAGGAAAACAAAATTAAGACTTTGGAGTGGCCCAGTCAAAGTCCTGACCTTAATCTGAATGAGATGCTGTGGCATGACATTAAAAAGGCGTTTCATGCTCAGAAACAATCTAGTGTGACTGAATTACAACAATTCTGCAAAGATGAGTGCCCAAAATTCCTCCAGAGCATTGTAAAAGACTCATTGCCAGTTACCGCAAATGCTTGTTTGCAGTTGTTGCTGCTAAAGGAGGCCCAACAAGTTATTGGGTTTGGGGGAATCACTTTTTTACACAGGACCCTGTAGGTTTGGACTTCATTTTTCCCTTAATAATAAATACTGTATCTTCATTTATAAATTGCATTTTGCGTTTACTTGTTATCTTTGCCTAATATTTACATTTATTTGGTGATCTGAAAAGTGTGACAAACACGCAAAAGAATAAGAAATCAGGAAGGGCGCAAACACTTTTTCACACCACTGTAAGCGATGCCACTATGGTGGAGGAATTAAATAAAAAGGCTGGAGTGGTGCTTTTAATTAGTGTTTCACCCTACATATGAAAATGATGATCATTATGACCTGTTTGGGATTATGTTATATATTTTTTTATTTTTTTTTAAAGAGGGACTTACAGATTATAGAGTAATTTCTGTTCACAGAGGTCCTCCCCGCCTCCTGCCTCTCTATGCCGCCTCCTTGCCTGCCTCGGTTTGCTTTTCCGGCAGCTGAAATGCCTCCTGCCCGTCATGTCAGCGCTGGAGAACGCCCCGCTGTATACATACAGCATAATCTGTAGCAGGGCAGGCCCTGGTGCTGATGTCATGGGCAGTAGGCGATTCAGCTGCCGGCAAAGCAAAAAGCTTGTGACAATTCCGCGCTCTGCGAGGCAGGCAAAGAGACAGCACAGAGAGGCAGGAGGCGGGGAGGACCCCCATGAACAGCGATGACTCCATAATCTATAAATCCATCCGGACTCATTATCTCTACACTTTCTAAAGTGTTTTTTTTTACAGTTTACAGGGAAGTAGAGACATGGGAGACCCCTTCCCTGAATGCAGCAGACACGCTGCATTCAGTGGTCCTTTCAGTTTGGAAAGCACCAGGGGGGTGACAGGTCCTCTTTAAATCAAAAGGTGATCACATCAAGTATTGATTTGATTTAGATTTCAATTTTTTTGTTCATTCACTTTTTGCATTTACGTAGTTAATAAATAAAAATAAGCTATTTGCACGTCTGTTTTTGAAAGCATTCTTTCTTTGCAGCATTTTTTGCATACCTGCCTACATTTGTACGATATTGTGTGTCAAATGTACATCGGAAACTCAGGGAAAGAGCACGCCAGTTGTCAAGGCTTTGACTTTACTGGGACATTGAATCAATTAATCAGGAAGATGTTCTTTTTATAGGAATTGTTATCTTGTGCTGGGTTTTGTTTTGTGCACAGCAGTTTGGAATCTGTCAGCTTATCAATGTTCTTTGTGCAGGAAAGGACACACTTATCAAGTCCTGTCCTTCAGGGGTTTTTTTAATAAGCCATTTAGAAGCATATTCAGACAAAAATATTTGTTCCCATAGTTTATCTGGTTGTGGATAACTAGAGACTATATTTATTTTTATCTTTTCGTGACATACTTCAGTTTCTGAGATCTTAAAAGGCAACTACTCACTGTTAAATGTGATGGTAATTGCTTTCTTGGGCTGAATTAGACCATGTTAAAATAATGGTTTTGCCATTTTGAATTACGGTATATAGAGTATTCTGCCAGCCGGCAGTGAGGAGACTTAAGGCCCAGTCTCACATAACGACGCATCAGCGATCCCGATAACGATGTGCAGAGATCGCTGGTGCGTCGTTTACACATCGCTGGTAAGATGACAAACAGGCATCTTACCAGCGATGTGAAAAACAACGCACTAGCAATCCAGAATTATATCGATCGTTGTGAAGTTTCTCTCCATAGCGTAGCATTGAGATCGTTGCTCATTATCTTTGTCAAACACAACAATGTAGCGTTCCCAGCGGGAGCACAACGACGCAGGAATGACCCAGAGCAGTGTGTAACAATCAAAGATCTCACAGTAGGGGCCAGATCGTTAGTGCGTGTCACACAGAACGACATCGCTGTTGCATCACAATTTACGTGACGCAACAGCGATCTCGTTAGCGATCTCTTTTTTGTGTGACAGGGCCTTAACAAGCAGTTTTGTTATATTATTTGCTTGTTTAAGCCAGTGACTTTACTTAATTATGAGTGATGGGTCATAAGCATTAAAAGCAGATCAAATATCTGCTCATCTGAATGGACCTTTTAGGTGCTTTCATTTAACAATAAAGATATGTACAATACCAATAGGAAATTTCACAAAGTGACATATGGCAAATGCAATGTTTTAACTTGCTGATCTCTTCAATACAAGATATTCTTCTGACAATAATTGGCTACAAACCCTGAAACCAAATTTCGAGCTGTTTTCCATCTTTTTTACTTCCAATGCAAACGACTGTGCAAACACATTTTGCACTACTGCCAAATTGTAAGGTTATCACATCGGTATTGTTTTATGTTTGTACATGAATATTTCATTGTTGTTTTTCACAACGATGAAGGCGGTAATGCCAACCATTTGTGGTTACACAGTTTCTGACCACCCTGCAATTTGGTTTGATCTGATACTATGTGAGAAGCTATAGTAAATGTTCTTCTCTTGTTATCTTCAAGAAAAGGAGTAAGCTCCAGGAAATGAGGAATTTAAAGATTAGTATTGTATTTCTGGCTACTACTGATCTGAAGCTTCGAGCAAGTAGATTACAAGCATTAGCATTGGATTTGAATATGTTATATTTTGTTCTGTGTTGTTGGGTTACTAGCAACTCAGATGCCACTTTTGACATAGAGTAGAATTTAGAAGACTGATACTCATTTACAGATGTGCTCAAATGTTTACATACCCCGGCATATTTTTTGCTTTCTTGGTCTTTTTTCAGAGAATATGAAGGATAACGTAAAGTTTTTTTCCACTCATGGTTAGTGCTTGGGTGAAGACATTTATTGTCAGACTACTGTGTTTTCTCTTTTTAAATCATGATGACAACCAAAAACATCCAAATGGCCCTGATCAAAAGTTCACATACCCCAGTTCTTAATACCATGTATTGCCCCCTTAACATCAATGACAGCTTGAAGTCTTTTGTGGTAGTTGTGGATGAGGCTCTTTATTTTCTCAGATGGTAAAGCTGCCCATTTTTCTTGGCAAAGAGCCTCCAGTT
The DNA here is from genome assembly GCA_033576535.1 of Allobates femoralis. NCBI lineage: Eukaryota > Metazoa > Chordata > Amphibia > Anura > Aromobatidae > Allobates > Allobates femoralis. The sequence goes on from JARQOC010000002.1 coordinate 513,176,354, forward strand.
CCTGTAAATTCCTGATTTTTCTCTCATGAATGATCACTTGAGTTCTCCCCAGAGGGCTCAATGTTATTGAGGTCAGGAGACTGAGATGGCCACTCCAGAGCCTTCACTTTGTTCTGCTGTAGCCAATGACAGGTCAACTTGGCCTTGTGTTTGAGTGTAAAAAAATGTTGTGCTATCATTCAAATTCTCTGAAAAAAGGCCAAGAAAGCAAAAAATCTGCAGAGGCATGAAACCTTTGAGCACAACTGTGTGTAAATGAAATTCTAATGTGTATCAGATGCAAAAATTTTCTTGAAAAGCTGATTATTCACTCCTTACTTTACACCTATAAGCCTAAACCTGGCCCTCATGAACAAGAATGTTTACATTCAAAGACTGTGGAGATCATAATTATCCTAACACTGAAAAATCAGTATATATTTTTTATGTATAGTAACTATTTGGAGCGCTTAATTTGCAGCTGATATCAGCATTCCAGTCATCTTGCATCATGGTGACTAACTCAATGACATGGTGAGCAACGGAAAGTTGGAACCACATCTTGCCTGCCTTACTTGTGCTGTGGATCAGACTTCCACCAGCTTCTTATGCCAGTATGGTGGCCATCTTCAATATAGAAGCACTGGAACACCATTCTCAGTGGAGGAGGCAGTGGAAGGCAATGGGAGGGTACCAGTTAGAGGACTAGTCTTAAGTGTGTGGTCACTTTTCAGTGCCAAAATAGGTCACATATTACTTAAGAATTCTAGGAACTCCTTATACTTATACTGTCAGTGATAACTGAATATGATTTTCCTAGTTTTAATAATAGTTGGTCCTTCGCAGGTAGACTTAGAATAGTACAGAAGCAAGAGCATAAAATCTTTGAGGCCCATTTTCTTTATTTGGAGTCACCAGTATATCACGGTTATTTAAAACCAATAATGCAATGGTTCTGTACATGTTTTACGGTGTAGAATCCAATATGCAGCATAGTGGGCAGAATAATATGTTCAAAAATGTGACTTGTTCTAACATGTGACTATCTCCTTAAATCAATCTAGACAGGTCTGTGCCATTATTTCTTACAGGTAAAAGGACAGGCATTTTGCTGGCTATATTATTTTTTGTTCTAACTGCACTGCAATAAGACATTAGTGACCGGATAAACACTTCCTCTGGACATCTAATCTCTTTAGTTTCCTAGAGGATTATTTGTATGTGGTCCCTTAAGAGTACTAGAGGTATCCTACAGCCTCTTATCTTGTAATCGGATTGTTGTTTAAATTTAACTTTCTGAATAAATTAAGTCACTATTGTTGTTGTTGTTGCCATTTATTAATGTTGATGTTGTCAATAATGTATCATTTTATCAGATTATTACAGCCCTGCTATGATGGGTCTTAAAACTGACCAAGAGGTACTTGGAGATCTGGTGAAGATGAAGATTCCAGCTGTAGCAGAACTAATAGACAAGCATGGTGTAATGTGGACACTTTTGGTTTCCCGGTGGTTTATTTGTTTGTTCATTGATGTCCTTCCAATAGAGGTAAGTGCATATTATTCTGCTAAATCCAATGTTATCGTCATGCATAACCACATTTTGAAAACCTTTCCGCACAGGTGGTCCAGCTCCTGCTGGTCCCTCCAAAAATTATTACTTTTAGAAATATGAGTTAAATTAAAAAAAATAAAAACCAAATGTTTTCTTGATTCAATAGTCACCTATGTAAGAATACATATACAGTAGCAACCAAAAGTGTTTAGCTTTTATTTATTTAAATTGTGATTACTTCTGTCTGGTTGTTGTACATGCCATTTTCCTGCTGATTAATCAATTTCATTTTAACCAAAATCCTTTGGAATATAGGTCTGGTTGTTTAATTCAAGAAAACTAACGGCAAAGGTTTTGCTTATACTATTTATTGATCACACTATAGAGTGTCATCAATCATTTGCAGTGCTATAACTTAGCATTTTGTAGCATAACTTCTTGCTTTAATTACTGCACCACACTGACAGGGCATTGAAGCCACTGGGGTCAAGACATCTTGAAGGATCTTGCTTCATTCCATTTGCAAACAGTTAATCTTTATTGCTATGGGTATGGGCCCCAACCCATCACCCTAACTCATCCCAAAGATTCTATATAGGGTTTAAATCAGGTGATTGTTGGCTTGGCCTTTGCAACAGGTGAACATTTTTCTTTGCTAACCAATTTTTGACTAAATCGGATGTGTGCTTAGGATCATTGTCCTGCTGGAATTTCCAGCCCCTGCATACTTTGATTTTGCCTTGTGACAGAATTACTTTCTTCAGTGTATCCTTGTACATGGTAGCATTCAATTTTCCATCAATTTTTTGCAGAAGGCCAATGACAGGTGCCGAAAAGCAGTCCCAAACCATGACATTGCCACCACCGTGTTTCACTGTAGGTGTTAGGTACCTTACATTATTACGTTTTCTAAGTGGGCAGTATATATATGCTTCCACCACTACCAAACAGAATGAACTTGTATTCATCTGACCACAAGAACTTTGACCATCTGTCTCTTTCCATGGTTGTGTTCTTGGCAAACTCAAGTTGGCTTCCATTTTGCAGAGATGAAAGGCTTCTGACTGAACTTGGCATTCAAGCCACTGCTCTAGCTGCTTCAGATGCAGATGCATCTGCACGTTTTGCAGATGCATCGCAAGCATCTGCATGCAGACCGCGGCCCTATTATAATGGACGCACGCGTCTCAGATCTTGCAGACCGCCGGCGCTCTCATTGCCCGCCATTAGTGATCTGTGCGCACGCGATGCTGCGCACAAATCACACACTCTCGCCACACCAGGGACCGACATGCTGCGTCCCGTGTGCGACGTGGACGCCGGAAGAGCAGATTCGTCCGCATCCGCACCCGAACGCAGCAAACGCTGCCAAATGCAGGCACTATGCTCCTATTAAACAAGGAACGCAGTGTGCATGCGTTGAATGCTATGGAACGCAGCATAAGCTGGCGTTCCATACGCAAATATAGGCAGCCTTAGCCATCACACCACAGTTTGTCGACTCACTTTGAACCCATATTCTTTGGTCATTTGACACCTGACTCTGAAAACAGTTGAATTCCATAGCTGCCTCTTTTTAGCTTTTGCTTGACTTCACTCTCAGAATAATAAACTTCCTGACATCTGGTGATAAGTTTGTATTTGTCTTTGCCATGTTTTAACTTAAAAACACAAACTAGAAAAAAATTTAGACAAAATTAGACTAACCATGACAAAATATGTAAACCACTTAGCCCAGCAAATGTGGACAAGTAATACACAAAGAGAGAACAATGTCGAACACAATTTTCATCCTTAAGGCTAACAACCATTTGCTTCCGGTTTTATAAAATCACCAGAAAAATGGCAACAATCAGGCAGAAGTAATCATAATTTAGAAAAAAGGGAGCCAAGAGCAATTTCAAGCTTATAAAAACAATATATATTTATTGGTTCAGTATAGATACAATAAAATACTAGACACAAGATATAGAGGGCAGAGAAAAGAGGACCCTAATAATGATCTAGGGACTACTATATTGTTAGATCCCCTGGCACCGCTCCCCAGCTCATCTCTCCTGGGTCTGCATCCTCTGCTCCTCTGCTGATCGAGCATCCAGCATCCAGGCGTGCTGTGTCTCAGAGCCATCGCCGGGTCCCCTTCCTGTCTGATGACCACTGGGCTCACACACCAGCACAATACAATGGTCAGAGTTATGAATGCAATGAGCGGTGCACTAGGCGCGGTCACGCTCCTCCCCTGTGAATCTAGGGGCCGGCACAGCTTAACCTGACACTCCCCATGACCAATAGCTGTCCGTCCTCCAGTATATCAGGCCACCTCCACTGATGCGAAGTGCTTGATTATTGAGTTAGTACGCTTCTGGCTGTTAGTCATGTCCTCATTGTGCTCTCCTCCAATAGATCCATTCCTGCTCTCCTAGCCTTGGGCTCTGATCCCTTGAATCCTCCTTAGATATACTGTAGTATAGGCTAACCCTACAAGCCGTCCTCCTGGTACTAGCAGCTGTGGTATTTAGACCCCCTGGGCTTGCCGCTTACAATCCCTGTATAGGGGTTGGTTAAACTAGGACCAGCTCACCCAGGGAGTTTGGTACTGCGGCCCAGTGGGTCCACTCTAGGGCACCTTCCCCTGTAAGCGTGACATATATGACACGAAGATAGAGAAATAGAGTTGTTTTGCATGAATAAATGATACTGCTGCATAGTAAAATACAAGTGGCAAACTACCGCATACATACTATTACTATAGTGTTATATCTTAAAATGATAAAATTAGTGTATCGATTTGGGCATAATATTACATAACAAAGATATATATCTATTTGCAGACCAATGGGCAGTATGTTGCACAGAGGAGGTTTACAGATATATTAGTAACTATTTTAACAAGGTTTTGGGAACTTAAGGAGAGTAAGATTCTTTAAATGGGTCCCTACCTAAATGCATGAAAACCCAAACATTTGAAATGGGAGTATTAATGCCCATAGTTAAGACGTTTGCAAAAAATCATACCCATATATAGTGAAAGTACAGGGTGGGCCATTTATATGGATGCACCTAAATAAAATGGGAATGGTTGGTGATCTCAACTTCCTGTTTGTGGGACATTAGTATATGTGAAGGGGAAAACATTTCCAGATGGGGGGTGACCATGGCGGCATTTTGAAGTAGGCAATTTTGGATCCAACTTTATTTTTTTCAATGATAAAAGGGTCATGTGACACACCAAACCTATTGAGAATTTCATAAGAAAAACAATGTGTGCTTGATTGTAACGTAACGTTATTCTTTAATGAGTTACTTACAAGTTTATGACCACTTATAAAATGTGTTCAAAGTGCTGCCCACTGTGTTGGATTGTCAATGCAACCCTCTTTTCCCACTCTTGACACACTGATAGCAACACCACAGAAGAAATGCTAGCACAGGCTTCCAGTATCCATTGTTTCTGATGCTGAATATCTCATATCTTCACAGCATAGACAATTGCCTTCAGATGAGTGATGAGGCAAACTTTTTTTTGTGACTGGTGAAGTTAACAACAAAACCACCGCTATTGGTCTGACACTAACCCACAGTGGCTAGATCCCTCTAAGACTATTGGTACACAAAAACTGATGTATGGTGTGGTATAGGGGGTACAAAGATAGTGGGGTCATTCTTCATCAATGGAAACCTCAATGCCACTGGATATCTAAAATTGAGGTTTCCATTCATGAAGAATGGCCCCCACTATCTTTGTACCCCATATACCACAGCATGTCATCAATTTTTGTTTAGGTGCATCCATATAAGTGGCCTACCCTGTATTTTTACTGAAAAACACACAGAAAATTACAGGGTATACATATTTTGACAAATTAATGGATAAAAATGTATATCAAAAGGGTCGGTACTACAAAGTGAGGTTACAAAAAGTGATACCACTTTAGAGGTTAAACATACTACACATCTAAACAGGCTTCGAGTGCCAAGGTTAATAGAGACAAAGTAATAAATAGAGGCTTGCTACTAGATGGTGAGCATAGGGTTAATGAACCACAGGTCACAGCAATCACATATGAGAAAGTAAATTGGTTTCCCTAAAACCAGGCCAGATTATATTTTATCATACTCAGATTATAGTGTTGTCTGATCCTGGTAAGCTCTAAGTGAAACGCGTAAGAGCATTTTCTTACCCCCTTGGTGACATCTACACACCCGTTGCAGGACACGGGTGAGCAGTGAACTGTTTACTATTGTTAGCTGTGCAGCAGTTGTCAACTTTGGGAATAGAATTGAGATTGGATTAATTTGGTTGATTGGACCAGCCAACACTATATAGTCTGAGTTGAAATAAGACACTGGTCCCAATTAATAATTTGCAAGTTATTTGTTTTCTATTCACTTTCTTTTTTTGTCTTGTGGTTTATGCTGCTGTCTTGAAAATGGTGCTTCATAAATTTTGTGGAATATAAAAATGCTCTAATTTTTAAAAAAAAACATAAAAAAAAACATCACAATTAATGAATTGGTTTAAAGTATCTTGTAAAACAACAAGGTTGTAAAAGTCAGAAAACAAACTAATTGATGACTTTCAAAAAGGCACAATTAAGGGGCGTGCCCAGCAGCTCATGGCGCCGGTCGCAGCTTAGAAGAGCTCCGTTGGTTAATCCACTCGCACGGCAACTGAACGACTATTCCCGCTAACTTTCTACACCAACGGCTGCCGGGACCTTCGCTGCTACCGAGGAGATGCCCAAACCGGCCTCAGCTAAACGCAGGACGGAGCACAGACTCACGGAGTATTTTGGCGCGGAACAACAACGGGACTCCCCAAAGAAGATGGCGCCTGCTGAGGTACAAACTGACCGGCCACAACATGACTTGAGATCCCACCGCCCTGTAGAGAGACGGGACCCGACTGTGAGCGGCGACTCCCCGGTCACACAGGCAGTCCTGCAAGACTGCCTGGAGACTTTCAAAGTCTCTCTTATGGTGGAGATGGCGGCGCTGATCGGCACCATGAGGGAGGACATAGGAGAGCTTACCACCAAAACGTCTCACCTAGAGGCTAAAATGGGGGAAATAGCAAAAGCCCATAATGCCCTGGCGGACGACCATGAGGGATTGGACCGGGAAATGGGATCATTCTCTGGCGCTCTAAATCACATAGAGGATCAACTCCGGCGCAATAACTTTAAAATCAGGGGGATGGCAGAGGAGCACGGTGCACCGGACGTGAGAGCGGCTGCTGTTGCTTTTCTAACTGCTGCCCTTCCAGAGCTCCCTGCTGCTGAACTAACCATAGACAAAGCATTTCGAATCCCAAAGCCCCAGAATCTCCCTCAGTCAGTACCCAGGGATGTGCTGGTACATATGAGATATTCAGGGATTACAGAGCTACTACTCAAACGGATGAGACGTGGAACTCCCTTGCCCAACCCCTATGAGAATATTACAATCTACCAAGATCTCTCACCAGGGACACTGATGAGGCGCAGAGAATTCGCTTCCAGCTGCAAAGCGCTGCGGGATAGGGAAATCCCATATGCCTGGGATCCCCTACTTCAGTCAACTTCAGATTTGATGGTAGGAGACACTCCTTTACATCGCCGACCCTGTTGAGGAAGGCACTCCGCGCCTGGCGTGTGCTAAACGCCCCCTCACCGCAACGTCCTGACTCGAGCCGGCAGAGTCCTGCGAAGAGCGACAGGGCAGAAGAGGTCGCTCCGGAATAATAAGGGCAGACTACATTTATATGCTTTTGGGAATCTTTACTTTTTCAGAGTGATTTGCCGATGGAAAACTCTGATGGGTTATTACCCACAAGGTACTGCTCATTTTTGAGTGTGTTTCTTGCAGTGTTTCCTGTCTTTCCCTAGAGAAGTGTGGAGTGAGGTGGACTGGAACGCTGTGGGAGACCCTTCCCCCCCAAGAACTTGATTCTGAAATAGGAATCCCTTTGTGAGTTAAGGTTACTGTGTGTCATTTGTGCTTGTACCTTTTTTTTTTTCCTTTTTGTTATCGGTATAATGAATAGTGATTTATCTTTCCCATTGTGAGAGATCTCCTACCCATTGGAAATAGCCTCTCCTGTTTTTCCCTCCCTGTTCTATCCCACTGCTTCTCTCCCTCTCTTCTCCCCGCTCCCTCTCTCACTATTCCACTTCTAATTCTACCTTTTCTGTTTCTTATCTTGCCGTCTCCCTTGGGCTCTGAGATGCCACTGAAAATATTATCGCTAAACGTAAATGGCCTAAATTCCCCACATAAAAGAACCTCCCTCTGGAGGGAAGCTAAGTCCTCCAGAGCAGATATCCTGTGCTTCCAAGAAACTCACCTATTAGAGAAAGATAATGGGCGACTCCGCCATGCGGAATACCCACACAGTTTTTTTGCTAATACATCTCAGAAAAAAGCGGGAGTATGTATGTTTGTCAGTCACAAACTACAGTTCTCTCTAGTGTCTTCCTTCAGTGATGATCTGGGAAGATATGTGGGAGTGAAATGCGAGATTGGGGGAATACGTTATACAATTGTCACAGTTTACAGTCCGAATGTGGGTCAAATGAAGTTTCTGAGGCATTTGTTTCACCGTATTCAAACAGAGACAGAAGGACGCCTTGTCATTTGCGGCGACTTAAATGCAGTAATGGAGCCACGCATTGACTCCTCATCCCCTATGTCTAGGAGTAGAGGTGCACTTGGAGACCTCTGTCGGGAGTTCCACCTACATGACGTCTGGAGATACCAGCACGCGGAGGAGAGGGATTATTCCTTCTTCTCCCCGGCGCACAAATCCTATTCCAGAATAGATTTGTTTCTACTTAATGACTTGGCGCTGGATAGGTGCATTTCATCGGGGATTGGTCTGATCACGTGGTCGGACCACGCCCCGATTGAACTGGAGTTGGCTCTTGATGTCGGAGGTGGGGCTTCTAGGTCATGGAGGTTACACGCGGGTCTATTAACTGACTTGAAGATCGCTGATGATATTGGCGTGGCATTGCAGGAATACTTTACTCTAAATGATGTGCATCAGACCCCAGACGATGTGCTATGGTATGCGCACAAGGCGGTGATACGTGGCATATGTATCCAAAAAAGCTGCGTTGGTGAAACGCCGCAGGGAACAACTCCTAAAGGACTGGACGAAAGAACTGTCACACTTGGAGACAGTTAATAAGTCCTCGCCGTCTTGTGCGTGTACATCGCAGATAATGCAGATCCGCAACAACCTTCGTGCCTTATTTCTTAAACAACACGAAACCAGCCTTAGAAAACTACGCACGAGATTCTATGAAGCAGGGATCGGGCTAGTAGGTTATTAGCACGTAGACTTAAAAAGAAGTCAATCAAGGGGACGGTGACGGCTATTAAAGACGAGGAAGGGAAACTAGCTAGGAATCCAACAGACATTGTGGAGGTTTTTGCCTCCTACTATGAGAAGTTATATAATCTTCACCTAGATCCTCAGACGCCCCAACCCACCGCCGAAAATATACGTGAGTTTTTGGAGATTTTGAACATTCCCACTGTCTCACCTGATGTATTGGCCTCCCTGAACACCCCTTTCACCGAGTTGGAAATTCATAAAGCATTGAAGAGTTTAAAAAACAACAAAGCTTCGGGCCCTGATGGGTTGATTAATGAGTATTATGAACGCTACGGGCAGGTCCTCGCGCCTTATCTTCTCCGACTATTCAATGTATGGCAAGCGCAGGGTGATATCCCTGAAACAGCGCTGGAAGCCACAATATCAATGATTCCTAAGTCGGGAGGGCCCAGGACTGCCCGGAGAACTTCAGACCTATCTCACTCTTAAATGCGGACCTCAAACTCTATGCTAAACTTTTAGCCACACGTCTGAGTGAGGTAATTCCTGGGTTAGTGCATCATGACCAAGTTGGTTCGTGCGGGGCAGGCAAGCAAATGATGGGACGAGGAGGATGCTGGACTTGATAGAGGTGGCTGAGAGGAGGGGTGCCCCCAGTGTATTCCTGTCGTTAGACGCTGAGAAAGCGTTTGATAGAGTACACTGGGGATATCTCAGGGAGGTCCTCTCAGCTTTCGGTATTACGGGCCCTATTTTGACAGCAATCCTTGCTCTTTACTCCAACCCATGCGCGAGAGTTTTGTCCTCTGGATATAAATCTAGGCTCTTCCGTATCACCAATGGCACTCGGCAGGGGTGTCCCTTGTCTCCACTAATATTTGCTCTGGTCATGGAGCCGCTCGCAATATCTTTGAGAGCGGACCCCAGGATTCCCGGAATAGTGGTGGGACGTTACAAACATGTTGTCGGTTTGTATGCCGATGATGTCATTGTGGTTACGGAAGACCCCTTCTCCTCCCTCCCTAGGGTCGTAGAAACACTTGACTGCTTCGCACGGATCTCATATTATAAACTCAATGCAACTAAATCAGTGCTGCTCCCCATTGGATTGTCAGAAAGAGACACATCCATCCTCACGGCCTCCTTCTCGTTTAAATGCTCATCATCGGGTATACCGTACCTGGGGATAACTTTGTGCCCCACCAGAAATGTGGCGGCAAAAAATATGGAACATCTCACGGCTGAACTTGGAACAGCCCTGGCGGATCTTCCAGTCGACTCAATGTCATGGATTGCAAGAGTGCAGGCTATTAGGATGCTGTGGCTCCCAAAAATTTTATATCTTTTCAGATGTGTTCCAATTCACTTCCCCAGGATGCTGCTACGGCGTCTTCAACGCATAATTTCTAGATGTGTGTGGGGATCGGCTCCGGCCAGAGTTAAGGGGTCCTTACTGTATCGACATCTGACGAAAGGTGGAATGGGTGTGCCGGATGTAGAGAGATATTGGAAGGCGGTGGTGTTGGAGGCGGCGGGAAAATGGTGGCATGAGGGAGATTCTCAGGGATGGAAGCTGATAGAGGAGGGTTCGCTCCGGGAGGGATCTTTACGATCTCTTCTCGCGGCGAACTCGGTGAGACGTGTGACAGGAATTGACTTTCTCAGTACAATTTCCACAATGTTGACAGTCCATGACTCTCTTCGGGGAGAGTGGACTAAGATTCCTCCTGGAGATTTCCCGATAGAAGCATTCTCATGGTTGATCCCCACTTTTTTCGGTCTCCCCATGGAAATGCAGAGGCCCTAGAACTCTTGCAGACCTGCTTCAGGGAACCAGGCCGCTAAAACTGGAGGAGTTTTTGAACAAATTCCCTGACCTGGAACCTTCCTTTCTGCGCTTTCACCAGTTAGTACACCTTGTGCGTTCCCCTGCTTTCTCACATGACTTATGTCCTTCACGGGCACCTTCGGCACTAAGACGCTCTCTGACGACTGTGCCTAGACCTCCAAAGTCCCTTTCAGCACTGTACACAGATCTAATTGAAAAAGATGCTCCTCCAAGATTGTTCTGCAATACCAAATGGGAGCAAGATCTTTCTTTCAAGGCGACAGAGGAGGATTGGGAGGATGCTGTACATTGTGTGAAGGAAGCATCTAGATGCATAAACCATATCGAACTACTCAAAAAAATTCATTTACGGTGGTACCTTACTCCTAAGAAATTGGCAAATTTTGGCAGAGGCGCTTCACCGTTATGCTGGAAACAATGTGGTATGGCAGGGGATCTACCACATGTTTGGTGGAGTTGTCCTAAGGTGGCACAGTTCTGGCAACTGGTTTCTGGGTTGTTGGACTCAGTCACAGAAATGAAAATCCCGCTGGAGCCGCAGATTGCGGTTCTCCATGTGGGAGTCATGGCGTTTCCACCTGTGATTCGTCGAATAATGACGTATATCCTGACAGCGGCCAGGGCTTGTATCGCCTCCAAATGGAAGCAACCCCTAACCCCGTCAATGAATGACCTTATTGATAAGATAAACTCCATATTCTGCCACGAATATTATCTGGCGTTAGATTATGGTGCCCGCCGTTACGTGACTGAAGCATGGGAGTTGTGGGAGCACATCCACTTGCCCAAAAACTCCCAGGGTAGAAAGATTGGACTTATCTCTCATACCATAACTCGTGATATGTACAGGCCATGCTCAGGGGAGGACCGGTTCCCTTCCCCTTCCCTTTGGTGTTGTATCCTCCTCTTCCCTTCTTTACTCCTCCTCTTTCTCTTCTCCTTCTCTTTCCTCTAGTCCCCTTTTTCTTAACACGTCCGTTAGAAGTAGTTTTGTCTTCCACATCCTTTCCATTTTTAAATACCACAGCCCGTGTGGATTTGCATCTCGAGTAGCTACACTACAGGTCTTCCATTTGAGTGCCTGGAAGCGTGACCTCCATTGAAACGACCTCTCTTGCATCACATTGTCAAGAAAATATACCCTGGAAGCTCTGATCCTAGAGTTTGCACTGGGATAAAGCGTACTACAGATGTGAGAACTCTTGAGTAACTATATGGGTAGACCGATCTAGGAGAAGACCGCATTTATATCTACTGCAAGATCTCTAGCTGACTGGCGGATGCTGGTTAGACTGTTCTATATGGAGTAATGACGTTCTCCAGAAGTGGGACTAATTGACCATCATAGTTCAAATACTTGCTGAAGCAACTATCTTATTTTTCTTTCTTTTTTTTTTTTTTTCTTTTCTCTCTCCCTCTTTCCCTGTTTCCCTACCTATTTTTATATTTGTTGTCCTACAGATGCTGTATTGTCAACCTGTTTATATATGCAATTGAGTAATAAAAATTATATATGAAAAAAAAAAAAAAAAAGGCACAATTGTTTTAGTTTGTCGTAATTCAAACAGTCACTAATTGAGAGGCATTTAACAAAAGACTGACCGGCAACACCAATGAATGTGAACAGGTGCTATCTGAAAACATACATGACTACATGTCATTGGTTATCGGGCTCATATACATTGGCCAATGCATTACCTAAAAATCTCTTTTATTCAAATATACAGTGTTGGCCAAAAGTATTGACACCCCTGCAATTCTATCAGATAATACTTAGTTTCTTCCTGAAAATGATTGCAATCACAAATTCTTTGGTATTATTATCTTCATTTAAATTGTCATCAATGAAAAAAACACAAAAAGAATTGTCCTAAAGCCAAATTGGATATAATTCCACACCAAACATAAAAAAGGGGGTGGACAAAAGTATTGGCACCCTTAGAAAAATCATGTGATGCTTCTCTAATTTGTGTAATTAACAGCACCTGTAACTTACCTGTGGCACCTAACAGGTGTTGGCAATAACTAAATCACACTTGCAGCCAGTTGACATGGATTAAAGTTGACTCAACCTCTGTCCTGTGTCCTTGTGTGTACCACATTGAGCATGGAGAAAAGAAAGAAGACCAAAAAACTTTCTGAGGACTTGAGAAACCAAATTGTGAGGAACCATGAGCAATCTCAAGGCTACAAGTCCATCTCCAAAGACCTGAATGTTACCGTGCGCAGTGTCATCAAGAAGTTTAAAGCCCATGGCACCGTGGCTAACTTCCCTAGATGTGGATGGAAAAGAAAAATTGTCAAGAGATTTCAACGCAAGATTGTGCGGATGGTGGATAAAGAACCTCGACTAACATCCAAACAAGTTCAAGCTGCCCTGCAGTCCGAGGGTGCGACAGTGTCAACCCGTATTATCCATCGGCGTCTCAATGAAAAGGGACTGTATGGTAGGAGACCCAGGAAGACCCCACTTCTTACCCCGAGACATAAAAAAGCCAGGCTGGAGTTTGCCAAAACTTACCTGAGAAAGCCTAAAACGTTTTGGAAGAATGTTCTCTCTTTTTGGGCAAAGGCATCAACATAGAGTTTACAGGAGAAAAAAAGAGGCATTCAAAGAAAAGAACACGGTCCCTACAGTCAAACATGGCGGAGGTTCCCTGATGTTTTGGGGTTGCTTTGCTGCCTCTGGCACTGGACTGCTTGACCGTGTGCATGGCATTATGAAGTCTGAAGACTACCAACAAATTTTGCAGCATAATATAGGGCCCAGTGTGAGAAAGCTGGGTCTCCCTCAGAGGTCATGGGTCTTCCAGCAGGACAATGACCCAAAACACACTTCAAAAAGCACTAGAAAATGATTTTAGAGAAAGCACAGGAGACTTCTAAGGTGGCCAGCAATAAGTCCAGACCTGAATCCCATAGAACACCTGTGGAGAGATCTAAAAATGGCAGTTTGTAGAAGGCACCCTTCAAATATCAGGGACCTAGAGCAGTTTGCCAAAGAAGAATAGTCTAAAATTCCAGTAGTGCATTGTAAGAAACTCATTGATGGTTACCGGAAGCGGTTGATCGCAGTTATTTTGGCTAAAGGTTGTGCAACCAAGTATTAGGCTGAGGGTGACAATACTTTTGTCTGGCCCATTTTTGGAGTTTTGTGTGAAATGATCAATGTTTTGTTTTTTGCTTCATTCTCTTTTGTGTTTTTTCATTGAACACAAATTAAATGAAGATAATAATACCAAAGAATTTGTGATTGCAATCATTTTCAGGAAGAAACTGAGAATTATCTGACAGTATTGCAGGGGTGTCAATACTTTTGGCCAACACTGTACTTACAGCAGTAATGTTATGTCATATTTTCTCTATTTCAATTTCACAATAAGCTAAGTGTATTTTTCATTTTTTCTCTAATGTTCCTACCGCAGTATTGCATGGTCATAATCTCTTTATTTAAATCTGCCGGATCTGCCGCAATCAGCGAAAAACGCTAATGTGAAAGGGGCCTTACAAATCGTGTTGTTCCTTTAATGCAAATACAAAATTACTGACTATTTCAGTTCTCTAAAGTTTTCACCTAAAACTTTCAGCAAACTGTTTGCCACTCATGACAGCCTGTGATCATGAATGGAAAGCAAAGTACAGTAATATCTTGGCTTATGAGTTTAATTTGTTCCGTGACTGAGCTCTTAACTCCATTTTCTTTTATGTCAAATTAAACTTCCCCATTAAAATTAATTGAAATACTATTAATCTGCTCCAGACACTACTTATAACCCCCATCCTGGTTCATGGCCCCCCATCCTGGTAAATAAGATCAACATCCTAGTACATGGCACCATCCTGGTGTTTATGGTTGCCCAGCCTGGTACATGGCCCTCCATCTTGGTACATGGCCCCCATCACGCCGCACACAGTGTCTGAGAGCACAGCGTTCACAAGCCAATCAGCTGACTCCGCTCTTGGGCGGATCAGCTGACCCCGCTCTTGGGTGGATCTGCTGACCTAGCTCTTGGGCGGATCTGCTGACCCAGCTCTTGGGTGGATCTGCTGACCCCGCTCTTGGGCGGATCTGCTGACCCCGCTCTTGGGCGGATCTGCTGACCCCGCTCTTGGGCGGATCTGCTGACCCCACTCTTGGGCGGATCTGCTGACCCCGCTCTTGGGCGGATCTGCTGACCCCGCTCTTGGGCGGATCTGCTGACCCCACTCTTGGGCGGATCTGCTGACCCCGCTCTTGGGCGGAACTGCTGACCCCGCTCTCTCACAGTCAGCTGCCAGTATGATGAGAATGCCACGCTGCGTGGGACTGGAGAGAGGGTGAGTATATAAAAAAAAAATTATGAAGTGTGCAGCATGATGCAAACAGCTGGTCAGTGTGTGGGAGCACCACATTTCCACATGCTAATTAGCTGCTGCTATTAATCTGCTCCAGACACTACTAATAACCCCCATCCTGGTTCATGGCCCCCCATCCTGGTATATAAGATCAACATCCTAGTACATGGCACCTGGTGTATATGGTTGCCCAGCCTGGTACATGGCCCTCCATCTTGGTACATGGCCCCCATCACGCCGCACACAGTGTCTGAGAGCACAGCGTTCACAAGCCAATCAGCTGACTCCGCTCTTGGGTGGATCTGCTGACCTAGCTCTTGGGCGGATCTGCTGACCCAGCTCTTGGGTGGATCTGCTGACCCCGCTCTTGGGCGGATCTGCTGACCCCGCTCTCTCACAGTCAGCTGCCAGTATGATGAGAATGCCACGCTGCGTGGGACTGGAGAGAGGGTGAGTATATAAAAAAAAAATTATGAAGTGTGCAGCATGATGCAGACAGCTGGTCAGTGTGTGGGAGCACCACATTTCCACATGCTAATTAGCTGCTGGGGTACTGTATTTGCTGTTCTCCATGCCCGAATGATGGAAGAGGGCAGCAGGGAATATTCAGTTGCTTAATGAGCAGGCACACGTGATCATGCAACAGCTGCTCAGCTGCTTGTAACTCACATTTGCGCTCACATCATAAACCAATAAAGATGCAGAGTGATGACTCTTATCTGAAAAAAAATTGCATGTTGGTGCATTCTTAAATAAAGGTACTACTTTATAGGTGAAGATCTAGATCATGGATCTCAAACTCGGCTGGGTTGGTGGGCCGCACCTAGAAGAAGATTTATATGGGGGGCCGAATCCCTTGCAGGACCCATTTTTAGTAATATCAGAATTTTTTGCTCAATGTAATAAAGTACAAATTCTGATCCCCTTCTTGTAGGAATGTTCCCATCCTGTAGTAATGTCCGGTTCCAATATTGCAGTAATGTCCCCTTCCTGGTCCTCTTCATGAAGTAATGTGTCCCATCCTGGTCCTCATCATGTAGTAATGTTCCATTCTGATCCCCTTCTTGTAGTAATGTCCACATCCTGGTCCTCATCCTTGTAGTAATGTCCACATCCTGGTCCTCATCCTTGTAGCAATGTCCCCATCCTGGTCCTCATCTTGTAGTAATGTCCCATACTGGTCCTCATCATATAGTAATGTCCCATCCTGGTCCCCTTCTTGTAGTAATGTTTTCCATCCTGATCACTTTTTGTAGTGATGTGCCCCATTCTGGTCTACCTTCTTATTACACACACTCACACACACACACACACACACACACACACTCACAAAAACACTCCCACTCACACATATTCTCTCACACACACTCTCACTCACTCACACAACACATTCTCCCATACACACACTTTTATCACCTTAATGATGCATTGGTCCAGTGCAGGGGGCCACCGTGTTCCCTGTTGTGCTATGACTTCTGGCCGCCGCTCAGACAAGCTCTGTAGCTCAACAAGATCAATGCAAGCCATTGGCCAGTTGCCGCAGGTGACATCGACGGCCCCCTACACTGGACCGATGCATCACCAAGTTGTCCATGGTGCCGCGAGCCGCACAGTGAAGCCACAGGGGCGGCGTGTTTGAGACTCCTGATGTAGACTAACTGTACTTCCCTAAAATGAGATTAAGGGAAGCCCATTTGCATATATATATTCACTTATATAGCGCTATTAATTCCATAGCGCTTTACATATATCAGCAATACTGTGCCCATTGGGGCTCACAATATAAACATCCAATCAGTAAGTCTTTGGAGTGTGGAAAGAAACCAGAGTGCCTGGAGGAAACCCACACAAACACAAGAGAATGTACACACTTCCTGAGATGTTGTCCTTGGTGGGATTTAATCCCTGGACCCCAGTGTTGCAAGACTTCAGTGCTACCTCTGAGTCACTGTGCCGCATATCTTCTTCTGCAGCAGTCACGCCTCTCCACGTTCATTTCTGAATCTACGCTAAGCTACTTGGTTTTGTGTGGTCTATAATGTGAGCAGAAATGGTCATAAAACTTGTACATGTTTGTGTTTTAAATGTAAATAGTAGAATTAGACGTTCTCAAACAATTTTTTTTAGAGCCAAACCCTGCTTTCTTTTCAGAAAAATGCAGGTTATATTTTTTAACTGTATTTTTTGGTGCGGATTTACATGTTATTTGTCTACAGTATATGCCTAATATAATTAGAGGCCGTGCTCCTCCCTCTTCTATCTACGGTACATAGAATCTTATCAGTAAACTCTGCCATCTCCTATCTCAGTAATGGGAAAGTCTTCACTGAATACAGATATTACCTCCAGAATTGAGACTATTGATAATGACTGATCAATTCTGGCAGAGAAAGAAGCAAATTTGTCTGATAAGAAATATTACAAAGTTGCTTCTCTTCATGTGTAGTATTCATTTATGAAATAAAAATTAAAACGACAATTATGCTTTAAGTACATTAATATTGCCCTCATTTGATTGTAGTTTTGTCCCTTTTTTCTTAAAAGTGATGAAATGACCATGATTAAAAAAATAGATAAAAATGCAGAGATAAGTGTGGCAGAAAGAGAAAATCCATTTGTACAGTTGGATAATTTTAATACATAATGGTATGGTGTGATCATATAATGGACAAATGCTTGAATAGAAATAAATCCAATACCAAAGACCATGAATTATATATCATTTCCAAATAAAAAATCAATATAGTATTAGATTAAAAACAGATGTTGTTATAATCTCATATACAGAGACACATGTCGGAAAAAGTAATGAGTCACTTAGATTGATTCAATTATGGTCCTATACATTAGGGCCACTATCATAAAGTGAATCAGAGAGCATATAGTATAGCTCGACCACCGTTTAGGTGCACAAGGGAAAAATAGGCCACAAAGTCTTTAAATATATCCCCGGCACACAATAAAAGAAGAGAGATGATTATCCTTTTTGTGTTTTTTATTTTTGAAGGTGAAAAACAGGTTGTATCACACTTGTGACTAGTGTGATACAACCTGTTTTTCACCTTCAAAAATAAAAAACACAAAAAGGATAATCATCTCTCTTCTTTTATTGTGTGCCGGGGATATATATTTAAAGACTATCATAAAGTGCACGTGCTTCAAGATAAACACCTTGTAATGAATAATGCAGGCACAAAGTGAGACAATGAAAGGAATCCTCTTGAAATCAAATGTCATATATTAGTGCAATAAATAAGTAATCTTCAAATGGCAAAGAGGAATCACCAAAATATAAAAACACCGGTATCGTGTCATAGTATATGAGTGCTGTATATGGAGGAGAGCTGTACTGCTCCATTCACATTAGCTCGGTCACAGAGGTTTCCATTAGCTTTTTCTTTTTATGTCTGTATATGAGCTTATAATAACATCTGTTATTAATCTAATACTATATTGATTTTTTCACTTGGAAATTATATTTAGTCATAGTCTTTGGTAATAGATTTATTTCTATTCAAGCACTTGTACCTTTTTATGACCACACTGTACCTTCATGTATTAAAATGATTCTGCTCTACAGAAGGATTTTCTCCTCTGTCAGCACTTGTTCCCTGCATTTTTTATTATTTTTATCATGCTTTTTTGGAAGAAAGATGATTAATTTTAAATAGTCTCCTTACTTTTGTGTAGGATTTATATTGGATTTTTTTTTAATTACTCTAGACATAAGCAACATTATAGGTCAATATGATGAAATTGTCAATAGCTTGAATAGGATATACTGTAATTGGGATATTTGGTTAGGGAGTTTCCCTTTTAAAAGCAACTGTCCTGTTTATCTCCAAACCAATTAGAGGAGACACATCACAAAAGAGAGACTGCATTAGCTCCCTTCCCATTCACAAATTGTATTAAATCTAGGAACACAGGTACTTCTGGTTCTTAGCAACCGATCAAGCAAAAACATGTTTTTTCATTCTCTATATTAGGAGTTTGCATTTGGCATGGCTCAAAGTGTTGAGACCCTTGAAATTGCTCCAGAAAATAGAGTATTTGGGGTGGCACGGTGACTCTCTGGTTAGCACTGCAGGCTTGCAGTGTTGGGTCCTGGGTTCAATTCCCATCAAGGACAACATCTGCAAGGAGTTTCTATGTTCTCCCCGAGTTTGCTTGGATTTCTTCCAGGCACTCCGGTTTCCTCCCACTTTTCAAGGACATGTTGATAGGATGTTTAGATTCTGAGCCCCAATAGGGACAGTGTTGCAAATGTATGTAAAGCGCTATGGAATTAATAGTGCTATATAAATGAATAAATATTATTATTATTATATTATTCCTCCCAGTAAATTATTGCAATTACATTTGTGTTGTCATACACATTTATTTTCTTTGTGTGTATTGGAACAGCACAAAAAAAAAAAAAAAAACAGCAAACTGGACATGATCTTACACAAAACCCTGAAAATGGTCCAGACAAAATTGTTGGCATCCCTCTAATATTTGGTTGCGGATCCTCTGGAATAAATAACTGCAATCAATCGCTTCCTTTAACCATCAACAAGCTTGTTACACTTCACAGCTGGAATTCTGGACCACTTGTCTTTTGCAAACTGCTGCAGGTCTCTCACATGTGAAGGGAGCCTTCTCCCAAAAGCAATTGTAAGATCTCTCCACAGGTGTTCAATGGGATTTTTGTTTAATCTCTTTTTATAAAGCTTTCAAAGGAAAACAAGAAATACAATAACAATTGACGTGTCACAGATCCAATAAAATTGTTTAACATATCAGGAAGAACGTTGAATGTTAGGTGACACTGGAGCTGGCTTACTAAGGGGTATAGCTATGGATAAGTTACTAATGGACCCCTGTTACTGCTATTGGGTCATTCAAGAGCCCCGTGTAATGGCTCTTCCGTATTATTCTTTAGAATTTTGAAATATGTATACTGTTCGGACTCAGCGCAACTTTTAAAATTCACCAAAGGTTAAAGAAAGATTAAACTGATAAATGTTAAAAACCCATTCTTTAATACATTCAAGTAAAAGATTATAAAATTATAGTAATAATTGTTTAAAAAAATTGAAAAACAAATGTATGGGGGAATACTTAAAACAATATGTTAAAAAGGGGGGATTGGTATGACTTGTAGTTGTTTCTGAACCCTTCCAGGTGCTGGATTCTTGCTTGAGTAACCTTGATAGCTGGATTAGTAGGTAAACAGAAAGAGAACACCTTATTTCTACTAATCCAGCTATCAAGCTTACTCAAGCAATAATGCAGCACCTGAAAGGTTTCAGAAACCGCTACAAGCCAGACCAATCCCCCCTTTTTTACATATTGTTTTAAATATTCCCCCATACATTCGTTTTGCAATTTTAAAAACAATTATTACTATGGTTTTACTATAATTTTATAATATTTTACATGGATTTATCAAAGAATGGGTTTTTAACATTTCTCAGTTTAATCTTTCTTTAACCGTTGGTGAATTTTAAAAGTTGCGCTGAGTCCTAACAATATACATATTTCAAAATATCAGGAAGAACAACTAATGGATTTTTAAATGTCTTCAATTCCTCCTGGTGGTTGAAGCAAAACCTCCTCTGAGGAATCAAGTAAAAGGGACAATTTCAATACTCATACTGTTAATAAAAAGTAGTCGGATGACTAACAAAACAGGAATTCCTATCAAAAGTATATGGATGCCACATGAGTATTAACAAGAGTAAAGATATAAAGTCAGAAAGAGAGCAGCTAAAAAAAAGAGGGTACAGAGTGCAACAGAGAGGGTAGGAAGGGGAAAGATGGGTCCGTGGAGGAGGAGACCTGGGAGGTCCAATTAACTTCACTTCGTGAAATCCAATATAAAAGAGGGTATCCCCGAATCATGGCAAAAGGAAATCATCTAAATATATTTTGAAAGTTAGAAGAGTCTCTAAAGAGAATCCATTCCACCCAAATTGTATTGAATCTATCCATCGACCCAGAGACCTCGGCCGCAGGTTCTTCCATTCGGAAGATATTCGCCATCTCGGAATATCATTCTGTATTAGGAGGTTGTCTGTGGATTTCCAATACCGATGAATTACCGATCTGGCCGCCGACAGGCAAAAGAGCAAAATATCTTTCTTTTGGGCTCGGATGGATCCTGGGTAAATGGAGAGCAAATCAAGTTTCGGGTTGCCTGTTATTTGTTTACCAGTAATGAGACTAGAATTATTTAACACTCTTTCCCAAAATCACTGGACTATAGGACAGTGCCACCATATATGCTACAAATTACCTTCATCAGATTCACACCTCCAGCACGATCCTGAGATCACAGGAATAGCATGTAGCCTATTTTGACATATAAACTGCTTACTGGATGGTATTTAACTCTTTTCTTGGGCAGAGCAAGTGTTAGCCAATTTGTGTGAACGAAAAGCATTTCTCCCATTCAGCTTCTGAAATTTCCCTTCCCAAGTCCCCCTCCCAGGTAAATTGAAACTTATGTTTCTCATCTGTTCCTTCCATTAAAAATAGTCCGATATAAGTAAAAAATTGCGTGAATGGGGGAAGCACGGGAAAACAAGTCTTCTAAGGCGGTTAGTGCAGTCCGAACCCTAGAGTGCTGACCCGCCGGAGAAAGGAAAGGGCGAAATTGGAGATATTCCCACCACTTCAGCCGTCATGATGGTGAACTCCTCTGAAGATCCTCAAAAGAGGGAATCTGTCCATTGTGAAGTATCTGTCCTATGCAGATATCATCTTCGCAACTCCAGACTAGGAAAGCACTCTGATTCACACTTGGGGAAAAGGCAGAATTGCAAAAGAGGGGTGTAAGTGGGCTGAGCCTAAATTCCGAGGATCATCACGAAGCAATCACTGATCTCAGAGAGACCAGTCCAAGAGAACACTGCAGGGAGCCGGATAAAGCGCTCAACACAGTGAATTCCTAGGCACATTGCCCACAAAGCATCACTGATCTCAGGAGACCAGTCCAAGAACACTGCAGGCAGCCGCTAAAGCACCCAGCACATGAATTCCTAGGCACATTGCCCACAAGCAATCACTGATCTCGGGAGACCATCAAAAAACACTGCGGCAGCGGCTAAAGTGCTCAGCACAGTGAATTCTAGGCATTGCCACCATCGCTAGTCCTTCCCTGGAGGGAATCTGCTACTCCTGTATTTTAGACTCCTAAGCGAGGCTCCACGGACTCTATTTGCATATTTGTAAATTTCGAGGATGGCCTGCCAAGGTAGGAATACCAAGTCCTCATTGTCTCTGCGGTCAATTTAGGGAGAAGTCCTATTTGTCATGTGTCGGAGGAGGAAATCCAAAGAAAGTGATGAAATGAAATGGTGTATTTAGTCCATCCTGTTCTACGGATACCCACTGTTTGACTTTTCCTTTGTAATGCCAAGTCTAACCATTGAAGATGCCTAAAAATATTTTTAAAATTAGGTAGACCCACGCCACCTTTGACTTTTGAAGCGGTTAACACCTTCATCCCCACCCTGGGTCTGTTCCCCCCCCCCCCCCCCCCCAGACGAACCTTGGGACAAGAGACTGAATTTTAGCAAAAAAACGTCTATGAGGTATGATGGGTACTGTCTGGAAAATATAAAGAAACCGTGGTAAGACATCCATGCTAACCACATTAATCCTACCAAACCATGAAAGTTTAAGGGGCTTATACATTGATAATAGAGATTCAACTTTCTCTAATAGAATTTGATGATTTAATAGAAATAACTTTGATAAATCTCATGAGATAGATACACCAAGATATGTGATCTTACCCTCTCCATTTAAAGGGATACTGTCAGGTCATTTTTCAGTATGATACTAATATTACCCTTGAATAGTGCAAGGGCAGACCTTTTAAAAACATGTAAAATCATCATTGTACCGTTTGTAGTTTCCATGTTATCACCATTGACAGACCCTGCAGAGAGCTGCTGCATTAGTTCTGTCCCATGAAAAGCAGAGACGATTAGTCCTGTGCTGTGTAAACTGTCATGTTATGCACTCCTTCTCTGCAGCTCTCTCCTCCTTCTCAGCTGCTCTCTTCTCCCTCCTCCCTTTGCTAACAGTGCAGTGTCAGGTTTCACTTACAGGTCTGTTCAGTTGATATCACTACGGAGGGAGAGAGCTACTGCAGGTCTGCCTGATCTACACTCCATTTACTTCTGTAAAGCAGATACCCTGCTGTGCTGTGACAGTTTCTGTGTTGTAGTTCACCTCTTGTGATGCTACACACAGAGATCAGAGAGGAGGATACAGTCCCCCCACTGATCTCATGTGCTGTGATGTGACATGCATATTCATGCATGTTGAGTGGACAACAGAGAACTAAGTTGATCATTCACTGAGAGTGACAGAATGATTATCTTCATTTGAAGTTTACAGAAGATAGGAGGGGAATATACATAAAAGGAATACATAAATAAAGAGAGTTTAGATGGTGGAGTTAGAAAATGATAGCAGATAAATGTGGATTTTTAACCTGACAGTTATCCTTTAAATGAGAAATTTGTTTTCATAGAGGACAAATCCCCATCTGTCAGCAAGATGTCTAGTGCCTCAGATTTAGCATAATTTACTTTACAGTTAAACAGCGCACCAAAGGTATCAAACTCTTTCAAGATAGATTGCAGCGAAATTCAGGGCTGATAAATGGCCAAAAGTTTTGAGAATGATACAAATATTAATTTTTACAAAGTCTACTGCTTCAGTTTTTCTAATGGCAATTTGCATATACTCCAGGATGTCATAAAGAGTGATCAGCTTAACAGCAATTACTTGCAAAGTCAATATTTGTCTAGAAAATGACCTTTAACCCCCAAAACACATTTCAACATCATTGCAGTCCTGCCTTAAAAGGAGCAGCTAACATCGTTTTAGTGATTGTTCCATTAACACAGGTGTGGGTGTTGATGAGGACAGGGCTGGCGATCAATAAATCATGATTAAGTAAGAATGACACCACTGAACACTTTAAGAGGAGGCTGGTGCTTGGTATCATTGTTTCTCTTCAGTTAACCATGGTTATCTCTAAAGAAACACGTGCAGCCATCATTGCACTGCACAAAAATGGCCTAACAGGGAAGAGTATCGCAGCTACAAAGATTGCACCTCAGTCAACAATCTATCGCATCATCAAGAACTTCAAGGAGAGAGCTTCCATTGTTGTCAAAAAGGCTCCAGGGCGCCCATGAAAGACCAGCAAGCGTCAGGACCGTATCTTAAAACTGTTTCAGCTGCGGGATCGGACTACCAGCAGTGCCGAGCTTGCTCAGGAATGGCAGCAGGCTGGTGTGAGTGCTTCTGCACGCACTGTGAGGCGGAGACTCTTTGAGCAAGGCCTGGTTTCAAGGAGGGCAGCAAAGAAGCCACTTCTCTCCAGAAAAAACATCAGGGACTGACTGATATTCTGCAAAAGGTACAGGGAGTGGACTGCTGAGGACTGGGGTAAAGTCCAGGGGCGTAACTACAATGGGTGCAGGGGTTGCGATCGCACCCGGGCCCTGCAGCCTAGGGGGCCCCAAAAGTCTCTTTGGCCCATAGAAAAAGACTAATACTATTAAAGATTTGCAATAATTGGGGGCCCCATTGGAGCTTTCGCATCAGGGCCCCAGAGCCTGAAGTTACGCCACTGGTAAAGTCATTTTCTCTGATGAATCCCCTTTTCAATTGTTTAGGACATCTGGAAAACAGCTTATTCGGAGAAGAAGAGGTGAGCGCTACCACCAGTCTTGTCTCATGCCAACTGTAAAGCATCCTGAAACCATTCATGTGTGGGGTTGCTTCTCAGGCAAGGGAATCGGCTCACTCACAGTCTTGCCTAAAAACACAGCCATGAATAAAGAATGGTACCAGAATGTCCTCCAAGAGCAACTTCTCCCAACCGTCCAAGAGCAGTTTGGCACCCAACAATGCCTTTTCCAGCATGATGGAGCACCTTGCCATAAAGCAAAGGTGATAACTAAATGGCTCAGGAAACAAAACATAGAGATTTTGGGTCCATGGCCTGAAAACTCCCCAGATCTTAATCCCATTGAGAACTTGTGGTCAATCATCAAGAGACGGGTGGACACACAAAAACCAACAAATTCTGGCAAAATTCAAGCATTGATTATGCAAGAATGGACTGCTATCAGTCAGGATTTGGTCCAGAAGTTGATTGAGAGCATGCCAGGGAGAATTGCAGAGGTCCTGAAGAAGAAGGGTCAACACTGCAAATATTGACTTGCTGCATTAACTCATTCTAACTGTCAATATAACCTTTTGGTACTCATAATATGATTGCAATTATATTTCTGTATGTGATATAAACATCAGACAAACACAAATAAAAACCAGAGGGCAGCAGATCATGTGAAAATATAATTTTGGTGTCATTCTCAAAACTTTTGGCCATGACTGTATAATAACACATCATGAGCGAATAAAGTGGTTTTATGATGAGTTGAGCCTGTCCAAATGCCATGAATGTTTTCATCTTTCCTAATGGCATTGGCCAAATGCTCCATGGGGACAATGGGCATCCCTGCCTGGTCCCGTTTTGAATAGCGAAGGGAGCCGACCCTAGCAGATGGAACCGAATAAAGGGATAAAACTCTACTGAAAAATGTAGCCCCTAATTCGATTTGTCTAGGTGCTTCTCTCATAAACCCCTAGTGGACTCTGGCAAAGGCCTTTTCCGCATCCAGAGACAACAGGCTAAGAGGGATCTTGTGTGACCTAGCTTTGTCAATTAGAAGCAAGGTTCCGATAGTATTATCCCTAGCTTGTCGGCCTCTGACAAAGCCCACCTGGTCCATGTTGTTTATCGATGGAAGAAGTGAAGCCATTCGGTCTGCCAATATTTTGGAAAACATTCAATAAAGAAATTGGCCTGTAATTTGCTGCCTAGGTTGGATCCCACCCAGGCTTGCAAATAATGCTGATATGCTGGGAAGTAAAGTTTAGTCCTTCGGTAATAGAATTAAATGTGGATAACAGCTGAGGTGCCAATTGAGTTTGAAGAGTCTTACAGAAAATAGGAGTAAATCTGTCTGGTCCAGGACATTTAGACACCGAAGTGGCTTTAATAGCTTTGAAAAGCGCTAGGGCCGTCTTCACAATTGCGCTCCCCGCCGCTGCGTATTGCGGCGGGGAAGCGCAAGCTGAGCGCAGACACTGCACGTCCCTATGTTTAACATGGGGACGCACGGTGATGTGCTCGGCTACGGATGGGCGTGCGCGCCCATTCACTTCTGTGTGTGATTTCTACGCATCCGGATGCTTGCGTACAAATCACACATTCTTGTCCGCACCCTGAACGCGACAAGTTAGCCATTCTATGGATGAAACACCAAGCCGTAGAGGGTTTGGGGACAGGAAAAGAGGGGAGAGTAGGAAAGGAGGGATAAAACAAAATGTAGAATTTAGAAGAAAGGTGAGTAGTGTAGAGAAATAAAAGAAGAGGAAAAGAAAGAAAGAAAAATCAC
Source organism: Allobates femoralis (assembly GCA_033576535.1). Taxonomy (NCBI): domain Eukaryota; kingdom Metazoa; phylum Chordata; class Amphibia; order Anura; family Aromobatidae; genus Allobates; species Allobates femoralis. The sequence goes on from JARQOC010000002.1 coordinate 513,202,873, forward strand.
TAAGAAATACTCATGTCACACACAGATAAGATGTGGGGTAGTACAGGGAAAAAATACCATACCCTTCTGTAGCGTATAGAACCCCAGGGGTGTACCCTTTCCACGCAGGACTCTCCCAAACCAAAGAAAACCTTGAATGTCATAAGAAAATATCAGTTTTTCAACCACTGTAATAACAAATGAACAAATGTAGGAAAACAATAGTTCGACTCCTCATAAAGAAAAGACTAGGGTAAAAGTTAGCAAAAAACAGAACAGGCAATGGGTAAGGCTAGCTTTGCCAAACAATTCACCACCATTGTTAGAGTTAAATCCTCAGCCATCACCTATTGAGCTGAAGGATCTTCCCCCTACGACCCCTTGCACCACCACCTCCCCTCCTACGGTGCTTCTGTCTTCTGTGTACGTTGCTCCAGTGGGATCTGGGACCAGCCCCCCTCTCCAGGTAGTCCAGGCCAATCTACAAGTGGAATGCTGACCGGCTGAATCCCCATGGCTGATGCGAATGATGGGATATCCCTTGGATGTGATACGGCATAAAACTGACCATCACGTCAGACCTGGAGACGAAAAGGGAAGCCCCAGGAGTGTGGTATGTTATGTTGGCGTAGTAGCTCCAGCAAGGGTCGAAGGACTTTCTGTTTTTGGAGTGTACGCCTATAAAGTATCAGCCATAAATTGTATCGGATTTCCACGAAATGACAGTGAATCACAGTCCTGAGCCTTGTTAAGAATCTCCTCCTTAATTCTATGCTTATGAACCAGGCATATAACATTTCTGGGTCTAGCACCCTCTGGTGGCGTGGGGCCCAAAGATCTGTGGGTTCTTTCAAACTCAATGGAAGCGTCCTCAGGGACATTACAGATCGAGTTAAAGAAACTCCGAAGGTTGTCATCTAAGTTTCTTATAGGGATGGTTTCTGGGAGACCTAAGATTCTGACATTATTGCATCTCTCTCTGTTTTCGAAGTCTTCCATCAGATCTAAAACATATTTAAAATTAGCGGCTTGAGTGGAGAGTTGTTCTAAAGCCCCTAGACGTCTGGAGATAACAGTACGTGTGAGGTTCGGATGACAGAACCCTCTCAGAAAGTTGGTTGACTTCCCCTCTAAGAGCAGCTGCCTCTGCCCTGTATGTTGTCTCCATCCTGGTGATAAAGCACTCCATCTCCTCTCTAGTAGGTCCTGCCCCAGATCCACTGCTGAGCCTGCAGATTCTAATGTGTAGTGGGCCCCCAGCCGTGGGATGAAAGAGACCGGCATATTTATTGTATTTCCCAGACTCCCGGTCAGAGTGGCCTGCAAGTCCTCTCCCTGGAGGCTCAGTGAAGCAAGCTGGGATCCTGTCTCTAGTTGTAACTGTGGCCTCCTGTTATCTGTGGAGCTCGGTGGATCCACTGAAGTCCGCAGTCCCACAAGTACCCCTGACCCAGAAAGTCTGAAGGGGTCTGCCTGCATTTGGGGCACAACTGAGAGCCTGCATCCATCTCTCCTGCGCACTCCGGATCAGCCCGGGCATCTCCCATCAACCTGGGAGAGGGCATATCCGATTGTGGTAAGTGTTGTGGAGACCCTAGGGGATGCAAGAGGGAGCTGCCAGTACTTGATGTTGGCCGACGTCTCCTCTTGTATACTACTGGTAGCTAACGGCCTCTGTCCTTTCGGCACCATAACGTGGATCATCCGCCCTCTCCTCGTGGTGTAGGCTGGGTTCACCGTCGTCTGCCAACTTGGGAGCGGTGGAGGTGGTCCGGGGTCTGCCTGCACTTCTCAGCGTGAAATTCCCGCTGTGGGGGTCATCGGAGTGCACCTACGTTTGGCTGGCATAGGATGCCTCACTAGAGAAGCAACAGCTGAAATGATCGGGTTATAATGGATCGGAAGCCGGAGCGATGTGTTCAGTGTCCTTTCTCCTGCATGGCCAGGCCTCACCCCCTTCAATGGAATTTAGATCTGGACTCCTTGCTGCCACTTCTGAACTCTCCAGCACTTTGTTTCCATCCATTTCTGGGTGCTTCATGAACTTTGTTTGGCCTGCTGGAAGATCCATGACCAAGGATGTAAACTCTGCTTTCTGAAACTGGACACTACATTGAAACCTAAAATTCTTAAGTAATCTTCAGATTCCATGCAAATCCTTGCAACAAAGCCTAGGCACCCAGTATCAGAAATAGCAAAACAAGCCCAAAACATTTTTGAACTTCCACCATATTTAACTGTGTGCTTTTCTTTTGTAGGCCTCATTCTGTTTTGGTAAATAGTAGAATGGTGTTCTTTACCAAAAAGCTCTATCTTGGTCTCATCTGTCCACAAGACGCTTTCCCATGGCTTGCTCATGTACATTTTGGCAAACTGCAGTCTAGCTTTTTTATGTACAATATAGAAAAAAGACAGCGCCAGTTGGTAATGCTTCAATCGATTTTAATCCATTGCCCCATGCGACATTTCGATCAACACATGATCTTCATCAAGCATCACCCCCTCTTTTCCGTGTACTTTTTTTTCCATGTGGTACCCCCCTCCCCTTCCTTTTTCTTTCTATGCGGTGCTGTGGAACCTTTTTTATATTATGTGGATAGCTTTTTTATGTGTCTGTGCCAGCAGTGGGGGTCCTTCTGTGTCTACTGCCAAAGCATTTTGTTTAAAGGGAACCTGTCACCTGGATCTAAGCCCCTACACTATCACTACCTGTCCCTGCACCTTCCTAGCTGCTCCCTATTGATCCCTCTCTGAGCTAAATCCGCCCTATAAAACTGCAGAAATATAACTTATAACTTACAGAAGTCCCTGAGGCTGGGGACTGAGAAGGCGGCGCCAGGCTCCATTCAGCCCCTCCTCCATGCAGCAGCACACGCCCCGCTGGGCGGCATTATTCTTTCTTCATCGCCGCCTCCTCCATTTGGGATCTCCTGCCTGCTTTACACCTATCATGTTGTGGTGATGCGACCTCGATGTGTCCCCTGACCGAGACACAGCATATGGGAGATTGTATCTTCTCATCGGTAGCAGCACACACAGGGTGAGCTGCTACTGGAGCTAAGTGCTGATTGAAAGCACTGACACCCAGGTGTGCGGGTGAATAGGAGATGATATGAGCTGCCCTGGGCTGTGGGGAGAGGTGGAGTGTGTCAGGACAGCAGCAGGAGCTGCTGGGATTGTATGAGGTTCTACTTCACTGTGCCCCGGTGTAACAGGCCAGACTAACCCCCCCGACCAGAATATACTCGGGGTTAAAGTGGCCTAGGCCAGATTATACCACTCCGTATACCACAGCAGCTGTAGATCAGGGCTCCAAGCAACACATGGGGGTCCGAGGCAGCACAAAGTGGCCCCAGGCAGCAGAAAGTGGCCCTACGCAACATACAGGGGCTCCAGGCAGTGCTAGGGCCCCAGGCAGTGCTAGGTGCCCCAGGCAGTGCACATGGCCCCAGGCAGCACAAAGTGGCCCCAAGCAGCACAAAGAGGCCCCAGGCAACATACAGGGGCCCCAGGCAGTACTAGGGCCACAAGCTACACACAGGATCCCAGGCTACACACAGGGGCCCCATGCAGCATACAAGGACCCCAGGCAGTGCACGGGGCCCCAGGCAGCGCACGGGGCCCCAGGCAGCGCACAGGTCCCAGGCAGTGCACGGGGCCCCAGGCAGTGCACGGGGCCCCAGGCAGCGCACAGGCCCCAGGCAGAACAAAGTGGCCCCAGGCAGCACAAAGTGGCCCCAGGCAACATACAGGGGCCCCAGGCAGTACTAGGGGCCCCAGGCTACACACAGGGTCACAGGCTACATACAGGGGCCCCATGCAGCATACAAGGGCCCCAGGCAGTACAAAGGGGTCCCAGGCAGCGCATGGGGGCCAGAGGCAGCACACAGGGGCCACAGGCAGCACAAAGTGGCCCCGGGTGGCCCACTGCCTGGGGACCCTGTATATTGCCTGTGGTCACTTTGTGCTGCCTGGGGCCCCTGTGTGCTGCCTGGGGCCCTTGTATGCTGCATGGAGCCCTTGTGTGTAGCCTGGGATCCTGTGTGTAGCCTGGGGCCCCTGGTACTGCCTGGGGCCCCTGTATGTTGCCTGGGGCCACTTTGTGCTGCCTGGGGCCACTTTGTGCTGCCTCGGGCCCTGTGCACTGCCTGGGGCCCCTAGCATTGCCTGGGGCCCTAGCACTGCCTGGGGCCCTAGCACTGCCTGGGGCCCCTGTATGTTGCGTTTGGCCACTTTCTGCCCCCTGGGGCCACTTTGTGCTGCCTCGGGCCCCCATGTGTTGCTTGGAGCCCTGATCTACAGCTGCTGTGGTATACGGAGGGGTATAATCTGGCCTAGGCCACTTTAACCCCGAGTATATTCTGGTCGGGGGGGGTTAGTCTGGCCTGTTACACCGGGGCACAGCCGAGTAGAACCTCATACAATCCCAGCAGCTCCTGCTGCTGTCCTGACACACTCCACCCCCTCCCCACAGCCCAGGGCAGCACATATCATCTCCTATTCACCCGCACACCTGGGTGTCAGTGATTTCAATCAGCACTTAGCTCCAGTAGCAGCTCACCCTGTGTGTGCTGCTACCGAGCAGAAGATACAATCTCCCATATGCTGTGTCTTGGTCAGGGAACACATCGAGGTCGCATCACCACAACATGATAGGTGTAAAGCAGGCAGGAGATTCCAAATGGAGGAGGCGGCGATGAAGAAAGAATAATGCCGCCCAGTGGGGCGTGTGCTGCTGCATGGAGGAGGGGCTGAATGGAGCCTGGCGCCGCCTTCTCAGTCCCCAGCCTCAGGGACTGCTGTAAGTTATAAGTTATTTTTCTGCAGTTTTATAGGGCGGATTTAGCTCAGAGAGGGATAAATAGGGAGCAGCTAGGAAGGTGCAGGGACAGGTAGTGATAGTGTAGGGGCTTAGATCCAGGTGACAGGTTCCCTTTAATTCAGATGTCGACGGATAGTTGTTACTCACACTGATGCACCCTGGCCGACAGGATAGCTTGAATTTCTTTGGAGTCTCATTTGGGCTGCTTATCCACCATCCGATTTATCCTATGATTCAACCTTTCATCACAGTGCCATTGATTGTAAATTTATTGATTTATGTTGCTCACCGTGGACAAAGGAACATCAAGATCTCTGAAGATGGATTTGTAACTTGAGATTGTTGATATTTTTCAACAATTTAGTTCTCAATTCCTCACACAGTTCTCTTCTTTTTCTGCTCTCCATGGTTAGTGTGGCACACAATGCAAAGATTCAGTCAACTTCTCCCCTTTTATATGGTTTCAAGTTCAGGTGTGATTTTCATATTACCTCTTACATGCCACAGGTAAGTTTAAATGAGCATCACATGCTTGAAACAAAGTTGTTTACCCACAATTCTGGGGATGTGCCCACAGATTTGTCTGGCGCACTTTTGGAGTTTAGTGTGAAATTATATCTAATTTGCCTTTTTTTTGTTTTAATGTTTTGGTGTTGCACAACAAGAAATAAATGTGTATAATAAAATGTGTGATTGCAATAATTTTCTGGGAGAAATATTTCATTTTCTGGAACAAAATGTGTCCTCCCACCTCTCCTCCTGCTCCCTCTTTGACCGGTTACAATCTGGCTTCCGACTGCATCACTCAACTGAAACCGCCCTAACTAAAGTTACCAATGACTTACTAATTGACAAGAGCAAACAACGCTATTCTGTTTTCCTCCTCCTAGACCTGCCTTCTGCCTTTAACACTCTGGACCATTTCCTCTTGTTACAGATTCTCTCATCTCTTGGCATCACAGACTTGGCAACTCTCCTGGATCTCGTCATATCTAGCAGACCGGACATTTAGTGTCTCCCTCTTCCACTCCACCTCTTCACCTAGCCCCTGTCTGTCAGTGATCCTTAAGGGTCAGTTCTAGGACCCTACTCTTCTCCATCTACACCTTCGGCCTAGGACAGCCCATAGAATCCCACGTTCTTCAGTATCATCTCTACGCTGATGACGCGCAGATCTACCTCTCTGGACCTGACATCACCTCCTTACTAACCAATATCCCACAATGTCTGTCCGCTATTTCATCTTTCTTTTCCGGTTGCTTTCTAAAACAGAATTCGTTATCTTTCCCCCATCTCGCTCTACCCCTCCACCAGACCTATCCATCAAAGTCAATGGCTGCCCACTATCCCCAGTCCTGCATGCGCGATGCCTCAGGGTGATTATTGAATCTGCCCTCTATTTCAAGCCACATATCCAAGCCCTTGCCACCTCCTAATAGGCAGAGTCAAGTCTACATAGACTCCAAAGTGTAAATGTCATTTACGTGAAAAAAAAAAAAACACAATACTGCACTGGTTTTTAATGATGGGTCACATAGCAGGTAAGATAATGTTTTTTGTCCCACATGACTTATTTTCTCACTTTTTTCTGTACTCTTTTAAAAACTGCATTTTATGGCTGTGTGGGCGTGGCCAGAGTCCCTCAGTGTCTGTCAGCACTGTGTGTGTATTTCCACAGCTTCTGAGAGCAGGCTGATAGGAAGCAGTGTGATGTGCCAGCAGAGAAGAGGTTAACAAAGATCCTGACTGTGTGGAGTCAGATGACAGATCAGAAGCTTGAGCTAATGAAAGAGGGGTTTGCGGTGATCCTGACATTCTGATGTTGCTCAGCAACTGTGCTGAAGGCAGAGTAATCTGATACATTCTCACCTCATGAGCTGCATCATCAGCAGTGTAGACACTTTAGGACACGACCCCTTTACCCTTATATAGTTACATGCCCCCTATTCAGTGCAAGAAGCTTGAACACGGATCTGATTGATAATGAACATATATCTGCTTCATACACAGTGGTGACATCTTGTGGAAGGGTTAGGAATGGTTTCCTTCCAGATTACATGAATAAAGTACATTTGAAAGTTTATTATAATCAATTGCTCTACATTATTATTATTGAATAAAAATTTAAACAGCAGTTACACTTTAACGATTTAGCTTACTTAGCTCTGCCCATTACGGTCACATGTTCATGACATCACACAGGTCATTTTTACAGAACAGTCGGCTTTGCTACAAGTTCATTGACAGTTAGAGGACTATGGGGTGGGAGGAGGGGGTGCATTATACAGTATGGAGAGTTATGAGGCTCCACTATATAGAGAGATGAGGTTGCACTATATGGAGAGAGGAGGCTGACCTATATGAGGCTGCACTATATGGAGAGAGAAGGCTGCACTAAATAGAGAGGATGCTGCACTATATGAGAAGAGGCTGCACTATATGGAGAGGGGAGGCTGCACCATAGGAGGCTGCACTATATGGAGAGATGAGGCTCCATTATTTGAGGCTGCACTGTATGGAGAAAGGAGGCTGCACTATATGGAGAGAGGAGGCTGCACTATATGAAGAGAGGAGGCTGCACTATATGAGGCTGCACTATACGAGGCTGCTTTATATGGATAGAGGAGGCTGCACTATATGAGGCTGCACTTTATAGAGAGGAGGCTTCACTATATGGAGAAATATGAGGCTGCATTATACTATATGGAGGGCTATGAGACTGCATTATAATATATTGAGGGCTTTGAGACTGCATTATGCTTTATGGAGGGCTGAGGCAGCATTATACTGTGCAGAGGACTATGAGGCTGCATTATACTATATTGAGGGCTTTGAGACTGCATTATGCTATATGGAGGCCTGAGGCGGCATTATACTATATAGAAGACTATGAGGCTGCATTATGCCATATGGAGGGCTATGAGGGTGTATTATACTATATGGATGGAGGATAATGGGAGTGCATTATAATAATTGGATGACAATGAGGGCTACCTTATGAATGGAGGACAATGGGATGCATTATAATACATAGAGGACTATGGGGGTACATTGTAATATATGGAGGAATATGCATTATAATAATTGGAGGACTATGGTGGCAGGAAGAGGAAGACTTTATATACCAGGATGGGGGACATATATACCATGATAAGGGCCATAATCCAGGATGAGGGACATTAATACATAATGTAAAGGGAGAGGGGTCAATTTGAGGGTCTTTATATGATTTAGAACATTAAACAGGGCCCATACAACTGACCTACGTGCACAGGGGGGCCCTGGTCTAAATTTCACACGGGCCCATCCGACTCTAGTTACGCCACTGTGCGCAGGGACACGTTTTGGTAAGTTTAATATGGCAGAACCAGACTGGGCAGAGCCTTGATCCCAATTCAGTCGATCACATTTGAGATTAAGTGGAACAGAGATTGAACCAGGTCTTTTCACCAAACATCCGTGTCTGAACTCACAAATGCTCTTTTGGATAAATTGGCAAAAATTCCCACAAACACATTCCAAAATCTTATAAAAAGACTTCATAGGAAATTTGGAAGCTGTTTTAGCTGCATTCCATAGAAATGCAGATTGATTTAGTTTGGGATGTCATAAAAGTTTAAAGGGAACCTGACCCCTACAAATCAGCCCCCAGACCATTTATACCTGTCCCTGCACCTCCAGGAATGCATTGTAGGCATCCCTTTGTGTAAAAAAAAGTGTATTTGTAAAGTATGTAAAATTGCTTTTATTACTTTCCTTTCTGCGGCTTCTCAGTGCTTGAGAAGTCACACAGGGCGTTCCCTGTGGCTTCTCAGCGCCGCATTCAGATCAATTATTCACGCCCATATGGGCGTGCTAATGTATTGTGAGCTCCCTCGCCCCCCTCCATGGGCGGTATAGGCTGTATGATGCAAATCACATCATATCCCTAGCATAGGACTTCACGCTGCGCATGCGCGAGTTGGCTCTGCGGCAGCTAATCCCAGACTAGCTGCTGTAGAGCAAACTCGAAGTCCTATGATGGGGATATGATGCGATTTGCGTCATACAGCCTATGCCGCCCATGGAGGGGGGCGAGGAAGCTCACAATACATTAGCACGCCCATCTGGGCGTGAATAATTGATCTGAATGCGGCGCTGAGAAGCCACAGGGAACGCCCTGTGTGACTTCTCAAGCACTGAGAAGCCGCAGAAAGGAAAGTAATAAAAGCACTTTTACATACTTTACAAATACCCTTTTTTTACACAAAGGGATGCCTACAATGCATTCTTGGAGGTGCAGGGACAGGTATAAATGGTCTGGGGACTAATGTTTAGGAGTCGGGTTCCCTTTAAAGTGTAGGTGTCCAAATACATTTATCCATGTAGTGTAAATGAGGACCTGTTCCACCTGTTGTGGCTATCTTTATATAATAGGAACATTAATTATTGACTTTTCTTCATGTTGTACTATACTTAAGTTGCTGGTCTTATATTCCACAGACTGTACTACGTATCTGGGACTGTTTATTCTATGAAGGATCAAAAATCCTTTTTCGTGTGGCCTTAACACTGATAAAGCAATACCAAGCTTACATTTTGGAAGCCAAACATTTCCCAGATGTGTGTGACAAGTTCAAGGACATAACGAAAGGAAAGTTTGTTACAGAATGTCATCTCTTCATGCAGGTATGGGAATACAGTTAGATTTTGGTATATTTTTTGCAGCATTGGTCACAAAGCCAATTGTCATTCACTTTTGTTTTTTGACAATTTACTAAAATGTGATGCAATAAAGGAGGGTTTTTGAAGAAATAAAACAAAACAATAATAGATTGAACCATGTACGTATGTATGAAACTCAGTCTATTAATATAGCCTGTAATTTATCTCAATGTTTGCAAGGCTGTCTGTGGTTTCTCTTATTTCTTAGGTGCTAATCCACCCCAAGTAAAGGTCCTGTCACACATAACGAGATCGTTAACGAGATCGTTGTAACGTCACAGATTTAACAACGATCCCACTAATGATGTCATTATGTGTGACATGTACCAACGATCTGGCCCTTGCTGTGAGATCGTTGATCGTTACTTACTGCTCTGGATCATTTCTACGTCGTTGTGCTCCCACTGTGAGCGCTACATTGTTGTGTTTGAAAGGGACAATGACCAACTATCTCACTGCTATGCTATGGAGTGACGATTCCCAACGACCTCGGTATAATTCTGGATCGTTGCTGAAGTCGTTGGTGACATCGCTGGTGAGATACCTGTTTGACATCTTACCAGCGATGTGAAAACGACGCACCAGCGATCCCGGCCAGGTCGTATCGTTATCGGTATCGCTGGTGCGTCGTTATGTGTGACAAGGGCTTAACTGTCACTTGTAAGGTTAATTAATAGTTTGAGCAAACACTATGCTCCAGTAAGCTGTTGAATACATGATCATGGTCACAAAAATAAATATTGCAAAACTCAAGGGACATAAATTCTTTCATTCTGGTTCTTCACAGAGTAGGAATCACAGAGCAGGTGCATATATACGGAGACTTGATTACACACAGGTGGATTCTATTTATCATTACCAGTCATTTAGGACAACATTGGATCATTCAGAGATCCTCACTGAACTGGAGTGAGTTTGCTGCAGTGAAAGTAAAGGGGCTGAATAATATTGCACGCCCCACTTTCCAGTTTTTTTATTTGTTAAAAATGTTTAAAATATCCAATAAATTTCGTCCCACTTCACGATTGTGTCCCACTTGTTGATTCTTCACAAAAAAATTAGAATTTATATATTTATGTTTGAAGCCTGAAATGTGGCAAAAGGTTGAAAAGATCAAGGGGGCCAAATACTTTCACAAGGCTCTGTGTGTGTGTGTGTGTGTGTGTGTATAAATAAATATATATATATTTGCCTGGGATAATAACTAACTGTTCTTAGGCTACTTTCACATAACGATTTTAGCATTTCCGATGCTGTCCGATAAAAATCGGACAGCATCGGACCGATTTTCGGACCCCATGCAGCCCTATGGGCATCGGACCGAATCGGATGTGCACTAAATGCCATCCGATTTGGTCCGATCCGAATCTGTCCGATTTTTTTATCGGTGCAAAAATCGGAGCTTGCTCCGATTTTTGCACCGAAAAATCTAAATTACTTACCGGTAATGTGTTTTTCATGAGCCACGACAGCACCACCTGAGAGAGATAGGACCGCCCATCCAGACAGGAAACCTCTGAGATAAAAAAGGCGGGACCTCTCCTGAACCTCAGTTTCGGTTACAGAGACCGGAGAGGGGAACCCAACAAGCATTAGTACAGTACACAACCAAAAGAACTCAACAAATCACACACCCCCTTCCAAACGGGACCAACACCAACAGGCAATAGGGAGGGATGCGGTGGTGCTGTCGTGGCTCATGAAAAACACATTACCGGTAAGTAATTTAGATTTTTCCCTATCGCCACGACAGCACCACCTGAGAGATTTCAGAGAAAAGAAAATTTAGGGAGGGACCACGCTAGCAGAACTCATCTACCAAGGTCACCACCATAGTGGCAGCAAGATCAAGCCTGACATGCTCGAAGAAAAGAGAAGGAGCAGCCCCACAGATCAAGTCTAAGGGGACAACAGCCACCCTCGCCCAGGAAGCAGCTACTGCCCTGGTGGAAGTGCACAAAGGCCCCCCCGGGACCCGCACCTGACTGGAAAAAACAAGAGCGAAGGCCTCCTGCAACCACCAAACAAGGGCACCCACGGACACTGCCTCACCCCAAGAGGCCCCCCGAAAGAAAAAACAAGAGGGACAGAGCCAGACGCCAGGCCGTGGCCCGACGAAGCAGGCAAGCAACTCCCACCAGACCACGAACGCGTGGAGAACCTCGGCCATCAGAAGTGCAGGAAGACCACAGAAGGAAGGGAGAACAAGCTCCCGCAGTCCGCGGAACATGAGAGCCACCGTGGGAAGAAGGAAGGAACCAGGCAGAGGATGACCCCGTCCAGCCAAACCCGGAGAACCAGGCCCCACCGACAAGGCCAGGAGGACACAAAAAAGGGCTGGCGGACAGCAAGCCACCGCCCAACAGGACCAACTGCCGAGGCAGGACCGTAGGCGAAGCACAAGAGAAAAAGCCCAAAGGGAGGCTTGGTTAAGGCATCCAGAACAAAAATGAGACCCCAAGGAGCCACCCTTTGACAGGACCCATCGAGGGAACAAAGGCACAGGCCCCCAAAGCCGAAAACCAGAGCTCCAGGGAATCGACAAAGACCAATCCGCCACCTACTGGAGGAAGTCGAAAATTGCCGGCACAGGAGCCCCCGTCGGGACTCGTCCCCGAAGAAGACATAAAAGGTAAAGCACCCGGCACCAGAAAAAAAAAAAACCGGTGGCAACCGGCGTCCGACCGGACCACAGCACAAGAACAAGGCCACCAGAGAATCCCCCACGTGACCGGAGCCGCCTGGGCAAGTCCCACGCCGGCAGCCGGAGACCAGCGGAAGGGGGGCCGGCCCCGCAGGAGAGACTGGAAGAGGGGGAGAGTCCAGGGAGCCTGGATGGACAGGCGACTGAGCCAAAAGAACCAAGCTCCTCGGGGACAGAAGGGCGCCATCACGACGACCCTCGCCCGGTCCTCCCTGACCTTCCGAAGCACTGCAGGAACCTAACCAAGGGAGGGAAGGGACACAGAAGGCCCAAGGACCAGGGGATCAGTACAGCGTCCCCAGCAACGGGCCAGACTCCGGGAATCAGCGAACAGAATCCCACACCAGACCGTGCTCTTGAGTGGCAAAAAAAAATCCATCTCCAGAAGGCCCAACCTGGCCACAATCGGAGCGAAAAATAAAAAACACTCAAATCCAGGGCCCACTGCTCCCGTTGGAGCAGCACCCTGCAGAGAAAATCCGTCCAGGAAGGTGCCACTTCCCCGTATGCGAAGGGCAGTGAGGGAATCAGACGAGCGTTCCAACAGCTGACAACGCCCCGCGCAACTCCGATGAGTGCCTGAGACCGGGTGTCCCCCTGACAGTGCCAGGAAGCCACCACACACTGTAGCCGGAGAGGACACTAAGATGGTGCCCCCGAAGGGAAGTAAGGAAAGCAGAACTGCCTTCCCAACAGCCAGGAACTCCCGCATAAGGGACGACAGCCTGGAGAGCCGATGAGTCTCAGGCCCCCCGAGCGGACAGGTCCCGAAGGAGCCAGGAACTGGCCTCCGTGGTAAGCATCGGAGACCGGACCACCCCACGGGACGCCCCTGGAGAGGTGCCCAGGGAGCAGTCCCCGCTCCAGAGAATCCAAAGGCGGAGGGGACAGAACAATCTATGCGTCCAAGGCCGCCCCTAACCCGAGCTGACGCTGGGGAACCATCCACAGAAGGGCCCCGAGAGCGCAACCGTGCCCAAGGAACAGCGGGGATACAGGACAAGAGGGAGCCCAAGAGGGACACAGCCCTCCAGAAAACCAACCGAGGAGAGCCCCGGTACTGCAGAAAAGGATGACCGAAGACGCAATGGCCTCGAGGTCAGCGGGGAGCGTCCCGACATTATGCCCCTGCGGGGTCTCTGGACCGCTTTCAGTCACGCCATGACCCCCGACGTTCAGAAGGAGGAAAAGCAGAGACTGGGAACCCAGAAATAACCCCAGAACCAGCTGACGCGTGGCGGGGAACAGCCTGGACCTTCCCAGAGAAACAATCCAACTCAGCTGACCCAGGGAAGACTAAACCAGCCGCAGACGGGCACAAACCCCAGGGGTCCCCCACAAGCAGCAAACGTCCAGATATGGAATAATTAAACCCCGCGGACGTTGGGAGTGGCCTCACTACTGCCAGCAGCGCCGTGAAAAAGCCGAGGAACCATCGCCAGGCTGAAGGGGAGAGCCTGGCACAGCAAGGCAGAGGCAGCCCCTCAAACCGGGCGAACATCAGAACTGCCGGTGGTGACGGGGAACCGGAACATTGAGTTCTGCGTCCCGCAGATCCAGCCCCACCCTGAAATAATTTGGCAAGCAACCCAGATTGTCGACTACCAAGTCCCCCTCAGGAACGAACTCCGCACCAGAAAGCTGTTCCGGGGATTCAGGGGTAGAAAAGTCTGGAACGAACCGACTGGCTGTGGCACGAGAAACAGCGGGGAACAGAACCCCCTGCCGCAGGCGGCTGGAGGAACCGGGGAACCCCCCTTAGTCGCACAAGGGCCCGTACCCCTCTTATCAGAAAAGCGCCTTTCTCGAACAGCGGACAGACAACCACCAGGGGCCCCCAGGAGCCGAAGCGAACCCCAGTGTCAACCCGTCACTGAGAAAAGCGAGAGCTCCCTCGCAAGGCTCAACCCGGAGCCGGCTGGGAGAAAGGGTCAAGCCTTCCTCCTCCCGGAGCGAGCCGTCACTGAAACTGGAACTACTCGCCAAAGGAGGAACCCCCGAACCAAAAAAAACTCCGACTACATGCATCCCCCCTTGGCCCAAGAACTTGGGGCCCGACTAGGGGACCTCCGTTTAGCAAACCGAGGTTCACGAAGGGGAACGGCCCCGGAAGGCGGGAGCCGGAACCCCGGAGGGAAAAACATCCACCTTGGCACAAGCCCCGGCCAAGATATCAGCCAGCGACGTACCAACCGGAAAAGCACCCGCACCAGGTAAAGAAAACCCAGAGTGGGCAACACCGGCCCAGGCCCCCACCATAAGGCCAGGTGAGCAGCATTAAAGAAAGATGTAGCCTTTGCCGCCAATTCCACGAGGAATCCGCCAGTAAAGCTGCCGCAGCAAGAGTCAAAAGGAGGAAGACAAGGTCTCCGCCGTAGGAGACCCGTCCCTCACTTGCCAACTGCTGCACCAAAACACGAAGGACCAAAAAATGCTAGCAGTGGATTCCCAGGAATTACGCCAGTAGCCTAAAAGGAAGGAGAGCCCTTCCGAACAGGCTTAGTCCAGGAGCTAAAATGTTTTCCTGGGCCCTCAGATTTAAGGGAAAAGTCCGTCTCTGCGTGGAAGACAGACCACTGAACCCGAAATCCGCCACCGAAGAGGGGTCACGGCCATCCACCAACCCCACAGGCGAACGGACCGCTGTAAGCAAAAAACAGTGTCATTACGTGGAACCCACGGCGTCCCCTCTCCGCTGACCACAGGAGGAGGAGGACCCGGAGGAGGAGGACGATGAGGAGGACGAGGCAGAGGATGAGCAAGACCTACGGCTCCCCCCCCAGCGTAAACAACGAGCGGCAAGGTCAGTACCAGAGGAAGAGCCCAAAGCCGTCTGCCGCATATGTCCCCCATCCATCCCGGCCAGCTGCAGGGACGGAAAAGCCTCCCATCACCAAAGCTCTAAGGCTAGAGGCCAGACTGGGAATCCTTGCTCCATACAGTGTCCGCAATACAAGGGGCACACAAATGCTTAACATAATCCTTAACATAATCCTCTGGAAGAGGGACTTAGCAGAGAACACAGTCTTTATGTCGATGCTTAGACGCCTTCTTCTAGCCGTCCTAGCCACCAGCAAGAGGGTGTAGTAAATACATATAGCACAGCCCGAAGGCACTCACCCAACCAGAGGCATACCGACGTCCGGGGGGCTTTCGGGTCCACATCCTGTCTGGACCCCTTCAGAGAGGACCTGAGGCTGCCAGCATGTAGTCTCTCCCTTGGGTCGGGAGGCATCATGGACTGTTCCTCCATTGTGGCTGGCGCTGCCCTCCATACTCTGCCCCACACCGCCGGCTGCAGCTGCGGCGTCTCCCAGCCGCCGAACGCTGGGTGCCGCCATCTTGGGCTGTACTGCGCAGGCGCGGAGCGTCACTTCCGGTCCGCGCCCCGAAACCGGAAGTAGCGGTTCCCGGCGCGAAAATTCAAAGCTGCCGCCGGGAACCCGCTCCCAGGCCCCTCACAGACCCAGGAACGCTGCGCCAGGCAGGGACTTACCCCTCCAGAGGAACCTGTTCACCCGGGGCATAATCATGCCGGATAGCCACCAATCCTGCAGCTGCAACATCCGGGCGGCAACAAGGGTCGAGAACCGGCCGCTGGTGGCCCTCTCCAGACCCCGTGCCCTCCACCACCGCAGGGGATACCCCGTGGAGGAGCTTCTGCACCCAAGTCCGGAGCCACTGCCTAGGTAAGGACAGCTTCTTCCAGCTACCGGGTCAGGCCAGGACCGCATGAGCTTCAGAGGTCTCCCACCTCCAAGACAGGAAACCTAAACTGAGGTTCAGGAGAGGTCCCGCCTTTTTTATCTCAGAGGTTTCCTGTCTGGATGGGCGGTCCTATCTCTCTCAGGTGGTGCTGTCGTGGCGATAGGGAAAATAAAATCTGACAGATTCGGATCGGACCAGATCGGATGGCATTTAGTGCACATCCGATCCGACCCGATCAATTTAACATGGGGCCCTATGGAGCAGGGCCCGAGGAAACATCTGATGTCTCCTCGGACCGATTTTAGTGTACTGAGCATGCTTTAATACTGGGGCTGTGTGCCGCCTCCTGCTTTAATACTGGGGGCTGTGTGCCACCTCCTGCTTTAATACTGGGGGCTTTGTGCCGCCTCCTGCTTTTAATACTGGGGGCTGTGTGCCACTTCTTGCTTTAATTCTGGGGGCTGTGTGCGGCCTGCTGCTTTAATACTGGGGGCTGTGTGCAACAGGTTGTTACAAGAATAGCAAAGAGGTGTCTTAGTTGCTCTGGGGTTTGTGTGGCTGCTGCTTCCCTGACAGTCATATCCCAGTGTTGGCCATTTTCCAGAAGTCTTTGTCTTCAGCAAGCCTTCCTGAATGTTTCACAAATGTACATAAGCTGTGTTATACTATGGTTGCTATAGGCAACGAAGGACATTCAATCAGAAGCTGACCTGTGATCTGATAAATAACCAAGCTGTCAAAACAGCCAAGGCAGTTTTAATACACATGCAAACAGTAAATAGGCCTTTTTTTGGCAACTGACTGTAAAGCGTGGTGTTTAAAATTTCCCCGCAAAACACAGTCTGACGTTCCCTGAGTCATATGGGGTGTGTGTGCAAAATGTTGAGATTGCAAAGTTTCTATAGTGGGCACACACACACACACACACACTCACTCAATTTTATATATTATACTTTTCTCTGCATGATGTTGCACCCCTTTTTGTATTCCAATTTGACTAATTTAGTGCACCCTGTTTAGTCTCCAGGATTTTAAAGGGAACATGTCAGCTGATTCATGCTGCCTGAAATATGGGCAGCAAGAATCAGATACTGACTGCAATATTTCATGTAAGTATGTTTTAACCACAAAACAGCTGGTCCAAGATGGCTATGTAAGGCTTCTACATTGCAACGCAATACAAGTGAATGGTGTTGCGTTTTGAACTATGGAGTACCATGACTGTGGAAAAGCAAGTTGCTAACTCAGATTCTTGTAATTTTTGCAACTTGTAATAGCTGCTGTACTCTAGGGGTTGCATTGCGTCCCATCACTTGTATTGCACTGCTATGTAGAAATAACATAGTGATCCTTGGCCGCATGACACTTGTTCTCACTAAAGTTGCTTTGTAACACTAGCCTTACTCTGAAACGCTGAGGTTTTTCAGAAAAAAACATGCTGTGAACTATGTTTTTCAGATGGCTAATCTGAAAGAAGTCCCCATTTTCTTCTCTAGACTTACTGGTCTTTCCCTGTGTGTTTCTGTTTAGATGAAGATAAGCTACCGGGGACCTGCCTCAGATTAGTCACCTAAGACACTTAGGGTGTTTTCACACTAGCGGTTTTTTCAAATCGCGGCAGATGCGGTGAAAAAAACGCATCTGCCGCGATTACCGCATACCGACTGCACTTGCGTCACGGTTGCGGCAAGCCCCATACAATGTATAGGCGGGCTTGCGGCAAGTGCGGTTTTGGCACTTGCGGCAGGTGCGGCCGCGAAAAAAACGCTGATGTGAAAGGGGCCTTAGTCCCTGCATTTACAGTACAGACCAAACGTTTTGACACACCTTCTCATTCAAAGAGTTTTCTGTATTTTCATGACTATGAAAATTGTAGATTCACACTGAAGGCATCAAAACTATGAATTAACACATGTGGAATTATATACTTAGCAAAAAAAGTGTGAAACAACTGAAAACATGTCTTATATTGTAGGTTCTTCAAATTAGCAACCTTTTGCTTTGATTACTGCTTTGCACACTCTTGGTATTCTCTTGATGAGCTTCAAGAGGTAGTCACCGGAAATGGTTTTCACTTCACAGCTGTGCCCTGTCAGGTTTAATAAGTGAGATTTCTTCCCTTATAAATGGGGTTGGGACCATCAGTTGTGTTGTGCAGAAGTCTGGTGGATACACTGCTGATAGTCCTACTGAATAGACTGTTAGCTGCTTTTTTTCTTGCCATAATACAAATTCTAACAGTCTTTTCAGAATGTGGCAAGTTTTGTGCATCGAAATATCTTACTGCATCGTGATATTTGTCTTGTTAGATAATTCTACGTTTTGTAAATTTTACACACTCTCCTTATAAAGTTGAAGGCACAACATTGAAAATGCAGAAAGAGATGACCTGATGGCCTCTATCTGTTTTCATTAGATATTGCTGGTTTGTTGCCATCATTAGATCACAGTATTGAATATCTGTATGTGAATAAAGGGTGAAGTGGACGTTAGATGAACAGTCAATCGGGGATCTTTGAATATTCTGTTGTCACGCACTGCTGATTTTCTCTTATTGAACCTTTCCATATAAAGGTTCACTATATAATATATATTTCCATATAAAGTTTTTTTCCATATAAACTGCAGCCACCACAGTAAGCGTTCTGTATTGTTGTATATAAGTCCCAATGCCAATCTGTATAAAATCAAAAATAGCTTTTATTATACTCACGGGGAGGTCCAGTCCGATGGGTGTAGCTGATCTGGATCCAGCACCGTCTCTTTGCTTGCGATCGTCGTTCTTGTTCATGTGGACAACGCGTCCTATGTCATCCACACACTTCCATTGCACTCCTGCTTACACACACACTTCTCTCTGCCCTGCTGAGGGCAGAGAAAAGTATTGTAGTGTGCATGCAAACGTTCATTGACCTTTCTCCACGCCTGCGCATTACAGTAGTATGCACTGCAGGGCAGAGAGAAGTGCAACAGGGAAGGAGGACAGTGATTGAAAGCAGAGAGGAGGCGCTGTATGGAGAGAGGTGAGTATAATAAAATACATTTTTTATGTTATACAGATAGGCTTGGGGACCTGTGTACAGCATCCTACAGTAGAATGCTAGGGCTTACTGATGGTAGCCCCAGTTTATACAAGTACATTTCTGTCTACCCTCTATCTAAAGATTTTTTACCAGTTGAGCATATTAAACTAGCCGCCACATCATGGAGTAAAACCATATTTATTTCTCCTGTCCATTGTGGAGATGTTAGCTTGTAATGTTTAGCTTATAATTTATGTTCAGCCTTCTTACATTTGCATGCTGTGAGATTTGGCATACAGCATAAACATTCTCTGTCTTCTAAATAAGTACGCTGTTTCCTTTAGTCTAACTTGTTTATTGGTCAACAGGTAATATAAGTGGTAAAACTAGAAGAATACAAATGGCACAAATGAGTACTGGGCATATCGTATGATACAGCTAAGACAATATAAAGTACAGAACAACGTCACAGCAAGATGGAGACTTACACATGTGGACACGAATTCCTAACAAACACTTTTTAGAATGATTGCTATGTGCTATGTAACCTAGCAATAATCCTGAACATAACATGATATTCACAAACAGAGGCAGTTATCTTACCAGACATACTTTGTCAAGGTTAATGGAGTTTTTAAGAGCAGTGCAGGAGGACAAAACAAACACATGTGCTACTAACCAGAATGCTAGGGGCTCACCAGCAATGCACTAAGGCTGGCTTCAGACTTGCGGACCCTCTGCAGCGTCCTGCTGAGGAGATCCGCAAGCTGGCCGCAGCCCCTATCTTTATAATGGGAACGCACGGTCATGCGCAGGTCTGCACATGACCGTGCGCTCCCATCACTGCAATAATGTGATTTATACTTAGGCGGATACCCACGCACAAATCACACACACCCCTCCGCACCAGGAACGCGACATGGTCGCGTTCGTGGTGCGGATGAAAGTGTGTGATTGTGTGTGATTTGTGGGCGGGCATCCGCCTGCGTACAAATCACATATTTCAGTGAATGGGAGCACACGGTCATGTGCAGACCTGCGCATGACCGTGCGTTCCCATTATAAAGATAGGGGCTGGTCGCGGCTGCGGTCAGCTTGCGGATCCCCTCCGCAGGACGCTGCGGAGGGGTCTGCAAGTGTAAAGGCAGCCTAAGATCTGAAAGGTGAAAACACTAAGTAATGCAAGTATTGCTGCCAGATGGTACTAACCACATTATACATTTGGTCAAGCTTATGCAGGGGAATAGGTACACGCCCCAGGAGAAAATCTCTGGTAATGCGTCCTTAGACTTATAACCTAAAGTTTACAACTAATCTGAGGGGCGTTCATTAAAGATTTCCTTTGACCCGCTTCTATTGATCGCAGGACACTGAAACTACACGTTTAATTATATAAGTCTCTCTAGATTCTGTGCCAATTTGCAACTCTGAACTGATAAGTCTTTACAGGTGCTGAAGCAGTGTGAGGTGTGATAATGAATCCAGTGGAATACAGAGCAGTCATCAAGTTTACTTGATTGCCCTATAATTGGAGCCGTTTCCACCGAAGTTCGACCACATTTGAAATGACAATACCAGTTCTTGACTACATCATATTATGGGAAATAGTCATCTTAAACCTCTTTCATCTCATCAAACATCTCCTATGGTGTGCTGTTTGTCAGGTAAAGGAACTTGGTGACACTGGGTCCATTATCAAACCTCACACCACTTGAGCACCTGTAAAAAAAAGACAGTTATCTTGTTGCCACCAGGCAGTGTAGTGCTTGTCACTGGAAGTCCCCGTTAATTCCCACCAGGTCGGAACTGATAGCTAAGATTAACCTCCACTACTGCTATGAAACTTCTGCGGCAGACTCTCTTTCAAAGAAGAATAAAGTCCTTAAGTGGTGAGACCCTTGGGTTTCGTCGACCATGGTTTCTGCTGTGCACTCTCCACTCTTTCATTAGTTTGTCAAATATTATTGATACTTGGTTATGATGCTTTTTATTTCATGCCTATATTGCAACATATTTTGTTGGACTCTCCTGTTATTATAATGTCAACTTTCTCTGTGACTTTGTCATCCATTCCTCTTCCCCACATCCCTCCCCTTGTGCCTCTTGACCCTAATACCCCTGTTTATCTTGGCCTGCTATTTTTTTTTGTATATGTTTTATATCAAATAAAAAATCGAATGGTTAAAAAAAAAAAAAGAAAGACCGTTATCAGCTCAGACTTCCAAATTGGCACGTAACCTATAAAAACTTACATCATTACACATGTGCCGTTTCATTGTCCTGAAATAAATAGAAGTAGGTCAGGGAAAATCTTCAATTAACACCTCTCATATATTTACAATGGAGGGGAAAATTTTGAAATACACTTTTATTCATCTCTGCATTCACTATTCCATGATGTGACCAGTTTAAAATGTTAAACGTTGTGAATGGTTGAAAGAAGGAATCCCTGATTTAAATTTGCACTTATGCTTGATTGCATAGAAGCCGTACAGTGAAAGGGACAAAATCAAGATTGTTAAATCAGAACTGAGATTTAAAAAAAAAGAAAAAGAAAAAAAAAAAAAAAAAAAAAATATATATATATATATATATATACTAGAAAGAACCTTGCAGCACTCAGCTGCTACCAATGATGTACATATGCTGACAAGCTATATATATATATGAGAAAAAATTTAAAAACTTACGTTTTTTTCAAAAAACTCAAAATTCTAATTTTTTTTAATTCTGAAGTTCTTAGTACACACATTGGCCAATGTCTGCTTGCTCGTCGACTGCGACAAAGTGACTTCAGGTCCGACGAGTCCTATCGCTGACACCCAAGCCCTCCTTGTCCACCCTACCCCACTACTAAGTGGGCGGACACCATCTAGACCCTAGATCACCTGTTTGCAACGAGGGTGCACATTGCAGTAATGGAGCCAGCCACCCCACACGATACATAATATATAAAATATATATATAGTGTTTTTTTTTTTTTTCTTTTTTCTGTTTTGTTTTTTTTCTTCTGTTTACTTATATATATATATATATATATATATATAATATATATATATATATATATATATATATATATATATATAAAAATATAATAAGTTAACACATGTCTCTCTATTGCAGAAAATCTTCACCGAACCCGGCAGTTTGTCAAGAAATACAATCTTTAAATTAAGAGAACAACGCCGAGCACAGCTACTTACTCAGGAATAATGGACGATTTAAGAGTAACTTCTGAAACATTCCCTCAATTTAATTATTGCACTGAAAAACCATTCCATGTCTGCCTCAGCATATAGATACAAAGTATGTTGCATTCTAGACAGTGAAAGGTTAACGAGGATTTCCACTCAAAACGTAAAACCTAATTTATATCAATGAACCAGAACTTGAGCAGCACCAGAGTTCAATTGTCTACTTCTTTAACTCTCACACAAAATAATATTTTTGCATACTTGAGCTCATCAGTAATGGCACTGTCCAAGGACTGGTTGGAAATTTTAATTGTAGCGGAGAAGAAAAAGATTCTTGTTCTCAGGAGTAACTATTTTAAGCATTAGATTGTCAAAGTTTGGTGCGAAAGCCATATCGGGAGTGTCTCCAGCAGTCTGTGATGCCATTATGCTAAGATAGGAGATTCCCTGTACTGTCACATTGCTGATCTCACTGGGAAACCAGAAGTCTTTCTTCTTGACCATAAAATCAGTGTGATTGATCAATGGAGTATCTCATGGCGGCAACAAGCCGGCGATACAAGTGTATATAATCCTGCCAGTTGATCCCTCCAGCTTTAAGAAGGCCATATGCATTGGCATTGAAGTTTACTAAAATCTAAAAAACAATCAAGGACAAATATGGAAAGGATTTCCCCAATGTTGGATATGAAGGTGGCTTTGGTCTCAATGCCTGAAAGTAAGCAAGCTCTTTGGAACGTTTTTTTATTTATTATTGACCCTTAATGTAAAAGTTTTCTATAGTTTAATTGCAATTTGTACAACATAAAACAAGTCAAATTGACAAAACGGTGATATACAGTATTAGAACAAGGCATGTTGTTTTTAAAAGAATGACTCCAAATTGTAAGCAGGTTATAATAGCACTGCACACTCTGGTACAAAAGGATGAAAGCATGAAATGAAGAAGCACTGAACTTTTTGAATACTGCTGCTATAAAATGTGAACCAATATAAGATTATGATTTGGATGGTTGTGGCAACTTCTGAATTATGTTATGTTGGAAGATATAGCTTGGATTCAAATCCCAAGGTGATCACAGATGATACATCAGCACTTGAGCTGACCTGTACAAGAGTTGCATTAAAGACTATCCATTTTTTTGGCTGGACTACATGATCAAAGTTAAGCATATAAGGATCAAGGTAGTCAAAGAGGATTGGACTGTTACCAAGTTATAAAGAATTGAGAAGGCTGTCACTGAGAAGGTCTGCAACTGGATGCTTCGGAAGCACAACCAGGTTGTGTTGGTCACCGAATTTCTGCAGGCATGCTAGCTGACTCCGAATAACAACTAAAGAGATTGAAGACACCTTTATTGCTCGTCTTATGGTTAGCTTCTTCACTGGATAGATAAAATGTAGTTCTCTGCAAAATACAACCAACTGCCTTCAATTCTCAGCAAATACTTCATACAAACAAGCATCACCTAAGAAGAATCACACAGAGCATTTATAACTATCTTTATGTAGCCACTGTAAGTCTAGGAGTCTGCAGGAGCTAACTTAGGCTGGTTTCAGACTTGCATTCCCTGCCATAGCGTATTGCGGCGGGGAAGCGCAAGCTGAGCGCAGGTACTGCGCGTCCCTATGTTTAACATGGGGACGCAAGTGTGTGCACTAGGTTGCAGATGGCTGTGCGCACCCATTCACTGCAATATGTGATTTGTGCGCAAGCGGATGCTTGCGCACAAATCACACACTCTCGTCCGCACCAGGAACGCCACATATCGCATTCAGGGTGCGGACGAGAGTGTGTGATTTGTGCGCAGGCATCCGCCTGCGTACAAATCATACATTGCAGTGAATGGGTGCGCACGCCAATCTACATCAGAGTGCAGGCACCTGCATCCCCCATGTTAAACATATGGACTTGCGGTGCCTGCGCTCAGCTTGCGGATCCCCTCCGCAATACGCTGTGGCGGGGAGCGCAAGTCTGAAACCAGCCTTACACCTTCATTGCCATGAAGGACTTTCTCCCACCTAGACTTTATAGCAATGACTGTAGGGTATACATAAGTTCTTGCAAACCTGCAGTTTCTAGCCTTCCAATCCTAGAAGCTTTGCCGCTAGGGCCCTGATCACTTAAACTTGGTTATAATAGTATATGATCATCTTGTGTTCTGTTGGGACGCTAGTTAACAATTAATGTGCAAAATAGAAGATGTGGTTTGATTAAAAGGAAAAGGACTATTTTTAAAGTTTGAAAAAAGAAAGTTTTGGGTGGAAATCCTTTTTTTTTCTTTGTTGTTCTTTTTTGTTTATTTCTCTCCACAGGGCGCTGACTGTTAGCACAGGCCATTGGCTTGCCTTTAAGTGAAGTGCATAAACACTCCTTTTTAATTGTGGTATAGACTGGACCTATCAAGTTGTTTTTCAAATTCCTCTAGAAATAATAAAGATGAAATCAAACAAAACTGTTATCAAATGCACTACCTGTCAGTTCTATTGTATTTTTAATAAAGTATTTATTACCTTCTGTGTTGCAAAATCTTTAAGTTTACAAAATCATTCAAGAGGAATCTGTCAGCAATCTCAACCCTCCTCAATACAGATAAACAAATAAATGCAAGTGCAATTGAAGTCCACTCAAAGCTTACAAAAAATCTGCTTCTGCCTAAACGTAGAATTTTATTTTTTTTGTAAGCCGCTTCAGCTGCAGATTTAGGAAAAAGGTAACCTCTGGCCACCATTTTTTGGAATTGTAAAAAGCCATGAAAGTGTGAATTAATATAAAAACTCACCTATGGCCCCTCCTACTCAGGGATAGCTGTCCAGTTCTAGTCAGATCAGTGGTGGAAATGCTAGACCCCGGAGGGTTCTGTGCTTTAACCCGCCAAGATTGTGAACCATGACGTTGCAGTGTGGACCATAGATGCCATGAGGACTGGACAGTTGGTTATGAGTAGCAAAGGGGCCAGTGAGGTGAGTATAAGAATTTTGTTTCCTTACTATAGTTATGTTCTGGGGTCTGGAGCGACCCCAGAGCATAAAAGCATTATATTTTCGGAGAATATCTTCTCAAATCAAATTTTTCAGAAAATAAATGCGAATGGACAAATTTAAAATTTTTTCTGATCATCTTTACTTCTAAACCATCTGTGTAGTCCTGCAGTTCATGGAAAGATGAATAATTTAAACCTTTATTCTGTGATGTGTTGACTTATTGCAGAGAAATCCATTTTTATTAATATGTAAATAAGCTGCTTAGTTCAGTGGACAGGACATCAAACTCTATAGAATTTGCCTCTACAGCTCATTTCTATAGTTTGCGCCTCCTCTGCTCATAAATAGACCCCTGTTAGCATGTTTGATGTGAGTCTCTTGTGGACGTCTAATGGTGCTGTCACACATAACGATCGCTCCAACGATCCCGACAGTGATAACGACCTGCCGGGATCGCTGGAGCATCGTTACCTGATCGCTGGGGAGCTGTCAAACAGGCAGATCTCCCCAGCGATCAGGCCATGGGAGCCACCTCCCACATCGCTCCAGGGCACTGAGGGCTGTCAGGGTCCGTGTCTGAGGTAAAATGGCGGCCGCTACTGTGAGGTGACGGACGGAGCCCCCGGGCTTGTGTTTGTGTTCCAGACGTGGAGGGTGCGGCTACGTCCAAACATGGCGGCTCCCTGACAGGAATGAAAGCTTCCTGAGCGTCTCCCTGCCAACGTCCTGTCATGAATTCCTCACTGTCCCGCACCAATGGCGGCCGCAGCTGTCAGCTATCGACATTGTTACCAGGGAGGACGCTGGTAACCATGGTAAACGCCGGGTATCTAGGCAGCGCGTGCTGCCTGGATACCCGGTGTTTACCATAGTAACCAGCCCTGTGAGGTCACAGATCGCTGGTTTCTCGCTGTCACACGCAGCGATGCGTGCTGACCAGCGGGAAACCAACAATCTAAAAATGACCCAGAGCACTTTGCAGCGATCAGCGACCTCACAGCAGGGGCCTGATCGCTGCAAAGTGTCACACATAACGATATCGCTGGAGAGATCGGAGTAACGTCACAGTTACAACGATCTCGCTAGCGAAATCGTTATGTGTGACTGGGGCTTCAGAGGTGCACAGATCCTACTCTCCTTGTACCTGTGCAGATGCCACCCAACTTGACATAATTTTGCCGGGAACAATGCATGCCTCCACTGCACTTGCACAGAAGTACATAAGAGGGCAGGGCACTGCGCAAACACAAGGAAAATGTTAATCTGACCACCATCCCCTTCCCTCCTCAAAGAGAATGATGTCACATACAATGAGATCTATTTACACCAATTAAAAATGAGCTGTGTAGGCAGATTCCATGGGAGACTGATGTCCTGCCTGTAGATCTGAATGGCTCATTTACATACTAGCTAGAAAGACATTACTTTATTCATTTTTCTACTACTTCCATGCCCATTTAAATAGTTTAGGGAAATTGATCCTGCTAACCCATTTCCTTTAAGCAAAAATTTTCATGTTGAACTGGATGCATGATATAATAGTGGATGTAGAGCAGAATAAAATGTGGTGTTTTATATTTTTTTATGCAGTGTCTCCATTGTGAAGACATTAGCAATCAAAGTGTTTGTGAACTAAATAGTTAATTTTCATTAAGTCCCAAGTGGGTGTTATAATACAGTTTTCACTGAGGGCGTGAACTTCTCCATGTTTAATGTTGACCAATCATAAGCAAATAGATATACAAGGCACTCCCAATAGGTTGGATGCAAGTAAAGATTTTTACTTGCATCCAACCTATTGGGAGTGCCTTGTATATCTATTTGCTGAATGGTGTGGAAACCTACCTGAGCACCCCATAATTACACAGTAGTGCCAAGCCAATTTTCTCCACGACCAATCATAAGCAGGCAGCAACATTTAAGTAAAAGAACATGCCCCACCATAGCTTAGGAGAGGTTACACCTGTATAACATATAATACCTGATCTTACTGCAGAGCAAGTATAGGTTGCCGTGAGCATAACAGACATAGGTGATTGTAGACACCTTTTAGCTGTCATCTTGTGCAATCTGTGTGGAGGACGGACAGCACAGCCGAGTTTAGCGGTGTCACATTATGAACCCTTCTATGGACTTGACTCCTTTCTTAGCTCTGTCGTCTCTGATGTGATGTCCCATTTCCACACACACTACCTGTCCAGATATGTGAGCTCAAAGGTGTTACTAATCACACACGTATGTTGTGCTAAACTTGTAAGAGATCTGTAATGAAATTAAGAAAGTTGGGTACAGAAGTGTGATTACTGTTACCTTTGACCTCTTATCACAAGTTACAGTGTTAAGGAAGAGGAGAGCAGATGGGGTTTGTAATAGGACAGCATCTAAACTGAGCTGAGCTGCCCCTCTCCACACATGGACTACCAAGAGATAAAAGTTGAAAGGTGTCAGTAATCACTTATGTCTGATGTGTTCACAGTAGCTTGTAATGGCTATGCAGTGATATCAACACTGTCCTGACATTAGAGCTCACACAGGAGTAACCTGATCCAAGGCTACCTTCACATTTGCGTTCCCCTCCACAGCGTTCTGTGGAGGGGATCCGCAATGTGACCGCAGCACCGCAAGCCCCTATCTTTATAATGGGAGCGCACGGTGCTACGCTTGACTGCGCATGACCGTGCACACCCATTCACTGCCATATGTGATCTGTACGCAGGCTAATGCCTGTGCACAAATCACACACTCTGGTCCGCACCACGAACGCGACATGTTGCATTCCTGGTGCGGAGGAGAGTGTGTGATTTGTGCGCAGGCATCCACCTGCGTACAGATCACATATGGCAGTGAATGGGTGCGCTCCCATTATAAAGATAGGGGCTTGCGGTGCTGCGGTCACATTGCGGATCCCCTCCACAGAACGCTGCTGAGAGGAACGCAAATGTGAAGGTACCCTAAGCTATGGCAGGGGCATGTTGTATTTCAGTGTTGCCGCCCACTTATGATTGGTCAATGTCATGTAGGGGTACGAAGTACACATCCTTCAGTGAAAACGGTCTGATGCCTACTTTGACTTAATGAAAATTAACTCATTAGCTTCCAAATACTTTGATTGCTAATATATGCAATAGAGGCAAAATTTAAATAATAAAACATACTTTTTTTCTACTCTGCCACCACACTTGCATTATGTGTCCAGTAGTTCAACTTGAAAAATTGGATGAAAGGTCTTCTAAAATACTATATGTCCAAGGTAATAAAACTGATGTGATTGGTTATTAAGGGTAGGCATGACACTTTGTTTTAGAATAGCTACGATAAATATTTTGGTGGAAAAATAAAAGCAAAGATTCAGTGCAAAAATATTTCATCACCATGTGGTCTAGTTACCCAAGATGGGAGAGGGACGTGAAAGTTGAATATGTGACAGTTTACTATTTTTCAGAATATATAGAAAATTGCCAGCACTACCAGCAACAACCGGTCCTGAGAGGTTCCCTAAGGGTGTTGAGGACAATGATGGTTACAGTTGTCACTACTTCGTCAGCTTAATTGTGAAGAACTCCCTTCAAACTCGTGAACACGGTGGAGGATAAACTCCTCTTTCACAAGGTCAATTCTAGGCCTCAGTTTCTTCCACATAATTTTTTCTACTGGTGTCCTCATCAAAATGCTCAATAGCAATCTGCTCTAATTATTGAATTTTTTATGCTTTTTCACTTTTTATTATGCACTTTTGTGGTGATGAAAAGCTGGGATTCTGCACTTGAAAATGTAATTGAGATTTTTACATGCATTTTTTTTCAGTCTCGTAATAGAAGCCTATAGAAAAATATGCAAAAAATGGCACAGATGAACAATGTCTTTAACCCCTTCACCCCCGACCTGTTTTCACCTTCATGACAAGGCCATTTTTTTTTTTTTTTTTTTTTAATTCTGACCAGTGTCCCTTTATCTACTTACATAATCTTACTGTCTCGCCTGTCATCCACTTTCGGCGTCAGGATGTCCTCCTATCATCCGCCGTAGCCTTCTCCATAGTTGCACACCCCAGTGATGCGTGTGCAAATATGGTGCCCCCAGGCAGTACTAGCACATTGCATTTACTACCAGAGGTGCCACAACTGACAACACGCAAAACCACTGGACATCGCTGTCCGCAGCTGCCGCCGAACATCGCCGCCTGAGTAAGCTCATGCACATAACTGTCATGCTGACGTGCAGTTAACATCTTTGGACACCTGAGTATGCAAAGATGGTGTGACCCAGTGTGCATGCGCACTTACACCACCACCATCTTCATACACCACAAGAGTAAAGAGGCAGCACAGAGCGGGGAGAGAGGTCAAGAGGGCGAGATAGCCCATGGGGGAAGAGAGAGTGCACAGGGGGCAGAGACAATACACAGTGGGGAGTGAGAGCCCACAGGGAGGAGAAACAGCACAGTGGGGAGACCACAATGGGAAAGTGAGCACACAGACAGCCCAAAGAGGAGCAGAGACATCACAAGGGGAGTGATAGCACATGGGTGAAAGAGATGGCCCGCAGAGAGAGAGCACAAGGGGGAGAAAGCAAACAGTGAGAAGAAACAGCACAAGGGAAGAGAATACACATGGGGCGAGATGGCACACAAAGGGGGAGAGAGTGCACAGGTAGGAGACAGCTCAACGGAAAGAGCACATGAGGGGAGAAGACAGCGCACAGAGGGGAGACAAGTCAAAGGAGAGGGCACTGGGGGGAGAGACAGCCACTGCCCCCAGTGCCACAGAGCCTGCACCCATCATGACATCACCGCCCTCCCGATGTGACAGCATCAGGTCTCCATCTAGTGAGGTTATAATTCTGGAATGCCTCAACGGGTCCCAGTGATTCTGAGATTTGTTTTTTCGTGATGGATTGTACTTCATATTAGGGATAAATTTAGGACAATGTTTTGTCTTTATTTGTGAAAAAAAATCACAATTTTTAAACTATACATTTTTATACCCTTAAACTGGAGAGTTATGTCACACAACAAAATAAATAAAAAAAACAGCTCCCATATGTCTACTTTACATCAGCACAATTTTTGAAACATTTTATGGTCGTTAGGAAGTTAGGTTTCAAAGTTTGTTTTTTTTTGTTTTGGTTTTTTTTTTATTAAAAAACTTGTTTTTATTGAAAGGAAAGATTTTCCATACATCTATGTAAATATTACATGAAACATATATGCTAATGTCATAGATTGTTCAAAGCCGACAGTCACACATTTAGGCTGCATTTCCACAAAACAGTGCATAGCAGGATATATACTTTGAATATGGCTACATTGGGTCATAAAGAAGGTAAACTAAAAACTGAGAAGGGGGAGAAGGAAGGAGGGGAGAAAAGAAAATGTCCAAAACAGGTACATCTCTTATGGTACCTTTACAAGCGGCAACATTTCTAGGGTGGCTACAGGTAACTTACTGGCTGCAGTGAAACCATGGAGACATTATTCCATTTGTACATAGCAACAAGATAGAACCATGTATCCATGATTTCACTGCAGCCAGTAAGTTACCTGTGGAAACCCTAGAAATGTCGCCGCGTGTAAAGGTACCATTACATGTAAATCACTCAACATGGGTGTATTACTTTTTAAGTTGGGCGGGACCCACCAACACCAGGGTAGACCTTTGACACCCAGATGTATTTTTACACAGCGGCTCTACCAAAGATATTTCTATACAGGCGCTTCCCCCCAAAAGTACCTGTTCTTGATACCACACTGTTGGTTGGAAACAAGTTCTAGTTTGTCTAGAAAGATCTTAAAGGGAGGAGCTTGGTCATGGATCCATACCTGCAGTATGACTTTAACACCGGCTGCCGCCACCATATGCAGCAGTTTACGGGCCCCAGGAGAGCATGTTTATCTGGCTTTAATTATCCAAAGATGGCCCATAGAGGCTCATCAGGAGCACAGTTTGTCAGATGTGTTGTGGTAAATTGTTGTATTCTGGCCCAGAAGGGATGAATAGCCGAGTATGTCCACAGGTAATGAAAAAGATTGGCCAGGGGAGCAGCACTTAAAGCATTCAGAGGTTATGTACAGCCCCATTCTTTGACCATTCTGGGGGGTTAAATAAGATCTATGACACATTTTTAATCTCATTTCAAGAAAATGAGCTGAAGGGAGGAATTTGTGGGCTTGGTCTATTGTTGGTCCACTGCATCCATTAATTGCTATGTAGGTATTTGCATTTGTATGAAGATATTGAATATATTGTAGGAACCTCGGGCCATAGCTCCCCTGCCCAGAACCTCATACAAAAACGGCCATGCTACATTGTCAAAGGCCTTTTCGGCATAGAAACTCATCAGCATTGCGAGCGGTCTCGATGCATATTGAGCCAAGATCATAGCAGCGACTCCCAGGCGTATATTTGCCACACTGCTCCATCCCTGAGTAAAGCCGGTCTGTACCTCACACAGAAGGCCTGATAGCAGTAGTTGCAAATGGTTTGCTAAGATCTTCGGCAAGAGCTTGTAATCATAGTTGGGGAGTGAGACTGGGCGATATGATTGCAGCAGTAATGGATCTCTGCTAAGGTACCGTTACACACTACGATATCGCTGAAGAGTCACGGGTTTGGAGTCGTTCAAACGACATCATTAGTACGTTGTTGCGTCTGACACAGAGATATGACTGCGATAAATCATTGGA
The DNA here is from genome assembly GCA_033576535.1 of Allobates femoralis. NCBI lineage: Eukaryota > Metazoa > Chordata > Amphibia > Anura > Aromobatidae > Allobates > Allobates femoralis. The sequence continues at coordinate 513,234,674 of JARQOC010000002.1, forward strand.
TCCTTGATCGCAGATTTGAGAACATGTTCTCAAACCTGACGATTTGCGATTAGCCAACCTGCTGCATTGTTGTGTGTGATACCGCGATAACGATGAGGTTTGTGACTTCTGGGATCGTGAAACCAATCCCGTAGACGTGCTATGGCGTTGTGTTTTCTGCGCCCTGTCTGCACTGATTGGTGGCCAGTACTGTGTTCCGATTTGCTGGCGTTGGTTCATGTCAAAGCTGCCATATTTGATCTTCCGTGCGTTGATCAGTAGACTCATTCACGTTTTTATTCTTTAAACTAGCAGTAAATACATTTAAACAAGGAGGCTCATTGGAGTCACCATCCTTTCCTCTAGGTGTTTAAGTACCTGCGTGTGGTCGCAACTACAGTAGAAATGTTTACTTTTGAAAGATTTTGGTGTGTGTGTGTGTATATATTTACCTATATCTGAAATCATTATTTGCTGAGCTAGAGGCAACATATATCAATAACTAAACTCATATGGAAACCTTCCGAACCTCATTGGTCATGTAAGTCCGCCACATTGCTACCTAAAGTATGTCAATATATATAATTTCAAATCAGAGATGCAAAGTACATACACACATTTTTACACACAACCAAGCAGATACATATGTAGGTGTAAATTTAAGTATGTGTATGCACATGTACACATAGTCCTGATACATACATAGTCGCAGATGCAACTATATTTGAGGCATCATAGTTATAACAATGCAAATACATCATAATCTGGCGATGTCTGGATCGCTGATCGTTGGTGCGTCGTTCACGATATCTAGCTGTGTGACATCTCACCAATGATGTCTAAACAATGTCCTAACGACCACACGCCCCCGAGATCATTAGTGAGATCGTTACGACATTGAAGCGTGTAATGGTACCTTTATGGTGGGTTTACACACACCAATTTCTGTGTCCAATATCTGAACAGATCTCTGGTTGCAGTGAAATAATGGACAAATTGCTCCATTTTGTACACAGCCACAAAATGGAACTATGTGTCCATGATTTCACTTCAACCAGAGATCTGTTCAGATATTGGACACAGAAATTGGTGTGTGTAAACCCACCATTAGGTTTAGGGATAATTATGGTATGTGAGTCAGTAAATCAGTCGATGGGGGCCCCCTAAATTAAAGCTGCATTAAAAAGGGGAGTCAAGAGGAATACTAAGTCAGGAGATAGAATCTTATACTATTCAGTAGAGAAGCCATCAGGGCCCGGGGTCTTAGGGTGGCTTCACACTGCAGTCAGGTCCGGGGCTGTCAGCCCAGGACCAGATTTTGGCCCCATAGTATCCTATGCCATCTCGCCGGAAGAATCCAGGAGAAGTGGGTTTTTTCTCCCAGATCCAAAAACGTTGCATGCAACGTTTGTGTTCAGGGAGTCCAATTTGCACCTAATTGGTGTCTCCCGGATCCTCCCGGATTCCCCCGTATCCTTCCAGGGCAATTCAGCACTGCCTTAACATGGGAGCCTATGGGGCCCGATTGCCCCGTTCCAGGAAGATCCGGGAACTGGACACTGATTTTTAACAGCGGCGTGCAGTCGCCAGGTCCTGAATAATCAGCAGCGGCAGGATGCACACCGGACCGGAGGGCATATTAGCCCTCCAGTTCTGTGTGCTGATCCGGTCTGGTGCTGTCAGGTTCACCCCTGACAGCCCCAGACCGGACTGCAGTGTGAAGCCACCCTTAGCACTGCATGTTTCTGCTATAGCTTGTCTTGCTTCTTTTGCCGAGGTCACTTTAGTACAGCATTCGCGTCTTGCTCATTCACTAGTCATTCCAAATTAGACTATGAACATATGGTACCACTATAAGAATAAATCAGACTGAGATCTGTTTCAATCTTATATTATGCTCAGAGTGATGACAAAGTAAAATCCTCAGCAGCAACTGCCTTGCTTCCGGGATACAACACATTTTATACTTCTAATAATCTAGGCGGGAGTATTCAAAACTGGGTGTATTAACTAGGGTGTTAGGTGGTCTGCATGCTAATATACGCGTATAGATTGGTTAATTGTAATTAGTATATATCTATGCTCAGGTGTCCACGCCTTCATCTCCCGTGCCATCTTCAGACCAGTCACCAGCATCTCGAAGGTCATCTCCACATTCCTTGTTCCGATACATCCTCAATGGGGCCCTTTATGTCCGTGATTTATCTCTTCCTTTCTCACCAGATCCACGTCTCCAGATGTATCTATGTCCCTGTAATTTAATCTCACACACATAAAATGGCACAGAACAAAAACCTGCAAAGAAATTCAAGATGGAAGCAATAGAAAGCAGACAAAATGGAGGATAGGAGGAAAGTTAGAATAAAAGCATTAAGAAACTTCTTCTTGCTAAAGTGAGATAAGCAGACAAAGAAGAATATATATAGAAAGAGAGAATAAAGATAAAATAGGAAATAGAGGAACAAATTAGAGAAAGAGAGAAATAAGAACAGAAAGATGGAGTATCAGAAAAACTATCTATATTATATATTTATGAGTAAATATGGAAAAACTTCAATATTATATTCCAAGTGTTAGTACAAACATTCTAAAACATATGATTAGTCTATTAATTTATAGGAAATTACCATATTTCCCCCACACTTTCACCGTTCTCATTGAATCTAATGTCACTTGTTGTTCAGTGGTCAGGGATAGGAGATAAATCAAGTTCAAAAAGGTGTTAATCATCGGGAGATTAGCAGGGGGTGGGGGAGGATCTGTAGAGGTCCTCATAGTAATCGCTGAATATTTGCGTGATCTCTTCACAATTAGTTGTCTGCAAACCTGTTACGGGTTTTGCAATTTAATAGCTAGTTTGTAGAGTTGCTTATATTTAGTTAAGGTAGCTAATAATTTACCCGTCTCACTTCCCCAGCGATAAAATTTAGAGATCATGTGATCTGAGACTTGGGTTTGCACAGTGATGCTGCACTGTATGGCAATGATCTGCCATACAGTGCATTATCACTAAGACACCAGAGTCAACAAGAGGACACTTGATTCCTTTGCTGCAGTCTCTGGATGTAGCAGAGGCGATTGAGCGTCGTGGGACCTTCATTGCGGACTACGTCGGATCTTTTTATAATAAAGATGGAGTCCGAAATTTGTTTGTTTTTTTTTTCTAATAAAAAGATGTGTGGTGTATTTTTACTATTTACTAAAGATTCCTAATGGCCAGGTCTAACATTGGCCCGGCCTTATGAATCTCGGGCTTGGTGCCAGCTGCCAATAAAAAAAGCTGGCATTAACCCCCTCTATTACCCAGTTTGCCACAGACACCAGGGCAGCTGGAAGAGTCTGGGTACAGTGCCAGAAAATGGCACTTCAATGAATGCGCCATTTTCTTGGGCAGCTGTGGGCTGCAATTCGCAGCATGGGGGGCCCAGAACGCTTGGGCCTTTCCATGCTGAGGATTCCAGCCCCCCTACTTGTACCTGGCTGGACCAAAAATATGGCGGAGCCCCACGTCATTTTTTTTCTAGAATTAGTTCTAGAAATAAAAATAAAAAGTCCTTTGCTGTATTTTTGGTAGCCAGTCAGGTACGACTTAACAGCTAGCGGACTAGAATCCTCAGCTTGGAGAGACCCAAATGTTGTGGGCCCTCCACGCTGCAAATTGCAACCCACAGCCACCCAAGAAAATAGCGCGTTCATTAGAGGCGGCATTTTCTGGTGCTGTACCCCAACTCTTCCAGTTGACCCTGTGCTGGTGGCACACGTGTTCTCCATATGCGACATGGTGTCCGCTAACAATTTCAATGGAAAATTAGCTCCAATTGTTAGCAGAAACCATGTCGGGTATGGAGATCCCCTCCCTGTGTGCCTGAACATTGGAGCTCCCCAACAAGTGACCCCATTTTGGAAACTAGACATCTTCCCCCCCCCCCGGGAACATATCAAGATGAG